>OX336393.1:501206114-502429331 GCA_946902985.2 Meconema thalassinum | reverse complement strand
GGTTTCGCCTGCGTGTTGGACATCCCTTGTACGCGAGAAACACATAACGAGATGACAGTACTCGTACTTAACGCAATGCTGCCTGGATATTTGAAGAAGGGAATGGGGTGGGACATTCCTTTCACCATCTCGACAGTCAGTAGCCCAGGGTTAGTTTTGTGAGGAGTTTCTTCAGTTAATGTGTTACTCTATTCTTAGTCTGCAAATCCTTAACTCAAAATGCCTAAAGAGAAGAGCAGCAGAAAGTGTTTTTTTTTAAGAGCACACATTTTTAATCACTGACAGAAAACATGTACATATACAGATGTTGTATCAAAATACAGGGTGAATTCCACATAAGATAAACTTGTGCGTGGGCTTCATGAACACAATTTCTTAATTTATTTGTAACATAGTATTTGACTGATAATAGTACGAAAAGTTTATAGTAAAAGCATAATTATATGGATACTAAAAATAAAACAAGATGATACATTACTTATTTGTGACTGAGTTGGTTTAAATATGATGGTGAAAATTTATAAGTTCATTTACTTTATCAAAGTTATTAAGGAGCCATATAAGAAGCCTTTTCTTCAGTATATTCAGGGTGTTATTTGTCACATTTACTGGCAATATATTGTATATCCTAGTGCTAAGACAACTTAAATTCCTTTGGCCAAGTAGTGTGTTTCGACGAGGGATATTTATTCCAGTTCTGTCTTGAAGTCTAGTGCACATTTTAAGTTTTAGTCCATTAGAGAAGAGCTTCCAATTTTTATGTATAAATATGATTGATGACTGAACAAATAACTGTCGTATGTTAAGCACCATAGTTTGTTGATACGGTTCGCATGTTGGAAAAGTTGGTGGCTTTTTGTACATAACTTTTATAATGAAATTCTGGCAGGTATTTACCTGAGCCAAATGTGAATCAAGTATTCCACCCCAACCATTTATTCCATATTGTAGTTGTGACTGGACTAAGGCAAAATATACAGTTCTCAAGACTTTTGCTGAAATGATATTTATTTATTAAAACAGTGGGTGTCAGGTAATAGTGATTATTCAACTGAAGGCTCGGGACCGGACATTTATGCACCGGACACGATTAAACTAAACGTAATTTGTCTCCTGGAAACATTGAAAAACTTGCAATTATCTATTGTGATGCTTCTTTCTGCAGTGAATGATACATCCTTAGAGTGAGTGAGTGAATAAGATCTTCTTATTGTTAAGTGCATATTTCTCAATTTTTAGCCTACTTTCGATTTTTGCAAAAAATGAAAGTAGACTTATGAGATCAACACAGGGCGAAAAATTGTGTGTCTGTCTGTGTGTGAGCCGGTGTGTGTGTGTGTGTGAGTGTGTGTACTCTGAATGTCTGTCCTCCCCCTATCAATTCGAACACGCTGAAACCGAATTGAACGAAATTTGGTACAGAGGTTGCACTAGCAACGGGCACCTCAGTGTCATCGCCGCCATCTTGACGGAAACGTAATGACTGCCACCCAAATGTTCAAAGCTTAAATCGAATTACGACTAACCTAATCATCCGATCTCTACCAAATTTTGCAACAACATATATTTATATAGCGAGCGTCTATTGAGTAAACTACAAAGTCATCAGCCCAATAGTTTGGAGATGGCCGCTATGTATGTGTGCAAATCGATTCTCCCTATCAATTCAAACATGGTAAAACCGAATTGAAGAAAATTTGGTACAGAGATAGCACTAGCAAAGGGCACCTCAGTGCCATGTTTTATATCGCCGCCATATTGACGGAAACGTAATGGCGGCCACCCAAATCTTATAAGATTAAATCAAATTACGACCAATCTAATCATATGATCTCTACTAAATTTTGCAACATTAAACCTTGATGTATGAAGAATATTTTGACAGAACTACAAGGTCATCAGCCCAATAATTTGCTGATGGCAACCATGTACGAGTGCAAATCGATTCCCCCTATGTATTCAAACACGGTGAAACCAAATTGAACGAAACTTGGTACAGAGATAGCACTCGCAAAAGGCAACTCAGTGTCATGTTTTATATCGCCGCCATCTGTACGGAAACCTAATGGCGGCTACCCAAATGTTAAAAGCTTAAATCAAATTACGACCAATCTAATCATCTGATCTCTACTAAGTTTTGCAACAACATACCATTATGTGGTAAGCATCTTTTGACTGACCTACAAGGTCATCTGCCCAATAGTTTGCAGATAGTGCCCATGTATGTGTGAAAATCGATTCACCATATCAATTCAAGCACGGTGAAACCGAATTGTATGAAATTTTGCACAGAGTTAGCACTAGCAAAGGGCACCTCATATTCATGTTTAATATCCTTATAACACGTTGTATTTTAACAAGCTACTACAACCAACATTCAATTATACTCCTTGAAAAGGACACAGAGTTATAACAATACCCATGCATTTAGTAGAAAGTAAGCTATATGTTCTTTACTGAACATCTTGTTTCTACATTTGTAGTGCATAATTGCATGCATATTTCAATCGTTTTCAGTGCATAAATGTCAGGTCCCTAGGAATAACATTACCATTTCAAATGGGGTTGCAGCCCCATCAGCCCTCCCTGGATACACCCCTGACCGGAAAATTATTTGTTAACAGCGGGAGATGACTTCTACGTTCCGCTCCTCAAACCACCTCTAGCACTGGGAGTTATTTTTGACTCTCGATTATCGTGGCAGGATCACACAAACATGATTCTGAAAAGGGTTGCATCGTCATTATATCAAATTAGGCGAACTTGCTTCTATTTGCCTCAAAATGTACGAAAGATACTGATAGAGAGTTTGATATTACCAATATTTGACTATGGATCTATAATTTACCATGATATGGGAGGGGTCCTCAAAATTGCAAAGAATGCAAAATGCTTGCTTGCGGTTTGTTCTCAATGTACCAAGAGAGTCTCATATAACTCCATTTTACGTCCAGATTGGATGGCTAAAGTTAAAGGAACGAAGACAGTATGCCATGGCTCTGACTGTGATAAAAATCTAAAATTAAAAATTCCGTCTTATATTTACTACACACTAACTCCCATGCAATCAGTGCATAACCGTGCGAATAGACACACAGCACAAATGCTCCAGATACCTCATCACAGAACCGAAAAATGCAAAGGTTCATTCCGTATTTCAGCTAGTATTCCCTGGAATAAATATAAATTGCACCAGTATTCAGGACTTCCTATCAGAGCGATAAAACACTCCCTTTATGGTAATCTATCAGCTATACAATTATCATGTTCAAGGTGAACGGATGTAATAACAAGAACTTCTATTGTCAACTGTATGTTTAGGTTAATTTTTTTCTTTCTTCATTTATTCTATTGTATTTAACCGCCCTCTGAATGAAGAGAGCTGCATTAAGAGGCTTTGTAGCCTCAGTGGCCTGTATAAGAGAAACAATAAATTCAAATTCAAACTCAAATTCACCTGAGTAATACACGACGTAATAAAAGAGTACGCTGCATTTTATCTTCGTCACTTGGAAGCTGCATAGCTAATGGATGTAATATCGTGAGGAGAGAGATTTCAGATAAATGTGTGGTGTTGTAGCGGCTCTGCAACGAGCCGTGACAGCGCGCTGTGCTCATGTAATATCTGAGAACAGATTGATGCAATCTTGCGGCAACGTCGAGGAAGGTTGAATGATTTATTAAGCTACGAGATTGGACGCGTACACACATTTCCACCAATGAATACGAATACATTTTTAAGCTGCTCTTCTTATAACTTGCGCTGAGGTAGGTCACGATGTGACCAAGCCAGTGCGACATTATAAGTGCATCATATATTGACTTAAGGTTCCAGTCTTTGGATGTGTAACATCTTTCCGCTCGGTTTTTGGATAGTTCTGTGGGAGTGATTTTGAACATTGCACAGTGGGTCAAAATCGAAATCTAGGGGGACAAAATTATTTTTACGTTTTAATCATGAATTTAGTGTGAAAGCAACGTATATAATTTGTTTACTTCATAATAAACATCAGTTAAGACCTTTTTAAGCTACGTCTACACATGGAAAAGATTGCCTATGACTAGGAGTTGGATAGAGCATTCAGTTATCACTTCAGAACAATTTTCTATCCCTAATTTACTTTTAACAAGTTCCACTTTTGACATAATCGTCGAACCCAGTGCTTCAAACAGTTGTAGTGTGTGAGAACTGGTTGCGCGGTATCTTCTAACACGTAAAATAACTAAGTAAGTTGCAAAAAGATGCAAAAAATCTTATAACAGACGTAAACTACAAGACTTTATCTACATTTTAACATTAAGTAGAAAGTGACGCAGAAAGACGCGACATACTAATATCTAAGTGAAAATATAATTTTTAAAATAATAGTTAAATATTATATAATGCAAATATAGCTAAAATTACGTAACAATTACGCCCATTAATAACTGAAACACGTTACAAAGATCACACTTTCAGCTGCATGTTCCATCTTAAAGCATCACACTAACCACAAAGACAACCAAACCACAGCCACTTACATTCACCCTCCAATTCAGACTGCTCGAACAGTGGTGACAGATTTACACTAAGATGCGTTTATATCCCAGAATAGTGAGTGGCAATTATATGAGAATGCTGTAGAAGTAATAAATTTTGATTTTTTAATTAAGAAAATAAATAATTTTGTCCTCCTAGATTTCGATTTTGACCCACTGTGCATTGGGGACGGAAGTGGATCGGAACGATCGAGCTGGCAGTGGTGGATCAAACGGAAGTATGCACTGCCCACTCGATCGATCAAACGGAAGTGTACTAGCTGGCAGTGGTGGACAACGAAAGTATGCACTGCCCGCTCGATCGATCAAACGGAAGTCTACTAACTGGCAGTGGTGGACAACGGAAGTATGCACTGCCCGCTCGATCCATCAAACGGAAGTGTACTAGCTAGCAGTGGTGGACAACGGAAGTATGCACTGCCCGCTCGATCGATCGAATGGAAGTGTGCCCTAGCTGGCAATGGTGGACCGAACGGAAGTATAAGACGCACTGCCAACTCGATCGATCGATCCAGCCGGCACTGGTAAGAGAAACAATCAACGCGCGGTGTCGAAAATTGATACCATGACGCACTCTCGGCCATGTGGAATGTATATGACATACTGAACGGAAAACACTCTTGCGAACTCTGGTGTCAAGTGATTTAAACAAATGACATGGTACATGTTCGAAGTCTTCGTATCAGTATTTAAATGGTAAAATGCCTTAATATCAAACATTGTAAGTAGGTCGGCATTGCATTGGCATAAGGCGTTTTAAACTCAATGTCACTCAGGAACAAGCAAAATATAAATGAAACTTAATTCCGAAATGCAGTATTATTGGAACGTCGAAATAAGTCACCATCGTGTGCACAATATTTGCGTAGTCGAAATAGCCGTGGGGTTATTGCGTGTGACTGTGAATCTAGAGATCTTGGGTTCGAATCCTGAGCGGGGTAGATATTTTTGCTACCAGATTATCATTTTAAACGATATTTATCATATCAATATGACTCATTTTAACAGAATCCATATGAAATTACGTGTTGGGCTGTGAATCAAGAGGACCTGTTTATAAGGAATTTAGGGTTATGAGCGGTGTCGCGTCTATTAATCTAGTTGATCCATATCGTATTCTTTATTTAGGCTAGTGCTGGTGGAAGCCACAAATCATCTAATAAAATGAGTTCCGTATTATAAACTACAATATCTGTAAAACACTCCCTTTTACAATAGATTAATATTTGTGCCAATAATACTATGAAATAACGGTGTATCAACAATTTCACGTGAGGTTTCTTCTATGTCAGATGTTACACATCATATGCGACTACCGTAAGGCTCGTAATTTTTTTAGTATATTACATAATATATTATACAAATTTGGAATATATAGTTAAATTGTGAGGTGGAAGCCGAAATATTAAGAAACACCTAAAAATAATAAAACAAATAAACTAAATAAAACCAATAATTACCGTATGACATAGTCATCTCGGCCGACACGCCTGAGGATTTGAATGAGTTTTTGAATGGTATGGACTCCGTCTTGAGGAAAGAATTCATGATGAAAATTAATAAATGTAAAACAAAAATATTGGAATGCAGCCGAAAGAAATCAGAAGCCTCTATGAACATCAAATTGGCAGGTGAAAAGCTGATGGAAGTAGGAGACTTCTGTTACTTAGGAAGCAAAATAACCAGTGATGGACGAAGCAAAGAGGATATAAAAAGTAGGTTTGCTCAGGCAAGGAAAGCATTTCTACAAAAAAGGAATCTGTTGACATCGAATATAGATTTAGGTATTAGGAAGTCATTTTTGAAAGCCTTTGTCTGGAGTGTGGCGCTCTATGGAAGTGAAACTTGGACTGTTGGTGCATCAGAAAAGAGGAGAATTGAAGTGTTTGAAATGTGGTGTTAATGGAGAATGATGAAAATCAGAAGGGTAGATAGGGTTAAAAGCGAAGAGGTATTAAGACGAGTGGGAGAGGAGAGATGGTTCTGGCGACTGCTAATGAAGAGAAGAGATAGGTTGGTAGGACACATACTAAGACACCCATGAATTGCAAGCTTAGTTATGGAAGGAAGGGTCGAGGACAAGAACTGTAGGGGTAGACCAAGGTTAGAATATGTTAAACAGATAGCCTCGGATGTAGGGTGTGGTAGCTATGTAGAGATGAAACGATTAGCTCAGAGCAGGGAGTCGTGGAGAGCTGCAGCAAACCAGTCAAAAGACTGAAGACTCAAACACACAATTATGAAAATAAACAATATTTACGGAGAAACATTAATCAGAATTTCAAATTAAACAAATTCTTTGAGTAATATTCACTTGTAAATTAAGAGATTAACGGTCATGTAAACTAAAAGCTTCCTTCTTTTCATGAGGCTTGATACATGTACAGTTCACGCAACG
The DNA here is from genome assembly GCA_946902985.2 of Meconema thalassinum. Classification (NCBI taxonomy): domain Eukaryota; kingdom Metazoa; phylum Arthropoda; class Insecta; order Orthoptera; family Tettigoniidae; genus Meconema; species Meconema thalassinum. Next base: position 502,422,394 of record OX336393.1, on the reverse strand, counting down.
GACTAGGGTCGGTCAGCTCCGGTTGCGCTATCGTACAGAGAACAGTCAGCCTCAGGCATGTGCAATTGATACATGAGTTGCTTTCGGCACAACTGAAAACAAAACCGTGACGTGAAGTGTACACGCAAACTAGTGGGGCAAAACTGACAAAATACGAACTCAATTCCCATCTCAGCTGTACTACATTTTATTTTCCGCAGTTTCCCCATTCCTACTTCAGGCCATGACCGCATCTTTCACATTCCTAGCCCCAATAGAGTACACTCACTACTAAAGTTATCACAATGACATAGGTTATCAGACATGGGGTTCCATGACCACGATGTTGCAAAGCTCTTAAATGAATCATCAACAAGAACATGGTCAAAGATTCATCTACACAGAGTGAAACTAAAATGCGGTGCTTTCCGTCAACTAGGGATAAAACAGTTCATTGTGACAAAGAAATACAATCACTATATTAGGTATAATATGAGTTCGAAAAACATGATGATGATGATAATAATTGTTTTAATGGGCCTAACATCGAGGTCATCGGCCTCTAATGCTCTGGGTGATAGAGAAAGATGATAATGAAATGTAAACTATAACTAAAACTAACTACTCACTTATAGACTAGGGGAAGAAATGGAAAACAAAAGGAGAATGAGGCAAATAAAGGACAGGAGGAAAAGAAATGCCCTCAACCCTCGAAGAAAGCTGATAGAGGGACTTGGAAGGAGAGCCATGAAAGGCAGATAGGAAAGTGAAAGAGGAGAGGGTCCTCCCCACAGGTAATGGACAAAAGGGGGAAACTGGACCCAGCTCAGGAATCCCTCGGGGTTGCAAACTCAGCAGCCGTGAGCCCCTGAGGGTGTAGCAATATCCAGGGTGCACCAGAATTGTTGGGGCTACATACACCCTGCCTCCATGAGGGCCTTGAGCAGAAGGCAGGAGAGAACATGAAAAGAAAAAGAAGGTTGACCAATCGACAAGGAGGGTATAAGAAAAGATCAGACAAGGACCAATTAAGGTGGGAAAGGAGGAGACTCCCTAGGCCTCAGATAGCCTAATACCGTCGGGGTCGGAAGAGAACAAGAGTTGACCAAGTGAGGTCGACAGGAAAGAAGACGGAGAGGAGCCCGGCACAAGTAAGTGGAAGCAATGAAGTACTCAGCTGGGGCCCCGTGGTCGCCATCCCACGTCCCACTAAATAAGAGCCCCTAGGGGGAGTTCGAAAAACAGACAGATATCCGTGAAATAATGCCATTCATTTTCCGTATCTGCAGAAGTATTTTCCGTAAGCTGAAAAATAAAGCTTATTATTTCTTCAAGGCATATTCGCTAGAAATTTCGAGCTAAAGGTTCCGGTGTTATATGAAATTGAGCCAGTTCAAACATAGCATGAATTTTCTGGCCCACAAGTGTGGGCATTCCGTCAAGGATTTCACAGGAGTTAGGCTACAGGTGCTCAGATCCACTTTTTGAGACAATTTTGTGAAATGAGAAAGTCAGGGAAGCACGAGTCCAATGATCGCTCTGGTAGGCCTACGAAATAAACTGACAGAAACCACCGAACTGACACTGAATGTACCTCGTTCCATCCCTCAGACCAGAATTACATTTCTTGCCAGAGCCGGAATTCGAACCCGGACCTCCGGGGTGACAGCCAAGAATGCTAGCCACTATACCACGAGGCGAACTATTCGGTTTGTGGAAGGTTTCATGGAATGAAGAGGCACGGTATCAGGATGATCATAAAATAAAAATGGCAAGAGTGAAGGATTCACAATTTACCACAAATTTCATTGATGGTTAATGCAGATTATTATTTGCTCTGTACAAGAATGTACCCTGATAGTGGCTCCTCTACCAGAGTAAAGGAAGCATATTCGAGAAAAGTTGCCATTAATCAAACGAAAATTGGAGACATAAAAAAAATGAGTTTAAACACACCCCAAATAAGTTTCTGTCTTCCCACAAAGAAATTAGTATGTGGACCAGTACAGATTGTCATAATCTAGAAGAAGATTTCTGAATTACAGACTTATGAGGGGTGTTCAAATGAAAAGGTACGAACCGATACTGTGGGTACAATTTATTCGTTATTCAAAAGTAATCACCACAGGCCTGTGCACAGGTGTCCCATTGCTTCACTTGCCGCAGGATTCCCTGTTCCCAGAAGTCTTGTGGTTGTGACAGGAGCCAATCCTGTACAGTGTCCTTTAGTTCGTCGTCCGATTGGAAACGATCTCCCTTGAGATGATTTTTAACGGACCAAACAGATGGAAGTTGCAGGGTGACAAGTCCAGAATGTAGGGCGGATACTTAAGTCACTCCCACTTGAGCGTGGCCAATACACCATGTGTGACGTTAGAGACGTGGGGGCGAGCGTTATCCTGGAGAAGAATCACTCCCTTCGCGAGCAATCCAGGCATATTGTTATTAACGGACTTGCATAGGCTAGGGAGTGTCGCACAATTCACGTCACTGTTAATGGCTTGTCCGTGGTTTCTATAGATTGCAACCATGCTGCTAAAGGATTTCTGAATCTATGCACTTAGTTTAACTCTTTCAAATTACTGAACTACTGTTGATATTACTTCAGTGACAGAAATGTCCTTACATGTTATTCTATAGCTGGTTACTGTGTAAGTTAAACATTATTGCTGTTGTTTTCTAATCCGAGGCCTTTCTGAGTCAAGAATGATTAATATAAGGCATGATCAAAAAGTTTCCGATTGAGGGCTACTGGAAGGTCTGTAACCAGTGGATAACCTAACATAAAGCATACCTGAAGGCTGATGCGTTTGATGTTGAAGTCAACACGTTCCTGGAGTGTTTTGTTGCAGGTGCCACCACTGGGAACCGTCATCCATCGTCCCCAAGAAGTTCAAGAGCCAACCATCCTCTGGAATGATGACGCTCACCCTGTTCAATGATTACCGGGCTCATTGCTTGTTGATCTCAAGGAACCTGGTGTCTCCATTACTGGGGCACGGTACTGCACTACACAGGAGAAATTAAGGTGAAACGTCTGGGGGAAATGTGACAAGGGGTGCTGCTGCTTCATGATAACACACGTCCCCATACAGAAAAGGTTGTAACGCAGAAGGTACGCCAGGTAAAGTAGGAGACACTCGAGAAACCGCCCTATAGTCTTATCTCTCCTCCATGTGATTATCACGCCTTCTATCCCTTAACCCTCTCCAACCCAAATTACTACACTATCAGCGAATTGTTACCGGTGGCAGAAATTGGAACTAATGCGTTCCGCTCTGCCACACGCCTGCGATAGACGTGCAGTTGTCGCCAGCGAAACCTCATTTGTGTGCATGATTCGTGCTGGGCAGTGCTCTGTGCGGTGTGTTCTCATTGTATGCCTGTACATGCTTTCCCCTCTTGTTCCGCAGCCACTCGCTGCAGCCATAAAGAGGCGAGCTGACGTAATGTATACACTACAGCTGCGCTCCGCAGCTTGCGGTAACAATTCCCTGGTAGCGTTGTAATTGGATTGTTCGAAATATTATCATTCCATGAAAAATTAACTAAACTCTGAATCCAAAATATGAAACCACCATAAACCTAGCAACTTATAGCATGAAAGTACTCCGGAAATTAATTACTAACACGCCTCATATCAGCATACCCTAACATATACTGGATGTCCACTAATGCACTATGGTGTCATTGGTATTTTACACACATAAAATTGCAATTCTAAATATAACTAATATATGCAACATCTCACATCTTGTCACCATTTAAACATATTTTGAGGCAAGAATCATCACAACTTACACCAAAATATCACAAAATTCCGGAGATTGTACGAGCAGGTTCTTCTTGCATGTCGAAAAGGTTAGGGAACATGCATGAATATTTGGGTATGTTCGCTTGTTGACTGATACTACATCTTAACAGTAGAAGGTAAACTATCCGTACACAATAATTTTCACCCAGAAAAATAACAATGATCATGAAGCCATACGGCATCACAAGGCTGCAAAGGGTTAAAAAAGGACTTGAAGGGTCGACGATTCCTGTCGGACGATAACGTACAGCCGGCGGTTACGGCCTTCATCACGCAGTACGACACAGTGTTCTACCACTCGGGAATCCTCAACCTGCTACGTCGGTGGGATGAGCGCATCAATGCTCACGGCCAGTTTGTCCGATTCTGGACAGTACGGCCGTCAAACGGAAACTTATATTTCCACTTTTCAAACATAATGTAGGTCTGATGTGCATTTTAAGATTTAGGAAAAATAACTTATCTTCACATTCTATTTAATTTATTTGCATAACAAAATAGCGTCTTCAGTGGCGTAGTTGGTGGCATGCTGAACTTCCGTGCACAAGATCGTGGGTTCAAACACGGCCGAAGTCATCGGATTTTTTGAAAGCGTTAAAATCTTTCAGTATGCCTTGCTTCGGAGGGGAAGTAGAGCCGGCGGTCCCATGTCATACATTTATGGCATGTAAAATATCCTTCCACTAACTAAACTTGTGTCAAGCTAAATTTCTAAGTTATATTTCGTTGAAAAGCTCTATCAAAGTTCCAAAGTTCACCACTAGGTGTCTGTGACATCTGGTAGTGAAAGTTGGACTACTTGAAATGGAACGGAACTTGTAGCTCACCCCATGGGTGTCCGCTTAAAGTAGCTACAGCCTCTGGTGAGTTGAACATGTCGTCGGACACTCCCGGCACTAAAATCCATACGGTGGGTGAGTGGTTAGCGTTTCGGACTACCAACCCCAAGCTTGTAGGTTCGCTCTTGGCCATGGTAAGTGATTTTTGAAAGGCGACAAAAATCACGACACGCATGTCATACGTTGTTGGCATGTTAAAGAATCCATTTGAATTCAGTAGGCCGTGTTCATAATGGCAAAAATAATCTCGGGATTTTCCGCCAATACAAAGTTCCTCCGTTCTCTACTACAATGCGCTATAGTGTCAAGGAGTTTAAATATCTAACCTCCTTGACTTTCATAGCGTTCCAAGGAACGATGAAATTCGACATACAAGCTGCCCTCTAGGCAACAAATAACAAAGCTTGAACCCGGCACCATGGCCATACGATATTTAATTAAAAATAGCAGAATAATTATTATTATCAGAAAATAGTGATATAATAATAATAATAATAATAATAATAATAATATAGTATCGTAGGACTTCGGGTGCCGGGTGGAAGCTTTGTTATTTGAGACCCAGAGGGTAGCTTGGATGTCGAATTTTTGGTTGCTCCTTAACTATGAAAGTCAAGGAGGTTAGATGTTAGATATCTAAGCTCCCCGAACACTATAGCGCTTTCTAGTAGAGAAATGAGGAACTTTGTGTTGGCGGAAACTCCCGAGATTAATTTTGCCATTATGAACTCGGCCTACTGAATTCAAATGGGTTCTTTGACATGCCAACATCGTATGACGTGCGTATCGTATTTTTGCCGCCTTTCAAAAATCACTCACCACGGCCAGGAGCGAACCTGCAATCTTGGGGTTAGTAGACCGACACGATATCCACCACCCACCGTGGAATCTTTAGTAGCCAGCCATAAACTAATGCAAAAAGATTAAAATGCCTTGCACTGTATGTCACATGAGAATTAAAAGAGGAGTTGTGTTTGTCTGTGCTGTAAAATTAGTCTCAATGGAGATGACTGGATTTTGAACTTAACGATTCAATTGGACTAAGAGGTCCTACAGTTGTTGGTTAATCCGATGGTCTGTGGAGCGAACAGAATGGTATCCGGCCACATTGAATATGTTTAGTGACTCACCTGTAAATAATAAACACCTATTACACTGTGTAACTGACTGTACCAGCTGGATCTTGCGCTCATTTTCTATAGTGGTAAGCCACTAAGCCCTCGTGAACTGCACGATGTATGTTTAATGATGCAGGGGTAAGTGGGTTAGGCCCTGTTTAACGCCAGCCACATGAATACATAAAGAAGTGGGCAGACCGCACGAAGCTGTCGCGATATCCACTGGTAATGCGTCCTTGGGTGGCAATTGGGTGTAACAACTTGGACCTTGGGAGTAATTCCTCTCCTTATTTGGTAATACAATAGCTTTAAAGAATGTTGCCCTTAAGTGGAATATTGTAAAGATGTGTCCCGACAGGAACATGAATTGGCTATCTGTTTCCTGTTAGCTGAGTTATATTCCCCGCATATAACAATGGCATTACCCACAGAAACCATACAAATAGAGGAATCTTCCTCCAAATATCAATTCTAATTAGTTGATACAAAACAATGTTAGCTAAGTGAAAGCGAGAGTTCACTTTCTTAACAACGTTCCCCTAAGGAACTGATTGCTACTACAAGCGATTTCACTTAGCCACTTTCCAAGGAAATATTGGTTTTACTCATAGCCAGGTATGCAAGGTCTTCTAGAAGTTTCCTCTTTCTGTAAGTGGATCATAAACAAGCTTATCGTAACATGACATGTATTTCAAGAAAGGTATTCTGGAACCCTCTCGGGTGTTTACCGCTTCTGCCAAACTATAAAAGACGGAAGCCATTTCCCCTCAATGTTCACATCTAGTCCATAAGTCAACCTGTAACTTAGTATGTAACCAGGTCTTTCTAATTTGAAGAATAAAACTATTGTTGGAACTTCACTGCTGAATACTTCATTCCGACAAGTCTGGTATATTGCAACGGTGGTATTGAACCTTGAGTGACCATTGCCTAATTAGGGGCACAAACTTAAGTGGGGGCCCGTCCGGGATCGAGCAGCGTCTTCCTAGCCAGAAGACCAAGAAGGAACTGTTGAAGGAACGACAACCCTGGGAGAAGTCTTTCGCTTTGCAGCTCTACCAAACAAAATTTAGGTGACTGCACAACTTCAAAGGGGCCTTTCTGACCGCCAGCAGGACCTGACTGCCGATTCCACCATTCACCAGCAGTAACCGACTCGTCGAGGAGAGAAGCTGCCTGGCTGTTTTCTCAAGAAGAAGCTGCCCAGCTGTCCGCTGCAGACCGAGGATGCTGAAATTGCTGTTCATCTTTTCAAGCCTGTAAGTGGATATTCAATACAAGTTCTCTACATAGTGTCTTTCTTTTTGAACAAAGTGCAGAGGTCTAAGCCTATTTCATGTTCAAAGGAAATATTCTTGTGAACCCAAATTAAGATAGCCTGGTTTATTCTAGCTTTAATATAAATTAATAATTAATATATCAATTTTACATAATAATATTTGAATTTTAATAATAATTAATATATCAATTTTATATAATAATATTTGAATCTTAATATAAATCAATAATTAATATATCAATTAATTATTTTTTTAAGTTAATAAGTAAAAATGGCCGAAGCAGAATTGCTTACTAAATTCGAATATGCACATATTCAATTATTGCCCGAATTTGATGGCAGTTCAACCTGTAATTTAGATTATTTTATTACCCGATGTGACTCTTTTTTGAATAATTTCAAGAGAGCGCAGGGAATACCTCATGTAGAATTAATTAATGAATTTTTATTTAATGTAATCAAGTCTAAGCTTAAAGGAGAAGCACGCAGTATATTAGATGTAGATGCCAATACCAATTATGACAGATTCAAAGATAAATTAGTAAGAAAATACGGTGACGTTAGAAATGAGCGTCTCCTATTACAAGAGATTTCGAATTGCTTTCAAAAAACTAATGAATCGTATACCACTTATCATGAACACCTTGATTCTTTGATTATCAGATACATGAGTCTTTGTAAATTAAATTACCGAGACCAGATTCTAGATTTAAAACTCAGAGAAATAGACGAGTTAGCACTCAACACTTTTAAAGCCGGAATTTTGGAACCTTATAGAGCATACTTGCGTTATGCTCAAATTACCGATTTCAGTCATGCACTTAGAATTTGCAGGTCATATGATAATGACCGAGCTCACGAAAAATATATGGATCAATTAAGAGGAGGACATAGCAACCTCTCGACAAATTCATCCCTTTTAAACCTCCATTTATCAACTCAAAACCACTACCTAACAATTTTGGTAACTTTAATCATAATCCATTTGCATCTTCAGGATTCTCTCCATTCAACAGACCTCAAGTCTCTCAATTATCACAGAATGTATATGCACAAAATTCTCAAAACCAGTCCAACAGTCCAATGAGACGAAGTTGGCCCAGCACACCTCAACAAGCTCCTCAAAACTCTATACAGAGAAATGTTCCTATGTCAAGACCATCATTTCCAATGAATCGTCCTTACCCCACTCCAAATAACATTGGAAGACGGTTCACCCCACAAAATCAAAATTTCCCAAAGCCTATGTCAGGCGTGTCAACCATTAGAAGTAACCTTAATTCTCATGAAGAATCTGAAAACCCCCTCAATGCAGAATGGGTTGAGAACACTCAATACGAAGTTCCCTATTCTGAAGAAATGGACTTATTTCACCAACAAGAAAATTATCATTATGAAAATGTATCATTAACAGAACAACCTGAGTCCGAAATTAATATTCAAAATCAGGATTTTCGCTTGGCCCAGCCGTCACAAGCGAAGACTTGAACAATATTTATAACGCTCCTCAGCTACCCTTTATTAGTTTATGTGGACTAAAAGTCCTTATTGATAGCGGAGCATGTAACTCTATAATGAATCCGGCCATAGCGTATTCATTATTTCCTGATCATATTTTTAAGGAACCGTTTCGTGTTCAGTCTGTCCATGCCGAGACAATAGGAATTGACAATGTACAGTTCCCCATTTTTCTCGAACACAACTTACAATTCCCCGTGAATTTTCGAGTTATGCAGTGGCATAATTATTTTGATGCCTTGATTGGTACCTCAGACTTCGCCAAATTAGGCGCAAGGATCGACTACGGTACAAATAAACTTACTATAGCAGGTAAAGAAATACCGCTTCATTTTCACTCGCCCAATAAACAGAAACATTTTCAGCCTACACAAGACCCACATCTCATTTCGATACCAGTCAACATTAAACAAGGTGATGTGTATGTTCCCCAATTTGAACACAGTGGAATTCATTTTAATGATGCAATCCTACATGCACAGGATTACCAAGTGCTATACCCAACAGAAACACAATTTAATTTCAATTTTGAAGAACCTATATTGGTCGAACCGGTTGAAAATGTAGATATTCAACCAATAGAAATTAATTCAATTACAGATAATGACATAAAAGAGTATCTCAGAACACAACATGCTAATGATCTAGAGAAAGAGGCAATCTACAAACTTTGTTCTCAATATCCTGATATATTTTACTACCCAGGATGTGATTTATCATTCACCAATGTTGTAAAACATTACATAAGTACCACTAACTAAGATCCAGCTTACCACAAAAATTATCACAATCCACCCCTTATAAACGAGATAATTAATAAAGAGGTAAAGAAACTCTAAGAACAAGGTATTATCACACCTAGTAAATCACCTTATTGCAACCCAGAAAAACTAAAAGCAGTAAAACAGTACCCTATTCCAAAAACCACAAAAGAATCAATCAATTTCTTGGATTAATAGGATTTAATTGGAGATTCATTATAGACTTTGCAAAAGTCGCGCAGCCCATAACGCGTTGCTTTAAAAAAATGTTCAAAAAAATTGATACTGAAAGTCCAGATTATAAAAATGCATTCGAAACACTAAAAACGCTTCTTATGAATGCTCCTGTCTTAGCATATCCAGATTTCAATGAACCCTTCATACTGACAACTGATAGTTCAGATTTTGCTATTGGAAGTGTTCTCTCACAAAAAGGACACCCTGTTGCTTATTATTCAAGAACACTCAATCCAGCCGAACGAAGGTACTCAACTATCGAAAGAGAACTGCTCGGTATAGTAGATAGTTGCAAACATTTCAAACCTTATCTTTGGGGACGACATTTCCAAGTGGAATGCGACCACAGACCACTCCAGTGGCTATTTACTCTAAAAGACCCAAGTTCGAGGCTCTACCGATGGAAAATTAAACTCGAAGAGTTTGATTTTGACATTAAGTATGTAAAAGGTAAAACTAATTTTGTCGCTGATGCCCTTTCACGCATAGAAATTAATGCAAATGAAGAAACAGAATCCAATGTAGCCATAGTAGGAAATGATAAATATCAGGATGATATTGATAATCAAACGATACACTCAAATCAAGAAGATCCCATTTTCACTCTAAAAGTCTCTGAAAGAAACTTAAATCAGAATCGTAATCAACTCTTTATCAAATTTGGAAAATCACCAAAAATAATCGAACAAAAGCTCTTTAAGAAACATACCCGACACATTTTGATAGTCACCCAGGATAACCTTCACCAAGACTTAAGAGATCACTTATTGAAAGTAATCATTACTGCAAATAGATATGCTGTCTATTTTGATGATATTACTTTGGAAATTCCCTTTATTAGAACCTGCCAGAAATTATTCACATCAGAACTCATAATTATCAGAACTTCAAAATTCCTAGAGGACGTCGAAGACACTGATAAACAAAGACAAGTTATCTTGCATTACCATTCAATTAACCATAATGGAATCTCGGAAACCATTGAGCACTTGCAAACAAAATACTATTGGCCTCATTTAAGAGAACAAGTCAGAAATTTAATTAATCAATGCAACTTGTGTCAACGAAACAAATATGAACGACACCCCAACGAAGTAACAGATCAAGGCCCAATAACGGCAGATTACCCCTTCGCTCAGATCCACATTGATACGTTTTACTTTGAACAAACCCGTATTCTAACAATTATTGACGTATTTTCCAAATACGGTCAAGCCTATATTGCCGGATGGCACAGCTCTGGCTGTATTAAACAAATTACAATTCTATTTCTCACATCACGGTCTACCCAAGAAAATAACGCATGATCAAGGCGGAGAGTTTGAAAATAACTTAATTAAAGAATATTGTAAATCATCGAATGTGGAATACCACGCAACAACCCCTCTGAACTCCTCATCAAACTCCCCTGTGGAAAGACTTAACTCCACATTGCTTGAAAAACTACGTATCTCAAGGGATAATGACAAATTCACTCCCTTAGCTCAGCTCCTAATCAACACCATCTTGAATTATAATTCATCAATACATTCAACAACCAAGAAACCTCCTTTTAACATCCTCTATGGACCCTATTATAACACATTAGATCACATTTTTTCTCCCTCTCCTAAGATCAATGAATATATCCAAAGACAAAGTGATCAACTCCGCATCTTAAAAGAAAATACTACAAAACCTAGCAATCCCACATTCCAACACTCCTATCAAATCGGAGAGACTGTTTATGTAAAAAAAAACATTGACCAGAAACAAAAAATCTAAAAATCTGTTTAATGAAGGAGTTATAACAAAGATAGAGGATAATAAGATTTACTGCACAATGAAAAATGGCAAAGTGCATGTCAGAAATTTTCGAGATGTAAAACCTAAGAGGAAAAAACTTTCTCTTGCAGATTCCTCTCAGGATATGGCTCAATTAACGTCAAACAAGTAGAAACTCAAGGATTTTACGCTGATTCAATCGGACCCGCAGTAATAGTCAACAATTATCACAAATTTATGTTCCATTTTAATTTAACTAACCTATCTAGCTCATATATCAATGCTAGAAATACAGTATCCAACCTTGTATTAAATGCTAATAATACGTTTCCATATTTATCTATTGAATTAAATAATCTTATAAAAGATACTCGTGAAGAATTAAATAAACTCCTACCAACAAAACGTAGAAACAAAAGAGGTCTCATTAATGCCTTAAGAAAAGCAATAAAGTTTATATCAGGTAATTTGGACCAAGACGACTTAGATAGTCTGCAAGGACAAATAGATTTATTAAGAAAAAGTCATAATAAAGAGATTCAGCATATTAATAAACTAGTGTCATTTAGTAACTCAGTTGCTAAGAAATTTTATGATGAAATTGACCATGTCAATCTTAATCTGGGTATAATAAATGATATGTTACAAAAAGAAAACTTTGAAATAGACCTCTTAGAGCGATATCAATATGTGTTGATATGTGTGAATAAATTAAGAAGAATCATCAAGACCTTAGAAGATACCATCAGTTTATCGTTCAGTGATATAACCAGTGTGGAATTGTTTTCTCAAGAGGATTTACGCAATATCATAAAACATTTGCATTCTATTTATCCTGCAAAATCGATAATACATACAGACCCTTATCACCTGTATGAAAACCTTAAATTCACAAAAACTCAAGTGATAAAGATGGACACTGAATTGATTGTAATCCTTTCTGTTCCTATTACTGATGCTAATAATTACCAATTGTACTCCATTTATCCTGTACCTACTATTGATAATACTATATTAATTCCTTCTGAAAGATATTATTTACAAGGACCAGGGTAAAAATGGTCCAGTACACCATGTACTAAGGGTACGCAATCTTATGTATGTGTATATTATAATGTACGTATAACAACTTGTAATTTAACTAAAACAACGGGATGTGATTTTACTATAGTAAATAATGATGTACAATTATTCCAAGCACTAAATAATGAACATATCCTCTTCTTTAGCAAAAAAGAAGAAACCTTATTGCAAACATGTGTTAATTATCAAAAGACTGTTCATATTTCAGGACCAAATATTGTATACTCAAATGATTCATGTTCAATCTCAGCAATGAGTGTTACTCTAGAACCAAAACCAACTAATTATATTCATAAATTTCCTCTTCTCTATATTCAAAAGGAGCCCTACGTAAAACATGAAATACAATTTCAATATTCACATCTTGATGTAAATGAATTAAAATTAGATTTGAAACCACTTGCTCCTAGATATAATGTTGTAAAAGAAATTACCCCTGTTAATGGAATAATGATATTCGTTATTATACACACATCAAAAAAAAGTTTTGCATCACCTCGGTTCCCAGATCTCCGGCATATAGACGTTGACTGTGTATATTGTATCCAAGATACAGTCCCTTTGACTGTTCATAGATGTCACTAAAACTGCTCAAAGATGTAAACAACCATGCATGAGCAGGGCCTATTAGACGGAGGGGGTACGACAGCCGATCAGTTCCAGTCATTCCACCAGGACGAAGGTACGCTGCTCATGTTGTCTGTAGTTCTACCATGCCTAGAAGGTCAATACCGCAGTTCGATCGCGTCCGCATTGTTACTTTGTGTCAAGAAGGGCTCTCAACAAGGGAAGTTTCCAGGCGTCTCAGAGTGAACCAAAGCGATGTTGTTCGGACATGGAGGAGGTACAGAGATACAGGAACTGTCGATGACAGGCCTCGCTCAGGCCGCCCAAGGGCTACTACTGTAGTGGATGACCGCTACTTACGGATTGCCGCTCGGAGGAACCCTGACAGCAATGCCACCATGTTGAATAATGCGTTTCGTTCAGCCACAGGACGTCGTGTTTCAACTCAAACTGTGCGCAATAGGCTGCATGATGCGCAACTTCACTCCCGACGTCCATGGCGAGGTCCAGCTTTGCAACCCCGACACCATGCAGCGCGGTACAGATGGGCCCAACAACATGCTGAATGGACCCCACGGAATTGGCATCACGTTCTCTTCACCGATGAGTGTCGCATATGCCTTCAACCAGACAATCGTCGGAGACGTGTTTGGAGGCACCCTGGTCAGGCTGAACGTCTTAGACACACTGTCCAGCGAGTGCAGCAAGGTGGTGGTTCCCTGATGTTTTGGGGTGGCATTATGTGGGGCCGACGTACGCCACTGGTGGTCATGGAAGGCTCCGAAACGGCTTTACGATACCTGAATGACATCCTCCGACCCATAGTGCAACCATATCGGCAGAATATTGGAGAGGCATTTGTCTTCATGGACGACAATTCTCGACCTCATCGTGCACATCTTGTGAATGCGTTCCTTCAAGATAACGACATCGCTCGACTACAGTGGCCAGCATGTTCGCCAGACATGAACCCTATCGAACATGCCTGGGATATGTTGAAAAGGGCTGTTTATGGACGTCTTGACCCACCAACCACTCTGAGAGATTTACGCCGAATTGTCGTTGAGGAGTGGGACAATTTGGACCAACAGTGTCTTGATGAACTTGTGGATAGTATGCCACGGCGAATACAGGCATGCATCAATGCAAGAGGACGTGCTACTGGGTATTAGAGGTAGTGGTGTGTACTGCAATCTGGACCACAAATGCTGAAAGTCTAGCTGTATGATGGTACAACATGCAATGTGTGGGTCTCATGAGCAATAAAACGAGCTGAAATGTTGTTTGTGTTGATCTCTATTCCCTTTGTATTTAACGGTTCCGGAACTCTTGGAACCGAGGTGATGCAAAACTTTTTTGATGTGTGTATGTATCATAATGTTAATATTTAGAAAAAGATTGTATAATTTGTATCTTGTATGTAAAAAGAGAAAATTGAGAAATATCAAGGTATCAAATGTTACTGAGGACAGTAACAAGAAACAAAGGGGGGAAGAGTTATATTCCCCGCATATAACAATGGCATTACCCACAGAAACCATACAAATAGAGGAATCTTCCTCCAAATATCAATTCTAATTAGTTGATACAAAACAATGTTAGCTAAGTGAAAGCGAGAGTTCACTTTCTTAACAACGTTCCCCAAAGGAACTGATTGCTACTACAAGCGATTTCACTTAGCCACTTTCCAAGGAAATATTGGTTTTACTCATAGCCAGGTATGCAAGGTCTTCTAGAAGTTTCCTCTTTCTGTAAGTGGGTCATAAACAAGCTTATCGTAACATGACATGTATTTCAAGAAAGGTATTCTGGAACCCTCTCGGGTGTTTACCGCTTCTGCCAAACTATAAAAGACGGAAGCCATTTCCCCTCAATGTTCACATCTAGTCCATAAGTCAACCTGTAACTTAGTATGTAACCAGGTCTTTCTAATTTGAAGAATAAAACTATTGTTGGAACTTCACTGCTGAATACTTCATTCCGACAAGTCTGGTATATTGCAACGGTGGTATTGAACCTTGAGTGACCATTGCCTAATTAGGGGCACAAACTTAAGTGCTGCACCTGCTTCTTATCGATGTGTGTAGAGCATTACCAACCTTGCACATTTCCAACAGCGGCTTCGGTGGTGAAGTTGGTAGCATGCTAAGCTTCTATGCCCAATATCGTGGGTTCAAACCCAGCCGAAGTTGTCAAATTTTTTAAGAGCGTTAGAAATCCCTCAGTATGCCTTCCTTGGGAGGGGAAGTAAAAGCACCGGGCCCATGTCATAGATTCATGGCATGAAAAAGAACCTTCCTCTAACTACATTTTATCTCCTTTGCCTAAGAAGGGCGTATATTCTAATTTCCTATTGTTTTGAAGCGCTGTTGTTACTTCGTGTTTTTGAATAATTCGTATAGTCTATTTCGATTCGGACTCCGAGAGTCTATCACAGAATAATACTGAATTTATTTTAATACCTTGTACATTTCAGTCCTTTTTGCAAGTTAATATCAATTATTTTTATTCGGCATTCACTGTGTAAATATTTTAGAATTATTTTCATTCTAAAATTCAATGGCTGTTAAAATTATTGTATAGCCTATCAGTTATACTTAAAAATTACCGGGTGAGTTAGCCGTGGTCGTTACGGCATGACTGCTGGAAGTCGCTCACATCCGGGAGGTGAGGTGGTTCGAATCCCCCCGCCGGGAACCATGAAGATAGTCTTCTGTGGTTTCCCATCTTTCTTCCAGGCAAATGCCAGGGTTGGTCCCTAACTATAGGCCACAGCCGCTACCTTCCAACTCCTTGTCCTTACATTCAAACTTTCCTCCCCAGACAACACTCCACACGCGACGGTACTTATAGCTCACCCAAAGCAGCTACAAAAACTGGCGAGCCGAACATGTCCTCGGACACTCCCGGCACTAAAAGCCATACGCTAAAAAAACTTACAAATTAACATAATAAAATAATTATTAATGGCCACCACCGCTTGAAGATTCATAAAATAACATTTCCTACTATTTAGAACTGTTTATAGTTAAGATATTTTAAAAAGGTGTATTTATATGGCCGTTTGTTCATATTTTCTTTATATTCAAAATAGAAACGCTGAAGAATACGGAGTGATCGCAATTGCCGTAGTTATTACATAGTGCATACTTTTTGAAACGTGGAGCATATTTGACCAATAATTAGTGCATTTTTGCATGCATATTTATTCATTATTATTATTATTATTATTATTTATTTACCAAAAATTGTGCCTACAATTTATGGACTGCAGATAGAGCAAGGGCAAGCCCCACATACACAGCAGTGTCTGCATCTCCGAACTTCCGGGCCTTATTTATCACATAAATACAGGTTATCAGACAAGCTCAACACACACCCAACTACACGGGGTTGATGACTAAGTTATTATTACCCCCTAAAATGAATTAACAACAATCTAACATGTTTCCTTGTAAGCTTGCAACGGAGTCGGTCATTAAAACCAGGTCATCCGTATAAACCGAACTGGTCTCCATCTATTTGAATCCCACTGAGCCAGTCTACGCCCTTCAGCAAATTGTCCAGGTGGCGGTGAAATATCACAGCCTATAACAACTTTAAATCAGAACCTCGCCCTGCCATCAACTCTCAATACAGCTCGTTCCAACACTCAGACAAAAGTTAAAATTCTTGATAGACGCGGGAATAGAACCAAGGCTTATGGATCTGGAATCTCCCGAGACCACAGCCAGTGGCAAAACCCACTTTGTCCAGAGTGGTACAATAGATACAGTATGTTACTCACACTGTTCCGCGAGGATTTTTGGCAGGTATATTTCTTCAATCATCCGTCGTGTGGATCTGATACAGCTCTTACCTAGGGAAACAGAGAAGACACTTAGTTAGTTTCTACAATTTAGAACACTGAGTTGAAAAAATGAAAATCCACAGCCTGCTTCCAGTCTCCGACCGGGTCTGGAATGGAATGAATGAAGTCCCCATCTAGCGGCGAGGATATGAACTGTGCTGACTGCCGAGGCCTGACGCACCCCTCTGGGGCAATGATTAAGTGAATGACAGATGAAATGAAATGATAGTGGAGAGTGTTGCTGGAATGAAATTGTGACAGGGAAAACCGGAGTACCCGGAGAAAAACCTGTCTGCCTCCGCTTTGTCCAGCACAAATCTCACATGGAGTGACCGGGATTTGAACCACGGACCCAGCGGTGAGAGGCTGGCCTGCTGCCGCCTAAGCCACGGAGGCTCACAGAACACTGAGTTATTTGTCTGAAAATCGTAATCCTCATCTCTCAGCATAGACATCATTAATCACTAACAATCCAGGCCGTCAACGCGAATATCCGTGTTCCATTCCACGCTCTCAAAGCTAAAATAATACGCCAATCAATACTTAGACTAAAAGATCTATTACATGTTGTAGCCTGCTTGTTTCGACCAGATATTGAACCCTTCATCAGCTCAATTAAGAATAAAATCAATTAAGAATAAAATAAAATACTACAGATGTACTTACGTTTGATATGAAAATATTTAGTATTAATATTTTGCAAAAGTTCCGCCTAATCAATACCTTTATTGTACTAAATATAAATGATCACTTAGTGGTCGTTGGTACATGTTTCGGGACCTAATTGTTTTGGCCCCTTCATCAGCCTGTGTCGATAAAAAGTCAAGGCAAACAGGTGGTCGGATAGCTTAACACTCATAAAATATTCCCTTCAAAAAAAACCTATTATGGTGCACCATAATGAAAGGGAAAAGATGTTTAACCAAAGAAACATAAGGAAATAAAATACATAAAATAAAAATAAAAAGAAAGAAAGAAGGAAAGAAAGGAAGAAAGAAATAGTTGAAATTTGGAAGAAAAAAAACTATATATATAGTGTGAACACACTCTAAAATTTGACCCTTTCTTGTTGATCACAGAAATTGTGCATTCTTCAAGTGGTCCCAAATCTTCTGAAATACAGTATGTGGACGACAATAACACATTTGAAATAAACCATACCCTATACCGTGGCACAATGGCTCAGCTTTGTGGCAGTTCAACTTACTGCGGTCTGTAGATGCTAAATGAGACATAATCTGCTCTGTGGCAGCATTCCAGATTATATTAATATTCCAAATACAAATCACCAGTGATAAATGTCATGGATCAAAATACTTCACCATAGATGAGCCCCAAAAGCCATGAAGCTGCAATTTTGTGCCGAAACATCATCTTGCCAGAATGCTTTGGAATAATTAATGAAGGAACAGGTTGCATCAATACGGAACCATAATGAACTAAAATGAAAATATTTTGTGTGATAAATTGTAATTAGAAGAATGAAACACAGTAATAATAATAACAAGAAGTTCCGTGAAGAACTATACAGCCTACTTCTCATGCCAATGATTATTCTACAGAATATGAACCTATCTAGAATAATGACGAAATTAAGTTGGTAATATCGAAATATCTAATTAGTTCAAAATATACCTGGTATCATGTAGCCTAATAGAGCACTACAGTTGGCAACCTTGGTGACTGAATATAGTCTTAGTTCCATCTCTTAAGGTACAGAATACAAAATTAGGTTGAAGTCCAATGGACGTTACATGCAGTTAGACACTGGATCTATCAGCACGCGTAAAAGCATGTTGCCAACAATACCATGCGTGTGCTGGTCAGAAATAATCTGAATTATTATGATATCTTGTTGTGCCACTTTTGGATGAAATCCATTTGTTAGTATAGAAGTTACATGTACTTAAAAATTGGACATATCAGCAGGCATAGAATCATGTTGGCAGCACTGCCTTGTATTAATTACTGCAAATTAATCTAGAATTTCAGGTGCTATACGTGTGCAAAGTATAGAGCTGTTGGCTTGCATACTTTCTGATATATTGATATTAGGGTAAAAAGAATATAGACAGCATTTATTAACAGTTGGCAGCCCTGATTGCTCTTAACAATACTTATAGTCATATCTGTTATGGTACACATATCACATACGAAATTTGATTGAAATCCAATTGATAGTATAGAAGTTACATGTATTTAAAAATTGGTACTATCAGCAGGCTTATAATCATGTTGGTAGAACTGACGTATATAAGTTACTCCAAATTAATCTAAAATGTCAGAATATACGTGTGCATAGTTTAAAGCTGTTGGCTTGCATACTCTCTGATATATTGGTATTTGGATTTAAAAAATAGAGAGAGCCATTATTAACATTTGGCAGCCCTGGTGGCTCTTAAGAATACGCTCAATCACAAAATTTGGTTGAAATACAATTGATAGTGTAGAAGTTATATGCATTTAAACATTGGACCTATCAGAAGTCTTAAAATTATTTTGGCAACACTGTCATTGTTGGCCTCCTGAAAATTAAACTGAAATAGTATTATCTGCATGTGTACCAATTTTGGAATAGCTCCCATGCATACCTTGCGAGATGTACAACATGGAGCTCAAATTTCTAGTGCGTTTTTTCAGCAGTTGGTACCACTAACATCATTTTCAAATATGGGCGTGAGATATTTCGGTGCACATCTTTACTCATACTAAATTTGGTTTAGATTGCTGCAGCCGTTTAGGAGTTGATAGGGGGGGGGACACACACACAGCCAGACAGATAGACAGACACACATTTTCCCGGATCGATCTCATAAGTCTGCTTTTTCCTCATTTTTGCAAAATGTGAAAAGTAGGCTAATAAAAATGGATATCCTCACAATGTGCTATTAATCTTATATACAGGGTTATTCACCTATGATGTTACTCGCCAATATCTTCTAAACCGTTAAAGAAATCAATATTTTGTTTTCACTTTTGGAAATGGTGCTAAGAGGCTCATACATTAACTTATACTGTTGTTTCCTTTCTTTGTGAATAGCTGAGATATTGGTACTGCCCCCGTAATTGAATTATATAGAGACCACGGTGGCTATATTTGAAATTATAATTAGAGTTATGGCTGTCATAGTTATGACGTGGGTAGTCATGACGTAAGCACGGATGACGTATATGTTATGCCAGCAAGCTACTTGAGCCGAGATTCTCAGTGACGTCAGCTTTTAGTCCAGAATGTTCCAAGATGTACGACGCAGTCGCAGGAAACGAGGAATTCTGCTGAGGAAGAAACTATGCTATTGGAGGAGAGGCATGAACCAATCAACGATAGTTTAAAGGAAGACGGAGATTGCTGAAACTATGGTATTTTTTGGAATGCAGAATTGTGGAAATCCATTTGCAGTAAAAGCATTGATTTGGAATCTTGGTGAAATTTATTTTCAGTTTTTGAATTTTGAAAATCCGTCATGTATTAACGAAGTTGGAACTTTTAGCGATGACGTAGTATCTCGCTTTGGAAGGGATGGAAACGCCCCTCGTGAAGTTAATAAAAGGGCTTGCGCAGAAGAGAGGAGCCTCTTTCGTTCTCTGATCATTCTGAGATCTCATTCTCAGATCATCGAAGTATATTTGTGAAAGTTCTTTTCTTATACATTCATTATAGTGAGACGTCGAAGTGAACAGCAGTGAAAAGAATCGTCTTTATAACGCGTGGCGAGGCCACTATATTAACGAGATCCAAGTCAAACTAGGTGAAGTTGAAACGGACCTTAGAAAGCTTCTACAAGTTTAGCTTCGAACAGTTAGCGGTCACCAATAAGCTAATTGTATTGTGCAGTGCCACATGCAGTTATAGAGAAAAGCTGAACAATTTCGACCGATTAGTTTAAAAGATATTGGCAGTTTTATACGACTGACAAAAGTGATTATCTCGCCACTAGAGAAGCACTTTTGTATAGCCAGAATCAACGCAAGGCTGACGCTGCGAGTGGAATAGAAAGACTTCAGATTGCTTGGTTACAGAACGATACAGTATAATGGAGCAATTGAATACGGCAGTTGGTTCTTCTGACACTACAACCGAAGAGCAGATGGAAGGCTAAAAGGGCTTATTGCAATTGGGACATACTTCAACGGAGTAAGATAGCGACATGGAACTTCGCTAATTGCTATTCCACACAAGCGAACATGCGGTGAATACCATCTACACCCATGTTTCGTAATTAAAGGCTGAATACCATCGAACAGCCATAGAAACAATTTCATACTCTGAATATGAATAATTTCTTCGGAAATTTCTACAAAACTTCATGGCGATTGTCTACTGGAACTTCAGGGAATTTTTCAAGAGAGGTCAGGGATATCCCGACTCACAAAGAAGATTATTGCCGGAAGGATGTCTATTCGTCTTCGAGGAGCAGAGCGATTTCCGGAGAAGGAAGCAGTTCGATTCTCCGAGGGTGCTATTTCCTATTTCGAGGATGGAGCTCAACTTTAACGTGGTGAAATGGGTCCATCAGCAGTCTTCTTTGGGGAATTTTCCTCTGGAACGTCAATCGGCAGATAAGGTAGTCGTGAACGTTTATTGTATTTGAGTTTATTAATAATGTTTGAGCAACTATTTTTCCCATATTTTTATCCTCATGTTTTTTGCCCTATTTTCTTGTTGAGATTCTTATTCTCAGTACACCTTGATGAGTTTTGCATTTTTCGACGATTTATTAAGACATTGTTATGTCATGGGCATAGTTAACGATTTTGAATCAGTTGAGACTGATATTTAGAATTTTCAGTAATTAATATTTTGTAGTCACGATTTGACTGTAAGTTAATGATTTTTAATGGCAGATTTAAATTCAGACAGCGTGTCACTTTATTAAAGTAATTCTACCCCAGTTTAATTGCTTTGACCAATTTTCTGTCATCATCAAGAAGGAAGAACATTTAAATGATTTTAGAGCGTTAAAATCTCTTACGTTGTCGACGATCTTGGAAATACTAGTCGTTATTTGTATTGATTGCAACACAGACATTTATCGTCAGTTATGAATGAACATTACATCATAGACACTTTTGTGAAAGATTAACTTTAATAATGAATTATTGAATGCATTAAAGTCAAGTACTTTTGTTAGGAGTTTTTCTCGATTAGAGAATTATATAACGATGTTTGCATTCCCCAGTCTAATTGGATTCTATTCGACTACTTTGCATTTTAGTCGCACTTTATTTGAAGATAGTATTTTCATACTACAATTTTTTTTTAAGATGTTAATCTTAAATTTTGATAGACCAGACAGGCGTATATAAGCGTATTCACTATTAAATTTGTTTGTGATTGGCAAGTTTTGACTTCATTTCGGTTCATGAATGAAATCCACGAAGGTTAAAGAAAACAGTTTTGAAACAATTAATGATTATAAAAATTTTTAAGTGGAACTATGAATGTATAATCGCTAGTGCAGCGCGTGTTGAAAGTCGCTGAGGTATAATGCCCTTGAATATGAAGGAAGTTCCCACAGGAATTAATGTTAAAGAATTATTTGTGGAAGTTTTGTAAGTTATGTGGAAGTTTTTAATGCCATATAGATTAATATATGATGATTTTGGGCATATTTTTAATGCAGATTGTGCATTAACTTGTTAGCGAAGGATTTTCCGCTGGAGTAAGATTGTCATAGTTCGTTGAAAATTAATCAAGTGAATTACTGTTATAATTAACACGAGTTTTGAAAGAATTTGAGATAAGATTTTGAATGAAGGTTGCCGTCACAAATCATTATTAAAACCTTTATTAAACCAGATTGTGACATTAACATGTATAACTAACCTTTATTGGTCGATTATATTAAACACGATTATGAAAATTACCAACCGAATGAACATGTGGTTAATGTATTTATTAAATTAATAATTTAAACAATTTAAATGTTAATATTGTAAATAATTGCTGTAAATATTTTTGAAAATAATGTGGAACGAGAGTGATGTTAAAGGCGTGCTTATAATATTTTTATTGTCTTTGACAAATATTATAAACAATTTCTAATTGTTATAAATAATTTATGTGATTTTGTTATAAACATTTAAGAGCTAATTAAACATTTGGATTGAACTTAACAAGTTTAAGGAATTAACATAATGATCCAATTGGATGTGAGCAAAGTACTTGAAAGATTTGCGTAAATATAATGTGAGTTGTCTTATAGACATTTAAAAGTTTGAGAGAACAGGCTGTATTCTTACGTAACATAGCATGTGAGAAGGGAGTGCATTTGACCAGTATGCAACAGGCTGGAAGGTAGCCCGCAGCTGTGCCAACATCTGGTTCTCAGAGAGTGAGGTCGTCCGCACTCTGGCCTTGCGACTATAAATACCATTCTCATGTTTATTAAAAGGAAACCAAATGCTCTATATATGTCACACCCTGACGTCCTTTTCCAATCCAATAGTGTTATGAATATTACGTTATTTGGAGCTCTTGGAGCTAAAATGTTCTATATCATGTTGTATGATAAATCTTGCAAGTCCTACTGGAGGACGTGGTCAGATTGACTTGGGCTACTAATAGCCACGTTGATTTTGTTGTGTTATCAAAATCATACCCTTTATTAGAAATAAAGCTTTTGTACAGTTCAAAGTTCTCGTCTTCGTCTTGGTTCATTTTTAAATGTCATGGTGGAGGTTATTGTGTGAACAGACTTTAGTGATCCTGTTGTCAACTCAAACCCCGAGATAATTAAGAGGTAAGTAACGGTAAGTATGAACCCCCGTCTATTTTGGTGTGTTCCACAATGATTTCCTGTGAACTTCTGTGCTCTTATCTCGATAGTATCTGTCAGTGCCATTTTCATTGATGTAACTGTGCCGGTGCGATTGATAATTGGCAATCCGATTGAGGGGGCGGATATCTGACAGCCTACTATCCAGGTAAACGGGGACAGAAAGATTGGCGCAGTCAACGTATGGGGCATGTTCAACAACACTGGATCACCAGGTTGAACAAAAGAAAGATTGGCGCACCTAAAACGTTGGGGCTCGATTCAACAAAACTGGATTACCAGGTTGAACGCCAGTAAGAGTGGCAAACCTAAAACGTGAGGTTCGATTAGACTCAAATATAGAGGTTGATTCTTTGTTAGATGTCTAGGCCAATTGTAGTATTTAAGAGTGTGATTATATAGGAATTAAATGTTGTATTGTATTAGGAAAATTACACTCAGAAAAGATCAGATCTTATACAACTTGAGAAAGGTTAAATAGGCTGAAAACTTAGAAAAATCGCCTATAATCTGGAATCTTATTTTATTTGACCGGCTTATGACATTTTAGTCATATTAAAGATAAAATTAAATTATTTGGATTGTAAATGTAAATTATTTGTGTTAGGATATTTTAAAATGAGCCAGGGAAATTTGAACATGTGCTTGAGTTTGTTTCAACATGAAGTATCTTCGAAGGTTAATTATAAGGTAGTAATAAGTTAGATTTAAGACAGAAAATTGATCAAAATTATATATGGTGAAAAGTGTTGCTCAAATGTTGTTATTTTGCTCTTTTGATGTATGTCCCTACAGCAATCCATTTTTGAATAATATTGTAATGGCAGATGAAAGTTTGAGGGTAATGTTAGAGGAGATGTCTGCTAACATGAAGCAGATGATGGAGGAAAATGCTAATTTGAAAGCTAGCATGAACAATAGTATGAAGCAGATGCTGAATGAAAGCATGAAGGAGAATAATAGTCGAATGGAGGAGAATGTTAGTAATTTGTCTGCTAATTTGAATGCAAGAATGGAGGAGAATGCTAGTAATTTGAAGGCTAGCATGGGTGAAAGTTTGAAGGTTCTTCAGACTAGTGCTGCTAATTTGGAGGATAATATGTCGCGTTTACAGATTAATACCCTAGGAATTGAGAATACTGTAACGGACATGCGTACAGACGTGTCTAATGTCCATAAAGATGTGTCTATTGTGCATAAAAGTGTTGATGATGTTAAATTTGATGTGTCTAAGGTACAGAAAGACCTTACAATGTTAAATCTAGATGTAGCTAATGTCCGAGGGGATATTTCTTGTGCTAGAGCCGAAGTAGTTGTTGTCAAAAATGATGTAGCGACTGTCCAAGACAAGGTCGAGGAAGTCCAAAAAGAAATTCAAAAAGCTAGAACTGATGTATCCAATGTTCAGGTAGACATTAATAACATTCATGCGGATATAACTGAGGTGCAAAGTGACATAACTAAGATTCAGGTAGAGGTCAAAACAGTTTTCGTAGATATCACTAAAGTCCAAACTGATGTAAATAAAGTCAGGGAAGAAATCGAAAACTCAAAAACTCTTTGTACGCGTAATATAACTGCATTAGCGACTAGGTTAGTCGATGAATCGGTTAGAACAACAACGTCTTTAGCAGAGTTGAAGTATGATGTAGAGGTCATGAGAACCCAGGTATTAGACCACAATAGAGTATTAAAAGAGGATATCGAAGTAGACATAGCCGAAATGTTAACAGCAAACGTAGCGGTATGGAAAGACGAGTGGAATAAGTCAAGTGGGGAACATGTAACCCAAATTCAGGAAAGGATTGAAAGAAAACTTGCCAGTACGCAGATAGAAATTAACAATGAAGTAGTACAGATTAGGAAAGATTTAAGCGTCAGGATAAATTCGTTATCCGAAAAACAAGTTGACGATAGAACACAACTAGATCAGGATATGCAAACTTTAAAATCTACATTAGAGGATCAAATTCATAAAGTTGTCTCGGATGTAAATGAAACGACGAGTAAACTGAAAAAATTGAAGTTAGGAGAGGCTAGTTTAATGGAGAACTACAAAGAAGAGATAATCAAGAAAGTCTTAACAGAAATCACTGACAAGGATACAGAAGGCTTAGCTTGCGAATTGAATAGGAATTATACTAGAAGACATAACCTAGAGCCAGAAGAGAGAGACGTGACTCCTGAAGAACGTGTATCCAGATTCAGAGAGGAGGATGACGAGAGGAATATGGAACCTGAGTGGAATTATCGAGATAGTGGGAAAAACTATCCGGATTCATATCCGAGGAACGTGACGGTCATCAGGAATTTCGAAGACAAACCACAAAAATTCAGTAACACTGATAGTTTGACACCTATAGAGTATGTAAGGAATCTCAAAGATTATTTCATCGAAGCTCACATTCCCAGAGAGAGAGAGATGAAGATAGTAGAGAGATATCTGATTGGAGGACCCCTTGAATGGTTTCGCGCATTTAGATACACATTCAGTAACTTTGACGAGTTTGCAGAGGCATTAATCAAACGATTTTGGTCCATAGAAGCGCAGAATTCGTTAAGAGCGGAGGTGTATTCAAGAAAATACTCAGGTACTCTTCCAACGAGGTACGCTGATTTCTTTACGAGTCAGTTGTCCCGCTTGAGATTTTTGCAACCCCCATTGTCCACGGAGCAACTAATAGATGCGATTTCTCGTATGCTGCCAGTTGAGGTGAGGAGACTTATAATTTCGTCCAACATCATGGATTTATCCAGCATGGATGAATTACTGAGAAGATTAGACTACACAAGTCCAATGCCTAACGTAGTCCAGAAAGGTCAAAGGCAGGAGTTTAAAGAAATCAATACGGTATACATGGACCAAGTCCAACAAACTGACAAGCCAGAGCAGGAGAAAACTGACAATGTAGGTCCTCACAGGAATAATCAGTTTAGAAATTACAGATCACAAGGTTACCGACCGTATCAACAGAGAAGAGGTTGGAACTACAACCGAGGAAACTACAATGGAAGAGGCAGATATTACAACAATAATGGGTATAACCGTAACTATAATAGGAATAACCAAAACCAAAATAGAAACCAGAATACTCAAGGTCAGGTTATGACACCTGATCAGTATCAGCAAAGAGAGAAGGAAAGCCAGCAATACTTAAAAGAATTAAGGGATAAAGAAGCTGACAATCAAAAGAAAAGGCAGGATGTTGTAATCGATCCTGGGCCTTCTACGAGCCAGCAGAATTTTGAGGTCGGTAACACAAAAAAAAAAAGCCGATTTCTCAACGTCAGTGAGAACCTGTAAATACATTGCCACACCACACCTGATTACGATTAATGAGATATACGAAGTTACCGATGAAGATTTACTAGAAGAGAGGGGTATTGTTAAAGAGGAAAGACCATGTGCATTACCTATTATTGCTGTACGGATAGATGGACAGCAGTACAAAGCCCTGATGGATACTGGTGCTATTATTTCCATCATTTCAGAGGAATGTTATCAAAGTCTGCTAAGAGGAGAGAACATGACAGTTCTACCTGTTTCTACCGTCAAAGTGAGAGGGATATTCCAAGATAAGGCAGTGAAATGCAAGATTCAAGTGTTATTGAACTTTGAGATCAATGGAAGGAATTATGAACAGATCTTCATTGTGGTGAGCAAGATCAATTTTGATATGGTGCTTGGAATCGATTTTATATCGAAGGTCGGAGCTATTATTGACATGAAGAACAGAAGTATTAGCTTTAATGATGGGTACATAATCACAGAAGAGATAGAACAGGACGTGAAAAACAGTCTGGAAATAGACCTTAGGGAAGAAATTTTGAATACAATAATTAATGAAGTGGAAAACTTAGAAGAAATACCCAGTAGAAAAACTGAAGGATTTGAAGAAATTCAGGGGGAATTTGAGGATCTGATAAAGGAATTCCAAGATATTTTCGATGAAAAGCCTGGATTGATTAAGGATTATAAGTACAAGATAAGGCTGACAGATGAAACCCCTTACCAGAAAAGAATATACCCCATTCCTGAGAAATACTATCAAGAAGTACGAGGGTTAATCAGAAAAATGGAGGTAGACGGGATTATTAGAAAACAGGCGTCGTCTTATATAAACCCCATCACAGTAGTGAAGAAAAGTAATGGTCAGATACGTCTTTGTCTCGATGCCAGGACCATCAACTTGAAGATTCTTCCAGAAAATGACAGACCACCCAAGATTAGAGATCTGCTTCGGAAATTCAAAGGAAGAGCATGTTTCAGCGTTCTTGACTTGACGTCTTCATTTTATCAAGTTCAATTAGAAGAGGATAGTATGCAGTACACTGGATTCCTATTTGACCAGACGTCATGGATCTTTGCCAGAATGCCTTTTGGAATGGTTAACAGCGGACCAGCACTTATTCGAGCACTTGATAGTAAGCTCACTGACGAAGTGAAAGAAAATGTAATCTGCTACATTGACGATTTAATCGTATCTTCACCCAGCGCCGCAGAACATTTAGTGCACTTGAGAAAGTTGTTCGAGAATTTAAGGGAGGCCAATATAAAGGTGAATTTTGGAAAATGTCAATTCTTGAAGAAGGAGATAAATTACTTGGGGCATACTATTGATAAAGATGGATATCATCCAAACATGAAAAAAGTAGATGCGATCACGAGATTTCCAAAGCCAACTAAGGTAAAACAAGTCAGAGAATTTGTAGGTGCATGCCAATTTATTAGCAGCCACTGTCCAAGATACTCGGAAATTATGGCTCCTCTGTATGACTTACTCAAGAAGAACAACAGATGGAAATGGAGTACCGCTGCAGACGAGGCTTTTGAGAAAGCAAAAGAGATGCTCAGAAATAATGTGAAACTGGAGTACCCAGACTTTGAGAAGGTGTTCTATATTGAGTCTGATGCATCGAGAATAGGCATTAGTGCAGTCTTATACCAGAAAGACGAGGCAGGCAACAAGCACTACATTGCGTTCACTAGTCGGAAGTTGAAAAAGCACGAGGAAAACTACTTCACGACAGAGCTTGAAGCATTAGCTTTTGTGACAGCTTTACAAGCCTGGAAGAAAATCCTGCTGGGACATAAGGTCATCATTATTACTGACCATAAAGCACTACAATTTATGTTGCAAACTGACATGTCGAGTGATAGATTGACACGTTGGGCTTTGTTCACCCAACAGTTTAACGCTACTATCGTCCACCAGCCTGGGAAAGATAACTTACTGGCTGATGCTCTATCACGTAACCCTATTAAAAATGTGCAGATACACCATGTACAATTGGAGCAAGAAGATGAAGAAACCGTTAGGAGGTTAGCCCGAATCGGTGTGTCACAGAAGAGACACGCTCCAATAAGGAAAATGTACAGGTTCCTCAAGGGTTACATGGACAATACGGATGTTGACTATGAAGCTACACGGAGAAATTCACGACACTTTGTCTTGAGTGGAGACATTGTATGCAAGTATGCTGACTCTGCGCATACAAAACTTCGAATAGTCGTGCCACCTAAACTTGTTGTTAATTTAGTGTGGGTAGCTCATCACGCAACTGGACATGCCGGTTTAGATAAAACTCTTAATATGCGTTCCAGCATTGCCAAGGTCATTCGATCCTGTGACAAATGTCAAAGAGCAAAGTATGCTTCTGCTTTACTAAAGGGAAAACCGAAGGCGATGATTCCTTCTAAGCCAAACGAACTTATGGCGACGGATATATTTGGCCCCTGTCCGAAGGGATACCAGGGTAACCAATACTTGTTGGTGACCGTGGATGTTTTCTCTAAATTTGTTACAATGAGTCCCATGCAGAAAGCTAACACGAGGAACGTAGTAAGCAGACTGGAAAATGCAGTATTTCCTAAAGCTGGTATACCGGAATATCTACTGTCAGATCATGGAACGCAGTTTACGTCCGTGGAATTTGCAGCGGATATGGAAAGGCTTGGCATTAAGCACTTATTTTCAAGCGTGCGTTACCCTGAATCGAATTCCTCAGAAAGATATATGGCTGAATTTTCGAAATTCTGTCGAATTTTCTGTCCTAATGATCATTCTGGTTGGGTGAGATTTGTACCCCTTATTGAGGAATGTCTGAACTCTACAGTGCAGGAGAGCACAGGAGAAGTGCCAATGCGACTTCATCTAGGAAGAAACCCAGAAAGGCCGTGGGATAATCTTTTCAACCACATACCGAGAGATCCCGACATAGGAAGACAGCAGGGGATTGACAAGGCAAAGGAACAACTCCAGAAGGCAGCAGAGAAACGATTGAAAAGAGTAGCTGGAAAACGTTTTGGTACACCCTTTCAAGTTGGAAATCTTGTATTATTACGCAGACCTGTCAAGGCTGATATGACCAAGAAAATATACCCCAAATTTGGATTAGTATTCCTGGGGCCGTTTAGGATTACGAACGCCTATGGAAACAACTGTTATGAACTCTACGATGATGAGAATAATGTCGTTTACGGCAAGTTCAATGCTGGAAATTTAAAAAGATACTATCCTAGAGTAAGCCAGTAATAATTCAATTTCGTGTTCAAGAGAGTTGAGATACTTGTAACACTGAGTTTAAAAACAATTTGCAACTGTTTTTAAAACGTGGTGAGAGGAGAATGCCCCCGTAATTGAATTATATAGAGACCACGGTGGCTATATTTGAAATTATAATTAGAGTTATGGCTGTCATAGTTATGACGTGGGTAGTCATGACGTAAGCACGGATGACGTATATGTTATGCCAGCAAGCTACTTGAGCCGAGATTCTCAGTGACGTCAGCTTTTAGTCCAGAATGTTCCAAGATGTACGACGCAGTCGCAGGAAACGAGGAATTCTGCTGAGGAAGAAACTATGCTATTGGAGGAGTGGCATGAACCAATCAACGATAGTTTAAAGGAAGACGGAGATTGCTGAAACTATGGTATTTTTTGGAATGCAGAATTGTGGAAATCCATTTGCAGTAAAAGCATTGATTTGGAATCTTGGTGAAATTTATTTTCAGTTTTTGAATTTTGAAAATCCGTCATGTATTAACGAAGTTGGAACTTTTAGCGATGACGTAGTATCTCGCTTTGGAAGGGATGGAAACGCCCCTCGTGAAGTTAATAAAAGGGCTTGCGCAGAAGAGAGGAGCCTCTTTCGTTCTCTGATCATTCTGAGATCTCATTCTCAGATCATCGAAGTATATTTGTGAAAGTTCTTTTCTTATACATTCATTATAGTGAGACGTCGAAGTGAACAGCAGTGAAAAGAATCGTCTTTATAACGCGTGGCGAGGCCACTATATTAACGAGATCCAAGTCAAACTAGGTGAAGTTGAAACGGACCTTAGAAAGCTTCTACAAGTTTAGCTTCGAACAGTTAGCGGTCACCAATAAGCTAATTGTATTGTGCAGTGCCACATGCAGTTATAGAGAAAAGCTGAACAATTTCGACCGATTAGTTTAAAAGATATTGGCAGTTTTATACGACTGACAAAAGTGATTATCTCGCCACTAGAGAAGCACTTTTGTATAGCCAGAATCAACGCAAGGCTGACGCTGCGAGTGGAATAGAAAGACTTCAGATTGCTTGGTTACAGAACGATACAGTATAATGGAGCAATTGAATACGGCAGTTGGTTCTTCTGACACTACAACCGAAGAGCAGATGGAAGGCTAAAAGGGCTTATTGCAATTGGGACATACTTCAACGGAGTAAGATAGCGACATGGAACTTCGCTAATTGCTATTCCACACAAGCGAACATGCGGTGAATACCATCTACACCCATGTTTCGTAATTAAAGGCTGAATACCATCGAACAGCCATAGAAACAATTTCATACTCTGAATATGAATAATTTCTTCGGAAATTTCTACAAAACTTCATGGCGATTGTCTACTGGAACTTCAGGGAATTTTTCAAGAGAGGTCAGGGATATCCCGACTCACAAAGAAGATTATTGCCGGAAGGATGTCTATTCGTCTTCGAGGAGCAGAGCGATTTCCGGAGAAGGAAGCAGTTCGATTCTCCGAGGGTGCTATTTCCTATTTCGAGGATGGAGCTCAACTTTAACGTGGTGAAATGGGTCCATCAGCAGTCTTCTTTGGGGAATTTTCCTCTGGAACGTCAATCGGCAGATAAGGTAGTCGTGAACGTTTATTGTATTTGAGTTTATTAATAATGTTTGAGCAACTATTTTTCCCATATTTTTATCCTCATGTTTTTTGCCCTATTTTCTTGTTGAGATTCTTATTCTCAGTACACCTTGATGAGTTTTGCATTTTTCGACGATTTATTAAGACATTGTTATGTCATGGGCATAGTTAACGATTTTGAATCAGTTGAGACTGATATTTAGAATTTTCAGTAATTAATATTTTGTAGTCACGATTTGACTGTAAGTTAATGATTTTTAATGGCAGATTTAAATTCAGACAGCGTGTCACTTTATTAAAGTAATTCTACCCCAGTTTAATTGCTTTGACCAATTTTCTGTCATCATCAAGAAGGAAGAACATTTAAATGATTTTAGAGCGTTAAAATCTCTTACGTTGTCGACGATCTTGGAAATACTAGTCGTTATTTGTATTGATTGCAACACAGACATTTATCGTCAGTTATGAATGAACATTACATCATAGACACTTTTGTGAAAGATTAACTTTAATAATGAATTATTGAATGCATTAAAGTCAAGTACTTTTGTTAGGAGTTTTTCTCGATTAGAGAATTATATAACGATGTTTGCATTCCCCAGTCTAATTGGATTCTATTCGACTACTTTGCATTTTAGTCGCACTTTATTTGAAGATAGTATTTTCATACTACAATTTTTTTTTAAGATGTTAATCTTAAATTTTGATAGACCAGACAGGCGTATATAAGCGTATTCACTATTAAATTTGTTTGTGATTGGCAAGTTTTGACTTCATTTCGGTTCATGAATGAAATCCACGAAGGTTAAAGAAAACAGTTTTGAAACAATTAATGATTATAAAAATTTTTAAGTGGAACTATGAATGTATAATCGCTAGTGCAGCGCGTGTTGAAAGTCGCTGAGGTATAATGCCCTTGAATATGAAGGAAGTTCCCACAGGAATTAATGTTAAAGAATTATTTGTGGAAGTTTTGTAAGTTATGTGGAAGTTTTTAATGCCATATAGATTAATATATGATGATTTTGGGCATATTTTTAATGCAGATTGTGCATTAACTTGTTAGCGAAGGATTTTCCGCTGGAGTAAGATTGTCATAGTTCGTTGAAAATTAATCAAGTGAATTACTGTTATAATTAACACGAGTTTTGAAAGAATTTGAGATAAGATTTTGAATGAAGGTTGCCGTCACAAATCATTATTAAAACCTTTATTAAACCAGATTGTGACATTAACATGTATAACTAACCTTTATTGGTCGATTATATTAAACACGATTATGAAAATTACCAACCGAATGAACATGTGGTTAATGTATTTATTAAATTAATAATTTAAACAATTTAAATGTTAATATTGTAAATAATTGCTGTAAATATTTTTGAAAATAATGTGGAACGAGAGTGATGTTAAAGGCGTGCTTATAATATTTTTATTGTCTTTGACAAATATTATAAACAATTTCTAATTGTTATAAATAATTTATGTGATTTTGTTATAAACATTTAAGAGCTAATTAAACATTTGGATTGAACTTAACAAGTTTAAGGAATTAACATAATGATCCAATAGGATGTGAGCAAAGTACTTGAAAGATTTGCGTAAATATAATGTGAGTTGTCTTATAGACATTTAAAAGTTTGAGAGAACAGGCTGTATTCTTACGTAACATAGCATGTGAGAAGGGAGTGCATTTGACCAGTATGCAACAGGCTGGAAGGTAGCCCGCAGCTGTGCCAACATCTGGTTCTCAGAGAGTGAGGTCGTCCGCACTCTGGCCTTGCGACTATAAATACCATTCTCATGTTTATTAAAAGGAAACCAAATGCTCTATATATGTCACACCCTGACGTCCTTTTCCAATCCAATAGTGTTATGAATATTACGTTATTTGGAGCTCTTGGAGCTAAAATGTTCTATATCATGTTGTATGATAAATCTTGCAAGTCCTACTGGAGGACGTGGTCAGATTGACTTGGGCTACTAATAGCCACGTTGATTTTGTTGTGTTATCAAAATCATACCCTTTATTAGAAATAAAGCTTTTGTACAGTTCAAAGTTCTCGTCTTCGTCTTGGTTCATTTTTAAATGTCATGGTGGAGGTTATTGTGTGAACAGACTTTAGTGATCCTGTTGTCAACTCAAACCCCGAGATAATTAAGAGGTAAGTAACGGTAAGTATGAACCCCCGTCTATTTTGGTGTGTTCCACAATGATTTCCTGTGAACTTCTGTGCTCTTATCTCGATAGTATCTGTCAGTGCCATTTTCATTGATGTAACTGTGCCGGTGCGATTGATAATTGGCAATCCGATTGAGGGGGCGGATATCTGACAGCCTACTATCCAGGTAAACGGGGACAGTACCAACTTCGTTTTTCTTAATGGAACTATACTAATTTTTGCATACAGGGTAGATTATTTCACTGAGACATATTCAACGGTGTTATTATTTCCCAAATCGGACGAGTACGTTTTGAGAAATCGATGATATGAAAATTGGGCTAGGCCACGCCTTCTTTCGGTGACGCGTTGTGTGAGAGCGAATGGCTAGTATATAACTTGTTGGTGCATTTAAATAGCGTCACAGGTGTAGTCTGTTTCAAAACAAAATGAATGTCCTGTAATCAGAATCGTAGTCGTTATTAACGAAGTTTGGTATTTTTGGAAATGTAAATCAGTGATGAAAAGAAATAGAAAAATGAAGTTTCATTTGTTGCCTAATGAATTCTTCCGTCACTTAATTTTTGGAATATTGGGACGATTTAACAGATGGTTGCGTACATTTCTATTCATTTCCTATAACATGTAGAATAAATAGGGTAATTCACCTAAGATGTTACACGGAAATAACGTCTAAACCATTAAAGGATGGAAGGAAGGAAGATTGTAGTTGTACGTGACCGTGAATCTTGTGATTATGAGCCACGGGACCTCCTTTTTACGTGGAATCCGAACCACAGGACATGGCATTTCACTTCGAAAATCTCACATGCATTGACTGGGAATTGAACCCAGTCCAGCTTGGTGAGAGCCCAACAGCTTGACCGCTTGATCGTGGCAGAGACGGGAATCGAACCTCGGACCTCCGGGGTGGCAGCTAAGCACGCAACCACTACACCACGGAGGTGACCTCTCCAGACGTACATGACTAAAACACTGGAAGGGGTACAGAGAATCGCTGTTATTATTTCATTTCCGGAGCTTGGACATCGTGGTCATGTAGCCCCATGTGCTGGGGGGGGGGGGGGGGGGTGTGTACTGTATTTGTGTTAGAAAGTATCTGATAACCTGTGTTATTTTGGTGTCTGTAGTGGTGTACTGTATTCCTAATTTAGGTGAGGAATTGGGACGGAGGCGGCCCTTGTCGTCAGTAAGGAACCCTCCTGACATTTGCCTGGAGTAGCCGTGGGAAACCACGGAAACACTTTCAGGATAGCTGAGATGGGTATCGAACCCACCTCTTCTCAGTTTACCTAACGAGGTGGAGTATACCCCGTTCCAGCCCTCCGACCAGAATTAAATTGCTTATCAGAGCCGGGAATTGAACCCGGACCACCACAGCGATAGCTAAGAATCCAAGCCGCTACAAGTGATTAAGAAAGTCGACGGGCATGGAGAAGAATGACTGTTTGTTGTTACATAATTTCATTTCCGGGGCTTTGATAGCGTGGTCAGGTAGCCCCATTTGCTTGGGTGTGTGTGGTGAGTTCGCCAGTCATACAATAACGTTGCACACCCAGGGTATGTTACGGTACATCACATTAGGCCTATGTGTACGATAGTTTACAGTACATGCCTGGTATCT
This sequence comes from Meconema thalassinum, assembly GCA_946902985.2. NCBI lineage: Eukaryota > Metazoa > Arthropoda > Insecta > Orthoptera > Tettigoniidae > Meconema > Meconema thalassinum. The sequence continues at coordinate 502,386,847 of OX336393.1, read as the reverse complement.
GTTCTGTGGTTGGAATCACACCCACGAACCTGCTTGCCCGACTGCTCGCTGTCTGATGCGGCATGCACAACAGCGTGTGTTGTTGTTGTTGTTGTTGATATCTCAAAAAGTAACTGTCCGATTTTGAAAATACTTACATACTTAAACTGGTAAGCAGTTGAACTTTTAGACCAGCCGTATAAATTCGTGCCGTTCCATTCAAAATATGGAGATAGTATCAACATCTCGGTTATTTCTTACCCCATTAGAACAAGTAGCACATTATTTTCCATCCCCTGGATATCATTTACGCATATGAAAACACAATACCGATATCTTTAATGGTTTAGGCGTTATTTCCGTGTAACATCTTAGGTGAATTACCCTATTTATTCTACATGTTATAGGAAATGAATAGAAATGTACGCAACCATCTGTTAAATCGTCCCATTATTGCAAACATTAAGTGACGGTAGAATTTATTAGGCAACAAATGAAACTTCATTCTTCTATTTCATTTCATCACTGATTTACATTTCCCAAAATACCAAACTTCGTTAATAACGACTACGATTCTGATTACAGGACATTCATTTTGTTTTGAAACAGACTACACCTGTGACGCTATTTAAATGCACCAACAAGTTATGTACTAGACATTCGCTCTCACACAACGCGTCACCGAAAGACGGCGTGGCCTAGCCCAATTTTCATATCATCGATTTCTTAAAAAGTACTCGTCCGATTTGGGAAATAATAACACCGTTGAATATGTCTCAGTGAAATCATTTACCCTGTATGCAAAAATAAGTATAGTTCCATTAAGAAAAACGAAGTTGGTACCAATATCTCAGCTATTCACAAATAAAGGAAAAAACAGTATAAGTTAATGTATGAGCCCCTTAGCACCATTTCCAAAAGTGAAAAGAGAATATTGATATCTTTAACGGTTTAGAAGATATTGGCGAGTAACATCTTAGGTGAATAACCCTGTATATATAAGAATGTCTGTTCGTCTTTTATGCGTTCATAAACCATTCATCCGATTGCGGTCAAATTTTGGTGAGTTGTTGTGCATACTCCAGGGAACGTTATGGGCATAGTAAATCCAATTTACAATAGATGGCGGGCAAGTAGCTTCAACAAAATGGCATGCGGTTCGTTTCAGCAAAGTCCCACATGCGTTCATATACCATTCATCCCATTGCGATGAAACTTGGGTGAGATGTTGGGTACACTCCAGGGAAGGTTTCTGACTTAGTAAACCTATTTTACAATAGGTAGCGCACGTGTAGATTCAACAAATGAGAATTGGCGCGCGAATCGTTTCAACACAGTCCTGTATGCGTTCATATACCATTCATCCGATTGCGATGAAACTTTGGTGATTTGTTGTGTACACTCCAGGGAAGGTTTCTGTCTTAGTGCATGCTTTTTACAATAAGTAGCGCATGAGTAGATTCAACGAATGTGTGACGGCTCACGAATTGTTTAAACAAAATCCCGTATGCGTTCATATGCCTTTTATCCGATTGCGATGAAACTTATGAGTTGGTGTGTACTCTTACGTGAAGGTTACTAACTTAGTAAATTCATTTCACAGTAGGTAGCGCACGAGTAGATTTAACAGATGAGTGACAACGCATGAATCGTTAAAACAAAATTCCGCATGAGTTCATATGCCGTTCATCCCATTGCGATGAAACATTGGTGAGTTGTTGTGCACGCTCCCATGAATGTTTCTAAATTAGTTAATCCATTTTACGATACTTTAGAGGCATTTATGGAAATTGAAAAAAAAAATAGTATCCAAAAGCACTTCAAGAAACAAAATTACAATGCCAACACTTTCTTTGATTGGCATTGCAACGCATGCCGGGTACAGTTTGTTGTCAATAAAATAAAATATAATATTGGGCTTCACACTAATTTTTTTCAAAATACAGATAGAAAAACAAGAAATGTTGTAATAGTAAGGGTAAATAAGATATTGGGCTTTATATTAAAAATTCAACAATTCATATAGAAAATTAAATAACTTAGAAAAAACAAGTGATGAATATCAACAAAGATTTTCACTGAGTTGCCTGAAATGAGTAAAACTAAATCTTCCTCCGAAATATGGAGTGTGAATTTTCGCACCAGAAACAAGCTCCACTACTGACTTGATACAGCAATTCTGGCACTCTTGGTTTCCATCCCCGGCGAAACTAAATATATCTCCTGATGAGAAGAAGTGAGAAACCCCGTAAAACACTCCTAAGAAGGCTGAGCTAGGAATCAAAATCAGCTCCTCGCAGTTATCCTCTCGGGCCTGTGTGTGCCTCGCTCCAGCACTCACATCAGAATTAAATGTTTTGGCAGAGTGGGGAATTGAACCTAGGACTTGAGATATGAGAGCTAATATCACTGACCATTACATCACGAGGCGACAGTTCTGCCCCATTTAGGATCAATGAACTGATGGTTGCTTGGTTCCTCAGTTTAGGGGCTGCGACAACGCGGTTATTTAGCCTCGTGTACTTTGGGTGTGTGTAGAATCTGTCTGATAACCGGTGATATTGTGATGGCTGTATTAGTGTGTGTTATATGTAATTCAGGTAAGGGCTGCAGATGATCAATTTCAAGCAGTTCCTACTTTAGATACCAAATGCTACCGTCAACGACACCTAGCTGTGAACTTGCCAGTAGATGCCACCACTACCGGCACATTGCGGCGAACGTTGGGACGTAATAGAGCGTTAATCAAATCTAACCTACAAAATTAGCTTCACACAATTGTAGTCAGTGGAAGGTTATTTTTCATGCCATAAATCTACGACATGGGCCCGCCGGCTTTACTTCCCCTCAGAAGTCAGGTATACTGGGGGATTTTAAAATCTTATGAAAAATTGACGATTTCGACCGTGTTTGAATCCGAAATCTTGGGCATAGAAGCTCAGCATGCTATCAACTACGCCACTCAATGACCTGAGCGTGCACTCCTGATCAAACCAGCCAAACTGTCTGAAGAATTTTAAGAAAATATAAGCAACTAGCGGACCCATGAGAGAAATCTCGCATATTCTTAAAACCACACTTTCCCCAACAGGTTTATAATGAGAGACTTAAGGAGAAAGGTTGTTATGTTTTTATTTCAACCAAATGATTATAGAACACTATTTACATTTCAGTTAGGATTCCAAGTTCTACGTTCCCTAACTTAAGAAGGCAATCACTGAAAATTAGATCATCATAAAATTTGGTAGAGATCGGATGATTAGGTTAGTCGTAATTTGATTTAAGCTTTGAACATTTGTGTGGCCGCCATTACGTTTCCGTCAAGATGGCGGCGATATAAAACAAGACACTGGGGTGCCCTATGATAGTACTACCTCTGTACCAAATTTCGTTCCATTCGGTTTCACCGTGTTCGAATTAATAGGGGCAATCGATTTTCACACAAAGATGGCCGCCATCCGCAAACTATTAGGCTGAAGACCTATTAGTTTGGTCAAAGGATGCTGCCCCCATAAAGGTATGTTGTTGCAAAATTTGGTAGAGATCGGATGATTAGGTTAGTCGTAATTGATTTAAGCTTTGAACATTTGTGTGGCCGCCATTACGTTTCCGTCAAGATGGCGGCGATATAAAACATGACACTGAGGTGTCCTTTGCTAGTGCTACCTTTGTACCAAATTTCGTTCAATTTGCGCTCACCGTGTTTGAATTGATAGGGGGGACAGACATTCAGAGTACACTCACTCACACACACACACACACACACATACAGACTCACACACACACATACACACAGACAAACACACTTTTTTCGCCCTGTAGTGATCTCGTAAGTCTACTTTCATTTTTTGCAAAAATCGAAAGTAGGCTAATAAGAAGACACGTGTCTGAGGGTTTTTCGATGTGGTGTATGATGTACCCGATACCTAGTTGAGGCTATCGGCTACGCCAGTTGAGATCGAGCCATAGTTGAGATTTATGGGAAAAGAAGAAAAGATGGCGCTCAGATTGAGTCGAGAAGAGTGGTAGGAAATGACGTAGGAGGCCAAGGATGAAGGAGGCACTACCAGTCAAGCAGATGGAATTATGGGAGGAATATTGAAGTATTATAAAGATCTATATGGAATATAATATTATATAATCTCAGAAGAGAAGGATATATCTAGAAATTATGGTGATAACTTGGAGAAAGGCAGATAACTCCTTAAGTTATGTTATAACTTAATTGCCGATATAATTGTGGTCGAGATTATAGTTGTGACGTATGACCGCAGAGGGAAGGGGAAGGTCTCGTGGTAGCGCCGAGCGGAGCTCATCGCACCGTCTGAGAACAGCAGTACGAGTCCAGCCAGTCAAGCTGAGCAGAGCACATGGTGCGCTAGGAAAACGAAAGTAGGTCAGTCTGTCAAGCTGAGCGGAGCACGGTGTGCAGTGCGAGAATCAGTCAGCAAGGCAGGTTACACAAGCCGTGGAAGTGAAAGGGAGCCGGTGTTCAGGCAGATGTATTTTCAACATCGTGGTTACAATTATGTGAAACAGCAATGCTTTTCCAATGTTACAGTTCGTTAAAGTAATACGCAGCATTGTGATAGAACTGAGAACATTATTTCGAGCTACATTCTTAATACAGAACAGCACAGCGAAGTGATATAATGAGGCCAGTTTTCAGCGTCGCATTATACGAGAACAGTGAGGCGGAACAGGTCGTGCTGGGGCCGACATTTTACAAGCAGGCGACATGCAAGCAGCTGAACATTATTTCGACATTTTGTCAAACTTAATAAGTTTGGACTTGTGTTCGACAGTCCAATTGTGCAAGCAGATAGCAATTATACACTGCTATTGTGAACTTCTAAATGGACTTCAATATATTTCAACGGTATTGCGGCATATTAGATGATGCATTTTAAACCGGAATATTTAAGGCGACCATGGGGTCCGTCCAACATTACTGCTTTTAGGCAGATGAACAGTTACGAGAATATGCACTTTGTGAACAGTGGCACGTGCAGCATTATAGTTGCTTTTCATGAACAATTATGAAATATCAGTTACGAACACAGATACGGGGTGTTTAAGAAATCAATACACTTTTCTAAATATTTATTTCCTACTAGTGAAATTCAGCCGCTGTGGAGATTAACTTTTTGTCATATGCAAACCAAACATTGTATGGGACAGTGGCGTGACATATTGGAAGAGTATGGGGTACTCTACATTTTTGAACTTTTATGGAAGAGTTTGGACAATATCCGTGATGGATAATATTGAATTCATCATGTCGGGCTAGGCGAATACGGAGACGTGATGGCACCACAGAGCGATGGATTCGGTTCCTGAAGAAGAGGATATCCAACATCAGATTCACTTGGAATATGAAGTCAATCGTTAGTTCAGTGGGTGATACAATGTTTTCGTCGATCTTTCGAGAAATTTGTGGCACACACGAGGATTATCGGCGATCTTTGAATTATATTAACAGCAGAAATAAGAAGGTATTGTGAGAGTTATGACTTTCCTGATATGATTTTTTCATGAACACTGGGCATACTTGTATATATTTCTAGTAGGAGTTCTACGATTATTTTAGACATGGCTTAGATATATTTTTGCTCCTTTTGCTGGAATATGGTGTTACCATATCATATGGCAGGCACCGTTATACGACGTTCTCACCATTGGTTGGCTTTATTAGGCAGAAGTTTGGTCTTTTTGATATTTTTCAGTAAGGATAGTATTTCTTGGATAGATATTTTTTTTTTTGTGGCGAGTATTTTGAACTCGTGATCTGCAATTGGATAAGTTAAATTATTTCGTCAGTTCATTGCATACTAGCGAGTATGTATAATTCATCAGTAGGGATTTTTTTATTGGATTGTTTGGAGATATTAAAATTTTATTCACTCAAGTAAATGAATATCGCTTTTATGTGACAACTAGAGTCTTGTTGATTCCAATCTGGTACACTCACTCATCAGTCTACGAGATGGGGCCTGTCGCTTTATGCGATTGCGTTGTGGCACACACCTGACCCATCGTCTAGGGCATTATCATGGTAGTCTACGGGGCAGGGCCTTTCGCTTTAGGCGATTGCGTGGTGGCACACACCTTACCTGTCAGTCGAGGGCCTCATTTTTATCATCCGAGTGTACTTAAGATCGTAAGAAGATTAAACAAGAAACTACTAGTCACACATCAGTCGAATTTTGTCAAATAAATTAAAAATAAATGTCAGCAGGGTTACATTTTGTAATTCTTGTTTGCCAATCCAGTATTTTGTTGCTATACTCTTTTGAGAGTACATTCATTTAACAGCTGATACCTTTGATACTTTTGATACTCTTTTGTGAGTAGTTTGATACCTTTGGGAAGGATTTCAAGTAATTGAATCTTGTAAGATGAATCATTAATGGTCAGATTTATTTTGAGGCAGATCAGTATTACATATTTTTGATGTGAGATATTATAACACATTGGTGTTTTTCTTTGAAGTGAATTTTGAGAATTTTAAGAGAATTTATGCTCTATTTAAAAGCAGATCTTGAATTGGATTACGATTACTAAGGTAATTTTTCCTTATTGTTTAAGAAGTTGTCTAGATATGATCAGATTAATTACAGTTCTTGGAGATTGTGTGCGTTAATAATTTGAAGCCAGTTATATATTTTTGTAGATCATGCAACATGATTAAGTGAAGTTTGTGATAGGTATATTGTTTGGAAGTTGCCAAGTGGAAGTTGCAATATTGCTAATGAGTATTTTGAGGAAGACATGAGGTTGTTGAACCCAGTCTAGTATATTTTTGAGATTCATGCTGTGCGCTGAATAGTTATGGTGTTATGTGGAATAGTTATGGTGTTATGTGGAATAATTATGGTATTCAAATGTGGTATTTGATAAAGTGAGAGTATATGATGAAGTTTTGGATAGTGAGATCCAACGTGATTTTGTGAAGGCAATAACAATATTTTGGCATGATAATTAAATACGAGATAGAACTTGGAAGTGATAAAACTGTAAGACAACGTTCTATAACCTATATTAAACAATTTGTTAGGAAATTAAATAAATAAATAATTTTGATAATACAAGATTTTCTGATAATAATAATTTATAAAATAATAATCTGAAGTTTAAGCATATTAATGATCTGACCCAATGAAATAAAATCTAAATGACTCGATGAAATAAAAATATAAATAACCAGATGAATTAAAATTTAAATAATTTGATAAATTGAATTTGGAATAAATCGATGAATTAAATAAATGAATGAATTAAAGGTTGAATAAATTAACTGAATTGAATAAAATAATAGGTGATTAAACAGCTGTTGAATAACTGAATTAAAAGGTGATAATTAATTTAAGAAGCTGATGATTAATAAAATTTAAATGGATTTAAATAAATTTAGATAAGAAATATGATTTAAATAATTTGATGAATTGCAACTTGAATTAATGAATTAAACAATTTAAATGGATGAATTGAGATGATTTAATCTAAATGAGTTAATGAAATGCGAGTGTGTGGATAATTGAAGAATATAATGAATTGATAATATAATAGTCATTCAAATGATTTGATAGTAATGAATTAATTATTCTGACTTGAATATAATGAATATTGAGATGAGAACTAATGTGAGAGATATTTAATTTTGATATGATGATGACGATAACCAATGAATAGCAAAGTTTCTTTGATTCACAAACAAGCAATAATTAGTGACAGTGTAAATAGAGTGTAAATTAATTGTTAGATTTATTGGAGCATTTATTAAATTTTTCAGCATGCGAATAATGCCATTCAAGCCATAAAATAAGTTGATATTTAAATATGTGTTATTAGAATAATTTGTTTAGACAGATTCATATTTCTTTTTGACATCCACATTCATGATGTTAACTTAAAGAGAAGTTAGGTCTCAGGAATCACAAATGTCAGTGACGCATGGACATAGTGCTACGGTGAACCTGAGAACCCAAGCGAACTTTAGCACATTTTCATATTTTATGTGGATGAAGTACACTTTTGAATAGCATGGAGATGGTTCGATTTTCAGGACAATGACAATTTAACGTTGGCATTCGACCATACTCTTAGGTAGGATGTGTGTTAATATTTCTGTCTGACTATCAACGTTTGAATAAATTGGTTTTTATCTTAGTTGTGATCTGACGAAGATGTGGTTTTCCTATTCCTTTCCTTGTCTTAATTAAGGCTTAACCAGGAAGGATGTGGTTTGCTAGGAATTCAGTTGATGGCGCCCATTTCTATTTGTATTTTTTTAAATTAAATTTAAGCCCGTAACGACCCTGGAGATACTTTATCTCGTGTTACCATTCTGCTTTTGTGAATATTTTCAACTGAATTTCCGACACATTCCTTATTTGACTTCATGTTCATTTAACTCCACTCTGTCCTGGAAATCCAGGAATGCGATGTAATAGCAGATGGGTCATCGCATACCTCGGCCGAACGGGTACAATATTATGAGGTGAAAGGGGTGAAAAGTGGGGGTTGAAGGATTCCTAACGGAGCGTGTATCTCTTAAACGACATAGGCGAGGAGTTTGGAACTCAGCCGAAAAAATCAGCATAAAAAATAACTAAACACTTGTTTGACCGTTTTTTCATAAATCCAATTTATGGGACCCATCGGGAGGGGTGAAATTATGGGGGAGGGGGAAACGTAATATGTCTGAGTTTAAAATTATACATGGCCTATGTTGTAGACAATAACACATTACATCTTTTTTGTCTCTTGCTATTTCATCATACGACGAATACGTAGGGAGTTATTAATGATTTTGTACTTTTTGGCCGGAATTTTCAAAGTCCCAAGAATGACATAAAAATTGATTCGAATGAAATTTCAAAAAATAGTTTTTGTTAATACTTTTATTATATTTTTCACGTCTTTTAGAGTCCGAAACCAACATGATATTTTGATGGTTTTTTTCGTCCCATGCATTTTTTGTTTCAGGTGATAGAATTATTTTCCACTAGGACCGATGCTTATCTACTATATAAAGCTCAAATACCACTGACACATTCATTCATCACGAAATCTCTGAAACCACCAAACGGATTGGAATGAAATTTGGTATCTAGCTTTCTCAAGGGCCGCAAACACCCACTAAGAAAGGATTTTTGGATATTCAGGTTCTAAAGGGGTGTTAAGGGGGTAGACCTGCATTTCATTGAATAGCAATATTTCCCGGTTGGTTTCATTGGGGGATGTGATACTCGGCATATAAACTCAGCACAAAAAATAAGAAGACATGTGTCTGAGGGTTTTTCGATGTGGTGTATATTATGAGGTGAAAGAGGTGAAAAGTGGGGGTTGAAGGATTCCTAACGGAGCGTGTATCTCTTAAACGACATAGGCGAGGAGTTTGGAACTCGCCGAAAAAAATCAGCATAAAAATAACTAAACAGGTGTTTGACCGTTTTTTCATAAATCCAATTTCAGGGGCCCATGGGGAGGGGTGAAATTATGGGAGAGGGGGGAACGTAATATGTCTGTGTGTAAAATTATACATGGCCTATGTTGTAGACAATAACACATTACATCTTTTTTGTCTCTTGCTATTTCATCATACGACGAATACTTACGGAGTTATTAATGATTTTGTACTTTTTGGCCGGAATTTTCAAAGTCCCAGGAATGACATAAAAATTGATTCGAATGAAATTTCAAAAAATAGTTTTTTTATTACTTTTATTATATTTTTCACGTCTCTTAGGTTCCGAAACCAACATGATATTTTGATGTTTTTTTTTCGTCCCATGCATTTTTGGTTTCAGGTGATAGAATTATTTTCCACTAGGACCGATGCTTTTCTATCTATATAACTAATGTTATAACGGGATTCCAAATGTTATTGCGGGCGAAGCCGCGGGTAACAGCTAGTTATAGATATTTATGAAATTAGAGTACACTTCGTCACTGCTAATGTCTATTTTCTTTCATTTGAATGCTCATTTGTCACGATCGGTCGCTTGTGAGCGCCGCAGGAGGAATCTATACTACTGAAATAATATATATGATGATGATACAATTGACTTTATACCGCGCCAAACTGCACTCTATATAGTGATTACTGCCACTATCATAGAGCATTATCAATTAATATGATACAATTGGTCCGACCAGATCAAACATAAATTGCCAGCGTTTCGCCCCAGTGTGCCGTTGGGCTCGTCAGTTGGTACAGACACACCTCACCAAGACGCATGGCTAGCACATACTGAGAAGGCAATCACAAGACACAAAATACAAGTAGTATTGACGTCACGAGTGATGCTAATGTGCTACGGAAGTCAAGCTCCCTTTCATAAAACAAAAACCTTACCTTGGCAATGCGAAGAGATGGGTTCGATTCCCACCTCAGTTTTCCTAGAAGTTGTTTTCTGTGGTTTCCCACTTCTACATCAGAAAAATGCAGGGATGTATTCTAAATTTAAGACAATGGCCACCTTCTTGCAAATCCTAATGTCAATTACAAATTATTACTCTATTAAAACAGCACAGTGACACAGGTTATCAGATAGATTCTACACACACCCAAGTACGTGGGGATATATTGCAACGCTGGAAAACAAATCGCTATCTTCCCCCTTCAATAACGCAGTCATCAGTTAGAATAAATCATCCGGCTAATTGTTAATTGTTGTTAATTTACTTTAGGCGCTTAGAACATCTTGGTCATCAACCCCGTGTAGTTGGGTGTGTGTGTTGAATTTGTCTGATAATCAGTGTTGCTGTGATGACTATTGCAGTGTGTGTAAGATACTATTCCAGCATTTGCCTGGAGGGATGTGGATAAACCCTGCAAAGAACTACACTCAGAATATTGCTGTGATGACTAGAGCAGTGTGTGTAACTGTAAGGGACAGGAATGGGGCAGGTGCCCTGGGACTATCCCGGCATTTACCTGGAGGGACTGTGGATAAACCCTGAATAGAACTACACTCACAATAGCCACTGTGAGTGCATGTATCCGATCCTGCCATCTCCGAACTTGCTGCAGCTACGCTCACGGCTGTGGTGCACGAGCATGAAAATCACGTCCATCAAACAGAAACATTGCGGATTTGATTTCTGGCCGGATCAGGGATTATAACTTCGTACAGTTAATTAATCTGGCTTGGAGACTGGGTGTTTGCGATGTGTTCATCGTCGTTTTATCCTCAACAGGACGCCAGGTCACCTATGAGTAAAGCCCCGCGCGAATGTGGATATCCGCGGGATTATCCGTGGATATTCGGAAAACTTTTCACCATGAGGATAGAGTTAGCATGACTGTGCGGATAGCGGATGGTTTCTAGAATAAAATATTGAACTGGATTGTTGATGTGTAACATCTTTCCACTCGGTTGCTGGATATTTTTGTGGGAGTGATTTTGAATAATGGGACGGAAGTGGATCGGACGGAAGTGTGTAAGACGCACTGCCAGCTGGATCGTATCCCTCCTGGACATTCATCAACACACAAAAAATCTTTCTTATTTACACACTAATAATACATAACAATTCCAAGACTCTCTTTTTTTTCTTCACTGCCTACTTGATATTTCTACCCTCGCACTGCCTTCTTGGTTGTTCTCGCACTGCCTTCTTGATACTCTGCTACTAATCATATCAATATGACTCATTTAACAGAATCCATGTGGAATTACGTGTTGGTCTGTGAATCAAGAGGTCCGGGAACTGGGCAAGTAGTTCATGATCTACTGCTGTGCACATTGCATTTACTCGCAAGTTGGACTACTGTATTTATAAGGAATTTAAGGTTATGAGCGGTGTCGCGTCTATTAATCTAGTTGATCCATATCGTATTCTTTATTTAGGCTAGTGCTGGTGGAAGCTACAAATCATCTAATAAAGTGAGTTCCGTATTATAAACTACAATATCTGTAAAACACCCCCTTTTACAATAGATTAATATTTGTGCCAATAATATTATAAAATAACGGTGTATCAACAATTTCACGTGAGGTTTCTTCTATGTCAGATGTTACACATCATATGCGACTACTGTAAGGCTCGTAACGTGTTTTTAGCCTACTTTCGATTTTTGCAAAAAATGAAAGTAGACTTATGAGATCAACACAGGGCGAAAAAAGTGTGTCTGTCTGTGTGTGTGTATGTGTGTGTGTGTGAGTATGTGTGTGTGTGTGTATGTGTGTGTGTGAGTCTGTGTGTGTGTGTGTGTGTGTCTGTGTGTGTGTGTGTGTGAGTGTGTGTACTCTGAATGTCTGTCCCCCCTATCAATTCGAACACGGTGAATGCGAATTGAACAAAATTTGGTACAAAGGTAGCACTAGCAAAGGACACCTCAGTGTCATGTTTTATATCGCCGCCATCTTTACTAAAACTGAATGGCGGCCACTCAAACGTTCAAAACGTAAAATCAAATAACGACTAACCAAATCATCCGATCTCTACCAAATTTGGTAACAACATACCTTCGTATAGGATGCGTCTTGTGACCAAACTACAAGGTCGTCCGCCATACCATTTCAGGATGGCGGCCGTGCGAATTATGCAAACTTTATAATCCATATCATGGGACCCACCAGTTCCGATTATCGAGCCGAGAATCGTTTTAACTGTTCTAAAGGAAGAGGCACGTTCGAAATTAAAAGTTTATTTTGTAATACTATAGTGCAGACGTGATTTTAAAAAGCTGAGCTGATTCAGTAATAAGACAAGATGGCAGCGGATATCTTGTGCCTGACTTATATTTCACTAATTTGAGTATTGAATGCAATACAGCGTACTGATACAAAATAAATAAACTTTGTATGAAATGCTTTATATATAAATAATATACTCCAGTGATGAAATCGTTTAGTATAAATCATTATTTGCTAACATGTTCTATGTAAGTCATTTTATATTGAAAAATATTCGTTGACACAATTAGCTCAGAGGGAGAGCGTTAGCCTATCGCTCAAATGCCTATGGTTCAAACCCGATCGGAGCTAGGTTTTTTGCTTGAAATGTTATATGTTTATTGTTTTGTAATGACTCAGATGTTTTAAAATTAAGCGTTATATTGTGCATATTATGGTGTAAAATATATATTTAATTAAAACATAATTCGCCAGCAGATTTACTCGAGACATCTAGCTGCCAAAAAGGTAACTGCACGCCGACATACTTATTAACTTCCAGATTTTATTGAAAAGTTTCTTCTTCTGGCCGCTAGAATGCACTCGCTCTGTTAGGATTATATTGTCCGATATTTCACCACTAGAAGTCACGACTAGTCTACGTGGGGCTCCATTGATTAATATACCATTGGCATTCTATGCGCATCGAATTTGAAGAATGACAAGATGATACTACGATACATTTTTACTTTTTATTTTAAAGGGTTTGTAACAGCCTATTTTGCGTTACTTGAAAATGTTATTTGAAGTAAAGAACAAAACGAGTTCACATAGTAACTGAGTTCAAGCCGTTGGTGTTAGTTCAGGTATTAATTACTACTTTTATTTCAGGCAAATAGCAATCGAAAATATCCACATAGTTTGTATACACACGTCTCTGTAGGGTCATGGAAAGATTTGTTAATTCAATTAGGGTTTTCGATTCCCGGTCAATGCATGTGAGATTTTTGAAGTGAAATGCCATGTCCTGTGGTTCGGATTCCACGTAAAAAGGAGGTCCCGTGGCTCATAATCACAAGATTCACGGCCACGTAAAACTACAATCTACCTTCCTTTTTTTTCAATTAGGGTTGTGAAAGCCCTGCACAACCAGACGTGTAAAGACATGCCTCAACTCAAAGTTGGATGTTGCCCACGGCAGGTCGTATATGTAATAATAATAATAATAATAATAATAATAATAATAATATTTTTTATTTTTATTTTTTTTTTAGGGGAAGAAATGCATTTACGCACAGAGTGTCGGGCTCCTGCTGCTGAGTAGCAGACTACCGACTAAAACTTCCCCTTTACTTCTGAACACTAGCCTGGAACCGTTTAGCACATTAAAACAATAATAATAATAATAATGTTATTGGTTTTACATCCCTTTTAACTACTGCTGCTTTCAGAGACACCGGGGTGCCGGAATTTTGGCCCGAAGGGGATCTTTAACGTGCCAGTAAATGTACTGACACGGCTCCCTCGCATTTGTGCACCCTCAAATGCCAGCTGACTGCGCCAGGATACGAACCTGCAACCTAGGGCCCAGCAAGCGAGAACGTTACCGCCGAGCCACGCAGCCAGTCCGGTCGATTATGTCTCCAGATCCATAACATTCTTGAGATACTTCTTATCTTTCTTTCTTCAATGATGGTAGCAGTTTTTATCTAGATTGTGGCGTTTGGTAGAGGTAAATCGTTTCTATGGCCTTCAACAAAGAATAGCTCTATTATACTCTTTGATAATAACAACGAGTTATAACTATACTCATACATTTAAGAGAAAGTAGGCTATATGTTCTTTACTGAACATCTTGTTTATATTATTTTAGTATTTGCGTCTTTCACGTTTCTTGTTATTTCCGTATTAGCTTTCGCTTGTATTGTATGAGACTAATAGGGAAGTGAGAGAAGCCAATCATGGAAATACCCTCAAGTAGTGTTGAGTTATGCCCAAACAAATCCTTTATACCTGCACTTGCCTGTGTGGGTATATATATCCGACGACTAAGTAAGTGCTATAATTAGCCACCCACTGTTTCACTTGCCGTTACTCAGAGGGTCAAGACTCAGTCAACATTGTCTTGCGATTCACACAGAGCCTAGGAGAACTAATTTCACCTCAAATGTCAAAATGTATTGCTATATTACTTTACGCTTTTTTTATACATCGAGTTGAGCCTCTATGGACTGCGTGGTAACAACCAACTTCACTGTAGTGTCTAGGTCTTGTTCTTGTTCCGGCTTTGACTTCCTGCCAGTATCTTCTGACCCCAGCGACGAGTGCCTGTTTATGTTCTTCGGACTAAGGTCCTCTCCGTCTTCCGGAAGTTGATACCGATTTAAAGCCTTCGTAGTTGTTCACCAATCTTCTAAATGTGTTCCTGTCACGAATTTCTCGGTCTAGAATACGAATTTGCCTGAGGTGTTTTTCGCATTCCTCCAACCATCTCGGCCTTGTTGCCTTAGACTTGATGAAACTCCATATTCTTTTGGTTAATCGATCATCAGTCTTCCTTACTTTACGCTTTATCTAATAAATTAAAAAATATTATTGTAATGTCAGTGGAATCGGATAACAAACGTGTGGATGGGGGGCGGATGCGGATAACAGTCGTGCAGATGCGGATAACAGTCGTGCAGATGTGGATAACAGTCGTGCGGATGCGGGGCGGTTACGGATAACGTTTTGTTTATCCGTGCAGGGCTCTATCTACGAGGATAAACTTGATAGGCCTGCACCAGGTCTCCCTGGAGGCCACACGCCATTATTATGAACAAATCGCTACCGCTTAGAGAATATTTGTTTGCTGTATTCAGTGAATCTAACAAGTAATATGTTTCATTATTCACAATGATATAGAATTCTCTTTCATGATAATCACGTCCATCAAACAGAAACTTGCCAATGCTCGCAGGAGAACAATATAATACTCAGTGCAAGAGGCTTTTATCTGTGCTGACAGAAAATTAGATTACATCTCCATCATTGTAATTTGAGCCGAGTATTTCCATATTGCAGCCAACACACACAGCCGCTATTGATTTCCTGACCGCCTGCTCTGTTCCCTTCTTTACATACTTCAGCGCTGTTACTGACAACCTGAACATCTCACACAGGGATCCTACAACCAAGCACTCTTCGTACCCTTTCAGTAAAATACATCTACCATAGTAATTGAGCTTGCCACGGTGGGTAAGTCGATAGCGTGTCGGTCTTCTAACCCCACGTTTGCAGGTTCGCTCCTGGCCGTGGTAAGTGATTTTTGAAAGGCAGCAAAAATACGACACGCATGTCATACGATGTTGGCATGTCAAAGGACCCATTTGAATTCAGTAGGCCGTGTTCACAATGGCAAAATTAATCTCGGGAGTTTCCGCCAACACAAAGTTCCTCATTTCTCTACTAGAAAGCGCTATAGTGTACAAGGAGCTTAGATATCTAACCTCCTTGACTTTCATAGTGATTCAAGGAACAACGAATTCGACATGCAAGCTACCCTCTGGGTGTCAAATTACAAAGCTTGCACCCGGCATCCGAGGCCATACGATATTATTATCATTATTGAGCGATAAATGGCAATGTATACCCCAACATCGTCATCTTGGCCGACACGCCTGAAGATTTGAATGAGGATTTGAATGGTATGGACTCCGTCTTGAGGAAAGAATTCATGATGAAAATCAATAACTGTAAATCAAAAATACTGGAATGCAGTCGAAATAAATCAGAAACCTCTATGGACATCAAATTGACAGGTGAAAAGCTGAAGGAAGTAGGAGACTTCTGTTACTTAGGAAGCAAAATAACCAGTGATGGACGAAGCAAAGAGGATATAAAAAAGTAGGTTGGCTCAGGCTAGGGAAGCATTTATACAAAAAAAAAGGAATCTGTTGACATAGAACATAGATTTAGGTATTAGGAAGTCATTTTTGAAAGCCTTTGTCTGGAGCGTGGCGCTCTATGGAAGAGAAACTTGGACTATTGGTGCACCAGAAAAGAGGAGAATTTGAGCGTTTGAAATGTGGTGTTACAGGAGACTGATGAATATCAGATGGGTATATAGGGTTTCAAACGAAGAGGTATTAAGACTAGTGGGAGAGGAGAGATGTTTCTGGCGACTGGTAATGAAGAGAAGAGGTTGGTAGGACACATACTAAGACACCCAGGAATAGCAAGCTTAGTTATGGAAGGAAGGGTCGAGGGCAAGAACTGTTGGGGTAGACCAAGGTTAGAATATGTTAAACAGATTGCCTCGGATGTAGGGTGTCGTAACTATGTAGAGATGAAACGATTAGCATGGAGGCATGGAGGGCTGCATCAAACCAGTCAAAAGACTGAAGACTCAAACACGTTATCCTTCATTTCGAAAGAAAGAATATGAAGCATTTGGTGGGAACGATGTAAAATGGCCACCACGGGTTACTATTGGCTGGAGTTTGACAGCTAGCACAACACGTTGCATTCAGTCGCTTGTTAACCGTGTGTCCTATCATTGTCATTGTTCGCTTACTTTCAGCATTGAGTTTTAATATTTTTGTTTCCATTATTACTTCGTTATTTCTATTATTATCATTATTAGTAGTATTTTATTTATTTATTATTGGCTAATCGGCCAACTAGGGACCACGATAAGTTCCACTATACATTTTGGCGTTTATTCAATTTACGGTTCATCCAGTAGGTTTATCAGTAGCTTGCTGTGTCGAGCACGGCGTTCATCCGACCACTTTGCACCGGTTGTCCATTTCTCATCTCGGAGAGTCCCAAAGTCACGATGCTTGTTCGGAAAAGGTCTCGTTTGTGCGCGTCATCAGGTTTTAGGCCCATTTCTTGCAGGTCTTTTTTGACGTTAACGTACCAGGGTACTCTTGCTTTTGGTTTTGAGTTCAAATTGTTAAATATACGTTTTGTCCATCTAGAGTCGTCCATCCGTCGCAAGTGACCGTAGAAGCAAGGCCTGCGTTTGCTCATGGTGTCCGTGATCTTCTCTATCTTAGAATAGATTTCTTGCCTGGATTTTCTTACGTAGATCCCGTTTTGTAGTTTGGACCAAGTATGTTGTGGAGAATCTTTCTCTCTTTCTGCTCTAACTTAGCAAGCGCACATTTCCGAGAGAGGCATAGAGGGATATCAGCTTAACGACAGTGATGTAGTGACGAATTTTGGAACTTATAGAAAAGCACCTTTTGTTATATAATATGTTGCGGGTGGTTTGAAAAGCTACCTCCAGTTTATTTGCTATGGCCTCTGTATCTAGTCCGTTTGATTGGATCCACTCACCAAGGTATTTAAACTTATGCACACGGCTTATTGTTCCTTATTCGGTGTTCAGTTGGGTCTTGTTGTCTTTGATGTTTGACATTACTTCCGTCTTTTCAAAGGATATCCTCAAGCCTGTTTGTTCTGCTACCTCCTTCAGCACATTGATTTCGTCTGTTGCAGTTTCAACACTTTTTTTCTAGTTGTTTCCATTGTTTCCCGCCATAGTGTTCAAAAACAGCCGCCTGTCATCCAATAGTCTACAACGCAACAATGTTAAAATACGGCAAGAATATAATAATATATAATAATATGTTTCTTTACCGCAACATTACTTTTGTATTAGGCCTATCACAAAAGCTATTATTAACCTAAAGAGTCGCGATAGAGTGAGTGTTATCATGCTACTGTATATTGTGAACGACCTCCATTCAGACCCTTGGTTGGTTGGTTCCTTAGTTCAGGGGCTCTGACACCACGGTCATGTAGTCTGATAACCGGTGTTAATTGTGATGGCTGTATTAATGTGTGTTATCTGTTGTTTTTTTTTCCGTAATTCGAGTAAGGACTGCAGATAGTAATTTCAAGTAGTTCCTATATTTGCTACCAATTGCTACCGTCCACGACACCTAGCTGTGAACTTCACTACTACTAGATGGCATCCCAACCGG
The DNA here is from genome assembly GCA_946902985.2 of Meconema thalassinum. Classification (NCBI taxonomy): domain Eukaryota; kingdom Metazoa; phylum Arthropoda; class Insecta; order Orthoptera; family Tettigoniidae; genus Meconema; species Meconema thalassinum. The sequence continues at coordinate 502,368,267 of OX336393.1, read as the reverse complement.
CGCCCGGTGACGAACGTTGGAACTTAAGAGCATTAATCAAACCTAACCTACAAATTTTGGCTTCACACAAGTGTAGTTAGTGGAAGGGTCATTTACATTCCATAAATCTATGACACGGGACCGCCGGCTTTACTTTCCCTCCGAAGGAAGGCATTCTGAGGGATTTTTAACGCTCTTAAAATCCGACGACTTCTGCCGGTTTTGAACCCGCGACCTTGGGATTCAGACCCTTGTCTCCTCTTGAAGGAATATCATTGCATAGCGAGTGATTATTTATTTTATATATTGTATTTATTTATTTATTTATTTATTCACGTAGCGTATTTCTCCATTTGAATGTAATCGGCGTTGACTCAAGATCCACTTTTTAAACTTATTACCCATAATGTCCATAGCGTAGCCCTGTGTATTATTCCAATCAGTTTATTTACAAACACAATAATAGAAACTTGGCAATGTAGCTCAGCTGTTCCAAGCTCCAACCATATCCTTCACGTTCTTTCTTTCTAAATACCGAGTACTGGCAATACCACGCGCCGAAAATATCCATTATTCGCCCTGACCAATAGCATGGATGTTCTGACAGTTCACAGTCCATTTGTTTTTTCGGAATGGTTCCTAACCTAAGGCCACGGTCGCCTCACCTGAATTACAAATGCGTACATTCACTCCTTCAAACACCAGAATAACGCAGACTATCAGGTAAATTCTGCACACACCCAAGTACATGGAGCTAATAGACCACGGCGTCCAAGACCCTCTAATGCAGGCTGTTCCAGCCGAGCAGGTCGCCCGTGAGCAACTGAGTACTCGCCGCCTTATGTGAGTAAACCTGCAATATGCAATACAGCTCTGCTGTAGGGGCAGCCGTTACTAAGCGGTGGACACATCAAAGCGCATAGACTTGAGTTATGACCTTCGCCCAGTGACGTATTAGCTCTCACCCCCAGTCCTTCTCCAACCGTGCTCCGAGCATCACTGCTGAGTACTCGCGTGTACGCATACTCAAACTCGTGGATTAGGAACAGCCTGCTCTAATGAAACCACAACAAGTTCATTAACCCTCCGTCGGGCGCAGCTGGTCTGACCCCCTCCTCCTCCCCAAGGGTGCCTATATGCCTGTCCCTTTTATTACCTTCCTGTCTCCAGGTTCCGTTCCAAATGCTCCCAGTTAATTTTCCCACCACCTGCGTAAAGTGCAGTGATTACCCTCCAGGCCTCTGAGGCGCTTTGCACCCGAACTCAATCGACTTTGGAAGGTTCGCATTTCCTTATTATTCAATCGCAATATTACTTATTTTACTCATATATAGATTGTGTTTATTTCGTGGAATATACGGGTCACAGAAGGATGTCGAATCATGAATGCTTGAGTATGATTGTCACAAAGCAGGCTGCCTGCCCCATACAGATACAGTCTGACTTGCCAACCTTGCACTTTACTGCTGAGCATTCCAACAGTGATTCTAAGTAAGAATGACTCTATTGTGCTGTAGTTTATTTTGTAATAAAAACATGATTTAAGTTTTGTTCGCAATTTTAATGTTTGTTTGAATTTTTCTAATGAAAACTGAACGCTTGTTGGTGGTGGGTTGTAAATGTGAGCTATTTCTAAAAGTTTGATTGTGAGCAATAAATTAGAGTAAGTTTTTAAAAACCTGATGTCGAACAAACTCCCAATGTACTTCCTAATGAATGCCACTGATCACTTAAAAATAATTGCGTTAATTGGGTGTTAATGATGTCTTTGGAACAGGTGCACTGCGCCCGACGGAGAGTTAAGTATTTCAGTATATTTCAAGAAGACATCGTTTTTAATAAACCTACTTACAAAATTAAAATCTGCTAAATATGAGTTGAAAACAAATCATAAGAAGATAGTTTCTGAAGGAAAGGGGTTTCTTAGAGGGGATGAAATATTAACAAGAATGTAGTATATTAGTGGGGTGGAGGGAGGACCCGATTATGATGATGATGATGATGATAATTATTGTTGTTTTACGGGTCCTAACATCTAGGTTATCAGGCCCTAATGGTTCAGATGAAAATGAATGTTGATGAATTAGAACGAAACCTAACTACAAACTTACAACTAACTTGCCTACTAGAAGAAGAAATGAATAAATAAAAAAGCAAAAAGAGGAATAAATGACAGGAGGAAAAGAAATGCCCTCAATCCACGAAGAATGAAAATTAAGGGACTTGGAAGCTAGGAGAGCAAGGAAAGGGGAAAGAAGAGAAAGACCGCCCCAAAGTCAGAGGAAAAAGGGGGAAAACGGACCCAGCTCAGGAATTCCTTGGAGTCACCAACTCCCGAACTCACCAGGATGCAGCACTGTCCAGGGTGCACCAGAAGTTGTGGGGGTATAAAACAGCCTGCTTCTTTGAAGGCCTTGCTTGAGCAGAAGGCAGGAGATATCATGAAAAGAAAAAGGCTGATTCCTCGAAGAATGAGGACTTGGTAGGAAGGAGAGCCATGAAAGGCAGATAGGAAAGGGGAAGAGGAGAGAATCTGCCCCAAAGTCAGAGGAAAAACGGGCCAAAGTGGACCCAGCTCAGGAATCCCTCGGAGTCGTCAAATCCCAAACTCACCAGCCTTGCGACCCTGAGGGTGTAGCAATATCCAGGGTGCACCAGAAGTGGTGGGGCTACATACACCCTGCCTCCCCGAGGGCCGTGTGCAGAAGGCAGAAGATATCATGAAAGGAAAAAGGAGGCTGACTCCTCGAAGAATAAGGGTATCAGGAAAGATGCGGCAAGGGCCAATTAAGGCGGAAAAGTGAAAGATTTCCTAAGGCTCAGATACCCTAATACCGTCAGGGTCGGAAGAGAACAAGTGTTGACCAAGGGAGGCCGCCAGGAGTAATAACTGAAAGGAGCCCGGCACCAGTAAGTGAAAGCAATGCCGGACTCAGCTGGGGTCCCGTGGTCGCCAAACCACGTCCCACAAGTTGTGAGCCACTGGGGGTGGAAGGACACGCCTTTGGCTGTTCTTCCAAAGGCGAAATATCGTCTCGGTAGCGCCTTGATTGGTACTTATTTACTGTGACCATTGAATAAAGCTGCATTACGCGTAACTACTCACACGTTATCATTTTATAGTGTGTATTTGCATTCGAAAATATTATATCTATACTTATAACACCACATATTTCAACACTCGACTACAGCGATTAATATTCGTTGACCTTGATCCGCGGTAGAGTTGTTGTTGTTGTTGTTGATTCTTTAGGGGTTTTGTGGCATCATAGTTTTGCATCCCCGTATACTTTGGTGTGTGTAGAAGTTGTCTGATGAACTGTGGCACTCTGATGTATGTAGTAGGCTTGTTAGTGTGTGTACTTTTATACGAGCAAGGATTTGGGTAGGAAGCTATTGTTGTTGTTAGGTAGATTTCTTTAGAAAGCTAACTATTGCAATGGGTCCCATGTTTCGACTTCCGGAAAATTTCGACATATCTTCGCGTTTCACATCCCCCAGACCCCAAAACCACCGTCAGTTCAAAAGTTTATATATAATTTATGTATATATGTATCTATCTATCTATCTATCTATATATATATATCAGTTTCTTGTGGACACGATAACTGCCGTAATTTTGCACCAATCACTTTGAATTTTTTACATAATATGTATCCCTATAAAATCTCGGTCGAGTTCGTTAATGGGCAAAATCGGTCAAAGGGGGTAAAAATGGGGGGCTTTTTTCGAAAAAGTGAAATATCACTATAACTCTCTTAATACATGAAATATCGAATCCCTTCAAAGTTCATAATATGTGTCGGATAAGTGCCAAAAATTTATGTCAAATAAGTTTTTTGATAGCACCAACCATTGACCAAAGGGGTGGGAAAAAGTGGGGTTTTCGGGAAACATTAATCATATCTCTGTTAATAGGCACAATATCAAAACCGCACAAAATGGACAATATTCCTCCAATAATTACCTAAAACTTTTGTCTGAAAGAATTTTTGATATGACTCACCATTACGCCACGGGATGAACAAAATGATTTAAATTATAAGAAAATGCCAAGTGCCAAGAGAGGTTGCCATGACAACTTTACTTTTAATTGATAAGGGATGACCATCAGCAGTTGCTATGACAACGCCACTGCACGAGATCACATTCTGTTTTCATATGTCAGTGGGAAGCGACTTCGGTATCGGAACTGGTAGCATGCTGAACTTCTATGCCCAAGGTCGCGGGTTCAAACCCGGCTGAAGTCGTCGGATTTACTAAGAGCGCTAAAAAACCTGAGTTTGCTTTCCTTCGGAGGGGAAGTTCCAACGTTCGTTGCAAGTTTCTGATTGAGGTGGCATCTAGTAGCCAAGTTCACAGCTAGGTGTCGTTGACGGCAGTATTTTAGGTAGATTTCATTAGAAAGCTAACTATTGCAATGGGTACCATGTTTCGATTTCCGGAAAATTTCGACATATCTTCGCGTTTCACATCCTCCAGACCCCAAAACCACCGTCAGTTCAAAAGTTTATATATAATTTATGTAATATATGTATATATGTATATCAGTTTCTTGTGGACACGATAACTGCCGTAATTTTGCACCAATCTCTTTGAATTTTTTACCGAATATGTATACCTATAAAATCTCAGACGAGTTCGTTACTGGGCTAAATCGGTCGAAGGGGATGAAAATGGAGGACTTTTTTTTTTCAAAAAAATGAAATATTGCTATAACTCTCTTAATATGTGAAATATCGAATCCGTTCAAAGTTCATACTATGTGTCGGATAAAGCTCAGAAATTTATGTTTGAAACGTTTTTTGATAGCACCAACCATTGACCAAAGGAGTGGGAAAAAGTGTTTTTTTCGGGAAACATTAATCATATCTCTGTTAATAGGCACAATATCAAAACCGTACAAAATGGACAATATTCCCCTAATAATTACCTAAAACGTTTGTCTGAAATAATTTTTGATATGAGCCACCATTGCGCTAAGGGATGAGAAAAATGATTTCGGAATTATAAGAAAATGCCAAGAGCTATCAGTGGTTGACATGGCAACACTACTAAATTGATGAGGGATGAGCCATCAGACGTTGCCATGACAACGCACTTGCGCTAGATCAGATTCAGATTTCCATCTGACAAAGTGTGAAGCGGCTTCGGTGACGTAACTGGTAGCATGCTGAACTTCTATGCCCAAGGTCGCGGGTTCAAAGCCGGCCAAAGTCGTCGGATTTTCTAAGAGCGCTAAAAATCCCTCAGTAAGCTTTCCTTTGGAGGGGAAGTTCCAACGTTCGTTGCGAGTTGCTGATTGAGGTGGCATCTAGTAGCCAAGTTCACAGCTGGGTGGCGTTGACGTTACTATCTGGTAGCAACATTAGGAACTACTGCTTGAAATTTAGCGTCTGCATTCCTTACCTGAATTACAGACTAATACAGCCATCAAAATTCACACCGTTTATCAGACAGATTCTACACTCACCCAAAGTACACGGGGTTATATGACCGCGTTGTCGCAGCCCCTAAACTGAGGAACCAACCAACATCTCTGCGGGAGATATAATTTTGCGTGAAGAAGTAACAGACCGTTACATAGTTACACATCAGTGTCGAAACCTTGCATAAGTACAGTGTGACCACAAGTATAACAAGTAGTTCCGTGAAGAACTGTACAGCCTATTTTCATATATCCTGCTCATGTTAATTGCCTCTATCAACATAAAAAAATCAGTTTAATTGCTGTAACAGATTCGTAGATATTGAGAACCGTCTGAATATTTCAGATGGTCGCCAGGTTGGATTTTTATTTTTGTACTATTATATTAAGATTATTGAGTAAGTGTGGTATTCAAACTTCAATCGCATGATTAGAACACAAGAAGTAAAAACGAGATTTTAAAATTACGCACAGCAGCCATCTTGTGATTATGCAAACAATTGAAATAAATTAGATGTCAGTGGATCAACATTTGTGTAAGCATTTAAAACGTGCAACGTTTCACGGCACTCGGATAGTTAATTCGCGAGAAACGTCCATTTAAATATTTATACTTCGCGTCGCCGCCATGTTGGATTCGTGCTCACCAGGTTACTGAAAGTCCTATAGGTGAACATATGTTCATAGTCTCTATGAACATAAAAATTTCAGTTTGGTTGCTGTAAAAGATTCATATATATTGAGAACCTTCTAAATATTACGGAAGCTTGCTATTTAGGATTGTTATATGTATAGGCCATAGAGTTATGTACCATTCAAGGTCACTTCTTGCCTAGGTTCATTATTCAAACTTTCACTTCGATCGCATGATTACGACACAAGAAATAAAAATTTAATTTTAAAATTTCGCACAGCCGCCATCTTGAGGTTATGGAAACAATTGAATTAAATTAGATGGCAGTACATTACAATCTGCAAAATCATTTACTGTACCACATTTCACTGCGCTCAGAGAGTTAACTCACGAGAAAAGTCTATTAAAATATTTCAAATTCGTTTGGTCGCCATGTTCGTTTTGTACTTTACAGGTTTATGAATTATACATAGGTAAACTTGTGTCAGTACCCTTTATCACCGTACAATATTGCAGGGTGATATCTGTAATAGTTTCGGGGATAGAGAATGTCAGTGAAATATTTCGCACAGCCGCCATTTTGAGGTTATGTAAACAATTGAACTAAATTAGACTCCAGTGCATTGCAATGTGTATAAATATTTGCTGTACCAAGTTTCATTACGTTTGGATAGTTAAATCGCGAGAAAAGTCTATTTAAAAGTCTCCACTTCGCTTGGCCGCCATGTTGGTTATGTAGTAACCAGGTTTTTGAAAGTTTCATACGTGAACTTCTAGTAGAACCCTTTATCAACGTACACAATTTCAGGGCGATATCCGTTATAGTTTCGGAGATACTGAAAGCTAGTGAAATATTTCGCACAGCCGCCATCTTGGATTGGTGAGACGTAACGAAATTCGATGGGCACGGTCGACGTCGCCGGGAATAGTGCTATGAACGTACCGCGTTTCACTGAAATCGCTCCAGCCGTTTAGATTTTATTAGGGGTACACACACACACACCTCTCACACACACACACGCGCACACACACACGGACAAAAGGTGATCTCATAAGCCTATTTTTTCAAAATTGAAAATAGGCTAAAAATGGACTCCAAATGACAAGAAGGTTACCGTCCCCGTAAGACAATAAAATGTTTAAAATATGTTTAAAATGAAGAAAAACAAAGTTAATTAATCTCCAATTATAAAATACTTTCACGCGATAAATGAGGTCTGATCCTACTACGAAAACCTGCATATTCTGCCTATTTTCGCCTATCTCCAAGTTTGTCCGGTGAAATCTACCTCCGCCTTCCGGCGTGCCGAGAGGACTTTTTTTATTTGGGATGCATGGACATCATGGTCACTCATTCCCGTGTACTTATGTGAATGTTGAATTTTGTCTGATAACCTGTGTTATTGTGATGGCTATATTAGTGTGTGTATATAAATTCAGGTGAGGATTCAATCAATCAACGTTTAATATCCGTATAAAACGTTGCATTTCAACAAGCTACTACGACCAACATTCTATTATACTCCTTTAGAAGGACAAAGAGTTAATATAACTATACCCATGCATTATGGAGAAAGTAGGCTATATGTTCTTTACTGATCATCTTGTTTTCTTTACCATCGGAGGCCTCCTCGCGTATGATTTCGACGTTTATATATCGTAGCCTCAAATAGCAGTATTGACAGGTTACAATGAGACTCTCTCTGGGCGTTCTGAATGCAAGACCAGCGAATGGAAGTCTTCACACTATAATAATGTAGAATTAAACTGAGAAATTCTGGATTCCTGATACGAGAAAATAGAATTTGTTTGTGGTGTGGTGATTGGCTTCTCATGTTTATTCAAGTAGATATCATCAGGGGCTGTGTCAACAATGCAAGGCGCGAGATTGGAAAACTTGCCGAGAACTAAGTGCTTTGCATTGTATTTCAGAGAATTCAAGCGCAAAGCTCAGCGTGCCATGTCAATATATCGATGGGGTTGAGTGCCGGAAGGTGGGGTTAGCGAATTTAATTAAGTTCAGAATCTGGAGAAAAGGGTTCAGGGGGAGAAGAGAGAAAACTCACCATGACTTAAAAACCAATGAGAAGGGAACAGGGAAATTAGCGAAGTGAGTGTGAGTTACGAACAGTGGAAAGGAACAGGGATTGGTGAAGCTGAAACCATAATTTACTCAGTTTTCTGTGCTCTATAAGTTTATCCATAAACTGTGAGCACAGCGGCTTCGGTGGCGTAGTTGGTAGCATGCTGAGCTTCTATGCCCAAGATCGCGGGTTCAAGCCCGGCCAAAGTCGTCGGATTTTAAGAGCGTTAAAAATCCCTCAGTATACCTTCCTTGCGAGGGGAAGTAAAACCGGCGGTCCCATGTCATAGATTTATGGCATGAAAAAGAAACTTCCACACTTTTGGAAGCTAAAATGTGTAGGTTAGTTTGATAACGCTATATTTGTTCCAACGTTCGCCGCCATATGCTGACTGCGATGGCATTTGGTAGCCACGTCGCAGCTGGGTGTCTTGAACGGTAGCAGTTGGTAGCAAAAGTAGGAACTACTTGAAAAAATTAATCGTCTGCAGTCCTTCTACCTGAATCACAGATAACACACACTAATACAGCCATCACAATTAACACCGGTTATCAGACAAAATTCTACACACAACCAAAGTACACGGGGCTACATGAACGCGTTGTTGCAGCCCCTAAACTAAGGAACCAACCAACCAAACTGTGAGTATGGATGTAAAAATACGGTAGAAAGCTATACATGTATGTCTACCCCTTATTATTCCTGTTTTGCGGGGATGAAATGCGATGAAAGTCTGTGTGGCAGGTGGTTTTTATCCCCAGATGTCCTTCCACACGCCAACCTCGTGAGAGGAGTTAATGAGAGATGAAGTGAATGAAACTGGGCATGGATGTGGAAGGCCTGTCAGAAGGTACCGTCCCAGCATTTGCCTGGAGTTAAAAATGGGGAATCCACGGAAAACCATTTTAAGGACGGCCGACGGTGGGGCTCGAACCCACGTCTACCGAGTACACAGAGAGCTTGGCTCTATGGCCGAGCACTGCACGTTAGCTACCGCTGTCGGTTAGAAACTTGCATTACTCCGGAATTGTTTACTGTATACAATATACGTTATTATAAGAAAGACCAGCATTATTAGTGCTTTACCTAGATATCAAAATAATGGAATACAGCCGAAATAAATCATACCAAGTTAGACCAAGGTTAGAGATGAAACAATTAGCTCAGGACATCATATTGTCAGGTGAAAAGCTAAAGGAAGGCGGACACGTCAGCTACTTGGTAAGTTCAATAACCAGTGATGGACGTAGCATAAATGATATAAAAAGTAGGTTGGCTCAGGCAAGGAAAGCATTTCTACAGAAAATAAATTTGTTGGCATCAATTATAGATTTAGGCATAAGAAAGTCATTTCTGAAAGCCTTTCTCTGGAGCGTGGCGCTCTATGGAAGTGAAACTTGGACTGCTGCCGCAGCAGAAAAGATGAGAATTGAAGCGTTTGAAATGTGGTGTTACAGGAGAATGATGAAGATCAGATGGTAGATAGGGTTACAAACGAAGAGGTATTAAGACGAGTGGGAGAGGAGAGATGTTTCTGGCGACTGCTAATGAAGAGAAGAGATAGGTTGGTAGGACACATACTAAGACACCCAGGAATAGCAAGCTTAGTTATGGAAGGAAGGGTCGAGGACAAAAACTGTAGGGGTAGACCAAGGTTAGAATATGTTAAACAGATTTCCTCAGCTGTAAGGTGTGGCAGCTATTAGCTCAGGACAGGAAGCCATGGAGTGCTGCATCCAACAAGCCAAAGGATTAAAGAGTCTAACAAGAACAAACCTGGATATCATGTGATTTACGTATTACGCTCATGGCAGGCTAAATGCTGATAGTCTTGTTTGTTTTTCTAGGCTCAAAGACCATTTCGGGAACAGTGGGCACAGGATAAGAGTAATGAAAAAACTTTATATGTTTAGTGGTGCAAACTTAGTATCGTTGCGTTTCGGAAAACTATTTGTCTATTACATGGTTAATAAAATGCAAGTCTTCAATCATTATCTCTGGAGAGACATGAACTACGTGGAAAACTTCTTGATAAATGCTGATCTGACGTATTGTTTTGCTGGGGAAAGGCTATTACAAAAGTCTGAATCGTTTGACATAACCCCGTATGCTTTTGTTTTGCTAAAGTTATTTGTCACGTTGGTTCAAAACAAGGGAGTTAAAGTTGAACTTCGGCGCCAGACTGCGCAGCAGCGAGCAAGAGTGACCCCTTGCAGGGAGACAGCAAACAACAGTTGGATAGAGGCAACAAGACTCTTTCACACGAGTTGGATAGGGGAACATAACTTGCATTTAATTCGATAAAATCACTTGGCAAGGTAGGGAAATATTAACAAGTAGTTCCATGAAGAACTGTACAGCCTATTTTCATATATCCTACTCAAGTTAATTGAAACTATCAACATACAAAATTTCAGTTTGATTGTTCTAACAGGTTCGTAGATATTCAGAACCATCTAAATATTTCAGATGGTCACCATGTTGGATTTTATATATGTACTATTGCATGAAGATTATTGTGTACGTGTGGTATTCAAACTTAAATCGCATGATTAGGACACAAGAAGTGATCCTTATGCTTGAGCGGTATGTGGCTATAAATGACACTGTTGCTACCTCAATAGCTCGGGACAGCCGAAGTTTTCCAAAGTGCTCTGATTATTTTCCTACGGCGCTATGCGACAAAAGACGACACTATTGATCTCTACTTTTCTAACAGCCAATGAGATATAGGCCCTAGGAAGTGGCTTTTATTTCACTTACTCCTCTTTCTAATCATATTTTTCAATTCGTTTGTAAATTACATGTGCCAGTACTTTAGTTAGTAAATAGCCGTTTCCCTCTTCATTATTATCATTACATGAAAACGACCTGAATGTTACGTCCATTATACCGTGCTACCACAAAAAGTTACATCTTTAATTTATCTTCTGTTAGTTTAAGTATCGTGTGCCAGTTCTGTAGTAGTATTCATTACCATTCATAAATCAAATAAATCCACCGGGCGAAGCCGGGCACTACTCCTAGTTGTTAATAACAAAGCTTAGCTCGTAATTACATTAGTTTCTATTTTTCTTAACAACGTCGCTGAAGAAGGCCATAATATGGCCGAAAGTGATACATTGCATTATTTAATGTATAATAATTTATTATTATTGACTAAGGTGCAATACATTTATTAATTACCAAGTGGTATTCATTTTTATTCTTCGTCAATAAGGAAAGTTTACGTTCATATCGCTACGAACGATGGAGACGCCCGCTCTCACCAAAAAGATGGACACTTTGACCAAAAATAAAAGCTCAATCATTGGGGAGCAGTTCAACGTTAACGTTAATTCACCTACCTTCCCCAAGAAAATATACCCTTTGGCAACTATTCGGGAATATTTACGGTTAGGCCTCATACATTCGACTTAAATGTTAGTTTTATAGTTGAATTTATATAATAGTACAGATGTATGTGGGTATATCTTCGATACAGTTTAATATCGGCAAGTTCGAGTTGTTTTTATAGGTGAGAGACCAAGTGAGGATCTCTTTCCAGATTCTATGATATCATATTGTTGGAAAACTTCATTCCACAAATAATCTCAATGAGATTCTTATAATACATTTTATGTAAATAACAGAACGCTTAATAGGAATAACAAAATAACAAACATATATAAACCAAACTCCCTTTCCTAAAGGAATTCCACTTTCCTCACACCCTCAAATCCAAGCGCTACTTCACCAATCTTATTTCGATCTCCCCTTACATACTGCATCATTTATCAGAAACTTTTACCAGCTGCCTTCTACAGTAATTACACGGATAGATCATATACAGAGAGTATAGTTTGTATGAAACGGAGAACCTCGCTTGCCCGCTCGCCCGCGTTGCGCGCCTGTCTCCCGCCAGGCACTTTGCCGTTATGCGGCGCGTTCGCGGCACTGAGTCATTGAGAATAGGAATTTGTACTTACCTAGTTCACAGATGGTGCTGAAAATGTTCGCCATTCACTGCTACACATCGCTGGCACCTTTTTATGAAACTGGCATTTACTCTCTGAAGTTCCTCAGCACCGATTGGCTGTATTTCAGCTGTAATATAGTCTTTAAGCTCATTTATAGTGTGAGGGTTTCTCGCATACACTCTATTTTTAAGCATCCCCCACTAATAAAAGTCACATGGTGATAAGTCTGGGCTTCGCGGGGGCCACACGTTCCGACTTACAATCCTCGTACCGAAAATGCGACGCAATTCTGTCATGGATGCTTCGGCAGTGTGAGCAGTGGCAGAATCTTGTTGAAAATAAGTTGACAATCGCTCTCCGTAAGTCAGTTCGTCAAAATATTGGTCAAGGATCACATTGAAGTACAAATTTAAGTACAAATTCCTATACTCAATGACTCAATGCTGCGCGAGCGCCGCAAAACGGCAAAGTGCCTGGCGGGAGACAGACGCGCAACGCGGGCGAGCGGGCAAGCGAGGGTCTCCGTTACATACAAACTAAACTCTCTGTATTTATCCTCCATTGGTTGAGTGGGTTACTATTGTAATACAGGTTCATTTGTATTATATCTGTTGATATATTTGTTTTTGCGGCTTCGGTGGCGTAGTCGGTAGAATACTGAACTGAAAGTCATCGGATTTTTAAGAGCGTTAAAATCCTTCAGTATGTCTTGTTTTGGAGGGAAAGTAAACCCGGTGGGCATATGTCATAGATTTATGGCATGTAAAAGAAACTACCACTGCAATTGGTAGTGTGTGGCAAAATTTGGTGGTTATATTTGGCTATTTAGAAACGCTCTATCAAGTTCCAACGTTCGCCGCAAGGTGTTAGTGACAGTAGTATCTGGTGGCCAAAATTGGAACTACTTGAAATTGAACTTATTGGGAGCCCTCGGGCGTTCAATCAAAATCAAAATGGCTATGGTCATTCGGCTGCAATTCATTTATTTATAATTTGTTTTATATCTGCGGACATAATACACATGATTTTGGTACACAATGTTCAGTGGCTTTCCTAGAAGGTCTCCCCACTACAATCAGCGTGAATTATTACATCAATGACCCCTAGCGTGTCAGTCCACACCAAAGAGTTAACTTGGATAGGTATAGAATTGGGAAACTAAATCTTCTATTATATAAAACAAAGTGTCCTGACTGACTGACTGACTGACTGACTGACTCATCATCGCCCAGCCAAAACAATTAAAGTTAGAAACATGAAATTTTGGGTATTTGTTCGTTGTAAGTCGTAAACGCCCACTAAGGAAGGATTTTTGGATATTCAGGTTCTAAAGGGGTGTTAAGGGGATACACCTGCATTTCATTGAATAACCATATCTCCGGCTTGGTTTCATTGAGGGATGCGATTCTCGGCATATAAACTCGTCATTAAAAATAAGAAGACACGTGTCTGAGGGTTTTTCGATGTGGTGTATATTATGAGGTGAAAGGGGTGAAAAGTGGGGGTTGAAGGATTCCTAACGGAGCGTGTATCTCTTAAACGACATAGGCGAGGAGTTTTAAACTCAGAGGAAAATAATCAGCTTAATAATAAATAAATAAATAAATAAATAAATAGGTGTTCGACCGTTTTTTCTTAAATCCAATTTAAAGGGCCCATGGAGAGGTGAAATTCTGGAAGAAAAACGTCCACTAAGGAAGAATTTTTGGATATTCACTCTCATCGACGTCGCCTCCGTAGCGTAGCGGTCAGCATGGTTAGCTGCCATCCCGGAGGTCCTGGGTTTGATTCCCGGCTCTGCCACGAAATTTGAAAAGTGGTATGAGGACTGGAACGGGGTCTACTCAGCCTCGGGTGGTCCAAATGAGTAGAGGGGGTTCGATTCCCACCTCAGCCATCCTCGAAGTGGTTTTCCGTGGTTTCCCACTTCGTCTTCGGGAAAATGCCGGGATAGTACCTACTAAAAGGCCACGGCCGCCTCCTTCCCTCTTCCTCGCCTATCCATCCCAATCTTCCATCCCTTCCCATCCCTCAAGTGGCCCCTGTTCGCTTTGCAGGTGAGGCCGCCTGGCCGAAGTGCTGATCACACCTCCCCAGTTGTATCCATCCCGACCAGATGTTCCCGGCTCCAGGACACTGCCGATAGAGGCGGTAGTGGTGAGTTCCCTCGCTGAGTCCGTTGGAACCACCAACCTAGAGGGTAAATTGACTAAATAAATAAAAAACACTCTCATTGAACAACCAAAGCTATTAAAGTTAGAAGAAATATTTTGGGGATATGTTTGTTGTGTGTCGAAAACGTCTACTAAGGAGGGATTTTTGGATATTCAGGTTCTAAAGGGGTGTTAACGGGGTTAAACCTGCATTTCATTGAATAGCAATATGACACGACTATGACGCGAGCGAAGCTGGGGGTACCTGCTAGTATAATATATTGAACACTTAATTGTAGAAAAATGCACATCTGTTCGCAAATATTTCATGTTTTTACTCAATACGGGAAATATTTCCAAATTTCTTTCAAGAATTCACATTAACTAATTTTTTCAAAATATTTGTTATTTCATGTATTTGTCTATGATTAGTATATTTATCACGCTCTATCCATCTTATAAAATCAAAATTTTAAAACAAAAAATGAGCTAATGAAATACCCATTGAAAATTGGTCTACGATTGTAATCCACGTGAGTACTTTGGAGCGCCACCACTGGAGGGTTATGACAGCTGGAGTTTGACTGTCATAGGATCTTCTCTACGTAATAATTGACCCATTTGACAACTTCTGAATTCTTCTTCCTGAATTGTTGCGCATACCCGCATCGTATCTCCGTTGCGTATCATCACGTGATACAATACGATGCAACGCAAGAATTTTCTCACACCGTATCCGTATCCGAACCCGTAGCAAATCAATTAAAATGAAATTCCACAGCCTGCTTCCAGTCTCCGACCGGGTCAGGAATGGAATGAATGAAGCCCCCATCTAGCGGCGAGGATAGGGACTGTGCCGGCTGCCGAGGCCTGACGACTCCTCTGGGGCATTGATTAAATGAATGACAGATGAAATGAAATGATAGTGGAGAGTGTTGCTGGAATGAAATTTTGACAGGGAAAACCGGAGTATCCGGAGAAAAACCTGTCTGCCTCCGTTTTGTCCAGCACATATCTCACATGGAGTGACTGGGATTGGAACCACGGATCCAGCGGTGAGAGGCCGGTGTGCTGCCGCTTAAGCCACGGAGGCTTTCTGTAGCAAATCAATGCAACGGGAAAAAATGAACTGAATCTCCCAAACTTGAAGGTAGACTTGGCCGCGTACATCTATCTTTACTATGCTATAAAGAAAAGAGATAAGAAATCACGATGTTTGTAGATATTACAGATCTATGTCGGTAGGGAAGTTTGTATCTTTATCTTAATTCTCTCTCTCCATAATAAAGCCAGCAGGTAATGCAATTCCCTATTACAGTCTTCAACTGATTTGTTCATTTCCTTTCGTACCTCCTCCCATGTGACCTGTATTTTCATTTTATTAAAATGTTCTGTTTTGGGGGTCGCATATCACGTCCCTCTTCTTGTACTCATCGATAAGATTTATCACGCATTCATTACTCCATTCGATTACGAATAGTATTTATTTATCTATTTATTACCGACAGCAGTGGATACGCTGGCTAAAGCGCAGTGTTAAGTCATGGGGCCAAGCTCTCTGCTGACTAGGTAGACGCGTGGGTTCGAGCCCCACCTTCGGCCGTCCTTGAAATGGTTTTCCGTGGTTTCCCATTTTCAACACCAGGGAAATGCTGGGACGTTACCTTCTATCAGGCCACGGCGCTTCCTTCCACATCCTTGCCCAGTTGCATTCGCCTTCATCCATTCCACCCCTCATCCCGACGCGCAGGTCGCCCACGGGCGTCATCTAGAAAGACCTGCACTCGGCCTCTCAGGAGGTCACACGGAAAAAATATATTTATTTATTAAATTTGGGTATTGTGCTGTGCTCACCAGTAACAGACACTGACTGAATGCGTGGATGATAAGCTACACAGTTCTGTCACCTCATCACGTCAATGTTATCCCACTCCGCCTGTACGTAGGCCACTCTATCAACATCTCGTCGCACGTGTAATTACCCGGGCGCACTCAACACAGAGAAGAAGGCAAACTTGGCTAAGTGGAAGTAATAAGCAATAAATAGCGTGGAGATAATTCTCAAACAGCTGGGAGTGAGGTATAGCTGGGATGTGCCCCAACTCTCTCTCGTTACTCGTAGAGTGGAGCAACAGGCCAGGACTATCACAAGGACGCATACAATACTGGAGAAAGGTTTTAAGAGTCTTGACAAATGGAGGCTTGATTCTGGAATTGAGGAACTTGTCTCCTTAGCGATAATTTTAGGGTTGGAATACTTATCTCTTAACAGTAGTCTATCTACATTACAGTTACTTTGTGTGCAAAGTAATTGCGCTAGAGCTACCGTTACAATTGTCAAGGTAACACATCGTAGGATTTCCGCTCATTTTATACAAAATAGTTGTTTAATATTAATTTCCTCCGCTTCAATAATTTGCTTGATTTGAACAAAATAGTGGATTCCAGTAATATGGAAAAATATCCCAATGTGTAGGCCCAGTGTCGTAACTACGAAGGTTGGTCAGGGGGATCAATGCCCCCCAGAGAAAAATAATTTTTGGAAACATTATTTGATGAAATGTTTATTTCAGAAAGTCAATTTTCAGATTGTTGACAAACGAATGTACTATGTACGTTCATAATTTGAGAACATTCATATTTACTTGTGTTTAGTGTTAGGTAGGTGATTGGAGCAAATAAAGTGTGTCAAATGCTTTCGAGATCAAACATGAAAACGTGTAGGTTTGTTTTCATTGATTGTCTTATTTTGCCCCCCAGAATAAAGCTAAAAGCAAAAACAAGCACATGACCAAAACAGAAAAACCAAATAGCAATATTCAAAAACAAAAGTAGAACACAATCACAAAACCAAAAACATAAATAAAGCATAAAACAAACACAAAAACCGAAAACATAAAGCAAAAGGCAAAAATCAAAAAAGCAAACAAACACAAGAACAAAAAAACACAAACCAATAATCAAAGAAAAAAGCAAGAGAAGAAAAACAAAATCAAAAACGGAAACAAGAAAAACAAAAAATAAGCATAATTCAAAAACGAGAGCAAAAGCAGAAAACATAAATGTTAGCAGGCGCATTTGGAGTGGTTGCCAGTGCTATCTATCATCCATCCATATCATGTAGGCCTACGAAGAAAAATGGCTATGCAAAATGTAGGTAGGCTATGTCGCAAAACTTCCCAAGTGTTCATCCACAGGACTGTAATTCTCAGAAAAAGGAGATTGAAATCCAGAAATCCTCTATGGAATCTTGGAGAGAAGAAGCTCATATCATCGTATTCCGCTTCTGACAAGACCTGACATGAAAAGAAAATACTGTAGAAGAACTTAGAATTTAAGTGTATGGGGCTAATTACCTAAGATGTTTCAAGCCTCTAACTGACAACTACATTAATAATAACGACGAATGAGAGAGTGCGGCGTGGGGAAGATTCGTGAGAGTGCTTGTACTCTTCACGCCACAATCGCAGCTGTAATTGAGTGAAGTCGTTAGTGAACTGTTCAGCAAAACTGAACTTGCGCTCGTCCTCCAGACAAGAGCCATCGTCCGCTGTCAAGGAGGTGGCTCTCGAGTTATACGAGCACAAATTATGCTAACAACGACCATTACAGCTGTGTATCGAGTGTGGTAACAGGCCCAAGTTTGGTGGTTTCATTCCAGACCACGAATACAAATCGTGAGTGATTTATCCCTTCCATTCACCTTACTTTTGATCACAAGAGCAATGCACTCAATAATACTCCAATCACAACACGCAGTTGCTAGAATTGCGGCGAGTTTTGGTTTGAATCCCGAGGCGGTTATAATTCGAATTATCATACTTCGAGAAGGCTACAGCCACTTTAAGAGAAATGAAAAATATATTAAACCCTTAACCCTTTCGAACATGTGTAACATCTATTTTCGACGTTCAATCCTAGCTATACTCTTGTTGCATACTTTTAGAAATAACTTCTAAAGTGACGGTTTATTCTGAGGAGATGTCATGGGAAACGCAGAAATTGAACCATAGTGCCTACTTTCCATATTAAAAACGACTTAACAATTTATGTCCCTCCCCGCAAATCCCGTGCCAAATCCCCTGGCCAACTAAGCAGCTGCTGCCCAACCATTCGGTCTACAGATTGTGGGGTCACGCGTGGTCAGCGCGTCGGGTCTCCTCGGCCGTTATTCTTGGATTCCATGACTGGAGAAACCTACGCAATTATCCTCACGAGGGTGAGTGCACCCTGTTTCAGCCATTATGTCAATTTCTAATATCTCTAACGGGGTTGGGAAACGAACCCAGAGGCTACGGGTAATAGGCATGAGCACGATCCCATCACCATGGGGCTGGCTACTTAAACAATGACTACCCTTAAAATTATCCAAGCAAGTATTTGTTTCTCTTCTGGACTTCACTATAGAGGTTTCATTACTACGAGAGCTGAGAGCTGTTACAGCTCTTTTCCTCCCTACAAAAGTTTCCAAAACGATGGTATATTGGAACAAGACCTATAAGCCCGCGAAACAGAGATTCCTATTTCAACGCCGGTCGTGAAAGTCTACATTTTTACTTGATGGTATATTGGCTTTCACGACCAACTAACTGGAATCTACTGTATGCTATATGACAACTGTATGCAGGCAGGCCACTTCTCCATGGGTGCTATCAGATTTTCTGGATCCATCTCTAGCGACGGCAATCAATCAAACAATCAATTCATTTCGGCAATGTCGTGTCGATACAATCATTGGTCTCTGTCTTGAGCTATCGTTTCACTTCATATTATGTACTACAATGAAGATTCTGTGCCAAGTTTTCAAGGCATTTTGTCCTCCTTCGTCCTCGACTTATCTTCCCCGTAATTCTCCCTTGCAGCAGATTGGTTAGAAAGTTATTATGTCGCAAGATGTAGCCAATGAATTTAGCAGTTCTTCTCTTCATCTGCAACTCAATTACCCGTAGATGACTTTCGTCTTTTTGATGTGTAACATCTTACCACTCGGTTGCTGGATATTTTTGTGGGAGTAATTTTGAAAAATGGGACGGAAATGGATCGGAGGGCAGTGTGTAAGACGCACTGCCAGTTGGATCGCATCCCTCCTGCCTGCTTTAGGAGCCAGAAGGCATGTGATCCACCTGGCAGTGGTACCATGTGTAATGTTTATCACATATGGATTACTTTGTAACAGCAGAGTATCAAGAAGGCAGTGCGAGAGTAGAAATATCAAGTAGGCAGTGAAGAAAAAAAAGTCAGTCTCTGTTAACGTAACTTAGTTACTGGCAGGAGAGTGATGTAACAGCACAGTATCAAGAAGGCAGTGTGAGAGTAGAAATATCAAGTAGGCAGTGAAGAAAAAAAAGAGTCTTGGAATTGTTATGTATTATGAGAGTGTACAAAATAAAAAGATTCTTTTGTGTGTTGATGAATGTCAGGATAATAAAAATGGTAACAACTTCAAGGTAGGATAACATGTCAGATGTTACACATCATATGCGACTGTTGTAAGGCTCTTATCTTTTATTTTTTCATAATATTAGCAGTCACTTTCCAAGCTTTACTGGCATAGATAGCAAGCAGTTGGTATAATGATAGTCCAATAGAGGTGTGTCTTGACGACAACCGAGACATAAGCTGTTACCGAGAGAAATCAGAGATTGTTGACCACAACTGAAACTTTTCCGATACGAGAGGGACTTCTAGTTCAGCGCCACTGTCTTAAATAAGTGAATTTTTGGACAGTCTTCAGCCAAGTGGTTGCAATGTTGATATTGTTGGGTAAGACTTGAAAAATCCTCGTAATGATCTGTGATAGAATAATTTCCTCCATATTGCGGTGTTTGTAATATTGATAACTGTGGGCAATAACCCTTGATAACTGGCGTGAAAAAATATAACACGAGGACTGGTGCCGGGTCATTGTGACCCTTTGTGTGTCACTCTTTTTTGTCGTAGTCGTACGGATTTTTGTGAAGTTATTTTAGACCTGGTGTCTTCCTATGAACTATTCCCAATTTAAAATGAAGTTTTTATTTTATTTTTCAATTTTAACATGCAAAAAAATTATAATAATTTTCGTAACAGTATCATTGGCCTTTATAATGGCGGCAAAGCATGTCATCTTGGTTTTTTAACAAAAGAGCTGATGACCAAGGTGTCCCCAGACCCTAAACATGGATGAACAAAAACGTGATCTATGTGATTGTGCTGCACCCCCCCCCCCCCCCTATTTTTCCCAGATTGTCCCGTCTAACGAAATCTGACCCGACCCTAAATAATATAGAAATAACTTGAGTGTTCAAAAAGCTATGGACATGTTACTTTTACGGGGAGAATGTCAAGGATAGGAAGGAAGGTACAGTGAGTGACAGGAAATAAGGGCTGACCAAAACGAAAAATAGAGCATTATTTAAGCCTCGGGTCCACGATACCCAAGCGCCAGTCCCCCCCGGGTTAATATAGACTTCACACTTTACCCGTTTTTCATCTTAGTGGAGGGTCATGGCGTTGGATGTCCGAGCACGTATGAGAGTGAGTTACTAGAAGGAGGGAGGGGATGATCTATAATTCAACTTCTCATCTCCCCTCTCTATTGAAGATGAGATTGATGTTGTACTTATTTCGTGAGCTGATACACGCGACTACGAGAAGAGAATAGGAAATGAAGTGGTTCTCTTCCTCCAACCAGGTCACTTCTTCGATAGTGCGCAGTATGTCTGATGAGTTCAATTGTATAATCTATTTGAATTGCTTGAGGATTTGAATAAGTTTTTGAATGGTATGGACTCCGTCTTGAGGAAGGAATTCATGATGAAAATTAATAAATGTAAAACAAAAATATTGGAATGCTTCCGAAATAATTCAGAAACCTCTATGGATATCAAATTGGCAGGTGAAAAGCTAAAGGAAGTAGGAGACTTCTGTTACTTAGAAAGCAAAGTAACCAGTGATGGACGAAGCTAAGAGGATATAAAAAGTAGGTTGGCTCAGGCAAGGAAAGTATTTCTACAGAAAAGGAATCTGTTGACATCGAATATAGATTTAGGTTTTAGGAAGTCATTTTTGAAAGCCTTTGTCAGGATCGAAGCGCTCTATGGAAGTGAATCTTGGACTAATGGTGCAGCAGAAAAGAGGAGAATTGAAGCGTTTGAAATGAGGTGTCACAGGAGAATGATGAAGATCAGATGGGTAGATAGGGTTACAAACGAAGGGGAATTAAGACGAGTGGGAGAGGAGAGACGTTTCTGTCAACTGCTAATGGAGATAGGTTGGTAGGACACGTACTAAGACACAAAGAAATAGTAAGCTTGGTTATAGACGGAAGGGTCGAGGATATGAACTGTAGGGGAAGACCAAGGTTAAAATATGTTAAACAGATTGCCTCAGATGTAGGGTGTGGTAGCTATGTAGAGATGAAACGATTAGCTCAGGACAGGGAGGCGTGGAAAGCTGCATCAAGCCAGTCAAGAGACTAAAGACACAAACAACAACAGAATTGCATCATGAACTGAATAACTAGCAAACCATTTAATTACCTAGGTAGAAATAGCTCGTCTCGATAAAGGAATCTAACGAAGCCCCTGCATTCGGGAGCTTTCAACTAGAAATCTCGAAGTAGCATATATTTTCCGTGGAATCCAACAGGCATACAGTGTGTAATACAATTTTCGTTAGTTATTTATTTACTTATTGTTGTTCGAAGGGGTGAAATTACGAGGTCATCTGCTCCTAAATAAAAGTTTAAAGACCACCTCGGTGTCTAGCGACTATACGTTCCTGGCTGTCGTCCGGAAGGTCCTGGTTTGATTCGCGGCTTTACCAAGAAATATAATTGAAATCTGAGGGCTGCAAAGGGGTACAGTCAGCCTCGTGAAAAGAGTTGGGTTCTACTCCAACCTCAGCCATTATGGAGGTGGTTTCTTTTCATTTCTACTCCAGGCAAATACCGGCATGGGTCCTAACTTATGGCCACGGTCGTCTCCTTCCTAATCCTCACTCGAATTATTAAAAATACACACACTACTACAGACACCACAATAAAACAAGTTATCAGGCAATGTATTTATTTCTCTATCTATCTTTCTTTCTTTCTTTCTTTCTTTCTTTCTCTCTCCTTCTTTCTTTCTCTTTGATTATTTCTCTTTCTTTCTCTCTCTCCTTCTTTATTTCTTTCTCTCTCTCCTTCTTTCTTTCTTTCTCTTTGATTATTTCTCTTTCTTTCTCTCTCTCCTTCTTTCTTTCTTTCTCTTTGATAATTTCTCTTTCTTTCTCTCTCTCCTTCTTTCTTTCTCTCTCTCTCTCCTTCTTTCTTTCTTTCTTACTTTCTCTCCTCCTTTCTTTCTTTCTCTTTGATTATTTCTCTTTCTTTCTTTCTTTCTCTGTCTCTCCTTCTTTCTTTCTTTATTTCTTTCTCTCCTTCTTTCTTTCTTTCTTTCTTTCTTTCTCTCTCTCCTTCTCTCTTTCTTTCTTTCATTCTGTCTTTGTTTATTTATTTCTCGTTCTCTCTTTCTTTTTATTTATTTATTTATTTATTTCTCTTTATTTGTTTATTTATTTCTCAATTTCTCTTTCTCTCTTTCTTTATTTTTTCTGTCCTTCTTTATTTCTTTATTTATTCACTTCTCTTTTTTCATTTATTTCTCGTTCTATATTAATTTATTGCTGTTTCTTTGTGTGTTTGTTTATTTATTTATTTCTCGTTCTCTCTTTCTAACTTTCCTTCTTTCTTTCTTTCTTTCTTTCTTAATTCTTTATTCATTTCTCTCTCTTTATTTATTTCTCTTTCTTTCCTTCTTTTGTTCTTAATTTTTATTCTTCTTTGTTCGATTTTGACCTACTTTGGACCACGGGAAACAATTTATTTGCTGATTAGTCCTTTTTTCTGCTCCCAGAACCTCTTCATCCTTTCACTGTGGATTCTCTTCCTTTCTTCCGACCAGATGTTCTTGACTCTTCTCCTTTGCTTTTCCTGGAACCCTTTGTATGCATCAATCGTACCTCGAAACACCTCTCTATTCCAGATCTCATTTGGACTGACCCCAACTTCCTCCATATCCTTTCTTATTTCATCGACCCATTTTGTAGTCGCTTTTATCTTGGTGATTTAATTAAAGATCTTCTTCGTTGGTCGACTATCGTTCATTCTCGTAAGGTGTCCATAGAACTTCAATCTTCTCTTCCGTATGGTATCTGAGATTTTTTCTGCTTGTCCGTAAAGATCTTTGTTTATTTATTTATTTATTTACTTCTCTGTTTATTTATATTTTCTTTTTTTTTATCTCAAATGAAATAACATATGTCGAAGAATACATGGGGCATAGCAAGTAGCTACTCTCCCACAAGGGGTCTAGACAAGGTGTACCGACGTCTACTGACGAGCCAACCAGATACGGGTATTAACGATAACATTCCATCTTACTCTTTTAGGTAACTGTACCAATATGGTCAGATACTCTAATGGGAAGTGCACTCTGTAATGCATCGTGAAACTGCGGTGACCCCTTCCTCCAGATGTTTTAAATGAAGAATAGCACATCTCATGAATGTATCATGGGAAGGTTTTCTCTGTTCGACAGCACCCCTGCCTGCAGTCCATAGGGCTGTCTCGTATAAATCATATCTAAGCGCGTCCTCATGATAGAGTTATCTTGTGTATAAACAAGGGCCGACCAGCCTGCATCGATCGTGCCGACACACGGTACTGTCTGTACCAGGCAGACTGCATGTGAATACTGTAGCTCTTCTTAAGGGAAGGTTATACTTTCCTGGTGGGAGATTACATGAGAGAGCTACTCATTGCTCAAAACCATTCTGCTTTCAACCCTTTATGGAGCAAACTAGCCTATATCGTTTATGTGATTTTACATTTTTACTTTTTAAATTATTTTAATTAGACCAGGCGATTAACAAAATGGAAATGGCTTACCATTTAACCAAAGACATTTACAAAACACGATCAATGTCCTTCAAGGCCAAACTGAGGCACTTCGTTACCGTTATTCGCACAGAGGCGTTAAATGCATCAGAATGCCTGGCGATGAATAAGAAAGGCCTGGCAGAACAACCCGAAGCCAAAGAGAGGAAGATTCTGAGAAGAATCTTGGGCCCGGTCAAGTAACGAGGAGAGTATAGAAGACGACACAACTATGAACTTTATCTACATGTGGAGAAAATAACGGACACAATTCGCAAATGAAGACTCTCTTTTTATGGCCATTTAAAACGAATAAACTCCGGAAGATTGTCCAATCGAATCTGTGCCTACTTTGTGGGAAAGAAAACCAAAGGCATCTGGTTTACAGACGAGGAAAAAGACCTACAAGAACTGGGGATATCACATGAGGACATCTTGGAACGTGACTCTTTGAAGAAGAAACTTGGGGAGATACAGAGTTTTCAGCCAAACCCTATATTGAAAACCGGCAAGAAGTGGACCGAAGAACGAAAGGAAGCTCACCGAAGAAGAATGCGCGAATACTCGGCCAATGTGAAAGAACGAGGCAAAAGGCAGTTGAAATAACGTGGTCCATAGACGACCGAAACGATTATAAAAATATAAATAACAAGAAGTTCCGTGAAGAACTATACAGCCTACTTTTCATGCCAATGATTATACTACAGTATATGAACCTATCTAGAATAATGACGAAATTAAGTTGGTAATATCGAAATATCTAATTAGTTCAAAATATACCTGGTATGTAGCCTAATAGAGCACTACAGTTGGCAGCCCTGGTGACTGAATATATTCTTAGTCCCATCTCTTAAGGTACAGAATACAAAATTTGGTTGAAGTCCAATGGACGTTACATGCAGTTAGACACTGGATCTATCAGCACGCGTAAAAGCATGTTGCCAACAATACCATGCGTGTGCTGGTCAGAAATAATCTGAAATATTATGATATCTTGCTGTGCCGATTTTGGATGTAATCCATTTGTTAGTATAGAAGTTACATGTATTTTAAAATTGGACATATCAGCAGGCATAGAATCATGTTGGCAGCACTGCCCTGTATTAATTACTCCAAATTAATCTAGAATGGCAGGTGCTATACGTGTGCAAAGTATAGAGCTGTTGGCTTGCATACTTTCTGATATATTAGGGTAAACAAGATGTTCGGGAAAGAACATATAGCCTACTTTCTCCTAAATGTAAGGGTATAGTTATAACTCTCTGTCCTTATCATCTCCTAATTTCTTCCTATTTGAAGTGCAAATTGGCACACAGGATTTGAACAGTGGCGTTCAAACCATAGTTTATAATTTACACCAGCATTTTGCAATTTCATCAGCAAACACTCCAAACACCGACTACTTACAATAATTGAAACTTCGTTGCTCTAATAAGGCCCATCTACAATGCGCAGTCGGCAGTCCGTAGTTGGTAGTCTCGATCGACTCCGTGTATAGGCACCATACACAACATGAAGTTGCAGTTGGTAGCTGGCAGTTGGCAGTCGCGAATTTTATCCTTGACTGCCAACTACCCGACTGCAGCAATGTAATAGCCAATCAGAGCAGATCAGAAACTGACGTCACGTTGTTGTTCTGTGTCGTATACGAATGATATAGGACTAAGTGAAGTAACTTCGCAACCCGTTAATTTATAGGCTAATCTTAAATACACGGTATAACAAAATAATCCATCTCCAAATCATCCATATTGCAAGTTTTGAGGTTATCAACAACGCCTCTGTGCACAAGGAATAAACGAATGTTACTGTATTATTACTCCTAGCAGTCGTTAAGACTGGGTTCACTAACTGGCCGGTATAGAGCGCTGCTCGAATCTATAGATTCTGCATAGTACAACTGAAGGCTGGTAGATGTCACTCCGGTGGAGAATGACGTTTTTTTTTATATATAATTTCCATTGCAAAACGCACCATATAACGCTTTATTTTATAACGTCTCAGCACTCAAGAAACAATAAATATTAAAAAAATCAAGCAAAAAACGTTCTACTCTGATAGGATTTGAACCCCGGCCAGCCACATGAGAGACGGGAGCTCTAACCACACAGCCAATCGTACACTCATAACTTACGCGTTATCGATTAAATACATATAACGTACTGTATTAGCAAATAATCACTTGGACTGAAGATTTCTTCACTGGAGTATATTTCAAACCGAGTTCATTTCATATTAAGTTCATATAATTTTTATCAGTAGGTTATATTGCATGCAACATACTGAAATTAGTAAAATATAGGTCAGAACGAGAGATAAGCTGCCATCTTGTCAAATAGCCGAGGAGATTCAGATTTTTAAAGTCACTTCTAGATTATAATATTACAATATAAACTTTTAATTTCGAACGAACCACGTCGCTTAGAACAGATTAAACGATTCTTGGTTCGATAATCGGAACTGGTGGGTCCCATGTTATGGATTATAAATTTTGCATAATTCACACGGCCGACATCCTGAAATGGTACGTTTGATGACCTTGTAGTTTGGGCACAAGACGCGTCCCATATGAAGGTAGGTTGTTACCAAATTTGGTAAAGATCCGATGATTAATTTGGTCGTAATGCATTATTAAGTTTTGACCATTCGATTGGCCGCCATTACCTTTTGGTAAAGATGGCGGCAATATAAAACATGACACTGAGGTGCCCTTTGCCAGTGCTACCTCTGTACCAAATTTCGTTCAATTCGGTTTAACTGTGTTTGAATTGATAGGGGGGGGGCATTCAGAGTACACACACTCACACACACACACACACAGACTCACACACATACACA
This sequence comes from Meconema thalassinum, assembly GCA_946902985.2. NCBI lineage: Eukaryota > Metazoa > Arthropoda > Insecta > Orthoptera > Tettigoniidae > Meconema > Meconema thalassinum. The sequence goes on along the minus strand of OX336393.1, from coordinate 502,341,294 downwards.
CACACAGACAGACACACTTTTTTTCGCCCTGTAGTGATCTCATAAGTCTACTTTCATTTTTTGCAAAAATCGAAAGTAGGCTAAACAAGATGTTCAGTAAAGAACATGTAGCCTACTTTCTCCTAAATGCATGGGTATTGTTATAACTCTTTGTCCTTTTCAAGGAGTATAATTGAATGTTGGTTGTAGTAGCTTGTTGAAATACAACGTGCTATAGGGATATTAAACATGAATATGAGGTGCCCTTTGCTACTGCTACCTCTGTAAAAAAAAATCATTCAATTCGGTTTCACCGTGTTTGAATTGATCTGGGGAATGGATTTGCACACATACATGGCCGCTATTTGCAAACTATTGGGCTGATGACCTTGTAGTCAGTCATAAAATGCTTTCCACAAAAAGGCATGTTGTTGCAAAATCCGGTAGAGATCAAATTATTAGGATGGTCGAAATTTGATTTAAGCTTTTAACATTTGGGTGCCCGTCATTCCGTTTCCGTCAAGATGGCGGCGATATAAAACATGACACTGAGGTGCCTTTTGCTAGTGCTACCTCTGTACCAAATTTCGTTCAATTCGGTTTCACCGTGTTTGAATTGATAGGGGGAATCGATTTGCACACATACTTGGCCTCCGTGGCTGGGAAAGCCTCCGTGGCTGGGAAAGCCTCCGTGGCTTAGGCGGCAGCACGCCGGCCTCTCACCGCTGGGTCCGTGGTTCAAATCCCGGTCACTCCATATGAGATCTGTGCTGGACAAAACGGAGGCAGACAGGTTTTTCTCCGGATACTCCGGTTTTCCCTGTCAACATTTCATTCCAGCAACACTCTCCACTATCATTTCATTTCATCTGTCATTCATTTAATCATTGCCCCAGACGAGTGCGTCAGGCCTCGGCAGCCGGCACAGTTCATATCCTCGCCGCTAGATGGGGGCTTCATTCATTCCATTCCTGACCCGGTCGGTGACTGGAAGCAGGCTGTGGATTTTCATTTTCACTTGGCCACCATCTGCAAACTATTGGGCTGATGATCTAGCAGTTTGGTCAGAATATGCTTCCCACATAAAGATTTGTTGTTGCAAAATTTAGTAGAGACTAGATTATTAGGTTGGTCGTAATTACATTTTAGCCTTTAACATTTGGGTGGCCGCGATTACGTTTCCGTCAAGATGGCGGTGATATAAAACATGACACTGAGGTGGCCTTTTCTAGTGCTACCTCTGTACCAAATTTCGTTCCATTCGGTTTCACCGTGTTCGAATTAATAGGGGGAATCGATTTTCACACAAAGGTGGCAACCATCCGCAAAATATTAGGCTAATGACCTATTAGTTTGGTCAAAGGATGCTCCCTCCATAATGGTATGTTGATGCAAAATTTGGTAGAGATCGGATGATTAGGTTAATCGTAATTTGATTTAAGCTTTGAATATTTGTGTGGCCGCCATTACGTTTCCGTCAAGATGGCGGCGATATAAAACATGACACTGAGGTGCCCTTTTCTAGTGCTACCTCTGTACTAAATTTCATTCGATTCGGTTACACCGTGTTCGAATTAATAGGGGGAATCGATTTTCACACAAAGATGGCCGCCATCCGCCAACTATTAGGCTAATGACCTATTAGATTTGTCAAAGGATGCTTCCTCCATAAAGGTATGTTGTTGCAAAATTTGGTAGAGATCGGATGATTAGGTTAGTCGTAATTTGATTTAAGCTTTGAACACTTGGGGGGCCGCCATTACGTTTCCGTCAAGATGGTGGCGATATAAAACATGACACTGGGGAGCCCTTTGCTAGTGCTACCTCTGTACCAAATTTCATTCCATTCGATTTCACCGTGTTGGAATTAATAGGGGTAATCCATTTTGACACAAAGATGGCCGCCATCCACAAACTATTAGGCTAATGACCTATTATATTTGTCAAAGGATGCTCCCTCCATAAGGGTATGTTGTTGCAAAATTTGGTAGAGATCGGATGATTAGGTTAGTCGTAATTTGATGTAAGCTTTGAACATTTGTGTGGCCGCCATTACGTTTCCGTCAAGATGGCAGCGATATAAAACATGACACTGGGGTGCCCTTTGCTAGTACTACCTCTGTACCAAATTTCGTTCTATTCGGTTTCACCGTGTTCGAATTAATAGGGGCAATCGATTTTCACACAAAGATGGCCGCCATCCGCAAACTATTAGGCTGATGACCTATTAGTTTGGTCAAAGGATGCTGCCCCCCATAAAGGTATGTTGTTGCAAAATTTGGTAGAGATCGGATGATTAGGTTAGTCGTAATTTCATTTAAGCTTTGTACATTTGTGTGGCCGCCATTACGTTTCCGTCAAGATGGCGGCGATATAAAACATGACACTGAGGTGTCCTTTGCTAGTGCTACCTTTGTACCAAATTTCGTTCAATTTGCGCTTACCGTGTTCGAATTGATAGGGGGGACAGATATTCAGAGTACACACACACACACACAGACTCACACACATACACACACACAGACAGACACACTTGTTTTCGCCCTGTAGTGATCTCATAAGTCTACTTTCATTTTTTGCAAAAATCGAAAGTAGGCTAAAAATATATACAGCATTTTTAACAGTTGTCTGCCCTGATTGCTCTTAACAATACTTATAGTCTTATCTGTTATGGTACACATAGCACATACGAAATTTGGTTGAAATCCAACTGATAGTATAGATGTTGCATATATTTAAAAATTGGTACTATCAGCAGGCTTATAATCATGTTGGTAGAACTGACGTATATAAGTTACTCCAAATTAATCTAAAATGTCAGAATATACGTGTGCATAGTTTAAAGCTGTTGGCTTGCATACTTTCTGATATATTGGTATTTGGATTAAAAAAATAGAGAGAGCAATTATGAACAGTTGGCAGGCCTGGTGGCTCTTAAGAATACGCTCAGTCGTATCTGTTTATGTACAGATATTACATACAAAATTTGGTTGAAATCCAATTGATAGTGTAGAAGTTATATGCATTTAAACATTGGACCTATCAGAAGGCTTAAAATTATTTTGGCAACACTGTTATGGTTGGCCTCCTGGAAATTAAACTGAAATAGTATTATCTAAATGTGTGCCAATTTTGGAATAGCTCCCATGCATACCTTGCAAGTTATCCAACATGGAGCTCAAATTTCTAGTGCGTTTCTTCAGCAGTTGGTAGCACTGACATCATTTTCAAATATGGTCGAGAGATATTCCGGTGCACATCGTTACTCATACTAAATTTGGTTTTGATTGCTGCAGCCGTTTAGGAGTTGATAGGGGGGGACACACACACAGCCAGACAGACAGACACACATTTTCCCGAATCGATCTCATAAGTCTCCTTTTTCCTCATTTTTGCAAAATGTGAAAAGTAGGCTAAAAATTAGACCAGGCATAGCAAATTACAAAGAATATCTATAACAAAAAGTCTATGACTATGGGGGCCAAGTTCCGACACTATACCACAGTTGTAAAACCTGAGGGATTATATGCGTTCGAAAATTTGACGGTGAATAGTAAAGGTCAAGCTGACCAACTGGGAAAAGGAGAGCGTAGTATATTAAGAAAAATCGTAGGTAATAGATGGATTGATGGACAGTGGCGAATGAAAGTAAATGAGGACTTGTACAACAACATAGACCCTATCACAGCATCAGTTAAGACGAGACGGTCACCTCTTGAGGATGACTGATCATCGATTAACGGAAAGAATCAAGTCTAAGGCAACAAGGCCGAGATGGTTCGAGGAATGCGAAAAATATATCAGGCAAATTGGTATTGTAGACCGAGAAATTCGTGACAGGTACACATTTAGAAGAGTGGTGAACATCTACCAAAGCTTTAAAATGGTACCAACTTCCAGAAGACGGAGACGATCCTTGTCCAAAGAACATAAACAGGCACTCGTCGCTGGGGTCAGAAGATACTGGCAGGAAGTCAATGCCGGAACAAGAACAAGACCTAGACACTAAAGTGAAGTTGGTTGTTACCACGCAGTCCATAGAGGCTCAACTCGATGTATAAAAAAGAAAAATATTAATTATATTACATTTTTGTTTCTCCAATTTTAATGTATGTAGTAGCACGACTGCCTCTCACCCGTAGGCCCCGGCTCCGTCAGGGATTTTAAAACTGACGTGAGGGTTGGAACGGGGTGCACTCAGCCTCGTGAGGACAATTGAGTAGCTGTCTGACAGTGAGATAGCGCCCCGATCACGAATACCAAGATTAACGGCCGAGGGGACCCGACGCGCTGATCCCGCGTCACCCCAATATCTGCAGGCCAAATGGCTGGGCAGCGGTCGCTTGGTCGGCCTTAGCCCGTCGTGGGCCGGATAGTGCCAGGGGTTGACTATATTTATTCCTAATTTTTAATGTATGATCTTATAGATTTAATTCTGATATTTTTGTTGAATTAATTAATTAACTAATTTCGAATTGATTTTTAGCCTACTTTTCACATTTTGCAAAAATGAGGAAAAAGTAGACTTATGAGATCGAGCAAATGTGTGTCTGTCTGTCTGTCCTTCTGTCTGTCTGTCTGGCTGTGTGTGTCCCCCCCCCCCCCCTATCAACTCCTAAACGGCTGTAGCAATCGAAACAAAATTTGGTAGGAGTAAAGATCTATACCTGAATATCTCACGGCCATATTTGAAAATGATGTCAGTGCTACCAACTGCTGAAAAATCGCAATTGAAATTTGAGCTCCATGTTGGATATCTTGGAAGGTATCAATGGGAGCTATTTCAAAATTGTTACACGTATAGATAATAATATTGCAATTTAATTTCCAGGAGGCCATACATGTTGCCAAAATGATTATAAGCCTGCTGATATATCCAATTTTTAAATGCATATAACTTCTGCATCATCAATTGGAATTCAACCAAATTTTATATGTTGTATGTGTACATAACCAGATATGACTGAGCGTATTCTTATGAACCACCAGGGCTCCCAACTGTTAATAAATGCTCTTAATTTCTTTTATCCAAATACCAATATATCTGAAAGTATGTAAGCAGACAGCTTTAAACTATGCACACGTGTAGTACCTGACATTCTATATTAATATGGAGTAACGTATATACGTCAGTGGTACCAACATGATTCTAAGCCTGCTGAGAGGTCCAAATTTAAATACATGTAACTTCCATACTATCAATTGGATTTCAACCAAATTTCGTATGTGCTATGTACCATAACAGATATGACTATTCGTATTCTTAAGAGCAACCAAGGCTGCCAACTGTTAATAAATGCAGTTTCTATTTTTGTTACCCTAATATCAATAAATCAGAAAGTATGCAAGCCAATAGCTCTAAACTTTCCACACGTATAGTACCTGGCATTCTAGATTAATTTGGAGTAACTAATTTGCGTCAGTGCTGCCAACATGATTCTAAGCCTGCTGATAGGTCCAATTTTAAAATATATGTAACTTCTAAACTAACTAATGGATTTAATTCAAAATTGGCACAACAATAGATCATATTATTTCAGATTATTTCTGATCAATACATGCATGACATTGTTGCCAACATGATTTTACGCGCGCTGTTAGATCCAATGTTTAACTGCATGTAACGTCCATGCTATCCATTGGTCTTGAACCAAATTTTGTATTCTGTACCTTAAGAGATGGAACTAAGAATATATTCAGTCACCAGGGCTGCCAACTCTAGTGCTCTATTAGGCTACATTATACTAGGTATATTTTGTACTAATTAGTTATTTCGATATTACCAATTTAATTTCGTCATTATTCTAGATAGGTTCATATTCTGTAGAATAATCATTGGCATGAAAAGTAGGCTGTATAGTTCTTCACGGAACTTCTTGTTATTTCTGTATTTTTATTTTACATTTAAACTTTAATTGTTGATGGTTTTAGTGTTTTATTATTTTTTCCAACACATTACGTCAAGTGGATACGTAGGTATATTTCGTTTTAAGAACCTCGCTTGCCAACAACTCTAACCAAGATCATAATAAATATCAATCAATATAATCTAAACCCATTTATTTACGTCACGGATAGTTACATACTGCAAACGCTTATTGTATGTGGATTACAACGCACCCAAGAACGAACTTCTGCGGGAGTCCAGTTTCGAAATACGAGCCTTTCACATAACTGATTGTTTCGTTGTGTTGGAGATCAAATTTTGAAACCTCGCATATAGACAGAAAACATATCTGACTAACGCACCTCCAAATTTGGGTGCTGTAGCACAACTGAGTTAAGAGTTGTGAACCTCTGAATTCGACACTTCGCACGAAGCCCGCAAAAAACCGGATATTAAAATAAGTTTCTAAAAATTATCTTTATCATCAATCTACTAGAAATAAACAAGGAAAATGGTGATGTTACTTGTTTTACTGTGGACCTTTCCGTTGTGTTGCTATTTATCTCCAAACTCGGGTGCACATAATTCCTGCGCCGACAGTAGATATATTTCCCAAAATTTGTCCATGATGAACGTTTTGCATTGAGCTGTAGTGTATGCAGGGCCGTGGAGAGCGAGTACGGGCCCCCTCTATATTTTGTTCGTCCCCGAGACATCATGTAAATTTCAAATATGCTTTTTGATGTGTAACATCTTTCCTCTCGGTTGCTGGATATTTGTGGGAGTGATTTTGAAAAATGGGACGGAAGTGGATCGGACGATCCAGCTGGCAGTGGTGGATCGAACGGAAGTGTGTAATACGCACTGCCAGCTGGATCGCATTGCTCAACACTTTCATTCTGACGGTAAACGCACATGCGAACTCTGGTGTCAAGTGATTGAAGCAGAGCACATGGCACATGGCACATGTTCGAAGTCTTCGTATCAGTATTTAATGACAAAATGCTTTAATATCAAACATTGTAAGTAGTCGGCATTGCCGGTATTATGTTTCTGCACAATGGCTATTCAAATATTAACCCACATAACCGTAATGCAGTCATCAATATAATATAATCGTTGTGTTTATACGAGAGCCTTCATGAACTATTGCTGAATACATTGTCTTTACTCACAAGAGGGCCTATTCATAAGGCATTTTAAACTCAATTTCACGCAGGAACATTATCGAAACAAGCAAAATATAAACGAAACTTAATTCCATGATGCAGTATTATTGGAACGTGAAAATAAGTCACCATGTTGTACCTGACATTCGTGTGGTCGAAATAGCCGTGGGGTTAGCGTCATTGAATGTGAATCTAGAGATTTCGGGTTCGAATCCTGGACGGGTTTGATATTTTTGCTACCATATTATCGTTTTAAACGATATTTATCATATCAATATGACTCATTTTAACAGAATCCATATGAAATTACGTATTGGTCTGTGAATCAAGAGGTTCGGTAACTGTGCAAACCTTTCATGATCTACTGCTGTGCACATTGCATTTACTCGCAAGTTGGCCTATTTATAGGGAATTTAAGGTTATGAGCGGTGTCGCGTCTATTAATCTAGTGGATCCATATCGTATTCTTTATTTAGGCTAGTACTGCTGGAAGCTACAAATCTCTGATAAAATGAGTTCAGTATTATAAACTACAATATCTGTAAAACACTCCCTTTTACAATAGATTAATTTTTGTGCCAAAAATATTATAAAATACCAGTGTGTCAACAATTTGCCGTCCTTGAAATGGCTTTCCGTGGTTTCCCCATTTTCAACTCCAGGCAAATGCTGGGACGGTACCTTCTGACAGGCCACGGCCACTTCCTTCCACATCCTTATCCAGTTTCATTCACCATTATTCATTTCACATTAACTCCTCTCGTGAGGTTGGCGTCAGGAAGGGCATCCGGCCGTAAAAACCATCCGCCACACATAATTCCATCTTATCTCATCCCCGACCCCGTAGGAAAACGGGAATAATAAGGGGTAGACATACAATACCGGTGTATCAACAATTTCATGTGAGGTTTCTTCTATGTCAGATGTTACACATATTGTGCGACTACTGTAAGGCTCGTGTCTTTCTTATTTATTTTTAAAGCCCCATAAAAAACTTTGTGATTTTTTAAATTTGCGTTTCTTTGGAACGTACTAATTTTGTTCATTGCCAATTCTCAATGCCGTTTCTGTTGTATCTGACCGAAGATTTTACTCTCTCTCTTCACAATAACAAGTTCAACGCTTTTCACAATCTCATGTAGAAAATTCGAACTTGGCGAAGGTTTATAAATGTAGGTTAGCGGCAATTAGTTCGAGTTGAAATTTTTACACACTCGCTCCCTGTAAAGAGTGGAAACTTTACTATTTCTCTGGCCTCGAAGATTTAAAGATAATGGTAATTTACATGTTCTATTCATAGTATTTTGTAGCATATTCAATTGATTCAGATCCGTGGAGGCTGGTGCAGAAAATCAGTTGTGTGCTGTATGCAAGCCACCATGTTCATTTATTTACACAATGTGGCTCTAGGATGGGTAAGTTGGGAGTATTAAAAGACCTTCTGGCGGGAACAGCTGATGGTGTCCTTATTTTTTTCCACCGTTTGCTTTAAGCGATTGCCTCTAAAATGCTGCCGCAGAGTCTGGAAGGAGCCCCCTGCTACCTGTGGCCAGTGCTGCCGCGGTGTGCTTGAAGGAAGAATTGCTGTGATGTCTCGGCCTGTGGTCTTGGCTGTGGTCGCAACAGCACAACGGAAAAGGTGGGCGCGCCTGCGCAAAGGCAGAGTTCATGTTTGCAGGCAATAAACACAGACATTCTCGCTGAGCTGCGATCTGCACAGCCAGTGCACGACTAGATACCTCGTTGTGAGGGGAGTTGATACATTTCCAATCATTATACTGACATCCCCTTATTGCGCTGTATTTGATTGTAGATAATATTATTGAAAATCCACAGCCTGCTCCCAGTCTCCGACCGGGTCAGGATTGGAATGAATGAAGCCCCCATCTAGCGGCGAGGATATGAACCGTGCCAGCTGCCAAGGCCTGACGCACTCCTCTGGGGCAATGATTAAATGAATGACAGATGAAATGAAATGATAGTGTAGAGTGTTGCTGGAATGAAATTTTTGACAGGGAAAACCGGAATACCCGGAGAAAAACCTGTCTGCCTCCGTTGTGTCCAGCACAGATCTCACATGGAGTGACTGGGATTTGAACCACGGACCCAGTGGTGAGAGGCCGGCGTGCTGTCGCCTAAGCCACGGAGGCTTTTAAAGATAATATTAGTAAATAAATCAATTTTCAAATAAAACAATGCGCTGCAGCATTTCAGCACATAAAGCGGAACTGCCCCTGATTCAGATACATTGAATATCATAAATGTCAAATTTGTTGGCAAATACGTAAAATTGAGTAAATTTGTCTACTACAGGGTTTCCTACTTTCGCGGGGCACTCAGCAAGACCGGGCCCCAGGGCTCATCGGGTCTGGTTGTATGGACGCATGCACACTTGATAGGAGCAGGGATATTTAGCAGTCACAAAGGAAGGCTGTCGGACTACTGCGGTCTATACTTGTCAATAAGCCGCTACATGTGATGGCTGCTAAATGCCACACCGGCCACTAATGGGGACCCCCACTCGTTTAGCCTAACAAGCAACTTGTAACTTGTCAACCAACTGAGGTAATGGAGAACGGGCGGCGCATGTCAGGTAGGGTGTTCCAAACTACACCGCATCCTGTTCACTAATCTATAATCTAGAAGCAAACGCATTATGAATTGAACAATACTGTATATAACTTACTATTTCACTGCGATTAGGTTGACTCAGACAAGGAGAGCATTTCTACAGAATATAAATCAGTTGACATGAAATATATAATATCGGACAGAAGTTGTGCGGGACCTCATGGTGTGCAACAGCTACAACAATAAGATGTTCTTCCTTAGGACTCGTCTACTCCGCTGCTGAATACTGTGCTCCAGTATGGCTAAACAGCACATATGTGGGTAAAATCGATGTCCAGCTAAATGTGGCAATGAGAACTTTTTTCTTAGCGTATGGCTTTTAGTGCCGGGAGTGTCCGAGGACATGTTCGGCTCACCAGTGTTGTAGCTGCTTCTATGCGGACCACCCATTGGGTGAGCTACAAGTACCGTCGCGTGTGGAGTGTTGTCTGGGGAGGAAAGTTTGAATGTAAGGACAAGTAGTTGGAAGGTAGCGGCTGTGGCCTATAGTTAGGGACCAACCCCGGCATTCGCCTGGAAGGAAGATGGTGTGCCCATTTAGCAAGAAATATGCCAATCACAGTATACCAGCGTAGCTCAATTCGGGATTTCGGGGCAGCGGTAAGTTCCCCCACTCTGTGACTCACATATTTTGGATTAATTAGAGGATACAGTTGCAAAAATAACAACAAAATCAACTCCTATTTAAACACATTTAATTAATAAATTAATGGCGCTACAAACATTTTAACAATTTAAATACTGACCCAAATATCAACTGCTTGTTCCAAATGAACAAGGGATCACAAATAAAATAAACAAATATTGTATTCAAAACCTGTGGTTTCCACATAAACCAGCAATTCTTACTTAGTCTCACTTCCATAAAGCACTAACATTAAGTTTACATAACTCCGAGCTCTTTGGCTCCATGCATTTACATTATTACGGTGTCATTCTTGTACACCTCAAACATTGTCTTTTATATTTTCTTATTTCTCAAAAACAAATATCATTATATTTAAAAATCTAAGTTAATTATCTAACTCAATATTTTGGGCATGTCCACACATTCAGTTGTTATCATCTCTCTTTATTTCACAAATATATTAAGGTAATCAGAAAATCAATTGTGTACTCCAGAGCGTGAAGGTACTTGACACAGTCAAAAAACTATAGTTACTCCCGAACTCAGTTGCCTTCAATCAACTCGTGGAATCCCACGTCCATACATTATTACAATAGGGATTGTTATTTATCTCTTATGTCTTAATAGACCATTATCATATAAGAAACTACGATCTGAACCGGCAAACGAAATATCCATCTTTAAGGACCTCGGTTCAACGCCCGGGTCGTTAACAACTTTACACACTCCTGGTGTATTTATTTCTCTTTACAACAGCTTACGAGACGGTCTCTGTTCCATCTCGCTTTAAAAGAGCTAGTCTCTACTACTTGGGGTGCGATTTATGACACGTTAGGGTGGCGGCGACATTAGTAGCTTATTTCCAAGGCTTTCAAAACAAACCTTCCCATTCTATCCAGTTCTGGGGAGACCGGGCTTTATTGTACCGTAACATTCAAACAACTATTCTTTGGTTCAAAGACCATTTTCGTATCCATGGCATTTATTAATTATGAGAGGGTCCTCATTGATTGGGAAGATTAAATACACATACGACGACGGAGAATTTCAGGGGCTTTTATCATAAGAAGATCCTGCATTCGAATCTCTTCAGGTGCCTCGGGAACCAATCCCGTACAGAGGACTTATACAAATTGCGATTTAGAGTCGGCCGTGGCCCATATGACATACGCTCAATAATACCATATATTAGCTCCCTTTTTAAATACATACACAATGCCTCGTGATACTAATGTCACAAATAGAAGACTTACACAATTATCAATTCACTGCAATCAACTACCCTCCATAAGTAATGTACCAAGTATTTAACCACTACGCGTTCCTAGCGTGACACTTTAATATTATATTTGCTCTCATTATGCGCTATGCATTATTTTAAGCCGAAAATGTCTTCCCAAGAACTGATAAAATCTCTTTAGTAACAATTCATATTATTTTAATTCACATATTAATCTTTCCGTTGTCGATAAATCGCTCCCTGTTTTAAAATATTCCATTGAACCTCATCTCTTACACATACGTTAAGGCTTAACGTTCTTATGTTCATATCAATTTATTTGATTTTTATTTAACATTTCCATATTTAATTATTATTATTATCTTTATTCTTTATACCAGCTCAAAAGCTATTTCTTTCATATCTCAACTTTACTTTATTTCAATGTCTTTCATGATAATTAATGATATTTCGCTAGCTCTTATGACATTTGTTAAATACATTAACCCTTTATTCACATATTTCCTCTACGAGATTTATTCTTTACATAATTATTCATAATTTCTCTATTTATTTTATTATTATTGTTCAGACCGTGTTCTTGATTATTCAGTATTTATTTCTTTAAAACACATCCCTTTCACTCAAAAACTCCGGTGGGTCTGTACACAATCAATTTCTGACACCAAAATAAAATGAATTTAGTACTCACATATTTTCCAGATCATCCCATGATCTTAAATCTGGTGCGGTGTTTCATTTTTGGGCCCACTTTGAACTTTTTACACCATATTAAAGGTATTCATCTTACGTAAAAACACTTTTTGACATATATCTAAAACACTTAATATTGACGACATTTTTATATACTGATGTGTCCCTTTTGAACACATAATAAACACTAAAAATATTATTTAACACACAATCTTGATTATTTTACACTTCACAATTACTCGATCACTAGGCCGTATTTCTAAGCCTATCACACGTGATCTTCTTAAATTCCCGTTTCCAAGGGTGAAATTTATTCGATGTCGGCTTCCTATTCTGCAGAATGCGAAAGTCCCGAAACATCTACTGTTCCCTGGAGTCCAATTCTGCTATTCCTATCCTGGATAACCGGCTATTTATCTAGCTTGAACGGCTTCTCTGTAGATCTGTCTATCGATCCTAACGAAAGTCTATACGGATCGAGGTCTCCTCTAAGACCTATAGATTTAGTTTATAGCAGCTAGCACTTCTCAATTTTAGTATTTTTAGAATTGTTCGCCTGCTTTCTGGAGCTAATGTTTATAGTCTCCTATTGTCTTTATTTGAACTGTTTTAACACTCCTACGTTCGAACTTTATTCTGTTCTTCCTTTTAGATTTCTTCAATTTAAATAACAGTTTATCTGTCTGGTACGATACTTCCGTACGTTATGATCTATTCGTTCGTACCTTTAACGACCTATCGCCTTTAAGTCCGACGTTCGCAGCCTGCTCTGACTATATCTTATGAATTTTCACTTTAACTTGTATACAGTCGGGCCTAAATCCTATAATTAGGATTTTCCTAATATTTCACTACGGCGATACTTTAAAATTTCGTCTTGAATGCTCCTTATGGAGGCAAGCAAGTCGTTACTACTGTGACGCCTGTGGCTATTGGATCTTACTTCGGCGGTGTAAAACAGCGTTTCTCCCCTCAAGGAGTACTGGTAGCTGTTATCGATGTAACGCAGAGTTACGTCCCCTCACGGACTGTCGGAATGACTACTTCTACGTCGTGGAGCAGCACTTCCCCTCACGGAATGCTCGTAGGACTGCATGATTGGCTTGGAAATGCCCGAAGCTTTATACTGTTTTACTAAAAAAAAATAAGACTCTAGCCTTTCCTGTGGTCAACTTCTAAAATAATGGTGCCACAAATATAAAAATTATACCTTCCGAAAGCTCGTTTTCTCAATGTCAAATGATCTTATTGCACCTAAGAATCGATCGTGCAATTCGGAGATATTAATTAATTTCTCGTCCTCAAATGTGTGGGTGTTGCATTCCTTTTGCTCTCTCCCCTCCACAGAGGCTTAGGTAATTCCCCAATGACGTCGTCTTACGTCGGCAGTTTATTTCTGCACAATTATTACATGGTTTCTCTATACTGAAAAATCTCTCATTCAAAATGATTCACTGTACTGTGCTTGTTTACTCATTATTATGCTCGTAAACGTGTTAATTTTAATTATTCCTCTTCTGGCGCATATGCGGCGTTGTCAAATTCCAGCAACGTCAGCTCGAATTCCGATTCAGGCTTCTCTGTCTATCACGGTGGAAAATTCCACTCAGTTATTAATACTCGTGACCAGCCCTCTCTTGAAATGTCGAGTGGGGTGATCTCATCTAAGGAACATCTGTCCCTAGTCGCTTGCACAATGTTAAGCTATATTCCTGGCTTAAAATCTCTCTCCGTTCCTTTAGGAAACTATACTTTTCTTTCATTTCTTCCTTAAGGACATGGATTCGACCGTCATGGACCCTATGGCCCATGGGTTCATCTCTCCCCTCCTTAGGTAAATAAATTTTCGAAAATTCTTGAGGAAATTTATTTCAATTTAATTTTGTATTTCTTTATTCGTCGAAGCCATCATAACGTCATCCGTATTTACTGTTGTTTTTACTTCTATTAAGTCGTATCCGGTAATTGTGTAGGTCGGGTATGCTCTGTCCCTACCCTTTCTTTCTTTCTTTCTTTGTCTGGACTTTACGTTCCCAGAACCTCATTCTCCCTTACGGGTTTGGTCTATCCCTACCCGTTTCCTTATTTCATCATTTTCTTTTCTTAAATTGGAATTTTCTTCTTCAATAAATTCAATTATTTCTTTAATTTCCCAATATACTTTCTCCAATTCGCATTCGCACTCGAATGCTTGAGCTCTATTTTCTAGTTCTTCCTTATTCTTATTTATGTCAAAAGCGGATTCATCTCTAAATGTTTCCATGACCAGGGCTTGTTCATTTCCTTCATCAAAATCTTCGGGAGGGTAATATAATTTCAAATTTGCTGAATTCATAGTCACTTCGTGATCCGTTTCACAATGCCGAATTCTATATGCGTTATTCCTCAAATCTCTGATTATTTGATATGGTCCGTGGTACATTTTTCTGGAACTTCTTGTACACACGGTTCCCTGGATCCGAAATGGCTGGTCTTTTCACTAACACCATTTCTCCTGCTAATAATGGTCGATGATACCTCTTATGCCTATTTCTTCTCTGCCTCCTGTCGGCTTGAGCTTTTAGATGCTCAAAGGCTCTTCTAATTCGTACATCTCTTCCCGGCTGAGCGTCTGCTGGCCTAGGCATTACCAGATTCCAAGGTCTTTCTGGTTGCTCATTCCGATGTAACGTTATGGGTATCTCTCCTGTGGATTCATGGATTGTATTATTTATACAAAATTCGATAATATCCAAAATATCTATCCACTTCCAATTTTCTTCGGCACAGTATATTCTACAGTACTTGGCCGTTTCTCTCATAACTCTCTCTACAGGGTTTGCCTCAGGATGGCGAATACTTGACAAAATTTGACGTATCCCAAGTCTTTCTAATTCTCGTCTGAACTCTACACTGGTGAAACAACTGCCGTGATCCGACAACAAGTTCTCAGGTTTCCCCAGAGTCGGTATCACTTTTTCTTTAAGTCGTTTTAACACCTGTTTGGTACTAGTCTTCTGTATGGGAGCAAGGACAACCATTTTTGTGAAGACATCCATAGCCACCATTATGTGTCGATTTCCTCTTCTTGCCTTTGGCAAAGGTCCAAAATTATCGATAGATATGATTTGGCCGGGCCTTTCGGGCAACAATGGTATAGGCTTCTGTCTCATCAGAAATGCATTAGGTTTAATCCTTTGACATAGATCACATGTCTTTAGCGTGTCCCTTACAGTTTCTCTCAGTCTCGGCCATATAAATGCTTCTTTCAGCATCGAGACTGTTTTGTCGACTCCCATATGTCCGAACGATCTATGGGCTAACCATACTATTTTCCTCTGCAAAATTGCAGGTACAACAATCCTTAATTTCGTATGGTCAGAGTCCACAAACTTATATAATAACCCATTATAAAACGTGTAATCTTGTGCTATCTTCTCAGCTTCCGTGTACGCTGGTGTTCCTCTTATCAAGCTTCCCTCAAGGAATGATATGAGCATGTACATCCATGGATCCTCCCGTTGTCTTTGACTAATGCTTCTTAACTCATTAAGAGTACGCTGATCCCTGTCTTCCAAATCTATAGCCATTACTTCCTCTTCTATGGACTCTGGCTGTCTACTTAAGTAGTCTGGAACTATGTTTTCCTTTCCTGGGCAGTACTCTATCTTGACATCAAATTGTTGAATATATAAAGCCCAACGCATCAACCTTTGACTGGATAAATCAGTCTTCATCAAAAAGGTTAAGGCTTTATGATCCGTCCTTAGAATGACCTGAAACCCATATACGATCTTCCGCCAATATTGCAACGCGTGCAATATCGCTAACAGCTCGATCTCGCTGATCGTATAATTTTTCTCGTGTGGTTTCAGTCTCCTACTTGTGAAAGCTAGATAGTTCTTCTTATCAGGGTTTTCCGGGTTCTCCTGATATAGCATTGCCCCTATTCCGATCTGGGATGCGTCTGTCTGAATGATAAATCTCTGATTAAAATCAGGATATCCTAGCTTCACGTAATTTAAGAGCATTTCCTTGGCCTCCACGAATGCTTTTTCTGCTTCCTCCGTCCATTTCCACTTGCCCCCCTTCTTCAGAAGGTCCTGTAGTGGTGCAACAGTTTTGGTGTATGATGGACAATGTCCTGAGAAGAACCCAATCAATCCCAAAAACTGGCGAACGTTCTTCACTTTCAAAGGCCTTGGAAAATCCCTTATCGATTCCAATTTGCATGGATTTGGTTTAACACCATCCTTGTCAATCACATGCCCTAAAAATGTCACTTGCCTTTGACAGAAGTTCGATTTCTTTAAATTTATCTTAAAATTTGCCCTTCTTAGGTCTTCTAATAATTTCTTCAAATTTTCTAAATGTTCCTCAATGTTCTCCGAGGTAAGCAAAATGTCATCTACATATCGGATAGTGCACTCTTTCACTTCCTCTGACAGGTTTCGATCCAGCGCTCTTATTAATGCCGATCCTGCAGTCTTTAATCCAAACGGACATCTTCTAAAGCAGTACGTTTGTTGATCGAACTGAAATCCAGTCAACAAGCTGGTTTTCTCTTCCAGTTCGAGATGATGATACGAAGAAGTCATGTCAATATTTGTAAAAATCTTCTTGCCTTTAAACTTCCTCAGTATTTCTTTTATGGGTGGTGCCGAATCATTTTCTGGTATGATTTTTGCATTTAAATTTCTGGCATCTAAACACACCCTTACTGAGCCATCCGGTTTACTCACAATCACTAATGGACTAACATAAGGTGTCGCCATCTTTTCTATAACACCTGCATTCATCATCTCCTGCAGTGTTTTCTTGGTTTGTGGGTAATGTTTTTCCGGAACCGGGTATGGTTTTTGTTTGAACGGTGCCCAATCGTTGACTTGGAACGCGTATTTAAAATTTTCAATCTTCCCTGGCTTGGAATCAAATACGTCCCTATAATCCAATAATAATTTCTTTAAATGTTCCTTAATTTCGAGGCTGACTTTAGCTTCCTCCACTTTTCCTGACAGGTTGGTCTCAAACTCATTTTCCACATTATCTTCGAGTTCTATGTTGAGGACTTCAAATATCCTTTCTATGTCCTTATAATCTTCCTCAATCACTTCTTCCATATGCCATACCTGTTCTGCCATTTTCGCCTCCTGATCCTGTAGGTTAATGTTTTGCTCATCCACATCCTCTCTTTGAATTCTAATGCAGTTTTGCGCTAGGTCTATAATGACCTTGTTCTCACGGATAAAATCAATACCTAATATGACATTATACGGTAATTGATTTACCAGCAAAAAGCACTGCGAAATTTCAGCGTTACCCATGATTAAATCAATGTATACCTGAAATTTACATGTCAAAGATTTTTCAGGGATAATTCCCTTAATCTTTACACTTGATGTGGGAATCTTTAGTACTCGGCCCCTTGTTTCCAATTCATTTAAAAGGGTTTGTGTAATTAAACTTATTGTGGATCCAGTATCAATCAATGCTCTGACCAGTAATCCTTCTATCCTAAGCATAATTATAGGTAGTTCTCTTTTAACAGGTGGGATTCCTTCCACATCCTCGTTAATTAATTCATCTGGTCTGGCTATCCAATTTACAATTCCTACCTCCTCCCAGCTCCTGGTATGTTTCCACTTTTGACAATTTAAATTTGGAGTTTTTTTTTCCTGAGGGCTCCCTTTTCCCTCATTCTTTAGCTGAGCTTGTAGTTCCAAGCTTTGAGCTCCGTCTAGTCGGTCGAGTGATTTCCAGTTCTTGATTGCCTCACTCCAACGGACTTTTTGCCTATCAGGTTCATCTGGTCTTTCGTTCATATAACGAAGACTCTCCTGATATCTTTCTTCTATTTCGGCCCGATATTCATCATCCCTATCGTCTGGCCTTACATTTCTCCTGGGATAATTCTCCCATTTCTTTCTGTTGTCCGGCCTTTGCTGGTTATTGTTATAGGGTCGGCTTTCCTGTTGCCTATAACCCGTAGTTCTAGGATTTCTTCCTCGATATCCTCCCCTGTAATATGGCTGTATCCTTCTAGGCTCCTGGTGCCCATACTCTCGATCTCGTCCTTGAGTATCCGTACTGGTGGATTGATTCCTGGTCGCTGGTTTTTCTCCAGTTTCCTGACTGCTGGCCATGTGTACTTGCTCAGTTTGTCTCTGATGCCGAGGTGTTACGTGCGAAGTCGTCATATCTAACTGACGTAATACGCTTTCCACTTCCACAGCACTTCTGGCTTTGGATGAGATTAGCAGCCTCTGAATCTCATATGGAAGCTGTCTTGCAATGGCAGCACACAGGTCGTTTTCTGCCGGAGCAATATCCAGTTCGCGGAATTTACACAGCTGAGCGGTGAAAAATTCCGAGTATTTAGTGGGTGCATTGGTGCTGTACTTCCTAGAGTACAGATCTAGCCTTAAATTTTCTTGGACATCTGCTGCCCAATATCGCTTTAAAAATGCTTCCCTAAAGCCTTCCACCGTATCAAAAGTGTATCTGAAGCTTCTGAACCAGGTGAGACAATCACCTGCCAACAGCTTTTCAATAGCTCTCAGTCTCCGATCCTGAGGAACCTTCATTTCGTTGAGATACTCTGCCACTTCTTTTAGCCAGTATTTTGGAGTAATAGACATGTTATTACCCGTAAACTTTACTGGTCTATCCTCATTGGATTTAATAATGTTTATTATTTGGCCATTTGTCTGATTCGTGTACGGGGTTGACATCGCCATTGGATATCCTGGGTTCTTATAAGGGCTCTCCCCTCCTAAGTCCCTCTCCGTATCTGTGCCTTGTTCACGGGAATCTACCCATCCTGTCTTTGGAAACTCCTCCTGATTTTCGAATTCTAACTTCCTTTCTCTTCGGGCACTTTCTTCATTTGCCATGAGTTGGATTTCCATTTGACTGTTCTTAAGTTCCGTCCTCTCCAATCGGGATCTTAATTCATTCTGAATTCTTTCTTGATTCCTTTTAATATCTTCCTCTACCTTTTGGAAGTGGAATTTCTCATCCCTGAAGCTATCCCTGAATCCATTTATTTGGTCTTCTACCTCTTTCTTAATGATCTTAGCCTGTTGGTCTATAATTTCTGGCTTAACGTCACCTATGGTCTCCAGGCCCTCTCGTATCTCCTTTATTTGCTTCTCCACTTCTTTTCGTCCTTTGACCATATCTATTTTCATTCCTTCAAGCTTTCCCTCAGTTTTCTCTTGACTCTTATACAATTTCATCATTTCATCTTGGACCTGATTAACTTCCTTATTGGTTTTTCCTACGTGATCCTTTAATGTTCCGATGGTTTCCTGAACCTCAGTAATACCCTGACTTATTTCATTTATTTTATTGGTACTTTCCTTACTTTCGTTCTCTCGTTGTTTTCTTTCACTCTGGAGATGCCCCTCGTATACACCTAATCTTTGATCTATTTTCGTTTCGTATGTCTTCAGATTCTCATCTACCTGCCCGGTAAAATGATCAATCTGATTTTTCATCTCCTGAACATCCTTTAGATTTTGATTTTTCATCTCAGTTACCTCAGTCTGAACTACACCGATTTTGTCCTCGAGGGTCCCTACTTTCTCCTCAACCTTTCCAAATCGGGTTCCTAGCTTATTCACGCTTTGTTTTATTTCGTCCCGGGATGCCTCACAAATATCGCTGTTAGATTTTATCTGAGCTTCCAATTCTTTCTGCACACCTTGGATCTGGGTTACAAGTTTTTCCTCACATGCCTTTACATTTTTTTTACAAGATTCTTCCATGCTATTTAATTTAGTTTCTATAGAACCAAATTTATTTTCCATGGTATCAATTTTATTCCCTATACTTTTAAAATTATCTTGGCACTCCTTTTTGGATTCTATACTATTTTTTTCTATAGCACTTATCTGGGTTCTCAATCCTGCATTAAACGTGTTACTCTCAGTTTGCAATTCCTTTAACTTGTCCCCAAATGTTTTATCCAAAGCTTGAAATTTGTTATTCATTGTTTCTTCTATTTCAGCCTTCAGTACTCCATTGTTTTCGTTACTGTTGGCTTTCAGAGACTCTAACGTCTCCGTTTTCAACACTTCCCACTGTTGTTTAATGGTTTTCCCACTTTCTGTTTTCATCTTTTCTATCTCAGCCTTCAGTTCCTTATTCATGTTTATACAGTCGGCTTCGATAGCTTCTAATTTAATTCCCATGGTATTACCTTTAACTTCGATATTCTCTAATTTAGTGCCCATATTAGCACTATCAATTTTTATTGACTCCAAACTCTCATTCATGGATCCTAACTTTTGGTTATTCTTCTCCTGTTGGCTGTCCAACTTATTCAAACTCTCATTTATGGATTCGAACACTTTGTTATTTTCATCCTTTTGGAGACCCAATGTATTGTTTATAGCCTCCAACTTCTCATTGCTATCGGCTTTGATAGCCTCCAAAAGCCGTTGCATCTCTTCACTTAATGCCATCTTATGAGAATACAGTGGGCCACAAATGCCACCACACTAGTACATGCTTGAGAGATGATACTCTGAATTAGTGTGTTCCAATTTCTTTAAAACTTTACTTTGGTACGGGTATTAACTTACAACGTACCCTTTGGATAATCTTATTCAATTTCATAAAACCTTTATGGAAGTATTTAAAATTCAAAATTTCGAAAAACCATTTTTTTTCCAAAAAAAATGAAAATTTTGATTTTTCGAGAAAAGTCGGGTTTTCCCTAGGAAAACTCAGCCCTGCGTACTGGGCGCCATGTTTACTTTTGCTAGGGGGTTCATTAATATAATATTCAGGGCTGCTCGGTATGAGTTTCCAGGGACCCATGCGGTCAGTTAATATCTTACGTTGTAGCTTTTCCTATTATTACTTTAATTTTACATGATATGACCGACTTAAGTGTTCCTCTAGTTATTAATCCGGCACATTATTTATATATCCCCCTGTGCCCATTTAGCAAGAAATATGCCAATCACAGTATACCAGCGTAGCTCAATTCGGGATTTCGGGGCAGCGGTAAGTTCCCCCACTCTGTGACTCACATATTTTGGATTAATTAGAGGATACAGTTGCAAAAATAACAACAAAATCAACTCCTATTTAAACACATTTAATTAATAAATTAATGGCGCTACAAACATTTTAACAATTTAAATACTGACCCAAATATCAACTGCTTGTTCCAAATGAACAAGGGATCACAAATAAAATAAACAAATATTGTATTCAAAACCTGTGGTTTCCACATAAACCAGCAATTCTTACTTAGTCTCACTTCCATAAAGCACTAACATTAAGTTTACATAACTCCGAGCTCTTTGGCTCCATGCATTTACATTATTACGGTGTCATTCTTGTACACCTCAAACATTGTCTTTTATATTTTCTTATTTCTCAAAAACAAATATCATTATATTTAAAAATCTAAGTTAATTATCTAACTCAATATTTTGGGCATGTCCACACATTCAGTTGTTATCATCTCTCTTTATTTCACAAATATATTAAGGTAATCAGAAAATCAATTGTGTACTCCAGAGCGTGAAGGTACTTGACACAGTCAAAAAACTATAGTTACTCCCGAACTCAGTTGCCTTCAATCAACTCGTGGAATCCCACGTCCATACATTATTACAATAGGGATTGTTATTTATCTCTTATGTCTTAATAGACCATTATCATATAAGAAACTACGATCTGAACCGGCAAACGAAATATCCATCTTTAAGGACCTCGGTTCAACGCCCGGGTCGTTAACAACTTTAAACACTCCTGGTGTATTTATTTCTCTTTACAACAGCTTACGAGACGGTCTCTGTTCCATCTCGCTTTAAAAGAGCTAGTCTCTACTACTTGGGGTGCGATTTATGACACGTTAGGGTGGCGGCGACATTAGTAGCTTATTTCCAAGGCTTTCAAAACAAACCTTCCCATTCTATCCAGTTCTGGGGAGACCGGGCTTTATTGTACCGTAACATTCAAACAACTATTCTTTGGTTCAAAGACCATTTTCGTATCCTTGGCATTTATTAATTATGAGAGGGTCCTCATTGATTGGGAAGATTAAATACACATACGACGACGGAGAATTTCAGGGGCTTTTATCATAAGAAGATCCTGCATTCGAATCTCTTCAGGTGCCTCGGGAACCAATCCCGTACAGAGGACTTATACAAATTGCGATTTAGAGTCGGCCGTGGCCCATATGACATACGCTCAATAATACCATATATTAGCTCCCTTTTTAAATACATACACAATGCCTCGTGATACTAATGTCACAAATAGAAGACTTACACAATTATCAATTCACTGCAATCAACTACCCTCCATAAGTAATGTACCAAGTATTTAACCACTACGCGTTCCTAGCGTGACACTTTAATATTATATTTGCTCTCATTATGCGCTATGCATTATTTTAAGCCAAAAATGTCTTCCCAAGAACTGATAAAATCTCTTTAGTAACAATTCATATTATTTTAATTCACATATTAATCTTTCCGTTGTCGATAAATCGCTCCCTGTTTTAAAATATTCCATTGAACCTCATCTCTTACACATACGTTAAGGCTTAACGTTCTTATGTTCATATCAATTTATTTGATTTTTATTTAACATTTCCATATTTAATTATTATTATTATCTTTATTCTTTATACCAGCTCAAAAGCTATTTCTTTCATATCTCAACTTTACTTTATTTCAATGTCTTTCATGATAATTAATGATATTTCGCTAGCTCTTATGACATTTGTTAAATACATTAATCCTTTATTCACATATTTCCTCTACGAGATTTATTCTTTACATAATTATTCATAATTTCTCTATTTATTTTATTATTATTGTTCAGACCGTGTTCTTGATTATTCAGTATTTATTTCTTTAAAACACATCCCTTTCACTCAAAAACTCCGGTGGGTCTGTACACAATCAATTTCTGACACCAAAATAAAATGAATTTAGTACTCACATATTTTCCAGATCATCCCATGATCTTAAATCTGGTGCGGTGTTTCATTTTTGGGCCCACTTTGAACTTTTTACACCATATTAAAGGTATTCATCTTACGTAAAAACACTTTTTGACATATATCTAAAACACTTAATATTGACGACATTTTTATATACTGATGTGTCCCTTTTGAACACATAATAAACACTAAAAATATTATTTAACACACAATCTTGATTATTTTACACTTCACAATTACTCGATCACTAGGCCGTATTTCTAAGCCTATCACACGTGATCTTCTTAAATTCCCGTTTCCAAGGGTGAAATTTATTCGATGTCGGCTTCCTATTCTGCAGAATGCGAAAGTCCCGAAACATCTACTGTTCCCTGGAGTCCAATTCTGCTATTCCTATCCTGGATAACCGGCTATTTATCTAGCTTGAACGGCTTCTCTGTAGATCTGTCTATCGATCCTAACGAAAGTCTATACGGATCGAGGTCTCCTCTAAGACCTATAGATTTAGTTTATAGCAGCTAGCACTTCTCAATTTTAGTATTTTTAGAATTGTTCGCCTGCTTTCTGGAGCTAATGTTTATAGTCTCCTATTGTCTTTATTTGAACTGTTTTAACACTCCTACGTTCGAACTTTATTCTGTTCTTCCTTTTAGATTTCTTCAATTTAAATAACAGTTTATCTGTCTGGTACGATACTTCCGTACGTTATGATCTATTCGTTCGTACATTTAACGACCTATCGCCTTTAAGTCCGACGTTCGCAGCCTGCTCTGACTATATCTTATGAATTTTCACTTTAACTTGTATACAGTCGGGCCTAAATCCTATAATTAGGATTTTCCTAATATTTCACTACGGCGATACTTTAAAATTTCGTCTTGAATGCTCCTTATGGAGGCAAGCAAGTCGTTACTACTGTGACGCCTGTGGCTATTGGATCTTACTTCGGCGGTGTAAAACAGCGTTTCTCCCCTCAAGGAGTACTGGTAGCTGTTATCGATGTAACGCAGAGTTACGTCCCCTCACGGACTGTCGGAATGACTACTTCTACGTCGTGGAGCAGCACTTCCCCTCACGGAATGCTCGTAGGACTGCATGATTGGCTTGGAAATGCCCGAAGCTTTATACTGTTTTACTAAAAAAAAATAAGACTCTAGCCTTTCCTGTGGTCAACTTCTAAAATAATGGTGCCACAAATAAAAAAATTATACCTTCCGAAAGCTCGTTTTCTCAATGTCAAATGATCTTATTGCACCTAAGAATCGATCGTGCAATTCGGAGATATTAATTAATTTCTCGTCCTCAAATGTGTGGGTGTTGCATTCCTTTTGCTCTCTCCCCTCCACAGAGGCTTAGGTAATTCCCCAATGACGTCGTCTTACGTCGGCAGTTTATTTCTGCACAATTATTACATGGTTTCTCTATACTGAAAAATCTCTCATTCAAAATGATTCACTGTACTGTGCTTGTTTACTCATTATTATGCTCGTAAACGTGTTAATTTTAATTATTCCTCTTCTGGCGCATATGCGGCGTTGTCAAATTCCAGCAACGTCAGCTCGAATTCCGATTCAGGCTTCTCTGTCTATCACGGTGGAAAATTCCACTCAGTTATTAATACTCGTGACCAGCCCTCTCTTGAAATGTCGAGTGGGGTGATCTCATCTAAGGAACATCTGTCCCTAGTCGCTTGCACAATGTTAAGCTATATTCCTGGCTTAAAATCTCTCTCCGTTCCTTTAGGAAACTATACTTTTCTTTCATTTCTTCCTTAAGGACATGGATTCGACCGTCATGGACCCTATGGCCCATGGGTTCAATGGGAAACCACAGAAGACCATCTTCAAGGTTGCCGGCGGGGGATTCGAACCTCCTTACCTCCCGATGTGTGCGACTGCCTGCAGCCACGCCGTAACGACCACGGCTAACTCAATGAGAACAATAACAGGGTGCATAGAGTCTACTCCTCTTCACTGGCTGCCGTCTCTAAGTCACATAGCGCCACCAAACCTGCGGAGACAGTACGCCCTCCTAATTGAATATAAAAAACAAGATGTTCAGTAAAGAACATATAGCCTACTTTCTCCTAAATGTATGAGTATAGTTATAACTCGTTGTTATTATCAAAGAGTATAATTGAACTATTCTTTGTTGAAGGCCATAGAAACGATTTACCTCTACCAAACGCCAAAATTTAGATAAAAACTGCTACCATCATTGAAGAAAGAAAGATAAGAAGTATCTCAAGAATGTTATGGATCTGGAGACATAATCGACCGGACTGGCTGCGTGGCTCGGCGGTAACGTTCTCGCTTGCTGGGCCCTAGGTTGCAGGTTCGTATCCTGGCGCAGTCAGCTGGCATTTGAGGGTGCACAAATGCGAGGGAGCCGTGTCAGTACATTTACTGGCACGTTAAAGATCCCCTTCGGGCCAAAATTCCGGCACCCCGGTGTCTCTAAAAGCAGCAGTAGTTAAAAGGGATGTAAAACCAATAACATTATTATTATTATTATTGTTTTAATGTGCTAAACGGTTCCAGGCTAGTGTTCAGAAGTAAAGGGGGAGTTTTAGTCGGTAGTCTGCTACTCAGCATCAGGAGCCCGACACTCTGTGCGTAAATGCATTTCTTCCCAAAAAAAAATATTATTATTATTATTATTATTATTATTATTATTACATATACGACCTGCCGTGGGCAACATCCAACTTTGAGTTGAGGCATGTCTTTACACGTCTGGTTGTGCAGGGCTTTCACAACCCTAATTGAAAAAAAGGAAGGAAGATTGTAGTTTTACGTGGCCGTGAATCTTGTGATTATGAGCCACGGGACCTCCTTTTTACGTGGAATCCGAACCACAGGACATGGCATTTCACTTCAAAAATCTCACATGCATTTACCGGGAATCGAAAACCCTAATTGAATTAACAAATCTTTCCATGACCCTACAGAGACGTGTGTATACAAACTATGTGGATATTTTCGATTGCTATTTGCCTGAAATAAAAGTAGTAATTAATACCTGAACTAACACCAATGGCTTGAACTCAGTTACTATGTGAAATTGTTTTGTTCTTTACTTCAAATAACAATTTCAAGTAACGCAAAATAGGCTGTTACAAACCCTTTAAAATAAAAAGTAAAAATGTATCGTAGTATCATCTTGTCATTCTTCAAATTCGATGCGCATAGAATGCCAATGGTATATTAATCAATGGAGCCCCACGTAGACCAGTCGTGACTTCTAGTGGTGAAATATCGAACAATATAATCCTAACAGAGCGAGTGCATTCTAGCGGCCAGAAGAAGAAACTTTTCAATAAAATCTGGAAGTAAATAAGTATGTCGGCGTGCAGTTACCTTTTTGGCAGCTAGATGTCTCGAGTAAATCTGCTGGCGAATTATGTTTTAATTAAATATATAATTTACACCATAATATGCACAATATAACGCTTAATTTTAAAACATCTGAGTCATTACAAAACAATAAACATATAACATTTCAAGCAAAAAATCTAGCTCTGCTCGGGTTTGAACCATAGGCATTTGAGCGATAGGCTAACGCTCTACCACTGAGCTAATTGTGTCAACGAATATCGTTCTATATAAAATGACTTACATAGAACTTGTTAGCAAATAATGATTTATACGAAACGATTTCATCACTGGAGTATATTATTTATATATAAAGCATTTCATACAAAGTTTATTTATTTTGTATCAGTACGCTATATTGCATTCAATACTCAAATTAGTGAAATATAAGTCAGGCACAAGATATCCGCTGCCATCTTGTCTTATTACTGAATTAGCTCAGCTTTTTAAAATCACGTCTGCACTATAGTATTACAAAATAAACTTTTAATTTCGAACGTGCCTCTTCCTTTAGAACAGTTAAAACGATTCTTGGCTCGATAATCGGAACTGGTGGGTCCCATGATATGGATTATAAAGTTTGCATAATTCGCACGGCCGCCATCCTGAAATGGTATGGCGGACGACCTTGTAGTTTGGTCACAAGACGCATCCTATACGAAGGTATGTTGTTACCAAATTTGGTAGAGATCGGATGATTTGGTTAGTCGTTATTTGATTTTACGTTTTGAACGTTTGAGTGGCCGCCATTCAGTTTTAGTAAAGATGGCGGAGATATAAAACATGACACTGAGGTGTCCTTTGCTAGTGCTACCTTTGTACCAAATTTCGTTCAATTCGCATTCACCGTGTTCGAATTGATAGGGGGGGGGACAGACATTCAGAGTACACACACTCACACACACACAGACACACACACACAGACTCACACACACATACACACACACAGACTCACACACACACACATACACACACACAGACAGACACACTTTTTTCGCCCTGTGTTGATCTCATAAGTCTACTTTCATTTTTTGCAAAAATCGAAAGTAGGCTAACTAGTGCGTCCGTGCGAGCTTTCGCAACGTGAATGTAGGTTTATGGGGTAGGAGCAGGGATATTTAGCAGTCACAAAGGAAGGCTGTTGGATTAGTGCGGTCTATACTTGTCAATAAGCCGCTACATGTGATGGCTGCTAAATGCCACACCGGCCACTATTGGGGAAGCCATTGCAATGCAAGAAATGCAAAGCATAAATATAGTCTGGAAAATGGTCGTGCGCGTAGGCCCGCCAGATGGCTGCCGTCGCCGCGCTGCCCTGCGCTGTAGCGGCAGGTTCGCCTAGCAGTACGCCGCGGTACAAATAGTGTCAAGTCTTTGTTAAGCTATACTGGGTTGATCGTGCTGTATGAGCAGTAGAGTAACTAACGGGACTTCATGTAAAGAGCTTCATTTTCTATACCGGTAGTGGAGAGCGCTACTCGCATCCAGTCGGCCGTGTCTGGTCAAGAGATACTGTTGCCTGGAAACGACATGACTTGCCATTCCTTAATTAGTTTATTTATGACTTTATAAGCCATGTCTCGAGTGCAAAATGGTATTTATTTAATTGTGAGGCATTTAAGGAGTAAGTGAGTGTGTTTCGCGCACACATTGGGTTATGCGGAACCAGTAGGTACCCCATATGTGTAGGTTGGTGTTATTAGAACCTTATTTTCGGTACAAAACTGGAATGGGACCTTAGCAAAATAATATAGGGAGGATTAATTATCAATCCTCAGCTTCCAATCCACTCTGGTGTACCTGTACTAAGGAAAAGCCGATTAAAATCCAGACGGCCACCCATCATACTGGCTGAATCGTTGCAAGCAATGAATTTTAACATGAACAGGAAATGGTCAGGAATGTGGACTAGTGCTGCACATGAGGACTACCAGGCTATCGTTAGACCAGGTACACAGCCAGTCGGCATGGAACTACCGCTCGTGTTTGGAAGACACTGAACAGGCTCCGTACAGGCCATGGCATTTGTGCAGAGAACCTCCACCGATGGGGATTGGCGGCATCTTCCCAATGTGACTGTGGCAGTTAACATCAGACCATCAAACACATTGTAACATCCTGCAGCAGACGAGCGTATTCTGGATGTCCAGAAGATTTCTTTGAAGTGACGGCATAAGCCCTTCAATTGATTGAAAACTTAGATATTAACTTGTAGATGTAGTATTTCTAATTTTATACAATTAGTAAACTATGTAACTTATATTAGATGCTCTTCAGTTGCCATACGATAAACAAATAATAGAGTTAGGTATTAGAATGCCATTATTGAAATCCTCTGTCTGGAGCGTGGCGCTCTATGGAAGTGAAACATGGACTGTTGGTGCAGGAGAAAAGAGATGAATAGAAACATTTGAAATGTGGTGTTACAAGAGAATGATGAAGATCAGATAAGTATATAGAGTAACAAATGATGAGGTATTAAGACGACTGGAAGAGGAGAGATGTTTCTGGTGACGTCTAACGAAGAGAAGAGATAGGTTGGTAGGACACATACTAAGAGACTCAGGAATAGTAAATTTAATTATGGAAGGAAGAGTCAAAGACAATAACTGTAGGAGTAGAACAATGTTAGAATGTATTAAACAGATTGCCTCGGACGCAGGGTGTAGTAGCTATGTAGAGATGAAACGATTAGCTTAGGACAGGGAGACATATACAGCTGAATCAAACCAGTTAATAGATTGAATACTCAAACAACTACTACTACTACGATAGCACGCGTGGTCTCCTAGTTATTCCACACAAATTACGCAGCCTATACCACAAAGATGAAGTTTCAGTCACATCTCAACATAGCCTTCCTCTAGACGTACAATTTTTAGCCTATTTTTCTCACTTTGCAAAAATGAGGAAAAATAGACTTATGAGATCGATCCGGGGAAATGCGTGTCTGTCTGTCTGTCTGTTCTTCTGTCTGTCTGTCTGTCTGTCTGTCTGTCTGTCTGTCTGTCTGTCTGTCTGAGTGTGTGCCCCCCTCCCTATCAACTCCTAAACGGCTGCAGCTATCGAAACCAAATTTGGTAAGCATAAAGATCTATTCCTGAATATCTCACGGCCATATTTGAAATTGACGTCAGTGCTACCAACTGCTGAAAAATCGCTACTGAAATTTGAGCTCTATTTTGGATATGTCTGAAGTTATGCATGTGAACTACTCCAAAATTGGCACAAATAGAGATAATAACATTCCAGATTAATTAATTATAATTATCGTCGAACATAACCAGTCGTATGCAACTCGCCTATAATTGTAATTAAGCATACTCCTGTCTTAATTATTGCCATTATAGGGTTGTTGCATAATGTTCTATTTCGTTTTTACTTTCGAATTGACTATGGACTACGAGTTAACAAACAATATAATTGTCGGGTCTTCCGAGAAGATGTCAGCTGGCAACTGACCGTAAAATTGAAAGCCAATCTTTATACGCAATCATGAGGCAAAACGGAAATGGAAAGAGATTCACAACTAGGGCGTCCCCCTCAAGCGACGGAAATTCTAGGGCGTTCCCCGTAAGCGTCGAAACATTTAAGCGGAAGAACACGGGACAAGTGTTTGAACCGCGCATAGGTACTTGGAAACATTGGTACAATGACTGGACGAAGTGTTGAACTCAGCGCAGGTCTAGACCGACGCCGCATAAACATTTGTTGTGTGCAGGAAACAAAGTGGAAAGGTGCCAAATCACGTCATATTGGGAAAGGATTTAAGCTCTTTTTAAAATGGGAAGGAGAACACCAGAAATGGCATTGGAATAATATTAGATCATCACCTTAGTAACTATGTTGTCGAGATAAGTAGAATCAATGATCGCATCATTTCGGTAAAACTCGCCTTAGATAAACAACCATGTCTTATAATTGTATCGGTCTACGCGCCACAAGTGAATTGCCCAGAAATAGAAAAACAAGCATTTTGGGAGGAATTGAAGACTCATCTTGCAATTATACCCCAAACGGAACAAAAAATTATATGTGGGGACCTAAATGGTCATGTAGGAGTGGCCAACAAAGGTTGGTTACCATGGTGACTTTGGATTCGGAGAACAAAATAAAGAAGGGGAGAAGATTCTTGAATTTGCAGGCTCCCATAACCTTGCAGTAGTGAACACGTTTTTTCAAAAGAAGGATGAACATCTTATAACTTATAATAGTGGTGATTTCAAGACGCAGACTATATCCTGATAGACAGAAGAGATTTGGGACAAATTAAGGACTGTAAGGTTATTCCTGGAGAACCACTTACTTCCCAACATAGGCTTCTACTAACAGCCCTAAAACTGAGAAAACATATTAAGATAAATAGACCAAAAATTGAAAAGATTAAATGGTATGAATTGAATAGTGAAAAAGGTAGTTTTGTGAAAAATTGTATAGTGGATTATTTATGCAAAACCCCGTCTCAGGAAAACAGCACAACAACTATGGTCAGGCTTTGAAACATTTTGTGTCGCTACAGCGAAACGTGAGTTAGGTATTAGCAAAGGTGCCCTACATAATGCAAAGGATTCCATATGGTTGAACAACCATGCCAAGAACAGCGTAGCTGAAAAGAAACGCTTGTTTAGAATTTGGCAGAACACTGGTGCTGAGGAAAATAAAGAGAATTACAAACAGGCAAAGAAAGCTGCAAGCAAAACCGTTGCAATTGAAAGAGAAGAAGCTGATTTTGATTTCTACCAGCGTTTAGAATTAGCCAATAACAACGATATATATTAGGTAGCTAAGCGCAAACATAATGACTACTAAGTCTTTAAAACCCCAAAATACATTAAAAATAAAGAAGGCAATTTATTAACAAACGACAAGGACATTTGTGAAAGATGGCATGAGTATTATTACGATTTATTAAATGAAGAATTTCCCAGTCGACAAGAAGTGGAACTACCTATGACACAAGGACCTATTAAAGAAATCACAGAAAAGGAAGTTAGAAAAGCCATCTCTAAAATGAAGAATCATAAAGCAACGGGCCCAGATGGGATACCTGCTGAACTCTGGAAATGTCTTGAAGCGGATGGAACTGAATGGCTTTCAAAGTTATTCAATGACACCTTAGTTCACGAACAGATGCCAGATGCCTCGAGAAAGAGTACGTTGGTCCCGTTCTACAAAAACAAAGGAGATGTTCGATCTTGTGTAAACTTCTGCGGTATAAAACTTACATCACACACACTCAACGTCTGGGAACGAGTCGTTTGTGAGCGCCTTCAAAATTTGATAAAGTTAACAGATAATCAGTTTGGCTTCACTGCTGGGAAAGGAACCATTGACGCAATCCATGCAATAAGGCTGGTAATTGAAAAAGCTCGTGAAAACAAGCAGAGTTTATGTATGGTTTTTATAGATCTTGAGAAAGCCTTCGATCGTGTGCCAAGACCTTTAATATGGCAAGCATTAAGGTCGCAAAACGTTCCTGAACTATACATAAAACTCATAATGGATATGTATAACAATGTAAAGACATGTATCAGAAGCCCAGCTGGTTTGTCCGAAAGCTTTGATATCAAAGTGGAGCTTCATCAAGGAAGTGCTCTAAGTCCATTGTTATTCAATATTACTATAAACTACCTAACGAAACCATTTCTGAAACCCTTACCGTGGAATATTTTGTACGCGGACGATGAGGCACTAATATCTGACAGTATTTATGACCTCCAGGAGAGTTTAGACCAATGGAGGAGAGCTCTCGATTCTAATGGACTGCGAATTAGTAGAACCAAGACTGAATATATGGTGTGCGACTTCCATCACAATAAACCCAGTATGACAAATATTGAACTTAAACTAGATGGTTAAACCTTACCAAGAGTAACAAAATTCAAATATCTAGGTTCTGTCATTGCTGAAGATGGCACGATAACCGCCGATTTAATCCATAGGGCCAACGGCCTAGCCGTGTTGAAACACCGGATCCCATGAGAACTCCGCAGTTAAGCAACATTGGGCGCAGTCGGAACTTGGATGGTGTGCCGGTTTTAGGCACTGCGCGCTGTTGGCCAACATAAGGAGGAGCGGAAAGGCCCTGGCCACCCTACAGCAAGTAAACTCCGGCTGGGGGTGGCCTCTTCGGAGGATCGGACCTGCCTTCGGGCAGAATACCAATTTTTTTTAAATAATCCATAGAGCCACGTCAGGGTGGAACAAAGGGCGCGAACTAACAGGAGTTTTATGTGATCCGAAAATACCCATAAGAACGAAGGGGAAAGCTTATAAAATTGCCGTAAGACCAATCCTACTCTATGGTAGTGAAACATGGGCTACTACAAAGGCACATGAGCAAAAGCTACATACCACTGAAATGCGTATGTTACGTTGGGCAGGTGGAGTTACCATCAAAGATAAAATCCGTAATGAACATGTGCGAGGCAGTTTCAAAATAGCGCCTATAACAGAGAAACTTTTAGAGTCCAGGCTAAGGTGGTATGGACATGTTATGCGAAGACCGGAGACTCATGTAGTGAAAAAGTGCCTTTCCATGGCTACACAAAAAAGAGGGAGCGGCAGACCTCAAACAACATGGATGACGAATGTCCAAAGGGACATGAGAGTATTGGGCCAATCTGCTGATGATGCTTCACAACGAAATGAGTGGCGCCTCAGGATTAAGAAATCCGACACCGCGTAACGGGAAAAGGCGAGGAAGGAGAAGAAGAAGAAGAAGAAGAATGATTATATTTTTCAGGTCTTAATTCAACAAATGGCATACGATCATTATCCAAGGAAATGAAGTTCCTAAGGATAAAACAATAACTGTGAAGACTGTTGCAACTTCACAATCACTTGGAAGTGGACAAGGTTTTTACAAATTCTCTTGCAACACTAAATGCTAATGCATGAAGTGCATGTGTAAGAAGAAAAGCGTGCTTTGCAACTCAAGGTGTCACCTTGCTGTAATAAATGATAAGCATTTCTACCTTTTTATGTATTATAAATGTTTTACCTTTTTATTTGTTTTTTATTAGCTAGTACCGTTTCCTTGCAAATAGTCGACTGTTACTACCTCAAGACAGTGAGAGTATACTTTTCCTAGGTATAGTCAACTCTGACTAGCAAATGTTGATCAAAATTGAACACATACTACTTTTAATAAACATTTACTGAAATGACCAGTAAGAGTCGACTTCACCAAGGGAGAGTCAACTCTTACTGAAGAATCGACTTTCCCTGTAACACATACACATTAACCTTAACATGTTAAAGAAATTAAAACTCGCATTTTAACTGTATTACACGTAACAGATAACCTCACTGTTCCACATCTTAAAACAACAAATCATCACCATGATCAACATATTAAATCAAGGAACCATACACGTGATAAGAGAGATCTGCGTTGTAACGTGGATGACCCATCTGACCCCATTGACTTGTATAATTGACATAGATTTAGCATCTAGCATCCTGATATTGATATTGTACCAAATTCTAGCAGAAATTGGATTCATTTCTAGGTACAGTATCTTTATTAAGAGAAGTGGTTCTTTGTTGGTAAAATGCTCTTTGAACATTGGTTTATGGAAACATGTGCACCTGGGATCAGGGACTAATCCAGTCAAATACAGCAGTTCGCCGGCTCTGCCTTTATTCAGAATAACCTCGCTGCTTATTACCACGGTACGTTCAAATCCTGGCAATAGTAAGCTGATGTTAATAGCAGTCTAGTCTGTGTACCAACACTATTAACAGCATGTTTATTAGTAGCTATAGTGCCAGTGTCATAAAATATATCCCTCATTTCCTGTAACAGTGGTGAACAGTGGTGTGCAAAGTATTAGACTCAAATAAAGAATTTAAATCAATCACAATTGATTTGGCTGGAGCTGAAAGGCATTAAGTCAGTGTTCACTACTCTTCAGGAGTCATTGACAGAACAAGACTTAACAAACACACTATATTAGTCATCTATGTTGTGAAGCAACTATTCAGGTTATATTTGTGTTAGCGGAATATCAATTTTAATTTAATAAACATACTTTTCAAATTAATTTTGGAAGTGTGACTTAATGGCCTTTCAGCTCCGTGGTCAGTTTAGTGCGGCATAAAGCCATCCAGAATGAATATTTCACAAGCTATTTTATTTTGAAACGTCGCCTCCGTAGCGTAGCGGTCAGCATGATTAGCTGCCGCCCCGGAGGCCCTGGGTTCGATTCCCGGCTCTGCCACGAAATTTGAAAAGTGGTACGAGGACTGGAACGGTGTCTACTCAGCCTCGGGTGGCCCAAATGAGTAGAGGGGGTTCGATTCCCCCTCAGCCATCCTCGAAGTGGTTTTCCGTGGTTTCCCACATCGTCTTCGGGCAAATGCCGGGATGGTACCTACTGTAAGGCCACGGCCGCCTCCTTCCCTCTTCCTAGCCTATCCATCCCAATCTTCCATCCGTTCCCATCCCTCATGAGGCCCCTGTTCGCTTTGCAGGTGAGGCCGCCTGGGCGAAGTGCTGATCACACCTCCCCAGTTGTATCCATCCTGACCAGATGTTCCAAGCTCCAGGACACTGCCCATAGAGGCGGTAGTGGTGAGTTCCCTCGCTGAGTCCGTGGGATCCACCAACCTAGAGGGTAAATTGACTAAATAATGAAAAAAATATATTTTGAAATGAATCTGTAACATATAAACCCCCTATACCCTGTACAAATGTAATTTACAATAGCACAGTAACACGCGGGAATCTTGCAGTGTAGCCAACATTAAGTACGGAATACGGCGCTGAAAGGCAGCAAGTCGTTGACCAAATGCTGTTCTCCTCTGATCGCACTACAAGTAGCAGTGGTTTCTGGCTTAAACAGAAGGCTGACTTAATTCTTTATTATGCATTTGGGTCAATACTTCAGAATGCTAATTGTTTAAAAGATGACCATTTATGACTTCTTGCTGTTCAGCTCCGACCGATTCAATTTTGTATTCATTATCATTGTATTTATTTTTATTACCCTAGCTAGTAATCTTTTCTCCCCGGTGGACTTACAACGTTTCTCATAAGGAAATGAATCTGGAAATTTTCGAAATTGGAGATTCTGAGTGCATCTGAACTGGGTCCGTTTCTTCTTTTTTTTCTTTGACTTTGAAATGTATCCTCTAAATCAGATGATTTCAATCCAATGTCACGAATCTTTGAATAGTTCAAGATTGGACAATTAGTAATAAAGACAAAAACTAGAATAAAGTCATAAAAACAAAACGTGTGGCATTTTCTCTTCACTGGTTTCCAGGACTGCTATGTCGTCTGCAAACCTTATTGTCTTGACTGCTACTCCGTTGATCTTAACTCCTCTCATAACTGTCTTACATTCCTCAATGCCTTTCTCAATATATAAGTTGAAAAGTGCAAGCCATAATTTGCATCCCTGTTTATCTCCTTTGTGAATACAAGCTTCTTGCACTTCTCCGCATATCTCCACAATGCTTTTTTGGTTTTTATAAAGTTCATAGATTATCCGTCTATCTCTGTAATCCAAGCCAATGAGAAATGAAAATCCACAGCCTGCTTCCAGTCTCCGACCGGGTCAGGAATGGAATGAATGAAGCCCCCATCTAGCGGCGAGGATATGAACTGTGCCGGCTGCCGAGGCCTGACGCACTCCTCTGGGGCAATGCTTAAATGAATGGCAGATGAAATGAAATGATAGTGGAGAGTGTTGCTGGAATGAAATGTTGACAGGGAAAACCGGAGTACCTGAAGAAAAACCTGTCTGCCTTCCTTTTTGTCCAGCATAGATCTCACATGGAGTGACCGGGATTTGAACCACGGACCCAGCGGTGAGAAGCCGGCGTGCTGTAATCCAAGCCAATATTAGTCATAATTTCCATGAGAATATTCCAATTCAGCTGTACAAGATGGCGGCGCGTGCCTGCATCAAGGGAAGTGTGCTCCGTGTGATTTTAGTATTTTTAATGGTAAAATGTGCAGTGACTGTGGCAAGACGTGTTCATTCTGTGACCGTTAATGGTGAACAGGATCTGAAGAATCAACCCCTTATGGAAAAACTTCTGGTGAGTGACAAATGCACAATACATTCCTGGACATGGTGTGGCAGTGAAGGTCTGGGGCTGGCCACCATTAGCCGGCCACGCCGAGCGGGAGGGGAAGGTGTCGCAAGGCTACCTGCTACCGGGTTCTCGCTCTGCTGTCTAGCGCTTGCTCTAAGCGGCGACATAGAACTCAACCCTGGACCTTTGCAATGCGCAATATGTGAAAAAATCGTCCGAAAAAATCAATTATATATTCAGTGCAGTAATTGTAACATGTCGAGTCACAGGACGTGTGCTAAAATCAGTACCTCTGAGTTCCGGTGCATTAAAAAAGGCACGCGAACGTGGACATGTTGGCAATGTGCTATGCCGCCGTTTACCGACTCGTTGTGCAACAATACCAGTGATATTCCCAGTGACTCTGTAAATAGTGTATATAACCTGAATAGTTCACTTGTAAATAAACACTTATCACTGTTCGCCTTCAATGCCCGCAACATCACGCGGCCGGGACGGAAACAAAACATTCATGCTACAGTGACCGCCCTAGATCCAAGTATTGTGTGTTGCAGTGAAACGTGGCTCTCTGGGGTGGTAGGTGATCGGGAGGTGTTACCAGACACATACCAGCTGTTCCGGAAGGACCGACCACGGACTTCAGGGGGCGGGGTTCTCATTGCTGTGAAACCTGAGTACAATGCAACTCGCGTCCATCAGCTGGAAACTGACGCTGAGGCCGTGTGGGTTGAGGTTCAATGCAGTAACGGTAAATATCTGATCGGATCAATCTATCGCTCTCCGAAATCGTCCCAGCTGATGAATGATGAGCTGATTCTCTCCCTCAAACGGGTGCAAAACCTTCAACAAAATTATGACGCTGTCTACATTGTTGGTGATTTCAACCTACAAATCACATGGAATAGAAATGCCGCTCCTATCCCAAATAATCCTATATCCAACAACTTCCTTACAGCATTCTATGATCTATTCCTCCATCAACTCATTTTTGAAGCTACCCGTATCACAGAGACCTCCCGTTCAACCCTCGATCTCTTCCTAACAAACTCTCCATCCTCAATTCAGTCTCTACAAGTCATCCCTGGATTTTGTGATCACCAAGCCCTCCTAGCTATATTTACCCACAAAAAGAACAGTCCAAAATTACAAACCAGAACAGTTTACAATTACTCCCGTACCAACTGGAAACTCCTTTCTGACATCTTACATGACAGATTACCGGTCATTACACCTTCAGTCACCAACAGTGTAGATATAGATGGTAACTGGCATACTTGGAAGGAAATCTTTTTTCAGTGCGTCGATGAAGTGATCCCTAAGGTTACAATTAAAAATAAGAAAAAAAACACCTTGGATCTCAAAGGACATAATATCCAAAATAAGAAAGAGAAATCAGCTCTATAACAAGTGGAAACAGTGCCCAAGTGACAGCAGGTGGGAAAAGTATAGGCTGGCTAGAAATAGTACCAAATCTGCAATTCGTGAAGCCTACAGTACGTATATGGACAAATTAAGCTTTAATCCCAAGGCAATGTGGACATTCATTCGGAGCAAAAGTGGCAACACCGCACCACAGAGCTTTAAACATAACGGACTTTCTATTTCCAACCCACTAGACATAGCCAACTCATTCAACTGTAAATTCCAAAGTAACTTCTCTCCACCTGACACCAGTGAAGGAATGTTCCTACCAAGGAAATCATCCCCTCTCTTTCCCCTAGCCAGTCTATATTTCACACAACAGGAAGTACGAGACAGCTTACGGAGAACTAGACCCCATGCCGCGACAGGACCAGACTTAATCCCAGCTCGGATCCTTCATTACTGTGCTGATGCCCTAGCACCCTCATTGTGCGCACTTTTCAACCAGTCCATTAACACCGGGACTCTACCACAAGAGTGGAAACATGCTAACGTGGTCCCTGTGTTCAAAGATGGTGACAAGGAAGACATGGACAACTACCGCCCGATTTCTCTGACGTCTGGTATCTGTAAATGTATGGAGCGCCTGGTTGCTAAGAACATACTGGAATTCCTGAGTGAGCTAGGCCTGTTAAATCCAAGCCAACATGGCTTCGTTCCGGGGAGATCTTGTACAACTCTTTTGACAAAAGTGATTGATGACTGGCAGAACTCTTTGGATCAGACTAACGTCTCCCAAGTGGACTGTGTGGCCCTGGACTTAAGCAAAGCTTTTGATCAGGTGCCTCATCAAAGACTCTTGTTAAAGCTTGGCAAATATGGCATCGGAGGCAAACTGATTACATGGTTGACGTCATTCCTGGTAGGTCGAACGCAGTGTGTCGTGTTTGGCGGGGCCAAGTCACCGAACATAGTGGTAACTTCGGGAGTATCACAGGGGTCGGTGATTGGGCCTTTGTTGTACATGGTTTTTACCCTCGACCTTCCAAGCTGTGTGACGTCCACGATGGCGCAGTATGCAGACGACTCAATAATTTACAGAGCCATAAAAATAATGATGACGTCAAAGCACTACAGGAAGATCTGGACAGTGTTGCACTGTGGTGTGATGTAAATAAGATGACCTTGAATGTAAACAAGTGTAAATATATTCGGCTAAGTAGGGCCAGACAGCCTATTGCACATAGCCTTTCACTGAGCGGCAAAGTTCTTCCCATGTGCAATTCACTGCGAATACTGGGAATACACATTTCCAGCAATTTGAAGTGGAATGTACACGTTGAGGAATCTAGGTGTAAGGCATTTAGAATTCTAGGATTTGCAAGACGTAATCTTCTGGGATTCAGAAGCCGTGCACTCCGAGCGGTGTATCTCTCCACGATACGGCCCATTCTTCTGTACGGACTTCCTGCCTGGCATCCCACTACCGAGGAAAACATGAGGAAGTTAAGTGCAGTCCAACGTCGAGCAGAGCGACTCATTTACAATCAGGGTAACAAAGTTTTGACAAAACCGTTATCATCCATCAATGACATATGTTGCCAAATAGATCTCACCTTTCTCCGAAAATCTCTAGCTGGCACCATTATACTGTACCCATTTCACCGCCTTCAGCTGTCATATCGTTCAGTCCGTAGAGCACAGGGTGTCACACTTGTTCCTCCATTCGCTAGGACAACAGATTATCAATCTGGATTCTACAATCGCTCTGCTCGACTTTGGAATGACCTGCCTCGTGAAATAAAATACCTTCCTCCACGACATTTTTGCCGCAAAGTGAAGGCTCTAAAGGGACTAAAACCCCATGTAAATTGAATTATATACTGTATAATGTAACTTTGTGAGTGATTGGGAGTGGGCGCGTGCGTGTATATATGTATGTATGTATGTATGTATGTATGTATGTATGTATGTATGTATGCGTGTGTGAGCGTGTATATGTGTGTGTGCATGCCTGTGTCATCCCTTTTATTTATGAATTGTATGATATAGACGTCATGTACAGCAGATTATGTGTATATAGCAAATGTAAAGGTGTAAATTGTATAATGTAACATTTGAGATTTATTTAGATTTAATGAACGGAGATGGAGACACTGATGTGTATGTGGGGCTTGCTCTTTCTCTATCTGCCGTCCATAAATTGTAGGCACAATTTTTGGTAAATAAATAATAATAATAATAATAATAATAATAATAATAATAATAATAATAATAATAATAACGTAGTACCGGAATTAAAATCTACACAACGTGAGACAACATAATTCATGCTACCAATTTTCGAAAATATTGCAAATACTTCTCGAAGGCTAATACTGCCTAATTGTGGTGGTGTCTGTTACACTCATCAGAGGCAAGGTAATAAATACCCAATGCAATATGGCGTCCAAACCTTGACATCTTTACTTAGTGAAAAACAAAGTCCCCTAATCTTGGTTGTAACGGGTAATCTTGAGAACCACTGGATGGATTTCGATACAGTTTTCACCATTCGGTAAAGAATTTCTCGTGGAATGTTTCTGTACAAAATCATTAATTTATGACCAAAGGAAGCCGAGCAGTAACGATTTCAGTGAATCGAGTCGAAGAAAAACCTGCTGTCCGTGCGCCTTTTAAGCTTACGCTGGATAAACCGTTAAAATATCAATATACTATGAGTGTAAGAATTGTTCAGAATGAAAAGTTCTACAAAAAAGTCCAGGACAGCATATCTCTATCTTTATTACATCGCCCACTATAACTGATTTTACGCCAACAATCTCCATTCAGTGGAAATTTAAATTACTAGCCTTGTAGCAAGTTTATGAGCTAGCGAGTGAGCCTATCACCCCAGCTTCGGCCAGCATCAAACTGTCGAGTCGTGTCTAAACTTCAGAGAAGATGAAGATGATAATTGTTGTTTTAAGGGGCCTAACATCAAGGTTATCGGCCCCTAATGGTTTGGATGATAGTAAAAGTTGAGATGAGAATGAAAACTATACCTAATACTAACTACAGACTTACAAACTGGAAGAAGAAATGGTAAACAAATAAAGGATAAGGCAAATAAGGGACAGGAAGAAAATAAATGCCCTCAACCCTGGAAGAATGAGGATTGATGGACTTGGAAAGAAGGAGAGCCATGAAAGGCAGATAGGAAAGGGAAAGAGGAGAGGGCCCGCCCCCAAGTCAGAGGAACAAGGGTACAAAACGGACCGAGCTCAGGAATCCCTCGGGGTCGCGAACTCCCGAACTCACCACCCGTGAGCCCTTGAGGGTGTAGCAATATCCAGGGTGCATCAGAAGGGATGGGGCTACACACACCCTGCTTCCTTGAGGGCCTTGAGCAGAAGTCAGGAGATAACATGAAAAGAAAAGGAAGGCTGACTCCTCGTAGAAGGAGGGTATCAGGAAAGATGACACAAGGGCTAATTATGGTGGGAAAGTGAAAGACTCCCTAAGCCTCGGATATCCTAATACCGTCGGGGTCGGAAGAGAACAAGCGTTGACCAAGAGAGGTCGACAGGAGAGAAGACGGAGAGGAGCCCGGCACAAGTACGTGGAAGCAATGCCGGACTCAGCTGGGGACTCGTGGTCGCCAACCCACGTCCCACACACGACATGGCACAAATCTAAAAAAGTCGCTGAGTTCTCTTTTAAGGTTTACTCTCCACAACATTTGTCCGTTATTGGCATGTTCAAGCCTACTCTGAGCATTTTGGGCGTATTACCTAATAGAAATAAGACCGACAGTGGTGGCTAGGCTCGCTAAAGCGCAGCGTTAGGTCACGGGGCCAAGCTTTCTGCTGACTCGGTAGATGCCTGGGTTCGAGCCCCACCGTCGGCCGGCCTTGAAATGGTTTTCAGTGGTTCCCCATTTTCAACACCAGGCAAATGCTGAGACGGTACCTTCTGACAGACCACGGCCGCTTCCTTCCACACCCTTGCCCATTTCCATTCAACATCATTCATTTCATCTCTCATTAACTCCTCTCATGAGGTTGGCGTCAGGAAGGGCATCCAGCCGTAAAATACATCCGCCACATGGACGTTCATCGCTTCTCATCCCCGACCCCATTAGAAAACGGGAATAATAAGGGGTAGACATACATACCTAATAGAAATAAGACCATTGATAACTCAAAAATAGTCTGCCACGGTGGTTGAGTGGTTATCGTGTCGGACTACCAACCCCAAGCTTGCAGATTTGCTCCTGGCCATTGTAAGTGATTTTTGAAAGGCAACAAAAATCACGACACGCATGTCATATGTTAAAGAACCCATTTGAATTCAGTAGGCCATGTTCATAATGGCAAAATTAATCTCGGGATTTTCCACCAACACAGAAGTTCCTCCTTTCTCTACTAGAAAGCGCTATAGTGTCAAGGAGCTTAGATATCTGACCTCCTTGACTTTTAAAGCATTCAAGGAACAACAAAATTCGACATGCAAGCTGCCCTATGGGCGCAAATAACAAAGCTTGCACCCGGCACCCGAGCCCATACGATATTAATAATAATAAACTCAAAAAATAGGTCATAACCAGATGCCAGTGAGTGTTGACCTTTAACAAAGTTCCAGGAATCCCATGGCTTTACTGAGGGCGCATGAAGGGCCTCTTACGACTGGCAGGGGATGTTACAACCCTGACCACAAGGGACTGATACAAGCCCCAGTGATTGCGAACAGTCCTGGCTAAAGTCCAGCAATTAGCGAGGTTATGTGGCTAGCATTAGGTTGAGTCATATTGGGTAGATTTCGCGAGAAAGCCACCTATTGCTATGAGTGCCATGTTGCAACTT
Organism: Meconema thalassinum; assembly: GCA_946902985.2. NCBI lineage: Eukaryota > Metazoa > Arthropoda > Insecta > Orthoptera > Tettigoniidae > Meconema > Meconema thalassinum. Next base: position 502,298,483 of record OX336393.1, on the reverse strand, counting down.
ACAGAATATTTCGATATATCTTAGCATCCCCCAGAACGCAAAAACTACCACCAGTTTATAAAAGTTTATACATCAACTACCATTATTTTCATATATATACATACAATATGTTGTTGTTTGAGTCTTCAGTCTTTTGACTGATTTGATGCAGCATCCATGCCTCCCTCTCCTGAGCTAATCGTTTCAACTCTACATAGCTACCACACCCTACAACCGAAGCAATCTGTTTAACATAATCTAACCTTGATCTACCCCTACAGTTCTTGTCCTTGACCCTTCCTTCCATAACTAAGCTTGCTATTCCTGGGTGTCTTAGTATGTGTCCTACCCAACTATCTCTTCTCTTCATTAGCAGTCGCCAGAAACATCTCTCTCTCCCACTAGCCTTAATACCTCTTGGTTTGTAACTCTATTTACCCATCTCCTTTAACACCACATTTCAAACGCTCCAATTCTTCTCTTTTCTGCTGCACCAATACTGTAGTCCAAGTTTCACTTCCATAGAGCACCACGCTCCAGAAAAAGGCCTTCAAAAATGACTTCCTAATACCTAAATCAATATTCGATGTCAACAGATTCCCTTTCTGTAGAAATGTTTTCCTTGCCTGAGCTAACCTACTTTTTATATCCTCTTTGCTTCGTCCATCACTGGTTACTTTGCTTCCTAAGTAACATAAAATATAACCATTTGAAATCTTGGTCGAGTTTGTTAATGGGCAAAATTGGGCCAAGGGAAATAATCTCACCTTGAGCCATAACGTCTTCTTTAAATTTCATGTTCAAATGAAAAGTATGGACGATTAGTGGTAGCGCTACTTTCCTGAATACCACCCTTTCTCTGCCGGGAGTTGAACCTCGAATTTTAAGGAAGGTAGGCTGAATAGTTCTTCACGAAACTAATTGTTGTCCCTATTAGCCTGAATACAGATTTTGCTCATTGAAACCACGTTCTGCCTCTGCTGGTGGCTCTGTGAAACCTCTCGTCTCTATCTTCCTATGCTCATCCATCTTGTTAGTCGCATTCAGTGATTTCCTTTGAGTGCATGTCGAAGAGGTAATCAGCAGTAAAAGGAGATTCTCCGTTTGTATTGCATTAATACGACGCTATGGGACGGGGTGATGTAGCAAGCTTAATGAGAACCTAGACTCGCTTTCAGGGAAGAATAATTGCTACTCCTAGCATATGAACATGCATAGCCCAATTAGCCGTACTCTCAACAAAGACGGGGCAGTTCTTAGAGTTTTCATCATGTGTACCCTTTGTCACAGGCACTGAGGGTTGAAGTTAATCAAGACGATATTGAGGAAAGTCTCCAACCGAGACTATACAGTCTCAGTTTGTTCGTTACAGACCCTAGGGATCACATTACATCGAGCTTAATTATTTTGTATAGGCATAATTTCGTCTGCTTAGGATGAGGCTGACGTAACTACACTTTTAGCTGTTTTTAAATACGATCATAGTTTTAATTAGGAAATGCATGTCTACCTTTGAATCAGACAAACGTAAGTCTATCCACAGTACAGCATGAATTATCTGCCAGCGTATCTACATTCCATTATTAAAATTAAGGATCATAGATATGTAAGAGCTAGTCTCTGGAATTTAGCCGCTGGCTGCTCGTTTTGCTCGTAGCGAGCGGCGCCGGCGTTTGGGTCAGGTACCGGTGCAACAATGCGCTCCTCTGCCCGAGGTTGAAAATTGAGGGGGGTTTAATATTTATTTTAATAATTAATATAATGGGATGAATTAATAATAAATAAATAGTTAAATAGTTGCACCGGCGGTTCATGCGTGAGTTCAAGTTGTCATTGAGGTTTAAAATTTGGGGGAGTAATGATAATTTTGTTTTGATGTGTATATTAAGGCTTTCACGGCCCGGATTATATAAATAATTCATGTTTTTTGGGCTAATGCCGTGTGTATTTAGATTAGAACCATACGTTTCGGAGAAACCTTGCCTCCTTTTTCAATGGAAATCAAACAATGTGGCCAAAGAAAGTATATCAATGAGCTTACAAAAAATACAAAAAATATAGATAAATTCCTCTGTCTCTGGTGACGAACATTGTTTGATTTCCATTGAAAAAGGAGGCATGTTTTCTCCGAAACGTATGGTTCTAATCTAAATACACACGGCATTAGCCCAAAAAACATGAATTATTTATTTTGATGTGTTTTAAATTAATGAAAGGTTTAGGTTTTCTTAGATAAATATTGTTGTAGACCGGAAGTCCGTCAGTCGGGCGTCCCGTCGTAGCGTGTCAGCAGCAGCAGCTTCAGTTTGATAATAGTAACAATAATAATAATAATAATGAAATATGATTTTGTTATTAAATAAAGCTTTAGGAGGAGAAGAAGAAGGAGCAAGTCCGCTAGTGGGTAGATTGGTTTTGAAGTATGAAATATGGTAGTTAGACCTATAGTAGGTAGGTTTATTTAATAAATAATAGTTGATATTAATAAGCCTCGCTGATGGGGGAATAATGAGTATGCGTGATGTGGTGAATATTGAGCAGGTGGGCTGTGATTGCCTGTATTTGAATTTGTTGGTGTGGCTGTCCTGGTCGGGTGCTAAGCTCGGTGTGCAGCTGTGCTGACTGGCTCACTCAAACGTAAACGAGATGTAAGAGCTCTTCCGTCTATATGACCTTTATAGCAGGATGGGCTGTCGTAAGAGCTGTTACGTCTCTCTGATTCTAAACATAGTGTGGTTTAAAACGAGCGCGTAAACTGATCCGTCTGAGTAACAATACACAAATACGACTATTGTCGTGAACATTGTATTCTTGTAAGGAAGCAGTGATTAACAATGCAATTATATGAAAGATACTAGTTCAGTTCCATTTCCTAAACCGCAATGGAATCAGGAGGAAAGCGTATGGTGAGGATGGTGATTTATTTATTTATTTATTTATTTATTTATTTAGCGTATGGCTTTTAGTGCCGGGAGTGTCCGAGGACATGTTCGGCTCGCCAGAGTCTGTAATTCCTTCAATGCGGACACCCATGGGGTGAGCTACAAGTTCCGTTCAATTTCAAGTAGTTCCAACTTTCGCTACCAGATATCACTGACACCTAGTGGTGAATGTTGAAACTTTGATAGAGTCTTTCAACGAAGTCTAACCTACACATGTAGCTTCACACAAGTTTAATTAGTGGAAGGTTCTTTAACATTCCATAAATGTATGACATGTGACCGCCGGCTTTACTTCCCCTCCGAAGGAAGACATACTGAAGGATTTTAATGCTCTTCAAAAATCCGACGACTTCGGTCGGGTTTGAACCCGCGATCTTGGGCATAGAAGCTCAGCATGCTACCAACTACGCCACCGAAGACACTAGGATGGTGGTGATGATGAAGGAGAGTAAGAAGAATGCTGACGAACAATGTTGTAAGTATGTCACGACTATTATTATGAACTACTCCTGCCTCTGCCACTAATTCCTACTGACCGTAATGCAATTACCACCACATCTACTAACTACTGAATATAATTATTTGTTTTACAGCTCTCTTACCGGATTCAGTCCTTGATAATTAAGTTCAAATATTGCAAATGCTGTAGATTCCGTTCTGGCAAGTCGACAAGTCAAAACGTGCTCATTACAATAATTGTGATATTGGCTCATAAACATTCCAGGAGTGCGAATACCCCCCTTAAGGGGGAACATAAAGCTTATGGAGACAAACCAATAACAATTTTAAGAATATAACTCAACGTGTCATAAATCTTGCACACCAATGTTTCCAAGGAGACACACATATCTTGCTATTAGAAGTAAAGTTCTATATATTCAAAATTCAATCGTAACAATATTTCTTCTTCTTTGTTCGATTTTGGCCTACTTTGGACCACGGGAAACAATTGACTTGCTGATTAGTCCTTTTTTCTGCTCCCAGAAACTCTTCATCCTTTCACTGTGGATTCTCTTCCTTTCTTCCGACTAGATGTTCTTGGCTCTTCTCCTTTGCTTTTCCTGGAACCCCTTGAATGCATCAATGTACCTCGAAACACCTCTCTATTCCAGATCTCATTTGGACTGACCCTCCATATTCTTTCTTATTTCATCTACCCATTTTGTAGTCGCTTTTATCTTGGTGATGTAATTAAAGATCTTGTCGACCATCGCTCATTCTCGTAAGGTGTCCATAGAACTTCAATCTTCTCTTCCGTATGGTATCTGTGATTTTTTCTGCTTGTCCGTAGAGATCTTTGTTTTGCCTCTTCCGCCATGTACCATCATTTCTATTTTCGGGTCCTTAGATCTTCTTCAAGATTTTTCTTTCTTTCTTCTCCAGTTCCTCTAATTCACCTTTCTTGTTCAGTATTAAACATTCTGAACTATACAATGCCTCAGGCTTGACAACCGTGGTATAGTGTCTTATCTTCACTCCGTAAGATATTGTTCTTTTGTTGTACCTATTCTGTACTAATTTAAAAGCCAATTCCATCTTTCTGATCCTCCCTTTGTTTGCTGCATTATCCAGTCCATTAGGCTGGATCCATTCACCAAGATATTTAAACTTATCCGACCTCTCGATCTTCCCATATTTTGTTTCTAAGTGCTTTTCGTTATCATGTTTGTATTCCATGTATTCTGTTTTTTTCTTACGAAATCCTGAGTCCCGTTTTACATGCAATTTCGCGTAACAATATTTATTTATTTACTGGTGCCTTTAGTGTGGCGAAGTTAGGGCTCTAAGCCCTCTCTTACACCTAACCACACACAGTGCAACTTACATGAATACTCAAATATGTTATTCTTAACCTACCAAACTTAAATACTAGGATTAAATTAAATTGGCGACTGCGTGATATTAACTAAGCTATACAATTTAAATGACATAAATTTTTAACAAAATTATACTATGGTCATTCACTCACACATTCATACACAAATTGTTCTAGTTGGCCTATGAATTCAAAAGGAAATCTTTACATGCACGTTTGAAAGTTTTTAGGGATGTACAATTTCTAACGTCACGAGAACAATTATTGCCAAATTCTAGAACCCGACGCGAGAAAAGTGTTACTGAAGACAGAAGAATGATGTAGAGGAATTGCGATTAGATCGCGTGTGACGATCATGAAAGGAACAAAGAAAACGGAAACTACAAGAGAGATAGTGAGGTGTACTTTCATTGAAAAGTCAATAGATTAGTGTACATATGTGCAGGTTTCTTTGTTGTTCTACTTTTAGCCAGGAAAGTAGATCATTTGGCTTTGTGCTGATCTTCTCCGTTTCCCTCATATTTCCCATATTTATAGGAATGTTGACGTTTCTTTTTTTTAAGTGTATGTTAATCCTTCAGCTACAAAACATCTGTGGATTCAATTACTCTTTCTATAAAACGTTAAATCAATATTTTGAGTTTGCTCAAAATAGGAATGAAAATATAACGCTTAAATAATTAATCATTTGGAAATGAGGGAGATTTATTTTGTAGCTGTAGGTTTATCAACCACTTTAAAAAAATCCAAATATTTCCATAAACATGGGAGATGAGGGAAACGCTAAAGATCAACACCAAGCAAGGACCACATTTTGAACAAGTAGTTCTGTGAAGAACTATACAGCCTATTTTCATATATCCTGCTAATGTTAATTGCCTCTACCAACATACAAAATGTCAGTTTAATTGCTGTAACAGATTCGTAGATATTGAGAACCGTCTAAATATTTCAGATGGTCGCCAGGTTGGATTTTTATTTTTGTACTATTACATTAAGATTATTGTGTACGTGTGGTAGCCTATTCAAACTTCAATCGCATGATTAGAACACAAGAAATAAAAACGAGATTTTAAAATTACGCACAGCAGCCATCTTGTGATTATGCAAACAATTGAAATAATTTAGATTCCAGTGGATCAACATTTGTATAAGCATTTAACGTGCACCGTTTCACGGCACTCGGATAGTTAATTCGTGAGAAACGTCCATTTAAATATTTATAATTCGCGTCGCCGCCATGTTGGATTTGTGCTCACCAGGTTACTGAAAGTCCTATAGGTGAACATATGTTCATAGTCTCTATGAACATAAACAATTCAGTTTGATTGCTGTAAAAGACTCATAGATATTGAGAACCGTCTAAATATTTCGGAAGCTCGCCATTTAGGATTGTTATATGTATAGACCATAGAGTTATGTTCCATTCAAGGACAATTATTGCCTAGGTTCATTATTCAAACTTTCACTTCGATCGCATGATTACGACACAAGAAATAAAAACTTAATTTTAAAATTTCGCACAGCCGCCATCTTGAGGTTATGTAAACAATTGAATTAAATTAGATGGCAGTGCATTACAATCTGCAAAATCATTTACTGTACCACATTTCACTGCGTTCAGAGACTTAAATCTTGAGAAAAGTCTATTAAAATATTTCAAATTCGCTTGGTCGCCATGTTCGTTTTGTACTTTACAGGTTTATGAAATATACATAAGTAAACGTGTATCAGTACCCTTTATCACCGTACAAAATTGCAGGGTGATATATGTATTAGTTTCGGAGAAATAGATTGTCAGTGAAATATTTCGCACAGCCGCCATTTTGAGGTTGTGTAAACAATTTAACTAAATTAGACTCCAGTGCATTTCGATGTGTATAAACATTTGCTGTACCATTTTTCATTACGTTTGGATAGTTAAATCGCGAGAAAAGTCTATTTAAAAGTCTCAAATTCGCTTGGCCGCCATGTTGGTTTTGTAGTCACCAGGTTTTTGAAAGTCGCATAGGTGAACTTATAGTAGTGCCCTTTATCACCGTACACAATTTCAGGGCGATATCGGTAATAGTTTCGGAGATATTGAATGCTAGTGAAATATTTCGCACAGCCGCCATGTTGGATTGGTGAGACGTAACGAAATTTGAAGGGCACGGTCGAGGTCGCCGGGAATAGTGCTATAAACTTACCGAGTTTCATTGAAATCTCTCGAGCCGTTTAGATTTTATTAGGGGACACACACACACACACCTCACACACACACACACACACACACACACGCACACACACACGGACAAAAGGTGATCTCATAAGCCTATTTTTTCAAAATTGAAAATAGGCTAAAAATGGATAAAATTCAATTTGAATTTTTAAAATTTTAAACTTCGTTCCTAATAACAATATGCGTGTATTGCCTTGGAAATGTTTATTTTTGTTGTTGTACAAGATTTATGAAAGGCACAGTTATGATATTAAAACCGTTATTGTTTTGGTTCCTACTCTCTGTTCCCCGTTAAGGGTAAAAAACATTTCAGGTGAATTTACACCTCAAAAGTTACATTACATAATCTGAAGTCCGCCTCGTTGCGTAGTGGCTAGTACTCTTGGCTGTCACCGCGGAGGCCCGGGTTCGATTCCAGGTTCTACCAAGTTATTTAATACTAGTCTGAGGGTCTGTTATTTCGTGAGCAAAACCGAGAAGAGAAGGTTCGATTCCCACCTCAGCCATCTTGAAAGTGGTTTTTCGTGTTGTCCCCAACTTATATTCCGGGCGAATACCGGGATGGTTCCTAACTTAAGGCCACGGCGGCCTCCTTCCCAATCCTTATCTAAATTACTACTACGCACACTAATACAGCCATCACAATAACACAGGTTATCAGACAAATTCCGTACACACCCAAGCACATGGGGCAACATTAACACGATGTCGCAAAGCCTCTAAATGAATCAACAACAACATAGTCTGAAAAGTTGCAATACCAATCTGCTTTTATAAAAGCACCTAGCTCTCCCTGGCAAAGTATTTCCTACATCGATAGACGGCGGCTGTGAAATATAGGTCAGAATGAGAGATCAGCTGCCATCTTGTCTTGTAACCGAGATGGCCCAGCTTCTCAAAGTCACTTCTGCACTATAATATTACAATATAAACTTTAAATTTCGAACGGGCCACGTCCTTTGGAACAGTTTAAAAGATTCTCGGTTCGATAATCGGAATTGGTGGTTCCCAAGTCATGGATTATAAAGATTGCATAATTCACACGGCCGCCATACTGAAATGGTACTTTGGGTGCAAGACGCATCCCATATGAAGGTACGTTTTAACCAAATTTGGTAAAGATCTGATGATTAGTTTCTTCTTCTCAGGGTGCCTGTCCGCTTCGAACGTTGGCGATCATTCTGGCTATGGTGTCTTTATTGGTCGCTATCCGGAACAATTGGGTGGATGTTTTCCCGAACCATACTCTGCGGTTGGCAAGCCAGGAAATTCTTCTTCGTCCAGAGGCTCACTTTCCTTCTATTTTTCCTTGCAAAATGGATTACAGTTGTTCGTATCTGCCTCTGTTCCTCATTATGTGACCCAGGTATTGAAGCTTACGGCATTTAACAATATTGGGTTGTATTCATCCTTAGTTTGGTCGTAATTTAATTTTTACTTTGACCATTTCAGTGGCCACCATTACGTTTTGGTAAATATGGCGGCAATATAAAACATGACATGAGGTGCACTTTGCTAGTACCAAATTTCGGTCAATTTGGTTTGGTCATATTTGTATTTATGGGGCGGGGGGGCAGAATACAGAATTCGCACACCCACTGACAGTCACACATTTTTTGGCCCTCTGTAGATCTCTTAAAGTCTACTTTTATTTTTTGCAAAAATCGAAAGTAGGCTAAAAAGCAGAAATGATACGAAATGAAGAGGGAGCAACGGAGGGTTCACTACCCTGTCGGGTATTGTGCGTTATAATCCAGGTCGTGCGGAGTGTGACACTACACAACAATGGCGCGTCTCGGACGAGTGGCGTCCACGGGCGTCACTTACTGCGAGACACTTGCTATGCGTCTTCGTTAGCCCGGAGGCATTGTGAAGGAGAAAGGAAGGAAAAATGGCGAGTAATAAAGAGAGAAGCTAAGAGGTTGATAAATCAGCGTCACTGAGGCAGAGGAAAAGATCGATATCGTTTACTCTTGAGGTGGGCTGGTGGGTTGTCACAAGGACCGCGAGCCAATGACCCTTGAGACATTCCCTCATACATCTCCAAGGGCTCTCGCTGGGACACAAGAAATCCTTGTAATTAACGACTGAGAGTAATTCCTTCTGAAAGAGAGAAAACTAACTTCTTATTGGCTAGCTTCACTCCCGACTTCCCCGTCTACTCCGTTGTTCTTGTTGTTGATTCTTTTGGGACTTTGCGACATCGGGGTCTGTTTCACGGCGTGTGTCTGCACGTCCGCGTGTAATCTTTCTGATAAATAACTTGTGTTACTGTGATGGCTGTTTAAGGACCAGGAGGGCGTGGTGGCGCAGTGTTCAAGCTGTTGGCCACTCACCAAGGTGGGCTCGGTTCGATTCCCGGTCAATGCATATGAGATTTGCAAAGTGAAATGCCATGACTTGTGGTTCGGATTACACGTAAAAAGGAGGTCTCGTGGCTCATAATCACAAGATTCACGGTCACGTAAAACTACTATCTTCCTTTTTGTTTAAGTACCACTGGATTTGAGTAATAAATAGGTTAAAAGTTACGCCTAATCAATACTTTTATAGCTTGCCCTGGTGGGTAAGTGGTTAACTTGTCGGACTACCAACCCCAAGCTTGCAGGTTCGGCCCTGGCCGTGGCAAGTGATTTTTTAAATGGCGACAAAAATCATGACATGTATTTCATACGTTGTTGGCATGTTAAAGAACCCATTTGAATGCAGTAGGCCATGTTCATAATGGCAAAAATAATCTCGGAATTGTCCGCCAACACAAAGTTCCTCCATTTTCTACTAGAAAGCGCTATAGTGTCAAGGAGCTTAGTTATATAAACTTCTTGACTTTCATAGCGTTCCAAGGAACGACGATATTCAACATTCAAGCTGCCCTCTGGGTGTCAAATAACAAAGCTTGCACCGGCACCCGAGGCCATACGATATTATTATTATTAATACTTTTATTAAATAAAGATCGCTGTGTGGTCATTGGGGGGACATGTTTCGATGGCCTAATTATTTTTGGCCCTCCATAAGGCGATATGAATGAATTAATAAATGTCAAGGATGTATATTTTCATACATAATTTTGTGTTGATTTAGGCGTTCATTTTTCCATCCTTTTTCATGGTGCACCATATGAGGTTCAATAACAAGGGACGTTTCAGTGTTACGCTGTACATTTGTTAATTCACTCATATCGGCAGATGAAGGGGCCAAAAATAATTAGGCCTTGAAACATGTCCCACCAATGACCACACAGTGATCATTACTTAATAAGAAGTATTGATTAGACGGAACTTTTAACCTGTTTATTACTTCAAAACTTTTCAAATTTCATTTCATGCGTCATATAAACCCTCCGGTGGTCACGTTCGAAAATGTAACCCCAGTGGTCGCGTGGAATACAATCCTAGGCTAATTTTAATGGCTATTTCACTAGCAATCTTTTGTCTTAAAATTTGTATTATGTTTTAAAACAAGGATGATGTGTGATAAATATACTAATCATAGACAAATAAATGAAGTAACATATTTAATGACACAGCGTAAAAAACGTATTTAATTTCAACTTTTGAAAGAAATTTGGCAAAATTTCCCGTATTGAGTAAATACATGAAATATTTGCGAACAGATGAGTATTTTTCTATAATTAAGTGTTCATAATATATACCTCAAAACGATTCCATCCCCTGGAACTATACGTATTAATGAAGCTCCTCTTACGAAGGTAAATACATTCACGATTGCATAGTTACACCTCTGTGAATGAAGATGTGCGAGCACGAATCAATGCGACTTGGAAGCGATTCAGAGATGCCACCGGTGTTCTTTGTGATAAGAAGATGCCTATCCGCCTAAAATCAAAGATATACCGCACAATGGTGAGACCAGTTGCATTATGTGGTACCGAGTGTTGGCCAGCACCTAGAAGTGCTTTATGTCATGGAAATTCGGATGCTGCGAAGATTTTTAGACATTTCTCTGCTCGACCATATCCCCAACACAACGATTTGAAATATAGCAGTCATGGCTCCAATCAATGAGAAGATGCAGGAATGGAGACTCCGTTGGTATGGACACGTTGTCCAGCCACCACAAAGTTCAGTCATCGGCTCGGCGAACCATCTAACGGTCGACGGCCAGAGACAGCGTGGGAGACCAAAATTGCGGTGGCTGGACACTATTAACACAGATTTACGATCAATAAACTTGAACTCACGGGAATAATTAGATCGCAAGAAATGGCGGGCATTGATCCAGAAAGCGCTACGGGATGACGCTAAGAAGAAGAAGAAGAATAAGAAGAAGAAGAAAACGTTTTCATTATATATTTAGTTTCCCAATACTATACCTTTACAAGAAAGCAAACACAGTTCAAGCGTAGTTCCGTAAATAGAACTGTTGTAATCCAAGTGTCACTGACAAGCTGGTGGCCATTGATATAATATTACACTGTGGCTGTGGTGGGATTATCTTCCAAGAAAGGTACTGAAGAGTGAGCACCAATAATGTTATTGGCTTTACGTCCCTTTTGAACAACTGCGGCTTGTAGAGACACCGGGCTATCGGAAAGTTGCCCCGAAAAGTTGCCAGTAAATCTATTGACTCGGCTCCCTCGCATTTGCGCACCCTAAAATGCCAACTGACTGCGCCAGGATTCAATCCTGAAACTTGGGGACAGCAGGCAAGAACGTTACCCCTGAGCCACGCAGTCAGCCAGTAGGAACCACACGCTACTCAACTATATTCGCAGATATAAACAAACGAACCTGGATTACAACAGTACTCCACACGACCAACCGAGGGTTAGGCCGAGGACCATGTTTATCATCTTCATCTCTCATTCCTAAGGCTACAAAGCTGTGCAAATTATAAGAATCAAATAGAGAATTTAAATCAGTGACAATTTTTATTCAAAATCATTTTATTGAACAACGGATGACATCCTTTATCACCTACTTGGTACAGTTTTCTCCCCTGTAGACACAACTTTTCCCATTATTATTATTATTATTATTATTATTATTATTATTATTATTATTATTATTATTATTATTATTATTATTATTATTTATGTATTTAAGTGATAATTCCCCTACAGGAGAGCGATTAAACTTGGATCACATGATGTAATTTGGAGGCGTGTCTCCTCCGCTCCTCCCAAAATCGCTTCATTCTCGCGGAATGTTCCCGCTTCTTCTCATGCGTCCACTTTTTCCAGGTTGTCGTAATGATCTTGGTTCAAACTTAACATTCGCGATTTTCGTCTGGCACTCAGTTCGGTCTTCGAAATTTTGTATACTGAATACTTGTAAGTCTCTCTGTACTTCTTTAAGCCATTCTGTGTCGCATTTGCTCTGTGCTACAGAATGATACCGAGTTGTTTCTTGGGCAATCTGGAAGTGGCCATCCTGTGGATGTGGGTGTAAAATTTGGCTCTGCGTTTACAAATTTCGTCTGTTATCGTAATCGTGTTTTGATAGAGTTCAGTACTATGTCTCTTCATCCAAATGCCATTATGTTGATTGCTCCGTAGATCTTCCGGAGAATATTTCGTTCCTGCTTTTCCAGTTCCCTAACCTTGGAATGACCATCGATTACTTTTGTTTCAGCCGCATATGTTGCTTCTGGAAGAATAACTGTTTTATAATGTCGTAATTTGGCGTTTGTCGAAGTGCATTTCTTGTTGTAATGGGCCCACGTTAACCTGTAGGCCTTCTGGAGCTTAGTGATTCTGTCTTCATTGGCGATTCGATTAAGTCCTGAGGGCTGTATAATTTCACCAAGGTATTTAAAACTGCAGACTTGTGCGATTTTACCGTATTTGGTGTTTAAAGGGGATTTATTTTTCCACTGCGTAAGTCGCTTCCGATCTGTTGTCTGCGACAATTGCAATATCGTCCACGAAAGCGAGACATTTGAATTTAGTTCTGTTCTCTTTTTTAATACCGATTTGAATGCCCTTTACAAGAGGTTCCCATTCCCTAATTATCCTCTCCAGAACCATATTGAAGAGGATTGGGGATAGTCCATCCCCTGTCGGACTCCCGTCTTTCTTTCGAAGGGCTCTGATATTTCGCCCATGAATTTCACTTTGGATATTGTTCCTGTAAGTGTCTATTATATGATTTTGCGTGTCTTACGATCGATCCCAAATTCTTCCATGATTTTAAAGAGGGTGTCGTGGTCAACAGAGTCGTATGCTTTTCTGAAGTCGATGAATGCAATCACAGTATTTCTACATTTCCTCATTTGTAAGATCGTGTTTATGCACCAGATGTGTTCAACACACGATCGCCCTTTTCTGAATCCAGCCTGGTAGTCACCAATGAGTGGATCCATCTGGGTCTCTAACCTGTTCAGAAGTGCTGTGGAAAGGATTTTATAAGCAACCGGGAGCAGGGAAATTCCTCTATAATTGTTGATGTCCGTCTTGTCGCCCTTTTTGTGCAACGGGTGAATCAAAGCGCATTTCCAGTCATCTGGTAATTGCTCCGTTGTCCAAATATCTGAAATTATGGAATGGAGTTTCCGCATCAGTGTGGGATCATTCAGTTTCCAGATTTTAGCAATGATCCCATCTTCCCCTGGTGCTTTGTTGTTTTTGAGTTGTCGGATTATCTCCGTAATTTCTTCAATGTCGGTGGCTTGCGAGTCCATGTGTATGCATACCGGAGGAGAGAAGTCAAGTTTAACTAGAGGTGATTCACAGTTAAGAAGAGAGTTTAAATATTGGGCTAATAGTTTGCCATTATTTCTGGAGTTAGTTTCCAATGAGCCGTCGTGTCTCTTATTATTATTATTATTATTATTATTATTATTATTATTATTATTATTATTATTATTATTATTATTATTATTATTATTATTATTATTATTATTATTATTAGCGTATGAACAACGAAATTTGATATGCTTGCTACCCTCTGGGTGTCAAATAACAAAGCTTGCATCCACCACTCGAGGCCATACGATATTATTATTATTTTAGCGTATGATGTTACAATTCACAATCGGGTCACAAAATATATAAATTAATAATATATGAAATTAAATAAATGAGAAAAAGGCTTAACTTTTCCCATAAGGAATTACGACTGGAAATTTTCAGAAACATTGGGTATTCAGGTGTTTAGGAAATTTAACTTTTATGTTGGCACCTGTATTATAGCAATCTATGTTATAAAACAATCGATTGTCAATAAATATGGTAGTCCAATATATATGGTTGGTTGGTTGGTTCCTTAGTTTAGGGCTGCGACAACGCAGTCATGTAGCCACGTGTACTTGGGGAGTGTGTAGAATCTGTCTGATAACCGGTGTTAATTGTGATGGCTGTATTAGGGTGTGTTATCTGTTTTTAATTCAAGTAAGGACTGGAGACAATGAATTTCAAGTAGTTCGTACTTTTGCCGCCAAATGCCACCGTCAACAAGTACTAGTTCTGAACTTGGCTACTAGACGCAGTCGGCTCCTGGCGAACGTAGGAACCCTAAGAGCGTTTTTTAACCTATAATTAATTTAGTTTCACACAGGTGTAATTAGTGGAAGGTTCTTTAACATGTCATAAATCTCTGAAATGGGAGCATCGGCTTTACTTCCGAAGGAAGACATACTGAGGGATTTTAACGCTCTTAAAAATCCGACGCCTTCGGCCAGGTTTGAACCCGCAATCTTGGGCATAGAAGCTCAGCATGCTACCGACTACGCCACCGAAGCCGCTGTTCAAGATACGAGCGATGCCTGAGCTGGGTGCGTTTTCTCTATTTTCATTGACTTTGGAATGTGCCCTCTAAATCAGGCGGTTTCAATCTATGCATAGTTCAAGAGCGGATCAATTCCTCAGCTCTACAAAACTAGAATATAATAATCAAAACTAAACGTGTGGTATTTTGCATAAACGAGGCCCCTCTTTTAGTGGATATTCTATAAAATCATTTGACTATAAATTACTTAAAATGAAATCTAACAAAAACTAATGGTTAAATATTTCAAATAAATTCAGCGCCTTGTAAATATATTTAGTTCATTAAATCATGAAAAGTATAAATGAAAATTTTGAAAAACTGGCCTTGAGTCTAATAATTAGGACCATTTGCTTTTTCACGGTGTGTTTATTATCTTCCTAAGGCTAATTTATTCTTTATTTCCCATACCCGTGCATCCGATTGATGAACCCATTCAAGTATATTTAAAAAAATGCCTCTCTATTGCTTGTTTGTGGTTTGAGTCTTCCCTGTCATGAGCTAATCGTTTCATCTCTACATAGCTACCACATCCTACATCCGAGGCAATCTGTTTAACATATTCTAACCTTGGTCTACCCCTACAGTTCTTGTCCTCGACCCTTCCTTCCATAACTATGTTTGTTATTCCTGGGTGTCTTAGTATGTGTCCTACCAACCTATCTCTTCTCTGCCTTAGCAGTCGTCGGAAACATCTCACCTCTTCCACTCGTCTTAATACCTCTTAATTCGTATCCCTATCTACCCATCTGATCTTAATCCTTCTCCTGTAACACCACATTTCAAACTATTCAATTCTCCCCTTTTCTGCTGCTCCAACAGTCCAAGTTTCACTTCCATAGAGCGTCACGCTGCAGACAAAGGTTTTCAAAAATGACTTCCTAATACCAATATCTATATTCGATGTCAACAGATTCCTTTTCTGTATAAATGCTTTCCTCTCCTGTGTTAACCTACTTTTTACATCCTATGTGCTTCGTCCATCACTGGTTATTTTGCTTCCGAAGTAACAGAAGTCACTTACTTCCTTTAGCTGTTCACTTGCCAATTCGAAATCCATAGGGGTTTATGATTTATTTCGACTGATTTCCAATATTTTTGTTTAATATTTATTAATTTTCATCATGAATTCTTTCCTGAAGACAAAATCCATACCATTTAAATAATTATTCGAATCATCTGGCGTGTCGGCCAAGATGACGATGTCATCAGCAAATCACAGAGTTGGAATTATTTCTCCTTGAATCTTTACTCCTACTTTGATCTTTTCCCCAATTTCCTTCATTGCTTGTTCAATGTATACAAGATTGAAAAGTATGGGTGATAAGTTGCAGCCTTGCCCTACACCTTACTGAATACCAGTTTCTCTCTCATGTCCTTCAGCTCGAATGACTGCTGTCTGGTTTCTGTATAGATTGTAGAGCACCCTCCTATCCCTGTACTTTATTGCAATTATTTCCAAAATGTCAAACAGTTTACTCCAATCAACGTTGTCACAAGCCTTTTCTAAGTCTCTATAAATATCAGAAAACAAATAAGAAACCAAAACTAGGGTTGAAGAGATCCCCGCCGACAAACCTAAGCTCTCGTCGTTTCCTCAGAACGTTGGCTCCAGTTTCTCTCTAAAATGTATTTCTAAATACATGAACAAGTAGTTCCGTGAAGAACTAAATAGCCCTTTTACATATATCCTACTGGTTTTAATTAGGACACGAGAAATGAAAACAATATTTTAACAAATTGCACAGCGACCATTTATAATTCTCATAAAATTCCATTAAATTAGACGTGAGTATAATAAGGCTTGTATGGAGATATACCGAGATTAGTTTCACAGCGCTTGGATAAAAAGTCGCGAGGAAGATCCAATTAAATATTTAAATTTCCCGTCGCTGCCATGTTGGTTTTTTGCTCACCAGGTTATTGAATGATCCATAGGTGAACTTACGTTAATTGCCTTTTTTTCAAACGTTCACTTCAACCGCAAGATTAGAACATAAGAAATAAAGACTCAATTTTATAATTTCGTACAGCCACCATTTCCAGGTTATGCAATCAATTGAACTAAATTAGATGTTAGTGCATTACAATATGTTGTAGAATTGCTTTAGGCGCTTTGTAATATCGTGGTCATGTTGATCCTGCTTGTCAGCAGTCTTAGGCTTCACTGTATGGACTGTCAATAATAGAATATTCCCCAATAATTAGGTTACAAGCTGGGATACCACTGAATTAATGCAGGAATATTGAAATAGCAAGCTCGTACTCAGCCAGTTCTCTACTCACCTTTTTGGGAACGATGTCTGAGCTGAAAAGAGAAAACAATCAGTTAATATAATTCCTGTAGAATATGACGTACATAATGTAACAATTGAATTCTCAATTATACGGTGCTGAAAAAAGATTTTGCATATTGCGATTTAGTAACTTGTTAATTTTTCTATGTGCATGTCATCACATTATTTACAATATATACAATCTGCCGTGCAAAACATACAGAAACACAAGAGGAATAACAAAAGTTGGTACATCTTTTTGATGTTGGAGCATATCAATACCGTGTATGGCCACCACGAACTCTGAGGCGTGCTTGCAGACGACGAGGCTTACTGAAAACCAACGGATCCAACCTGGTTTGGGCAGATTATTCCACTACTTGATATAATAATAACAATTAACCTGGCACTACAGCCCATGAAGGGCCTAGGCCTACCAAGCGACCGTTGCCCAGCCATGTGACCTGCAGATATTGGGGTGACACGTAGTCAGCGCATCGGGTACCCTCGGACGTTAATCTTGGTTTTCGTGACCAGGGTGCTGTCTCACTGTCATGCAGCTACTCAATTGTCCTCACGAGGCAGAGTGCACCCCGTTCCATCCCTCACGTCAGTTTCTAAAATTCCTGGCGTAGCCGGTAATCGAATCCGGAGCCCCCAGGTAGGAGGCAGGGGCTCTACCCCAACATCACGGAGCCGGCATTCCACTCTTTGATAGCTGCTTAAATCAGTTGCTGAATGTTTGTTGAGATATTTGGACGGCGCAAAATTGTCCTCTTAAGATTTTTCCATGCATGTTCATTACAGTACAGTTCATGTCCACAGGATATGTAGGTCACTCCATTCTCCATATGCCGTTCATCCAAAGGAACTGTTTGACCACCCTAGCTTGATGGGGCGAGCATTATCGTCCACTAGTGTAAAGCGGCAGCGACAGATTTGAGGATGTTTTCTCTGTGCACCAGACCAGTCATGTCACCGTAGGTAGAAATTAGACGCGCACGTTGACCAAACATGATCCCACCCTAAAACATGCCTGAACCTTCTTGCTGTTGAGTTCTCCATTGGTTTGCACCAATACGGTAGGAGCATTCGAGTGTGGCGACGAGTGGATGAGAGATTTCACGAGCTCTTCTGGTGATCATCATTTACCAAAGGCAAAGCCTTGTCGCTGCAGATACACTTGACGGTTTTCTGCTAGTCTCTTGAAGCTGCCATAAGAACCACATGCCAGATCTCCAATGGAATTTTTGATGTACGACATCCTTGGACGTCCCCTAGATTTATTTCCCAATACTATGCCCTCGATAATGGTTTGGAGAAGAGAGTCGTGCCTGAATACATGTCCGAGGAACTTGGTTTTCCTCTTCTTTAATGTTTTAATAAACATCGATCCTTCTTCACGTCGTGCGGAACAAGATCATTTGTTTTCCTGTCCATCCAACTTGTTGTTGTCATTCTTCTCCAAAACCACATTTCTTCAGCCTTAAGTTTGGTTTCCTCCAGTTTCACTAATGTCCTAGTTTCGCATCCATACAGTGAGACACTCCAACAAAGGTCTTGAAAAATTACTTTCTAGTCCTCTAACTGAGATGATTATTTCGCAATAAGATATTTTTATATCGGAAGGCTTGTTTTGCTACCTCTATTCTGTTCTTGATTTCTGACAAGCACTTGTTATTAGAGGTTATCACACTACCCAAATATGAGAATTCTGTGATTTTTCAATTGCAGTGTTATTCACTTTAATGTTTATTATAGTTGTGGGCTCATTCTGATGAGGCAGATAAGTAGTTACGTGAAGAAATATATAGCCAATTCTCATATATCCTTCTTATGTTAATTGCCTCTATCAACATTCACAGGTTTTTAAAAGTCATATAGGTGAACTTCTAGTAGTGCCCTTTATCACGGAACAATATTTAGGATGATATCAGTAATAGTTTCGGAGATATAGAATGCCGGTAAAATATTTCGCACAGCCGCCATGTTGGATTGGTGTGACGTAATACAATTTAAAGGGCACGGTCGGGGTCGGCCAAAATAGTACTATGACCTTACCGAGTTTCATTGAAGTCAGTCCAGCCGTTTAGATTTTATAAGTGCACACACACGGACAAAAGATGATCTCATAAGCCTATTTTTTCATAAGTGAAAATAGGCTGAAAACGTTCACGTGTTATTCCAACTTGATAGTGATTTCAATATAAGTGAATAAACAATTTTTTTACGATGCGGGAGCGAATAATTGTTTTATTAATAGAGGCGGTGCAGGGATTATATTTCGTTTTAAGTGTGAAGAAATAAAATTTCGCACGTGAGTTGAAGCGATTCGGAAATATTAGACTTCATATCTCCAAATGTGGTTAGTTCTGGCATTAGTGTGTGTATTTGTAAGTTACATCTGTCCGCCTCGTTTCGTAGTGGCTATCATTATTGGCTGTCACCGTGGAGACCCATGTTCGATTCCCGACTCTGCCAGTAAATTTTATTCTGGGCTGAGGGCTGGAATGGGGTAGGCCTACACTCACGATTCCCGGTCAATGCATGAGAGATTTTCGAAGTGAAATGGCCTTGCCCTGTGGTTCGGATTCCATGTAGAAAGGTGGTCCCGTGGTTCATGATCGCGAGATTAACCGTCACATAAAACTACAAGGTTCCTTCCTTCCTTTTTGGGGTACACTCAGCCTCGTGAGGCAAAATGAGTAGAGGCGGGTTCGATTCCTACCTCAGCCATCCTGGAAGTGGTTTCCTTGGATTCCCACTTCTACTCCAGAAAATATTGGAACGGTGCCTAAATTAAGGCTAATTCCATTGTCTACCCAAATCCTAACTCAATTACAAATACACTAGTACAAACAATGACATAGGTAATCAGACAAATTCTATGCACACCCAAGTATACTGGACTACATGACTCTTGTGGAATTTTTCTGATAACCTGTTTTATTGTGATGGTTGTATGGGTATTTCCAATTCAGATGAGGAGAAACAGGCAATTCTGAACCATTACATGAGTACGTTATACTGTCCCGCTAAACAAACATGATATGGAGGTTGCCAAGTAAAGTATCTCACGGCGTTTCTATATTCCCACAAACAGGCTATTCTGAATCATTACATGAGTACGTTATACTGTCCCGCTAAACAGGCCTGCAATTGAGGTTGCCAAGTAAAGTATCTCACGGCGTCTCTATATTCCCAAAAACAGGCTATTCTGAACCATTACATGAGTACGTTATACTGTCCCGCTGAACAGGCCTGCTATTGAGGTTGCCAAGGAAAGTATCTCACGGCGTTTCTATATTCCCAGAAACAGGCTATTCCGAACCATAATATGAGTACGTTATACTGTTCCGCTAAAAAGGCCAACAGGGTGGCAATTACCATCAGAACCGTGAGCAGCATAGATCCATTCTGGCGGGCAAGTAGAGCTACTGTTCATAGAACCTTAGATTAATGCAGTGAGTTTGGCAGTGGGTTGGTTACCTTCTAGCGTATCACTTCTTCAGAGAGCCGCCAAGGGCAATGCGTTCGTGTTCCAAACGAAAGTACTGACGATTGACTTTCCTACCTTGTTAACAACCAGACATAGGTAAAAATCAGCATGAAATCGATTTATTCCTTCAATTAATTCACTCTGTTGTTACAGCCGTATCGAGACAAACATTACGGCCTTCAGTCATGGGCGCCCGCAGGGGATGACAAGGAGGGACCTGAACCCCCCTTCCCCTTCCACCATCCCCCCTCCCTTCCCCCATTCCCTAGAATCTCAAGAATATTTCAATTGTTCATTGTCACACCAGATGATTTCTTAAATTGAAGTTACTGTTAGTTAACTGATTTACATGTGGGGATAATTCCACGTTTTATTTAACTTAGTAATTTGGGATTAATTTAAAATATCTCCAGTTATTTATAAAATCGGCGAACTGGATAACATTACCATTTTAATGAACTGATTGACTTTTTTTTGTCAATACATGGCGATACAATTACTTCTCACCTGTTTTTAAGAAATCACCATTATGACAATTAGTCCTACCAACCTATCTCCTCTCTTCATTAGCAGCCACCACAAACATCTCTCCTCTCCCAGTCGTCTTAACACTATCTACCCATCTGATGTTCATCATTCTCCTGTAACATGGTGTAATATGTTTGTCAAAAATCAATTTTAGTTGAAGGAAGTGTATACGGGTTAAAATTGACGTTTATCATTTTATCGATAATCTTCTATCAAGTTGCCGTAATAATATGATCAGCCACTGTATTTGATATCTGAACTTTTAGCTCCCGTCATAGAAGCTAGTATTCAGAAAGATGTAAGGCAAGGCGGCAACTTATCACCCATATTTTTCAATATTTACATAGAACAAGAAAAGAAGGAAATAGGAGAAAAATTCAAAGTGGGAGTGAAGATTCAAGGAGAAATAATTTCAACTCTGAGATTTTCTGATGACATCATCTTGGCAGACACGCCTGAGGATTTGAATGAGTTTTTGAATGGTATGGTCACCGTCTTGAGGAAAGAATTCATGATGAAAACTAATAAATGTAAAACAAAAACAAGATCTTCAGTAAAGAACATATAGCCTACTTTCTCCTAAATGCATGGGTATTGTTATAAATCTTTGTCCTTTTCAAGGAGTATAATTGAATGTTGGTTGTAGTAGCTTGTTGACATACAACGTGCTATACGGATATTAAACATGAATATGAGGTGCCCTTTGCTAGTGCTACTGTAAAAAAAACCATTCAATTCGGTTTCACCGTGTTTGAATTGATATGGGGAATGGATTTGCACACATACATGGCTGCTATTTGCAACCTATTGGGCTGATGACCTTGTAGTCAGTCATAAGATGCTTTCCACAAAAAGACATGTTGTTGCAAAATCAGGTAGAGATCAAATTATTAGGATGGTCGTAATTTGATTTAAGCTTTTAACATTTGGGTGGCCGTCATTCCGTTTCCGTCAAGATGGCGGCGATATAAAATATGACACTGAGGTGCCCTTTGCTAGTGCTACCTCTGTACCAAATTTCGTTCAAGTCGGTTTCGCCGTGTTTGAATTGATAGGGGGAATCGATTTGCACACATACTTGGCCACCATCTGCAAACTATTGGGCTGATGATCTTGCAGTTTGGTCAGAATATGCTTCCCACATAAAGATATGTTGTTACAAAATTTGGTAGAGAATAGATTATTAAGTTGGTCGTAATTACATTTTAGCTTTTAACATTTGGGTGGCCGCGATTACGTTTCCGTCAAGATGGCGGTGATATAAAACATGACACTGAGGTGCCCTTTGCTAGTGCTACCTCTGTACCAAATTTCGTTTCATTAGATTTCACCGTGTTCGAATTGATAGGGGAATCGATTTTCACACAAAGATGGCCGCCATCCGCAAAATATTAGGCTAATGACCTATTAGTTTGGTCAAAGGATGCTCCCTCCATAAAGGTATGTTGTTGCAAAATTTGGTAGAGATTGGATGATTAGGTTAATCGTAATTTGATTTAAGCTTTGAACATTTGTGTGGCCGCCATTACGTTTCCGTCAAGATAGCGGCGATATAAAACATGACACTGAGGTTCCTTTTGTTAGTACTACCTCTGTACCAAATTTCGTTTCATTCGGTTTCACCGTGTTTGAATTAATAGGGGGAATCGATTTTGACACAAAGATGGCCGCCATCCGCAAACTATTAGGCTAATGACCTATTAGATTAATCAGAGGATGCTCCCTCCATAAATGTATATTGTTGCAAAATTTGTTAGAGATCGGATGATTACGTTAGTCGTAATTTGATTTAAGCTCTGAACATTTGTGTGGCCGCCATTACGTTTCTGTCAAGATGGCGGCGATATAAAACATGACACTGAGGTGCCCTTTGATAGTGCTACCTTTGTACAAAATTTCGTTCCATTCGGTTTCACAGTGTTTGAATTAATAGGGGGAATCGATTTTCACACAAAGTCGGCCGCCATCCGCAAACTATTAGGCCAATGACCTATTAATTTGGTCAAAGGATGCTTCCTTCATTCAGGTATGTTGTTGCAAAATCTGGTAGAGATCGGATGATTAGGTTAGCCGAAATTTGATTTAAGCTTTGAACATTTGTGTGGCCGCCATTACGTTTCCGTCAAGATGGCTGCGATATAAAACATGACACTGAGGTGTCCTTTGCTAGTGCTACCTTTGTACCAAATTTCGTTCAATTCGCGTTCACCGTGTTCGAATTGACAGGGGGGGACAGACATTCAGAGTACACACACTCACACACACACAGACTCACACACACACACACACACACATACACACACACACACACACACAGGCAGACACACCTTTTTTTCGCCCTGTGTTGATCTCATAAGTCTACTTTCAGTTTTTTTCAAAAATCGAAAGTAGGCTAATATCGGAATGTAGCCGAAAATCAGAAATCTCTATGGACATCAAATTGGCAGGTGAAAAACTAGAGGAAGTAGGAGACTTCTGTTACTTAAGAAGCAAAATAACCGGTGATGGACGAAGCAAAGAGGATATAAAAAGTAGGTTGGCTCAGACAATAGAA
Source organism: Meconema thalassinum (assembly GCA_946902985.2). Lineage (NCBI taxonomy): Eukaryota > Metazoa > Arthropoda > Insecta > Orthoptera > Tettigoniidae > Meconema > Meconema thalassinum. The sequence continues at coordinate 502,274,938 of OX336393.1, read as the reverse complement.
GCATTTCTACAGAAAAGGAATCTGTTGACATCGAATATAGATGTAGGTATTAATAAGTAATTTTTGAAGGCCTTTGTCTGGAGCGTGGCGTTCTACGCAAGTGAAACTTGGACTATTGGTGCAGCAGAAAAGAGGAGAATTGAAGCGTTTGAAATGTGGTGTTACTGGAGAAAGATGAAGATCAGATGGGTAGATAGGGTTACAAACGAAGAGGTATTAAGAATAATGGGAGAGGAGAGAAGTTTCTGGCGACTGCTAATGAAGAGGAGATATGTTGGTAGGACACATACTAAGATACCGAGGAATAGAAAGCTTAGTTATGGAAGGAAGGGTCGAGGGCAAGAACTGTTGGGGTAGACCAAGGTTAAAACATGTTAACCAGATTGCGTCGGATGTAGGGTGTGGTAGCTATGTAGAGATGAAACGATTGGCTAAGGACAGGGAGGCATGGAAAGCTGCATCAAACCAGTCAAAAGACTGAAGACTCAAACAACAACAAAGTCGTGGTACGTGCCTTCAGACTAACGGCTACACTGTGGGATTCCTCTCTTGTGACAGTGTATGGAACTTTCGTGTTGAGAGTGGCGCCAATGTGTTCACATACAACAGCAAGTGATGTATCGTTGAGTAAACCGCACGCGATAAAATAATTTCACATGTATTGCAGAAGACGTCACCACTTTATCTGCCTCAGGGCTTGCTGGCGCGAGTATTGACCTATCATGATCGATATCCATCAGAGTCAATCGAAATAAATAATGGACAGGGGTGGTCCGTCCATCATCTGCTCAGCGCTAGCCTGTCTCTAGTCAGAGCAAACCGGCTGCTGGAGCACTTTGATTCTCGAGCACAATTCAGAGTCTCCTCCATGAGTCGTGTTCAGGGGTGGTCCGTCCATCATCTGCTCATCGCTAGCCTGTCTCCAGTCGGAGCAATCCGGCTGCTGGAGCATTTTGATTCTCGAGCACAATTCAGTACCTCCTCCATGAGTCGTGTACAGGGGTGGTCCGTCCATCATCTGCTCATCGCTAGCCTATCTCCAGTTGGAGCAATCCGGCTGCTGGAGCATTTTGATTCTCGAGCACAATTCAGTACCTCCTCCATGAGTCGTGTACAGGGGTGGTCTGTCCATCCGCTGCTCATCGCTAGCCTATGTCCAGTCGGAGCAATCCGGCTGCTGGAGCATTTTGATTCTCGAGCACAATTCAGTACCTCCTCCATGAGTCGTGTACAGGGGTGGTCTGTCCATCCGCTGCTCATCGCTAGCCTGTCTCTAGTCAGAGCAATCTGCTGCTGGAGCACTTTGATTCTCGAGCACAATTCAGTACCTCCTCCATGAGTCGTGTACAGGGGTGGTCTGTCCATCATCTGCTCATCGCTAGCCTGTCTCTAGTCAGAGCAATCTGCTGCTGGAGCACTTTGATTCTCGAGCACAACTCAGTACCTCCTCCATGAGTCGTGTACAGGGGTGGTCTGTCCATCATCTGCTCATCGCTAGCCTGTCTCTAGTCAGAGCAATCTGCTGCTGGAGCACTTTGATTCTCGAGCACAATTCAGTACCTCCTCCATGAGTCGTGTACAGGGGTGGTCTGTCCATCATCTGCTCATCGCTAGCCTGTCTCTAGTCAGAGCAATCTGCTGCTGGAGCACTTTGATTCTCGAGCACAATTCAGTACCTCCTCCATGAGTCGTGTACAGGGGTGGTCTGTCCATCATCTGCTCATCGCTAGCCTGTCTCTAGTCAGAGCAATCTGCTGCTGGAGCACTTTGATTCTCGAGCACAACTCAGTACCTCCTCCATGAGTCGTGTACAGGTGTGGTCCGTCCATCATCTGCTCATCGCTAGCCTGTCTCTAGTCAGAGCAATCTGCTGCTGGAGCACTTTGATTCTGGAGCACAATTCAGAGTCTCATCCGTGATTCATGAAGAGTTGTGGACCTCATGGTGAGATCAAGGAATATTTGAATCTTCCTTTTTTCCATAGTGCCTATAAACGTACCGGACAAAAAAGGACTCACCCCTAGAGGTGGTGTTCCAACTCCCTGAAACACCTCCTTTATACTCCGTAATACGGCTGTTACTTTCAGTCGATTAATTTAAGTTATAGAATAATCGATTTGTCGAAGCAGAAACACATATTACTTACTACAAATAACAATTAATCTATTAAGATTATTGATGTTCTTGGGATTTTGCCGTGTGAAAATAACATTTAAAACTCTCAACGTTTCGAGAGGAACCTTGCCTCCTCTTTCATTAGAATTAAAACAATGTGGCCAAGGAATGTGAGTCAATGAGCTTACAAAAACTAGAGAAATTCCTCTGTTCGTCAGCAGCCAGAAAATACTGTATGGACCTTGGTAGAAAAACGCGCCATATTAATAGAACGGCGTACAGAGTAGTAAGGAAGGAAAAGGGGACGGGGGAAAACTGAGACTCCTCTAAGAATGAGGAATGTCGTCTTCTTGGGCTCCTATCTTGGCTAGGTCCGTTCTACTTCTCGAAACCATAAGAGGTGTCCATAGAACTGTTATCTCCTGTTCTTCATCAGTTCTTTGTTTGATCTTAGTCTTCTCTCTCCATCTTTTATCTTTGGGCCAGGAATCTCCTAAGCATTTTCATTTTTATTATTATTATTATCATTATTTATTATTATTATTTTATCTGATTTAATGTTGCTCATGTACTTGGTATGGCACGAGGTTGGTGCTCACAAACTCGAAAAGCTTGAGAACGCCAGATGTACTTTTTATTTGAAATGGAAATATGAATGTTTGAAACTAAAGGGTGCAGTGACGTCACTAAAATGGTCGCCATCTTTAAATAGTGCAAAGTATTAAAATCAAAAGTAGCCTATATGTTAACCAGGTAAATCAGCTACTTCCATGTAAAATTCATGTAAGTTGGACCAGTGGTTCTTGCGTGATTGAGTAATACACAGGCACACCATCTCATTTTTAGCCTCGCTTCGCTGTTTGCCTCTCACAAAGGTAGACCGGCTTTGATTCCCAGTCAGTACATGTGAGATTTTCCAAGATAATGTGATGCCTAATGGTTTTTCGATGTGGTGTATATTATGAGGTGAAAGGGATGAATAGTGGGGGTTGAAAGATTCCTAACGGAGCGTGTATCTCTTAAACGACATAGGCGAGGAGTTGGATTTTCTCCGAGTTTCAATCAGCTTAAAAATAAATAAATGAATAAATAATTAAAATAAGCAGGTGTTCGACCGTTTTTTTTTCATAAATCCAATTTAAGGGGCCTATGGGGAGGGGTGAAATTCAGGAAGAAAAACGTCCACTAAGGAAGGATTTTTGGATGTTCACTCTCATCGACCAATCAAAACTATTAAAGTTAGAAGAAGGAGATATGTTTGTTGTGTGTCGAAAAAGTCTACTAAGGAGGGATTTTTGGATATTCAGGTTCTAAGGGGTGTTAACGGGGTTAAACCTGCACGTCATTGAATAACAATATGACACGACTATGACGCAAGCCCCTTGGTGCCAGAATTTTGCCCCGAATGGGATCTTTAACGTGCAAGTAAATCTACTGCTCATTCGCACCCTCAAAATCTAACTGACTGCACCAGGATTCAATCCTGCAACCTTGGGAGCAGCAAGTGAGAACGTTACAGCTGCACCATGTATCCAGTCTCGAGGATAATAACGGTAGGTTGAAATATATTAACCCGCGAGGGCTGGCGCATGGTATGTTTGGCCCGGGGCTTAAATAAAGCTCTATATTTTCGTTTTGGTCAGCCCTTATTTCCTGTCGGTTACTGTACCTTCCTTCCTAGCCTTGAACTTCACCCTGCAAAAGAAACATGTCCATAGCTTTTGGAACACTCAAGTTATTTCTATATTATTTACGGTCGGGTCAGATTTACCCATGGCGCCAGTCCTCGTGTGACAATTTTCGGCCTACGTTAGTCGGGACAATCTGTAAAAAATAAGTGGGAAAATCCACCTATTTTGGTGAAGCACAATCACATAGCTCATGTTCTTGTTGATCCTTGTTTAGGGTCTAGGGACACCTTAGTCATTAGCTCCTTTGTTCAAAAAATATTAAGTCGACTGATTGCTGCCAACGTCAAGGCCAATGTTACTGTCACGAAAATTAGTGTCATTTTACTGAATTTTAAATTTGAAAAATATAAATAAACCTCATTTTATATCGAGAATAGCTCACAGGAAGACACCAGGTGTAAAACTACTTCAATATAATCCGTACGACTACGACAAAAGGGAGAGACACACTATGGGTCAAAATGACCCGGCACCAGTTCTTGTGTTATATTTTTATCATTTTAAATGGCTATGTCGACTTCGCTGGGGTCTGGCGTTACGTTACGGTGACGGGCCGAAATGTACCGAGAATGCACGGAGGTGTGTGACGTCACAGTACTGCTTGAGCTTCCTCCTTTCCCCGCGCGCTCCGGTGAACGTGACGTCATCCAGCCAGCTACTTCCTTTGACCTTTGTTTGCACTTTAATTTGTATCTTTTTTTTTTCGCTTTTCGCTATTGTCTTCCCCTGCAGGGTTGGCCCTTCCCTCGGACTAAGCGAGGGATCCCACCTCTACCGCCACTGAGGGCAGTGTCCTGGAGCTTGAGACTCTGAGTCAGGGATACAACTGGGGTGTGTGACCAGCACTACGCCCTGGCGACCTCACCTGCAAAGCGAACAGGGGGCTTGATGAAGGGATGGGAAGAGTGGGACGGTTAGACAAGGAAGTGGGAAGGACACGGCCGTGCCTGACTTATATTTCACTAATTTGAGTAAATTGCATGCAATATAGCGTACTGATACAAAATAAATAAACTTTGTATGAAATGCTTTATAAATAAAGAATATGCTCCACTGATGAAATCGTTTAGTCTAAATAATTATTTGCTAAAAAGTTATATGTAAGTCATTTTATATAGAACGATGTTCGTTGGCACAAATGGCTCCGTGGTTAAAGCGTTGGCCTATCAATCATATGCCTATGGTTCAAACCCCACCAGAGTTATTTTTTTGCTTGAAATTTTATATATTTATTATTTTGTAATGATTCAGACGTTTTAAAAAATTTTTATTTATTTTATTTAGTCAATTTACCCTCTAGGTTGGTGGTTCCCACGGACTCAGCGGGGGAACTCACCACTACCGCCTCTATGGGCAGTGTCCTGGAGCCTGGAACATCTGGTCGGGAGGGATACAACTGGGGAGGTGTGATCAGCACTTCGCCCAGGCGGCCTCACCTGCAAAGCGAACAGGGGCCTCATGAGGGATGGGAAGGGATGGAAGATTGGGATGGATAGGCGAGGAAGAGGGAAGGAGGCGGCCGTGGCCTTATAGTAGGTACCATCCCGGCATTTGCCCGAAGACGAAGTGGGAAACCACGGAAAACCACTTCGAGGATGGCTGAGGTGGTAATCGAACCCCCTCTACTCATTTGGGCCACCCGAGGCTGAGTAGACCCCGTTCCTGTCCTCATACCACTTTTCAAATTTCGTGGCAGAGCCGGGAATCGAACCCAGGACCTCCGAGGCGTCAGCTAACCATGCTGACCGCTACGCTACGGAGACGACTTGTATCATTTAAAATGATATAAAGTCTTGTCTTTCAGACTGACTGTCAGTGTTTTTCACGCCAGTTCCCAAGGGTTAAACAGATTGGCTTGGAAGTTGCCTTGGAAGTAAGATGTGGAGATGAAACGAATAGCTCAGGAAAAATAGGCATGGAGTACTGTATCAAATTAGTCAAAAGACTGAAGACTCAAACAACACCAACAAGTGGCTTAGAGAGGTTTGAAGTGGGTAAGAAGAAACCGCACTGTCCCAGGGTTACAAATGGTTTCTAAAGACGACCATAAACTGTGGCGGAAGATTCCGGCATTAACCGTTGTGCGATAAAAGAAAAAGTTATTATCCAAGTCTCGTAAAGAATAACATTTAATTTGAAGTTTTAAATGTACAGTATTATCTTAATGACTACGTACAGCGCTGATGTCGTTGGCGATATGGATTAACAAATTATTTCAGAAAGCCTTATGTTCCGTTGTTTTCAGCTTTTAATGGCATCACGGGATATAAGTGCGGCCATTTGGAGCATTATCGCGCAGAGCCAGGAACATTAACAGCTAATTACAAGGCTGTAGTTGGAGATAAGAGCACGACTCCTTGAGGACACTCTGTTATATCCCTTTTAATTTATGTAGCTTTGTGGTGACAAAGGTTTGCTCTGGAGGGGTTCTTTAACGTCCGCAGTGCGGTGTGAACATAAGTACAGGAACCCCCGAGAATCAGGTAAGTTTATACTAGATCTGGCACTTTTAATAGTTTAATATTGGCTTCAGTGGCGTAGTCGGTAGCATGCTGAACTCTCGTGCCCAAGATCGCGGGTTCAATCCCGACCAAAGTCGTCGGATTTTTTTTAAGAGCGTTAAAATCCTACAGTATGCCTTCCTTCGAAGGGGAAGTAAAGCTGGCGGTCCCATGTCATAGATTTTTGGCATGTAAAAGCTTGGCACGATGGGTGAGTGGTTATCGTGTCGGACTACCAACCCTAAGCTTGCAGGTTCGCTCGTGGCCGTGGTAAGTGATATTTGAAAGGCGACAAAAATCCCAGCACGCATGTCATGAGTTGTTGGCATGTTAAAAAAAACATGTGAATTCAGTAGGCCGTGCTCATAATGGCAAAATTAATCTCGGGATTTTCCGCCAACACAAAGTTCCTGATTTCTCTACTAGAACGCGCTATAGTGTCAAGGAGCTTAGATATCTAACCTTGAAATTCATAGCGCTCCAAAGAACAACCAAATTCGACATGCAAGCTGCCTTGTGGGAATCAAATAACAAAGCTTGCACCCGGCACCCGAAGCCATACGATCTTATTATTATTATTATTATTATTATTATTATTATTATTATTATTATTATTATTATGGCATGTAAAAGAACCTTCCACTAATTAAACTTGTGTTAAGCTAAATGTTCAGGTTAGATTTAGTTGAAACGCTCTATCAAACTTCCAACGTCCACCACTAGGTGTCAGTTATATCTGGTAGCGAAAGTTGGAAATACTTGAAATAGAACGGAACTTGTAGCTCACCCTATGGGTGTCCATATTGAAGCAGTTACAGCATCTGGCGAGCCGAACATGTCCTTGGACACTCCCGGCACTAAAAGCCATACGCTAAATCATCATCATCCTCTACGGCGTATCCCAATTAATGGGGGTCGCCGGAGCCAACCCAGCTCATTTTGGTTTTGGCCGGCGTTTTAAGACCGGATGCCCTTCCTGACGCCACGTGATTTTTCAGGTGAAAATTTCGCCCAGCTGTCACCGGGATTAGCCATACGCTAAATAAACTACATAAATAAATTGATTAACAATTTCTGTTAATCAATTAGTTGAAGCAGAACACTCGATTGCTGGCTACAAATAACGATTAATGTATTGTGCGATTGATTGATTGGTCTTCTGGCCGATTAATCGGTTATTTCAATAATCGATTTATCGATGTACTTCGCTCTCACAGAAGCAAAACAGACAACTAATTAAAAATATTGTATCATATGTTTTTAAATAATGTACCTTCTGTGTGAAAACTAGATTAAAACAAAGTTCCGTGAACTATAGCCTATTTTCATATATCCTACTTATGTTAATTGCCTCTATCAATATAGAAAATTTCAATTTGATCGCTTTAATAGATTAATAGATATTGAGAACTGTCTATATATTTCGGATGGTTGCCATGTTGGATTTTATATATATAGGCCTTAGAGTTATGTACTATCACATGAAGATTATTGTGTAGGTGTATTATTCAAACTTCAATCGCATGACTAGGACACAAGATATAAAAACGAGATTTTAAAATATCGCACAGCCGCCATCTTGAGGTTATGTAAACAATTGAACTAAATTTGATGTCTGTGCGTTACAATGTGTATACATATTTACTATACCATATGTCACTGCGCTCAGATGGTTATATCGCAAGAAAAGTCTATTAAAATGTCTCAACTTCGCTTGGCAACCATATTCGTTTTGTACTTAGGTTATTGAAAGTTACATAAATCGACGTGTAGTAGTGCCCCTTATGAACGTACAAATTTTAAGGATGATATCAGTAATAGGTTCGGAGATATGAAATGCCAGTGAAATATTTCGCACAGCCGCCATCTTGAGGTTATGTAAACAATTGAACTAAATTAAATTCCAGTGTATTACAATGTGTAAAAACATTTGTTGTAACATGTTTAATTGCGATAGTTAAATCGCGAGAAAAGTCTATTAAACGTTTCAAATTCGCTTGGCCGCCATGTTTATTTTGTAGTTAAAAGGTTTTTGAAAATCTCATAGGTGAACTTCTAGTAGTACCCTTTAACACCGTACAAAGTTTAAGGGTGATATCGGTAATAGTTTCGGAGATATTGAATACCGGTGAAATAATTCGCACAGCCACCATGATGGATTGGGGAGACATATTAAAATTTAAGTGGCACGGTCGAGGTCGCCCAAACTGGTGCTATGACCTTACCGAGTTTCAATGAAATCTCTCCATCCGTTTTGAAGTCATTAGACACACACACACACACACACACACACACACACACACACACACACACACACACACACACACACACACGGACAAAAGGTGATCTAATAAGCTTATTTTTTCATAAATGAAAATAGGCTAACAGCAATATTTCTGTCGTAAATTGTAAACATTCAAAGTCTTTGCTGAAAAGTCTTCTTTTTCTCCTTACGATTCCCTCCAAAATTTGATTGATGCTTGTCCTTCCACTGTCACTGACTCTTATTTGAGTCCAGTTACAAAACTCGTTTAATCCACTTGTGAATAAGAATCATTTTCAAGAGAAACGTTTCTCTGGACTTTGCCTCGCGTATCTTTTGTGTTTGTTGTTTTCTACTTTTTTCTTCTTGCTTTGTGTTTCTTGTTTTTTTTTGTTTTCTGCTTTTGTTTTTGAATTTTTCTTTTTTGCTTCGTGTTTTTTTTTTGTTTTTGGTTTTATGGTTGTTTTCTGGAAAACCAAATAAAACAAAACAAAATAAAATAAAACAAAACATAACAAAAAAGCTAAACAAAAAATAAAAAAACAATTTATAACAAAATAAAACGAAATAAAATAAAACAAATTCTAAATAGGGGCAGATGACCTCGTAGTTCCGCCCCTTAAAACAACAATAACTAACATCAAAATAAAACAAAATAAAATTAAACAAAACAAAATAATTAAATAAATAATTTTAGGACATGATTCTTATTCACAAGTGGATTACACGAGTTTTGCAACTCAGTTGGTTATTGTTAACATAAACAAGGAAGCACACTTTGTATATTTAAGCAAATATTGAGGAAAATAATAGCAAGTAAATATGATTCTGTAGAATTAATGAACTTTCACGTTCCACAGGTTAGATCGCCAAGCTATTATTTCACATTCAAAGGTCAAGAACTTCCCACCACTTAAATTCAACAATCATGAAAATAATAACCAACTACAATAAATTTGCTTCAGTCATAGATATATTTATTGAATCCGACGTTGTGTTCAATAACAAATTAAAACGTTTTGTGTCTAAATTATAAGCTGTGACTCTTTATTAGGCACTGTCCATGCTTCATCAAGGTATTCATATTTATGTTTTGTTTCGTATTATTTTAGTTCGTTTTATTCATAACTAGTTATTAGCTACTAATTATGTATTTTAAGATTTTTGTCTTATTCTGTACAAATTAGTTTACTTCTTTTTTATTTTCTTGTGTTTTCCTAAACTTATTTAGATTTACAATTATGTATTTTGTATTTGTGTCAAGAAGGTATTTAATTGTGTTTCATAAATAAATTCATATTTTTATTTTATTTTTAATCTAGTTTACTCTCCAGGTTGGAGAAACCCACGGACTCAGTGAGGGAACTCTCCACTACCGCCACTACGTCCAGTGTCCTAGAGCTGGGAACATCTGATCGGAGTGGTTACAACTGAGGACGTGTGATCACCTGCAAAGCGAACACAGGCCTTATGAGGGATGGCAAGGGAGGGGAAGATAGGGATGGATAGGCAAGGAAGCGGGAAGGAGGCGGTCATGGCCGTACAGTAGGTAGCATCCCATCATTTGCCGGAAGACGTAGTGGTAAACCACGGAAAACCACTTCGGGGATGGCTGAGGTGAGAATCGAACCCCCTCTACTCATTTGGGCGACCCGAGGCTGACTAGACCCCGTTCCAGTCCTCATACCACTTTTCAAATTTCGTGGTAGAGCCTGGAATCGAACCCAGGACCTCCTGGGCGGCAGCTAACTACGCTGACCGCTACGCTACGGAGGCGACAATAAAAAACAAGAAGTTCTGTGACGAACTAAAGAGCCTACTTTTCTTAAAATTTAAGATTCATGCCAATGATTAATCTATATGGATCTATCTATAATAATGACCAAATTAAGTTGGTAATATCAAAATTTCCAATTAGTTGGAAATACTGTATACCTGGCAAAATGTAGCCTAATAGAGAACTACAGTTGGCAGCCCTGGTGACTGAATATAGCCTTTTCTTAGTTCCAACTCTTAAGGTACAGAATACAAAATTTGGTTGAAGTCCAATGGATAGCATGGACGTTACATGCAGTTAAACATTGGATCTAACAGCGCGCGTAAAATCATGTTGGCAATAATGACATACCGGTACATATATTGGTCAGAAATAATCTGAAATAATATGATCTATTTTTGTGCCAATTTTGAATGAAATCCATTGGTTAGTATAGAAGTTACATGAATTTTAAAATTGGACTTATCAGCAGGCTTAGAATCAAGTTGGCAGCACTGTCGTATATTAGTGACTCAAAATTAATCTTGAATGCCAGGTGCTATACGTGTGCAAAGTTTAGAGCTATTGGCTTGCATACTTTCTGATATAATGATATTAGGGTAACAAAAATAGAGACAGCATTTATTAACAGTTGGTAGCCCTGGTTACTATTAAGAATCGGCACAGTCATGTCTGTTATGGTGGTCTACACATAGCACACACGAAATTTGGTTGAAATCCAAATGATAGTATAGAAGTTACATGTATTTAAAGTTGGACCTCTCAGCAGGCTTAGATACATGTTGGTAGCACTGACGTATATACGTTACTCCAAATTAATGTAGAATGTCAGGTACTATAAGTGTGCTTATTTTAAAGCTGTCGGCTTGCATACTTTCTGATATATGGGTATTTGGATTTTAAAAAATTGGGAGCATTTATTAACAGTTGGCAGCCCTGGTGACTCTTAAGAATACGCTCAGTCATATCTGTTTATGTACACATAGCACATGCGAAATTTGGTTGAAATCCAATTGATAGTATAGAAGTTATATGCATTTAAAAATTGGACCTATCGGCAGGCTTATAATCATTTTGGCAACACTGCCATTTAAGGCCTCCTGGAAATTAAACTGCAATATTATTATCTATACGTGTGCCAATTTTGAAATAGCTCCCATTCATACCTTCCAAGATATCCAAACTGGAGCTCAAATTTCAATTGCGATTTTTCAGGAGTTGGTACACTGATATCATTTTCATATATGGCCGTGAGATATTCAGGTATAGATATTTACTCCTACCAAATTTTGTTTGGATTGCTGCAGCCGTTTAGGAGTTGATAAGGGGATACACACACATAGCCAGACAGACAGACAGACAGACAGACACACATTTGCCCGATCTCATCAGTCTACTTTTTCCTCATTTTTGCAAAATGTGAAAAGTAGGCTAATAAATAAATAAATAAATAAAAAGTAACTTTTGTAAATTTCAATTCATCATTGCAAAAAAAGCGTAACTAAAATTAAGCGACGACCTCTCATTTAAACTCATTTTGTTATCTCGTGTCTACTAACCAACTAATCGATTGTATGCTCGATAGTTTTCGATTAATTTCAAATCAGGGTATTCGATTAATCGATTATTATTAATTCATTAATTGAACATCTCTTATTATTGATTACACCTTGTTATGCATTTTTATTTATTTATTATTTTATTTATCGTATGGCTTTTAGTGCCGGGAGTGTCTAAGGACATATTCGGCTCGCCTGAGTCTGTAGTTGCTTCCAGCGGACACCCTTAGGGTGAGCTTCAAGTTCCTTTCAAATTCAAGTACCGGTAGTTCCAATTTTCACTACCAGATATCAATGATACCTAGTGGTGAACGTTGGAACTTTGAATAGAGCGTTCCGACGAAATCCAACCTAACAATTTAGCTTCACAAAAGTTTAGTCTGTGGAAGGATCTTTTACATGCCACACATCTATGACATGGGACCACTGGCTTTACTTCCCTCCGAAGGAAGGCATACAGAAGGATTTATAACTCTCTAAAAACATTCGACGACTTCGGCGGGGTTTGAATCCGCTATCTTGGCCACAGCAGTTCAGCATGCTACCAACTACGCCACCGAAGCCGCTTCTTGTTATGTATAATTGTGTATTGTATAAATTACCAGTTCTAGTCGATACAACCACATTAACAACTCAGTTATATTTTAATGTTTGTTCAAGTGATAAAAGTAACTAATTAATTACAAAATCTCATTACATAAATACAAAATTTTAAATAGTAACAATTACTAAGTAACGAAATAACGTCAAAAATGGCTACGGTAGAATTTAACGATTTCACATTAGCAACAAGAACGCAACACTCACAAAAGTATAAAAGGTTAAAGGAATATGAATAATCGGTATATTGGCTTTCACGACCAGTGAATTAAAATGAAAATCCTCAGCCTGCTTCCAGTCTCCGACCGGGTCAGAGAATGGAATGAATGAAGCCCCCATCTAGCGGCGAGGATATGAACTGTGCCGGCTGCCGAAGCCTGTCGCACTCCCCTGGGGGCAATGATTAAATGAATGACAGATGAAATGAAATGATAGAGGAGAGCGTTTCTGGAATGAAATTGTGACAGGGAAAACCTGAGTACCCGGAGAAAAACCTGTCTGCCTCCGTTTTGTCCAGCACAAATCTCACATGAAGTGACCGGGATTTGAACCACGGACCCAGCGGTTAGAGGCCGGCGTGCTGCCGCCTAAGCCACGGAGGTTCAGTGAATTAAAATAATTGTTTCAAAAGAACCGACTCGTTACAAGTTTAACTAAAAGACTTTCTGTAACATAATAATTGTAAACACTGATGTACATAAGGGGTTATATACGTATCCAGAGAACCTAAAGTGAGCATGACTAGAGTCCCGGATTTTATATTTTAAGGATATCCGAAAAATATTTCAGCAAACATATATAATTATTTCATCACAACACTATATTTACCCCTAATATGCCATTTTGTTCGATACTGAAGCCGCGAAATATCACGAAATAAAGTTATTTTGCGAAATGTGTTATTTTCACCTTAAAATGCTTGATATTTACCAATGAAATGCTGGCAATGCGATTTGATTTTAAAATATGTATTTTAAATTAATTGAAATTATTCCATTATTAGTCTATGATAAAAAATAAGAAATCTGAAATATAAATGTTTCATAAGGGACAGGGAGGCATGGAGATCTGCATCTAACCAGTCGAATGACTGAAGACTCAAACAACAATAACAACAACAACGACCTCGTGGTCATATAGCCCCATGTATGTGTGTCTGATAACCTGTGTTATTGTGATGGCTGTACCAGTGTGTATTTGTAAATTGGAGATAAGATTGGGAAGGAGGTGGCCGTGGCTTTAACTTAGAAATCAACTCAGCATTTGCTTGGAGTAGAAGTGGGGGAAACCATGGAAAACCCCTTCCAGGATGACTGAGGTGGGAATCTAACCATCCTCTTCTCAGTTTTCCTCACGAGGCTGAGTGTACCCCGTTCCAGCCCTCAAACCAGAATTAAAATTTCTTGGCAGGATCACAATGGATCATGCGTATTCAAGTCTTACTTAACAGATGTGACCAATCCGAGGAGCACTTTTCCTTAAAACGAATCTGCTGATTGAAAGTTTGACTCAAACCCTCGTCACTTCTAAGTTGTCCTCACAATCTCATACCTGGATTGAAGACTACCATAGCAGAGTAGAAAATCAACAAGTAGTTCCTTGAATATTTAAATAGCCTATTTTCATATATCCTACTTATGTTAATTGCCTCTATCAACATACAACATTTGATTGCTGTAATAGATTCGCAGATATTGAGAACCGTTTAAATATTTCGGATGGTCGCCATGTTGGATTTTTATATATGTAGGCCATGTAGTTACGAACAATTATATGAAAATTATTGCGTAGGTGTATTATTCAAACTTCAATCGCATGATTAGGACACAATACATAAAAAAGAGATGTTAACATATCGCACATCCGCCATCGTGAGGTTATGGAAACAATTGAACTGAATTATATGTCACTGCATTACAAGCATTTGTTGTACTATATTTCACTGCGCTCGGATGGTTAAATATCGAGAAAAGTCTATTTAAATGTTTCAGCTTTGTATTTAACAGGGTTTTAAAAGTTACATAGGTGAACTTCTAGTAGTGCTTCTTGTCACCGTACAAAATTTCAAAGCGATACCAGTGATTGTATCGGAGATAGAGAATGCCGTTGAAATATTTCGCACAGCCGCCATGTTGGATTCGTGAGACATAATAAAATTTGAAGGGGTCGGAAAAAATATTACTATGACATTACAGAGTTTCATTGAAATCGCTTCAGCCGTTTAGAAGTTATAAGGGGGGGGGCACATACACACCCCAACCACCACCCCCACACACACGCGCATAGACACACGGAGAAAGGTGACCTCATAAGCCTATTTTGTCATAAATGAAAATAGGCTATAAACGGGTCATCTGTTCCTAAGGCCCGGAAATTCATGCAAAATCATATTTTTGCATATTTATGCATATTGTGGTAATTTCGGCACAAGGCATCATATTTTTCTCCTTTGCCTGTTTAAGTATATATCTTTGCTTGAGAAGGGCGTATATTCTAGTTTCCTGTTGTTTTGAAGCGCTTCTTGTTACTTCATGTTGTTAAAATCGTATATGTCGATTCGGACTCCGAGAGTCTATCACAGAATAATACTGAAATTATTTTAATACCTGGTACGTTTCAGTCCTCTTTGCAAGTTAATATCAATTATTTGTATTCAGCATTCACTAAATAAATATTGTAAAATTATTTTCATTAAAAATATTGTAATCAGTTATACTTAAAAATCAACATAATAAAATAATTATTGATGGACACACCATAACGTAACAATTCCTACCATTTAGAACTGATTCTTTGTTGAGATGTTTTAAAGAAATGTGTAGTTATATGTCCGTCTGTTCATATTTTCTTTATATTCATAATAGAAACGCTTAAGAATGCGGAGTGATCGTAATTCCGTAGCTATTTCCTAGTGCATATTTTATGAAACGTGATGCATATTTGACCAACAATTTGTGCATTTTGATGTTCATTTATTGAATAGTCCATAAACCACCGGGCCTTAGTGATTACACTGCGATCCCAAAGGTCTTGGTTTCAATTCCAGCCTCTGACAAGAAATTAAGTTTAATCAGTCTGCACTCTGTCTGTGAAGCAAAATTGTGGAGCGGTGAGTTCCATTCCTGCTTCACCCTTCTTAGAAGAGGCTTTTCGTGTTTATTTTCTCTTCTACTCCAGGAAAGTGTCGGTATGGTTCCTTATCACGGTTATCAACACACACACCACACTAACCCAAGTATACGAAGCTGCTGACCAGGATGGCAAAGCCGTTAAATGAAATAACTACACTGCTCTGGGGGATAAAGTTACACAACACTGTTGGCAAATATTGTCTTGGTAATAACTTGTTAGCAGAGTAGCGACATCAATCTCAAAGCGCAAGTGGCCACTGCTTCTGTTTGCTCTGCTCTCCACTCGAGAGCGCCATCAGCACACCATTGTAATTAATCAGCGAGCGTCACATCCAACAGCTGCTCTTGTTGCTGTTGGTTCATTTATGGGTCTGCAACATCGTAGCCGTTCAATTCCGTGCACTTGGGTGTTTGTGTGTACAATTTGGTATTGTGAATGGTAAAAGGGCACACAACAGTATGACATAACTGAACGGAGACTAGTATTGTAATAATAACAATAGTGGTATTGGTGTTATGACCATTTTAACTACAGCAGCGGGTGTAGTATAGATTGCGATACACCACACTACAAAAGTCCCCTGATGATGGTGATAGGCTATCACTCGCTAACGAGTAAGATGTCTTCTTTGCGACTACAAGACGTGTGTGTCTGTGGGTCCTCTGATGACTGTGTAGACCAATTCTGGTGCCGCAAACTCTTCCACAATGTTCACAAACATATATTTCACCCACAACTCACTAAGGATAGTTCCCTTGAGCGGTCATTCGTTCTTTCCTTGCCTGTGGCTTATTCACTGCATGCCTTCGACGTTCGTGTTCGAAGTGTTGTGGACCTCCGTAAACAAGCCGACGCCATACTTTTCGGTTAGAAGCTGTGGTCTCAAAGTTTTCGGCGTTGATCATACATTTCTGCATGTTAGATTTCAGGGCATCTTTGTGCCTTTTGCGCTGTCCTCCCTGCGTACTGTGTCCATCCGTAAGTTGAGCATACAAGATTTGCTTAGGGAGACGAGAGTCGGACATACGGACAACAAGACCAATCCATCGGAGTTGATGTTTGATTATTGTGGCATAGATGCATGTAGCATTGGCTTCTTCAAGGCTGCTGATGTTGGTCGCCGGTGTTGCCATGTTATTCTCAAAATTCTTCTCAAACAACGTTGGTGAAATTTCTCCAAGCAGATTATGTGTCTCCTGTAGGTGGTCCAAGTTTCACAGCCGTAAGTAAGGCTTGGCATTACGATAGATTGGTTATACGTAAAGCTTAGTTCGAGTTCCGATATTATGATTATTATAATTATACAACTCCCCTAGACCCAAAATGGTGGCATCTATGACGTCATGGAATACACTAAAGGTTTTAAAGATGCATAAATGATACATTCTATGTGTTAATACGGCTTTATATACAACACGAATCGTAACCTCTTGCCTGTAGCACAGCATTAAGTTTCGTTCGGACAGTGACAGTAGCGACCAATGGTTTCGCCCAGACAGTCGTCTAACCAAGTAGTGACCATTGTCTTTGTTTGACCGTGGCTTTAGAAAAGTACAAAGTAGGGTAGAACCGGAAAGGAAAGCATTTCTACAGAAAAGGAATATTTTGACATCGAATATAGATTTAGGTATTAGGAAGTCATTTTTGAAAGCCTTTGTCTGGTGCGTGGCGCTCTATGGAAGTGAAACTTGGACTGTTGGAGCTTCAGAAAAGAGGAGAATTGAAGCCTTTTAAATATGGTTTTACAGGAGAATGATGAAGATAGGTTGGTAGGACACTCACTAAGACACCCAGGAATAGCAAGCTTAGTTATGGAAGGAAGGGTCGAGGACAAGAACTGTAGGGGTAGACCAAGGTTAGAATATGTTAAACAGATTGCCTCGGATGTAAGGTGTGGTAGCTATGTAGAGATGAAACGATTAGCTCAGGGCAGGAAGGCATGGAGCGCTGCATCAAACCAGTCAAAAATTCTGAAAACTCAAACAACAACAACAACAACAACAAAAGTAATGGATGAACATTCGTAACTCGCCACCACACGTCGTACTTGAACACATGTCAATGCATCGGCATCTAACGACGCACTGTTTAAAACCACACCCAGCTGACAAAATGGCGCCAATTCAAACCAAAGCATCAAACAAACGAACATCAACGTCCGCGTGTTATCTATGACGTCATCAACTACACCAAAACTTTCTCATAGGAACGTTCGTATACTTAAAAACTTTCGCACCCTCAAATGCCAACTGAGCGGCTTCGGTGGCGTAGCTGGTAGCATGCTGAGCTTCTATGCCCAAGGACGCGGGTTCAAACCCGGCTGAAATCATCGGATTTTTAAGAGCGTTAAAATCCCTCAGTATGCCTTCATTCGGAGGGGAAATAAAGCCGGCGGTCCCAAGTCATAGATTTTTGGCATGATAGAGAACCTTCCACGAATTAGACTTGTGTGAAGCTAAATTATAGGTTAGATTTGACTAGTGCTCTTAGGTTCCAACGTTCGTCGCCAGGAGCCGACTGCGGTGGGATCTAGTAACCAAGTTCAGAACTAGTTGTTCGTTGACGGTGGCGTTTGGTAGCAAAAGTTGCAACTACTTGAAAATTGAATGTCTGCAGTCCTTACTTGAATTAAAAACAGATAACATACACTAATAGAGCCATCACAATTAACACAGGTTATCAAACAGATTCTGCACACACCCAAAGTACACGGGGCTACATAACCGCGTTGTCGCAGGCCCTAAACTGAGGAATCAACCATTGCCAAATTCGATCCTGCAATCTTGGGAACAGCAGGCGAGAACGTTACCGCTGCGCCACGCAGCCAGTTAGACTACATTTGAGACGGAAGTGGCCAAACCCATTATGTTAGGGACCATCACAGCATTTTCTTGGAGTAAAAGTGGAGGGAACCCACGGAAAACCACTCGTAGGATCGCTGAAGGGGAAATCGAACCCATCTCTACTTATTTCTGCCTCCTGCAGTTGAATGTACCCCCTTAAGGGCACAGAACTAAATGTATTAGCAGAGCTGGGGATTGAACCCAGAACCTTTGAGACCGGATTGTCAACCCTTGAGAACTGGCGTGAAAAAAATATAACACGAGGAGTGGCGCCGGTTAATTTTGAACCATAGTGTGCCGCTCCCTTTTTTCTTGTAGTCGTACGGATTTTAATGAAGTAATTTACACCTGGTGTCTTCCTATGAACTATTCCCAAAATAAAATGAGGTTTATTTATATTTTTCAAATTTAACATCCAGAGAAATGTCAATAACTTTCGTAACAGTATGATTGGCCATGATAGTGGCGGTAAAGCAGTCATCTCCATTTTTTTTACAAAGGAGCTGATGACCAAGGTGTCCCTAGACCCTAAACATGGATCAACAAGAACGTGAGCCATGTGATTGTTCTGCATGAAAATATTTGGATTTTCCCTATTATTATTTACAGATTGTCCCAACTAACGTAAACCGAAAATTGTCCCACGAGGACTGGCGCCATGGATAAATCTGACCCAACCATAAATAAAATAGAAATAACTCGAGTGTTGGATTGCCAAGGTAAGTTTTTTGTTTTATGGAAGGGAGCTTGACTTCCGTAGCACATTGACATCACTCGTGACGCCAGTACTACTTGTATTTTGTGTCTTGTGATGGCCTTCTCAGTATGTGCTAGCCATACGTATTGGTGAGGTGTGTCTGTACCAACTGACGAGCCCAACGGCACTCTGGGACGAAACGCTGGCAATTTATGTTTGATCTGGTCGGACCAATTTTATCATAACAATTGATAATTTATCTGATCAAACGGAAATAACATCTTATTCCCATTTGGGAATGTCATAACCTATTACTTGAGTGTTCAAAAGCTATGGACATGTTTCTTTTGCAGGGTGAAGCTCAAGGCTAGGACGCAAGGTAGAGTAAGCGACAGGAAATAAGAGCTGACCAAAACGAAAATATAGAGCATTATTTAAGCCTCGGGTCATGCGCCATTCCTTGCGGGTGCTACGGGAAATTACTTCTAAGATAAAACCCAACTTGTATCACTTTTGCCCTGTCAAACGTTAGAATTAAATGTCTTAGCAATCAAACCCAAAACCTCATGAATGTCAGGCAATAACGCTAGCCACTAGACCACGAGGCGGGTGGCTATTTATTGCTGTCGAGGGTGACTCTAAGAAAGTGATATCACTTGAAAACTGAAGAGATCGTCATGAACGTGAACCCACTGTGTGGGAGCGAGATAGCAGCAAAGAAATGGGCCCATTGTGATTACATGTTGGAATTTTAATATCGTCCTAAATGTCCACATAAAGTTTTTGGCGTTCCTCGGCTTTGGTGCTGCAATGAAAAAAGTAATTACCGTTCATTTCTCGGCGACATGCAGCCAGAAGTTATTATTTGCACTCCACATAACGACATATTTCCTCTGCCAGACAGACAGTTACAGTAATGTGATGGAACACGCAGACAATGTAATTTTAAATCTTGAAAGTTGAACACAAAGTAATTATTCATGGCATCCATCCACATATATTGAACCCATTACAGAATTAACCAAATACAACTGGGTATGAACATATGACACGACTTAAGGTATGTTGTCAGTTGATAGTAAACATTAACCATTATGACAATGGTAATAATTAATATCCTATACCTAACTGCCTTGTCAAACACTAAAGAATGTTGTTTAATGTTTCGGTGTTCAATAAAACCCTCGTCAGCGTACATTGAATATTAAAATAATCTTAAAACTAGGTTTACAAAGACAAAAGAGAAAACGGATAGACTTACTATTCGAAATTTAAATAAATAGAAAGATCACGAAAGTAAGCCTACGTGGCTTAGGCGGCAGCACGCCGGCCTCTCACCGCTGGGTCCGTGGTTCAAATCCCGGTCACTCCATGTGAGATCTGTGCTGGACAAAACGGAGGCAGACAGGTTTTTCTCCGGGTAATCCGGTTTTCCCTGTCAAAATTTCATTCCAGCAACGCTCTCCATTATCATTTCATTTCATCTGTCATTCATTTAATCATTGCCCCAGAGGAGTGCGTCAGGCCTCGGCAGCCGGCACAGTTCATATCCTCGCCGCTAAATGGGGGCTTCATTCATTCCATTCCTGACCCGGTCGGAGACTGGAAGCAGGCTGTGGATTTTCAGAAAGGTCACAGAAAGAACTAGAAATAGTACATTATGCAACGAGCCTATTGTGGCAATATTTAAGACACAAGTATGTTTATAAAGCGAGCGTAAGCGAGGGTTATAATTTCCATACGAGTGTCTTAATTACCATTATAGGCGAGTTGATTACGACTGTTTATGTTCGACGTTAATTATAACTTTATTATATGTTTCAACATAAATATTCATAAATATCTGTTGAGATTCAGTCACTCGAATTTTGTGATCGGAGTGCAGCGCTGGGTAGGATATCTCTGTTTTTCAAGCTCTCTGACTGACCGACGCATGCGCTCTGTGTGCTTCAATGCCATATGTGCAGATTGTGCACCATTATTCAGTAAAACTGACACCGAAGTCGTTTGAAAGCAATGTGCTGTGTAGAAATTGGATTTGGGGATATAAGGTACAGTGCTATTTCTTGTTTCATATTTGCCAGTTTATTTACGCTAACATATGGACGGTGCATTTTCGGTAATTTATATAATGTTGGAATTTGAGCGCATGCGCGAAGGTATCCTTACCTAATTGGTCACACAACTGTTTCTTGAGCTCTGATTGGTGGGAGAAACTGTTTAACAATGAAAAATAGCGTTTTAATGAACCTCATTATGATACAGTTTTCTGACAGATAATGTTTATATTTCCACATTGTCGAACATAAACTTATGAATAAATGAGAATTGAATGAATATGAATGCACCTTAAAGGACTGCTTGTTAATCTATAATGCGGTTCAATTATAGTGAATCGGACGTCGCTGCTATAGGATGTATGTTCCAGTTATATTATCACTATCCTTCAATGTGGTTTAATATTATCGGACGTAATATTACCGTAACGTCGGGTATCCCTCAGGGCAGCGTAATCGGAACTTTGTTATTTTTGGCGTTTATAAATGACTTACCAAATGGGATTCGCAGTGACTGTCGATTGTTTGCGGATGATTGTGTAATATATCGAAAGATACATGACTCACAAGACAATGCAGTGCTTCAAGAGGACCTGAACCTGGTCTATAAGTGGGCGATTGTAAATAAAATGAAAATAAACACAAGAAAATGTAGTCTCTTAAAAATAGGGAAAGTGCGAAGGCAGGATTTTCAATATAACATTGGCTCGGAAATACTTGTAGAAGAAGATTCTTGCAAATATTTGGACGTTCACGTAAGGAATGATATGAAATGGAGTAGTCATATAGGATGTGTAGTTTCAAAAGCTTACAAATCCCTGCACTTTGTAATGAGGGTATTAAAAGGAAGTACTACCTCTGCCAAAGAATTAGGCTATTTGTCACTTGTAAGACCTATTCTGGAATATGCCTCGGCGGTTTGGGATCCATATCAAGTAGGGCTCATCAATGAGTTGGAAATGGTACAAAGAAAGGCCGCTAGATTTGTGCTCAGTGACTTTAATCCCAGGAGCATTGTGAGCCGTATGTTACAGAAACTTGGGTGGGAATCACTGGAGGCTAGGAGGATGAAATCTAGACTCTGCGCTATGTACAACGCGTATACAAATCAACCAGCATGCGGTGAGCTTAACAAACGATTGGGAAAGCCCACTTACATGGGTAGGAGCGATCATCCTTTCAAAGTTAAGGGCCGACCACAGCGAACAAATTATGGTAAATATTCTTTTGTAAACCGTGCCATTGATAACTGGAACTCTCTACCTGCCGCAGTCTTAGAGCCTTTTCCCAAACATATAGGTGTGTTTAAGAAAAGACTGACTATTTGTGTAAATACTCCAGTTTAATTGTTGTATAATTGTTATTGAATTGTTATGTACAATTATTTTTTTGTTATGTATATACAATTTGCCACCGGGGGGCACACCCCCCATTGCAAATAAATGAATGAATATGAAAAAAATATGAATAAGTAATATGACTATACCGGTTTTTCTTAGCATATGGCTTTTAGTGCCGGGAGTGTCCGAGGACATGTTCGGCTCGCCAGAGTTTGTAGCTTCTTCTATGCGGACACCCTTGGGGTGAGCTACAAATACCGTCGCTTGTGGAGTGTTGTCTGGGGAGGAAAGTGTGATTGTAAGGACGAGGGATTGGAAGGTAGCGGCTGTGGGCTATAGTTAGGGACCAGCCCCGGCATTCACCTGGAAGGAAGATGGGAAACCACAGAGGACCATCTTCAAGGTTGCCGGCGGGGGGATTCGAACCTCCTCGCCTCCCGGATGTGAGCGACTGCCAACAGTCACGCCGTAACGACCACGACTAACTCACCCGGTACTATACCGGTATATCAACCTTAATGGATAACCTGTGTCACATTGAAGTGCTGTAACTTAAAACAAAGTCAGATGAAACATACTTGTCAGTTGATAGATTGGTGAAAGACGTAAAATATTGCTGGTGTGAAATTATCTAACCTTGAAATAAACCAGAATATTCCGACTAGTTGGATCGTTCTGTTGAAATTAGCTGTCCAATTTGGCAATTCAGAACATGTATTTTACATCTATAAGTTGTATGAAACAATTGGGATGTTGCCAATAAAATGTAATGTTTGGATACTTTGAGAATAAAACGACCAGCATTCATGAGACAGTGGGCAACATCATAACTGACAAGTATGTTTCATCTGAAACTTTTTCAAGATTAGGCAACATCAATGTGATACAGACTATCCATTAAGGTTTCAAAATACTAGAACGCCTGATTAATCGAATCGCTGGTGTTCTCGAAGAGAATTTCATTCCTCAACAAACAGGCTTCCGTGCTGGTAATCATGTTTCAGTCAGATTTTGAATCTCACCCAACTCACCGAAGATATGACTGGAGTAGTATTCGTTGATTTGACTGCTGCGTATGACACTGTGAATCATAGGACATTACTGAGAAAGTGTACGACCTTACCAAGGACCACCATCTAACATCCCTCATCAACACCTCACTCCAAAACAGAAGATTCCAGGTCTCACTGCAGGGTAAGAAAAGTAGTCTGGATGGCGAAACCAGAAGAATGGTCTCCCACAAGGCAGTGTATTGACTCCAGCGTTGTATAACATCTGGACTAATGACCAGCCAATCCCAGTAAACACCAGACTATTGAAATATGCCGATGACACAACGGTAGCTGTTCAGGCCTCATCCTTCGAAGAAGCAGAGGAAAAGATGTCTTCAGCGATGGAAGAACTCTCCAAGTACTATGATGATAACCATCTCAAGCCAAACCCTAGAAAATCATAGGTGTGTGCGGAACAGGGAAGCGAGGCGGCAGCTGGATATGAGATGGTGACGGGAACATCTGAGACAATGTTCAACACCAGTATACTTAGGAGTAATGCTCTGGCATTCAAAGAACATTGTTTGAATACGAAAAGGAAAGTAAACTCCCGCAATGGTATACTTAGGAAGCTGATTGGAAGCACTTAAGGAGCCAGTCCACAAATTCAGAGGATCTCTGCACTTGCTTTGTGTTCGTCAGCTGCTGAATATGCTGCTTCCGTGTGGAATGCATCTGCTCATGCAGAGCAGGTTCATATTGCGGTTAATGATACTGTCCGTATAATCTCGGGATGCCTGAAACCAACGCTAGTACGGAAACTCTACCCACTTGGAGGAACAGCACCGGCTAACATTCGGAGGAGACTGATTCCTGGACACCCAATGTTCGGTCACCAGGCAGCAAAATCTTGTCTCAGATCCCGAAAGAGTTTCATTGCTAGGACTCTTCCACCGCAGGGAAGACAGGAAGCAAATCGTCTTAACAGATGGAGGAGTTCAGTGTCCCAAGATATTATGTCACCCAAGGAAGAACTAACTCCTCGCAGCGAAATTCCCTACCATCTAAGGAAGTCTTTTAATCGTATAAGAGCGGTCGTCCCCCGATGCAAAACTAACTTGAAGAAATGGGTCACTCCTCCGGCAGGCGCGGACACTTCTTCTGAATGTGGAGCTGAACAAGATCCAAGACACCTGCTAATCTGCCCTCTTCTGGACAATCCCTTCACCAGGGAATATGTTTATAGAGGATGTGACGAGGCCATTGCGGCAGCAACACTTTGGAATTGTTAACCGGACTCGGAAACGGACCAAAATGATATTCATATCCTAGACCTGGTGTTCGCAGTCTATTTGTCCAGAGAAAGTAAGTGAGGGGCATGAAACTGAAAGTACGTTATTATGAACCTGGGAAAATAATAAGTTATAACCTTCAAATCCTAGTCGACTTGGATCCTTGCACCAGTTGCATTCTTAGCCTATTTTAATTTTATGCAAAAAACAAGATGTTGAGTAAAGAACATATAGCCTACTTTCTCCTAAATGCATGGGTATTGTTATAACTCTTTGTCCTTTTCAAGGAGTATGATTGAATGTTGGTTGTAGTAGCTTGTTGAAATACAACGTGCTATAGGGATATTAAACATGAATATGAGGTGCCCTTTGATAGTGCTACCTCTGTAAAAAAATTCATTCAATTCGGTTTCACCGTGTTTGAATTGATCTGGGGAATGGATTTGCACACATACATGGCCGCTATTTGCAAACTATTGGGCTGATGACCTTGTAGTCAGTCATAAGATGAAAATGAAAATCCACAGCCTGCTTCCAGTCTCCGACCGGGTCAGTCAGTCATAAGATGCTTTCCACAAAAACGCATGTTGTTGCAAAATCCGGTAGAGATCAAATTATTAGGATGGTCGAAATTTGATTTAAGCTTTTAACATTTGGGTGGCCATCATTCCGTTTCCGTCAAGATGGCGGCGATATAAAACATGACACTGAGGTGCCTTTTGCTAGTGCTACCTCTGTACCAAACTTCGTTCAATTCAGTTTCACCGTGTTTGAATTGATAGGGGGACTCGATTTGCACACATACTTGGCCACCATCTGCAAACTATTGGGCTGATGATCTAGCAGTTTGGTCAGAATATGCTTCCCACATAAAGATTTGTTGTTGCAAAATTTGGTAGAGACTAGATTATTAGGTTGGTCGTAATTACATTTTAGCCTTTAACATTTGGGTGGCCGCGATTACGTTTCCGTCAAGATGGCGGTGATATAAAATATGACACTGAGGTGGCCTTTTCTAGTGCTACCTCTGTACCAAATTTCGTTCCATTCGGTTTCACTGTGTTCGAATTAATAGGGGGAATCGATTTTCACACAAAGATGGCCGCCAACCGCAAAATATTAGGATAATGACCTATTAGTTTGGTCAAAGGATGCTACTTCCATAATGGTATGTTGATGCAAAATTTGGTAGAGATCGTATGATTAGGTTAATCGTAATTTGATTTAAGCTTTGAATATTTGTGTGGCCGCCATTACGTTTCCGTCAGGATGGCGGCGATATAAAACATGACACTGAGGTGCCCTTTGCTAGTGCTACCTCTGTACCAAATTTAATTCCATTCGGTTTCACCGTGTTCGAATTAATAGGGGGAATCGATTTTGACATAAAGATGGCCGCCATCCGCAAACTATTAGGCTAATGACCTATTAGTTTGGTCAAAGGATGCTTCCTCCATAAAGGTATGTTGTTACAACATTTGGTAGAGATCGTATGATTAGGTTAATCGTAATTTGATTTAAGCTTTGAATATTTGTGTGGCCGCCATTACGTTTCCGTCAGGATGGCGGCGATATAAAACATGACACTGAGGTGCCCTTTGCTAGTGCTACCTCTGTACCAAATTTAATTCCATTCGGTTTCACCGTGTTCGAATTAATAGGGGTAATCGATTTTGACACAAAGATGGCCGCCATCCGCAAACTATTAGGCTAATGACCTATTAGATTTGTCAAAGGATGCTCCCTTCATAAAGGTATGCTGTTGCAAAATTTGGTAGAGATCGGATGATTAGGTTAGTCGTAATTTGATTTAAGCTTTGAACATTTGGGTTGCCGCCATTAAGTTTCCGTCAAAATGGCGGTGATACAAAACATGACACTGGGGTGCCCTTTTCTAGTGCTACCTCTGTACCAAATTTTATTCCATTCGGTTTCACCGTGTTCGAATTAATAGGGGTAATCGATTTTGACACAAAGATGGCCGCCATCCGCAAACTATTAGGCTAATGACCTATTAGATTTGTCAAAGGATGCTTCCTCCATAAAGGTATGTTGTTGCAAAATTTGGTAGAGATCGGATGATTAGGTTAGTCGTAATTTGATTTTAGCTTTGAACATTTGTGTGGCCGCCATTACGTTCCCGTCAAGATGGCGGCGATATAAAACATGACACTGGGGTGCCCTTTGCTAGTACTACCTCTGTACCAAATTTCGTTCCATTCGGTTTCACCGTGTTCTAATTAATAGGGGCAATCGATTTTCACACAAAGATGGCCGCCATCCGCAAACTATTAGGCTGATGACCTATTAGTTTGGTCAAAGGATGCTGCCCTCATAAAGGTATGTCGTTGCAAAATTTGGTAGAGATCGGGTGATTAGGTTAGTCGTAATTTGATTTAAGCTTTGAACATTTGTGTGGCCGCCATTACGTTTCCGTCAAGATGGCGGCGATATAAAACATGACACTGAGGTGTCCTTTGCTAGTGCTACCTTTGTACAAAATTTCGTTCAATTTGCGCTCACCGTGTTCGAATTGATAGGGGGGGACAGACATTCAGAGTACACACACTCACACACACACACACACACAGACTCACACACATACACACACACAGATGACACACTTTTTTTCTCCCTGTAGTGATCTCATAAGTCTACTTTCATTTTTTGCAAAAATCGAAAGTAGGCTAACAAGAAGTTCCGAGACGAACTAATAAGCCTACTTTTCTTAAAATTTAAGATTCATGCCAATGATTAATATATATGGATCTATCTAGAATAATGACGAAATTAAGTTGGTAATATAGAAATTTCAAATTAGTTCGAAATAATGTATTCCTGGCATAATGTAGCCTAATGTAGCCTAGTAGAGCACTACAGTTGGCAGCCCTAGTGACTGAATATATTCTAAGTTCAATCTCTTAAGATAAAGAATACAAATTTGGTTCAAGTCCAATGGATAGCAAGGACGTTACATGCAGTTAAACATTGGATCTAACAGCGCGGGTAAAATCATGTTGGCTACCTTGTCATGCATGTATTGGTCAGAAATAATCTGAAATAATACGTTCTATTAGTGTGCCAATTTTGAATTAAATCCAGTAGTTAGTATAGAAGTTACATGCATTTTAAAATTGGACCTATCAGCAGGCTTAGAATCATGTTGGCAGCACTGATGTATATTAGTTTCTCCAAATTAACCTAGAATGCCAGGTACTATACGTGTGCAAAGTTTAGAGCTATTGGCTTGCATACTTTCTGATATATTGATATTAGGATAACAAAAATAGAGACAGCATTTATTAACAGTTGGCAGCCCTGGTTGCTCTTAGGAATACGCTTAGTCATATCTGTTATACTACACATAGCACACACGATATTTGGTTTAAAAATCCAAATGAAAGTATAGAAGTTGAATGTATTTAATGTTGGACTTCTCAGCAGGCTTAGAATCATGTTGGTAGCACTGACGTATATAAGTTACTCCAAATAAATGTAGAATGTCAGGTACTATACGTGTGCATAGTTTAAAGCTGTCGGCTTGCATACTTACTGATGTATCGGTATTTGGATTTTAAAAAATGAGAGAATTTATTAACAGTTGGCAGCCCTGGTGGATCTTAAGAATACGCTCAGTCATATCTATTTATGTACACATAGCACATTCAACATTTGGTTGAATTCCAATTGATAGTGTAGAAGTTATATGCATTTACAAATTGGAGATATCAGCAGGCTTATAATCATTTTGGCAACACTGCCATGCATGGTCTCCTGGATATTAAACTGAAATATTATTATCTATACGTGTGCCAATTTTGAAATAGCTCCCATTTATACCATCCAAGATATCCAACATGGAGCTCAAATTTCAATTGCGATTTTTAAGTAGTTGGTAGCACTGACATAATTTTCAAATACGGCCTTTGAGATATTCTAATATAGATCTTTACTCCTAGCAAATTGTGTTCCGATTGCTGCAGCCGTTTAGGAGTTGATAGCGGGGACACACACACAGACAGACAGACAGACAGACAGACACACATGTACCCGGATCGACCTCATAAGTCTACTTTTTCCTCATTTTTGCAAAATGTGAAAAGTAGGCTAAAAATAGGCTTATGAGGTCACCTTTTGTCCATTGTGAGTGTGGGTACGCATGTGTGAGTATTTGTGTGTGTGTCCCTCCTAATAACTTCTAAGAGGCTGGAGCGATTTCAATGAAACTCAGTAAGGTCATAGTACTATTAGAGCCAACCCCGACCATGCCCTTCAAATTTTATTGCGGCTCACAAATCCAACATGGTGGCTGTGCGAAACATTTCACTGGCATTCTATATCTCCGAAACTATTACGGATATCACCCTGAAATTTTGTACGATGATAAAAGGTACTACTAGAAGTTCAGCTATGAGACTTTCAAAAACCTGTAAAATACACAACGAACATGGCGACCATGCGAATGTGAAACATTTTAATAGACTTTTCTCGCGATATAACCATCTGAGCGCAGTGAAATTAGATACAATAAATGTTTTTACACATTGTAATGCACTGGCATCTAATTTTGTCCAATTGTTCACATAACCTCAAGATGGCGGTTGTGTGCAATTTTAAAAGTAAGTTTCTATTTCTTGTGTAGTAATCATGCGATCGAAGTGAACGTTTGAATAATGAACCTACGCAATAATCGTCATCTAATAGTACATAACTATATGACCTACATAATAAGAATCCAACATGGCGACCAACGCAAATGTTTAGACAGTTCTCAAAATCTACGAATCTATTACAGCAATCAAACTAATATTTTGTATGTTGATAGAGGCAATTGTCATAAGTAGGATAGATGAAAATAGGCTGTATAATTCTACAGTGTTGCCAAAAGGTTTAGGGACACCCGTATATTCCGACTTGTACAGACTGTCTCTATAGGTTTAAGATTATGATGTATTTTAAGTATAACTAGTGAAAAGTACTCTAATATCGTGTTTGGTTGAATTTATAAGGACTGTAGCTCAAATAGTTCATGAGTTATATATATATATATATATATATATATATATATATATATATATATATATTTGTCTTTTGATTTTGAAGAAACCAAATAATTTAATTTAAAAAGTCCTCTTGGCACGCCGGAAGGCAGAGATATATTTCACCAGGCAAACTTGGGGATAGGCGAAAATAGGCAGAATATGCAGGTTTTCGTAGAAGGATCAGACCTCATTGATTGCGAGAAAGTTTTTTATAATTGGAGCTTAATTAACTTTGTTTTTCGTCATTTTATGCATATTTTAAACATTTTTTTTTTCTTATGGGGACGGTAACCTTCTTGTCATTTGGGGTCCACTTTTATACTTGTGGTCACACTGTCATTATGCAAGGTTTCGACACTGATGTGTAACCATGTAACGATCTGTTACCTCTTCACGCAAAATTTTATCTCCCGCAGAGATTTTGGTTGGTTCCTCAGTTTAGGGGCTGCGACAACGCGGTCATGTAACCCCGTGTACTTTGGGAGAGTGTAGAAACTGTCTGATAAACGGTGTGAATTGTGATGGCTGTATTAGTCTGTAATTCAGGTAAGGACTTCAGACGGTCAATTTCAAGCAGTAGTTCCTAATGTTGCTACCAGATACTACCGTCAACGACACCTAGCTGTGAACTTGGCTACTAGATGCCACCGCAACCAGCAACTCGCAACGAACGATGGAACTTCCCCTCCAGAGGAAAGCATGCAGAGGGATTTTTAGCGCTCTTAGAAAATCCGATGACTTCGGCCGGCTTTGAACCCGCGACCTTGGGCATAGAAGTTCAGCATGCTACCGAAGCCGCTTCACACTTAGATGGAAATCTGAATCTGATCTCGTCCAATGGCGTTGTCATGGCAATGTCTGATGGCTCATCCCTTATCAATTTAGTAGTGTTGCCATGGCAACCTCTGATAGCTCTTGGCATTTTCTTATAATTCCGAAATAATTTTTCTCATCCCTTGGCGTAATGGCGGGTCATATCAAAAATTCTTTCAGACAAAAATTTTAGGTAATTATTAGGGGAATATTGTCCATTTTGTACGGTTTTGATATTGTGCCTATTAAGAGAGATATGATTAATGTTTCCCGAAAAAAACACTTTTTCCCAACCCTTTGGTCAATGGTTGGTGTTATTAATACACTCTTCAAACATACATTTTTGGGATTTATCCGACATATAGTATGAACTTTGAATGAATTCGATATTTCACATATTAAGAGAGTTATAGCAATATTTCACTTTTTCGAAAAAAAAAAAGCCCCCCCATTTTCACCCACTTCGACCGATTTAGCCCAGTAACGAACTCGACCGAGATTTTATAAGTATACATATTCGGTAAAAATTCAAAGTGATTGGTGCAAAATTACGGCTGTTATCGTGTCCACAAGAAACTGATATACATATATATATATACATAAATTATATATAAACTTTTGAACTGACGGTGGTTTTGGGGTCTGGGGGATGTGAAACGCGAAGATATGTCGAAATTTTCCTGAAGTCGAAACATGGTACCCATTGCAATAGTTAGCTCTCTAATTAATCTACCTAAAAAGCTATCCAGCAATGCATGCTGATTGTTATATGGTTCCTAGGGGATAACAAGTGCTTTAATATGACTCCTGTTTGAAGGCCTTAAAGAAGTTCTTACTCATTTTGCCTTAATTTTAGTAAAATTTCATTTCCCGTATATTTTAAGCCTAATAACACCGACATTTGAATTGCCACAACGTTTGAACTGAGGCAGCTAGCGCGATGAAGTTTTCTTTGCTGGCTTTCTTGTGTTACAGTGGTGGGGAAGCTGCTGCACGCGCTATCACCAGCCTACAGGCCTACAGGTTGTGGCAATTCAAAAATCGGTGTTAATAGGCCTAAAATGTACGGGAAATGAAATTTTACTAAAATGATGGCAAAATGAGTAAGAACTTCTTTAAGGCCTTCAATCAGGGGTCATATTAAAGCTGTTGTTTTCTCCTAGGAACCATGCATTGTTGTACAGCTTTTTAATTATATTCTTTGGTTTCTTCAAAATCGAACTTACTTTTTGGTGGCCATAAAAGACAAAAAAAATATGACTCATGAACTATTTGAGCTACAGTCCTCATAAATTCAACCAAACACGATATTAGAGTACTTTACATCAGTTGTACTTAAAATACATCGTAAGTTTAAAACTATAGAGACAGTCTCTTCAAGTCTGAAAATACGGGTGTCTCTAAACCTTTTGGCAACACTGTACTTGTTCTCTTTGCAGTGCTTAAAATCCCCTACCCTAAACAACATCATGCTGGTGACCCTTCAAGCTAACACGAAACTGATTTGCAAACCGGCTCGGCGCCTTAATACGGGCGTTGGCCACGAGAGAGCACATCACGAGACGAGCAAGACAGCAGTTATCGCCCATTAACAGGGTTTAAACTCGGCCCATTCTGCTGCCGGCAATTTAACGAGGATTACCCGTTGACTGGGCTCCCACAGCGCTGTATTGACAATAAGGCCGATAAGAAAACAGACGCGCTTCTCATGATATACTGCCGGCCGCACATGATAACACACAATTAATGGGATATAACATTTCCACCCCCATTCATCATAGCTCTGTATTGCGCAAGTTACAGGGGATTCATGCTCGTATATTCTGTGTATTAAGAGTGTGCAAGTTAATATGATCTATCTATCGACTGGCTGCGTGGCTCAGCGGTAACGTTTCCGCCTGCTGGGCGGGATCGAATCCTGGTGCAGTCAGTTGACATTTGAGGGTGCGGAGATGCGAGGGAGCCGTGTCAGTAGATTTACCGGCACGTTAAAGATCTCCTTCTGGACAACTGGTGCCTCTAAAAGCAGCAGCAGTTAAAAGTAACATTTATTCATTCATTCATTCATTCATTCCTTCATTCATTCCTTCATTCCTTCCTTCCTTCATTCATTCCTTCATTCATTCCTTCAATCATTCATTAATTCCTTCAATCATTCATTCCTTCATTCCTTCATTCCTTTATTCATTCATTCCTTCATTCATTCATTCATTCATTCATTCATTCATTCATTCCGTCATTCATTCATTCATTCATTCATTCCTTCATTCATTCACTCATTCATTCCTTCATTCATTCATTCCTTCCTTCCTTCCTTCATTCATTCATTCCTTCATTCATTCATTCATTCATTCATGCCTTCATTCATTCATTCATCATTCCTTCATTCATTTATTCCTTCATTCATGTATTCCTTCATTCCTTCATTCATTCCTTCTTTCATTCATTCATTCCTTCATTCATTCATTCATTCGTTCATTCATTATTCCATTCATTCATTCATTTATTTATTTAAATATTGGTTTATTTATTTATTTATTTATTTATTTATTTATTGCCCCTATGGCGTTTTAATATCTTCTTGCCCCTAAAGCTGGTCAACTAGTAAAATCAACTCTTTCTAAACCAAGTTCAACAGTTTATGGTTGTACAATAAAATGGTATACAGTTCCTTTAATGGTATATTGGCTTTCACGGCCGGTGAATTAAAACTCAGCAATTCTTCTAGGTTTGGGCCGTGTCTTGTGTGGGGTTTCGCCTAGGACACCAAGCTGGCTCATAGGTGGGCTCTTGGTGTCCCCGCCCGGACCCCCACAGGAGTATCGAACTGCGCGATACCTCCCTTTATATAGAGTGCAACTGCACTCCTTGACTGCGAGAACCAAAAGCTCAAGCAGCCTCAACCTCCCTATGAAGGCTTCCAAAAGGATGGTATATTGGCTTTCACGGCCGGTGAATTAAAACTCAGCAATTCTTCTAGGTTTGGGCCATGTCTTGTGTGGGGTTTCGCCTAGGACACCAAGCTGGCTCATCGGCGGGGACACCAAGAGCCAGCTTGGTGTCCTAGGCGAAACCCCACACAAGACACGGCAAAACCTAGAAGAATTGCTGAGTTTTAATTCACCGGCCGTGAAAGCCAATATACCATCTTTTTGGAAGCCTTCATAGGGAGGTTGAGGCTGCTTGAGCTTTTGGTTCTCGCAGTCAAGGAGTGCAGTTGCACTCTATATAAAGGGAGGTATCGCGCAGTTCGATACTCCTGTGGGGGTCCGGGCGGGGACACCAAGAGCCCGCCGATGAGCCAGCTTGGTGTCCTAGGCGAAACCCCACACAAGACATGGCCCAAACCTAGAAGAATTGCTGAGTTTTAGTTCCTTTAATGCTTGTGATTATCGGTTCCTTTATTTTAAGGCTGCCTGTTTATGAATCTTCTGTTCGTCTCATCGTAACAAGGAAAGAGATGGTGATGATTCTTCCTCAGGCTCCTCTTCTTCGTCTTTAAATGATGTTTTCCATGATTGAACCAATTATCCAGATAATTGGCGTGCTATTGTACTTGAAGTAGCGAATCCCACTTAAACAAGCAGCACTTATGAGCACGCTGTATTCCCTAAGGTATTCCGGCAGTATTTCTTCCTGAGTACTACTGTTATTTGTGGTGGTGGTTGTTCCCAATGGCGTAACAACTAGGTCACCTGCCTCTTCTCTGAGCACTACTGGTCTATAAACTATCAGCACACTCATGCCTAAAGCTGTGCGTTACTTGCGTGGAATACTTTCTAAGAGAAAGAAGGTGTTCCACAAGCACATAACATAGGCTATGTCATGTGGATAATTATGAGTAGTACTGTCCTTACATTAGGCTGCATTAGAATGGTAGCAGCCTCTGTCTAATGCGCGAGTAAATCTTGTCTGGGGAGTTAGAAACTGGCGCAGCTCTGTAATGAATACACTCATCCACTCCTCACAAAGAGTGCGGTCAATATGTGATGAGCGTTCAATGGTGGAGTGTTCAGGAGTCAGAATCCTATTGGTCTTTGGTCTAAGTTGTTGTTGTTCATACAATGATAGCTGTTTTTGTTAGCATCTAGAAAACTTAAAATAGAAATAACCCGTAGAGTGTAGGGTTTCCTTCAACTTGCAAGGGTCACCTTTTACAGAAATCCCGTTGGTATTGTGTTTCTTGTCCTCGATGTGTTTCCGATTGGTGTTGTGTTTCTTGTTCTTGTTCTTGTTGTGTTTATTGTTCTTGTAGCGTATCTTGTTGTTGTTCTGTTTCTTGTTCTTATTCTTGTTCCTCACGTGGCTGAATGTGCATAGCTACAATCCTCAGACTAGAATTAAATTTGTTGTTAAAACCCAGAATCGAACACGGACCTCCATAGTAGTAGTCAATAATTCTAGGCACTGCGCCAAGTGGCTTCATTTTAGTCTTAGCCAGCATTTTTAGGAGACATGTACAAATGACAATCAACGGGCTTTGAACCCCTGAGCTGCCCCAGTGAAAGGCCATCAGGGTCACCTCATCACACTATTTAAAATATGAATGCAAATTTCAAACCTGGTCCCGCATATGAACATAAAGAGCGGGCTCATGTGTTTAAAACTGAGCCTGCTGATCGGTATCATCAATCACGTCATAAATCACGGCTTCACTATATTTGACGGGTAAATTGAGTCAAGTGGAGTTAAACAGAGCTAACCTGTCGTCACCAGCCTGGGTGTGAAGAAGTTGTTGTGCCCAGGGTGGCGTATCGAATCCCGGCGCAAGTCAGTTGGCATGTTAGGATATTTAAATACAAAACACTCGTGTTAGGAGATTAACTGGCACGACGTCATTATAGCCACAAATATGTCCAAAATTTTAAGGTGATGTCAGTAATAGTCTCGGAGATATATAATGCCGGTGAAATAATTCCCACAGCCGCCATGTCGGATTGGTGGGACTTAATAACATTTTAAAAGCACAGTCGGGGTCGGACAACATAGTACTATGACCTAACCGAGTTTCATTGAAATCGCTCCTGCCGTTTATATTTCATTAAGTGAGGGACACCCACACATACTCACTCACACAGAGACAAAAGGAGATCACATAAGCCTACTTCTTTCATAAATGAAAGAAGGCTAAAAAATACTAACTATCAGACAAATTCTACATGTCCAAGTACATGGCTTTGAAATGACCAAACGTTCCTCTTTCCTACGGGGAAACTAAAAACGTTTAAAATTCCTTTTTATTATTTGTTATTTATCGTTGTGTCGATGTTGTTGTTGCCTACTTGGACACCTCTCTGTATACGTGTTAACACGCACGGCTGTGAAGGTAGGCGAGAGGATAATAAAGGAAGTGCATATGCTGGTATACTACAGTAGGTTCATGCGTCACTTGCCTGCCTTAACTCCTTAGCTTGCATACCTGTACTGACGTACAGAAATGAATTATTAATGCTGAGTTGCACGCAAGCTCCATTCAGAGCCTCGCAGTTCGATGCCCTCTCGAGTCTAAGAATAGTGGACTGACCTCACGCGATCTCAAGAAGTTTCTCACAACACTGGGCTAAAACTGTCTATGTAGGTCATGCGCTACGAGTTATTGACCTTCCACAACTCACTGAAAATCATACTGGTGTTGTTGCCGGTGCCTTCGTTTACTTTAAAAGCTTTGGACATCAGCCAGATGTCATTATTTGTGTGCAATTGTGCCTGATAACTAGGGCTCGGAGGTTTAGGTGCTAACAATCAGGAAAATATTTAGTTTTATATATTAAATATTTCTGAAATGTGTGACAAAATAGTAAAAATATTTAATTAAAATTTAGTTTATTCTCTCTCTGTGGTTAAGAGCCGTGAGGCTGGTTGGCAGCAGCTCGCCATTCTTCCCGTCTCTCAGTCTTCCTCTTCAGTTCACAGTATGAGCCACAACCCATATCTTACAGTATTTGACTCATGTACTACAGTCTGGGTCTTCCTCTACAATTCTTGCCGTCTACTGATCCCTCGATTATAAGCTTAATCAGTCCATTGTGTCGCAGTATGTGGCCCACGAGGTGATTCCTTCTTCTTTTTAAATATTTAAGGAACATCTTCTCTCTCCCACTCTTCTAAAGACTTCCTCATTTGTGACCATTTCTTTCCAACTGATTTTCATAATCCTTCTATAGCACCAGGTTTCAAATGCTAGTAGTCTTTTCCTCTCTCTCTCTCTCTCTCCAATTGTCCAAGATTCGCTGCCATATAGCGCGACATTCCATACATAGGTCTTCAACATTTGTTTCCTCACATCACGACTGATGTTCCTTGCAGTAAATAGGTTCTTCTTTTTATAGAAAGCGTTCTTGGCTTGGGCAATCCTACTTAATATCTCTCTGTTGCTTCTTCCATCATTCGTTATTTTACTTCCCAGATAATTAAACACATTAACTTCTTGTATCTTTTCATTTCTTAACTCTATTGATGTCTGGTTTTCGCCATTTCTACTGCAGACCAAAATTTTTGTTTTATTTGTATTTATTCTCACATTAAATTCTTCCTCCATTATTTTGTCCATCTTGCTCAGGATCTTTTGTAAGTCTTCTTCACTTTCTTCAATTAGCGCTATGTCATCAGCAAACCTTATCATGTCCACTTTTTCTCCATGAATATTCACTCCTGTGGCAAATTTCTTCTCTTACCTGGTCGATCGCCTTTTGTACATATATATTGAATAGGTATGGGGAAAGGGAACGACCCTGCCGTACACCCTTTCTGATGTGTGCTGTTTCTTCCTTGCTACCACAACAAACTATTCCAATTTTTTGCTTATAGATATTGTACAGTACCCCAGGGGTATGCACCCCTTGGAGACCATCCCCCCAGCATCTATCTAAATATCCTAACGGGCCACCCTCGTAAAGCCAGGCTAACATCCATCAACGCCGCAAGGACAGCTTGCCATTCTAGAAAGCAGCTCAATCCTTGCACAATTATTACACACAGCGACATATTATTAACTGGGGCAGCTATGCCATCACGTTGCTGACAGCATAGCGCCCAAGAATATAAAAGGAGGCCTAAGGAGGTCACAGGGATCTCTCCATTATCAGTCTTTTAGTGATACAGCCGGAGGCTACGCTGGTGTCATCAGAGGTGAGTCAGTCGTGTTCAGATTTCCTACTTTTGTAACCTTAACCCACAGCTTGTACTTTCACATTGTGAACATTGTTACATTCCCTACAAGGGACTCATACTATAACATCACAGACCAATAAACACTTGGTCAACACTCTACACTCGCCTTACTGTTTATACGCCTCTTTACATCCCAACGCCCTTCCTTATTCCCGTCACGGTTAGACGTGACATACGGTAGTCTGATAGTGCTAGCTCAGATATCATTGTATTCCTCGCGGCGGCCCGGCTGCTAGAGAGCAGCGCGTGCCACTTAGCTGATACAAGCACAGTCAGTTATATAATAAGCCAGTCAGCTGAGCGACCAGCACAGTGACCCTTGCATTGGGTCCCATCCCCTAAAACACTACTACATTATTTATAGGAGCGCCCCCTAGCTCCAAGCACACAACAACACTCTACACTGGTCAGCTTACCCTGCCAAGGGAAGCTACCCCGTTTTAGGCACAGCTCTATAAATTAACACACTAACTCTGTCTTTTAGATCCAACCACCCCCAAATAAGGGATCTAAAACACTGGTGGAGGCGGGGTACTACGCATAGTAGAACAGGACTCAACCAACGAGCCCTCGTAGTTAAAACGACCCCTTCCGTACCGCAAAAAGCCAAGCAAATAGTGAAAAAAAAATTCTCCCAGACAAAAAAAGACACCATTTTTGCTCCAAAACTAGCTACACAGGGGAGATTCTTACTAAACCAACCCCCCAGCCCCAGAAAGAATCAAACAGATACGAAAATACACTGTCAAACACGCACAGATATTTTATTTGTATTTTATTCACATACACTTCATTCAACATGGCCCCCTATACCGCCTAGCTGTGCTAAGGAGCATTGGGGAGTACCAGGAATTAATTGCCTGGCACAGAGTTTTTGAAACTAGGCAGGACTACCTCAGAAGGTTTCAGCAGCTCCTGCACGCCCAGTACATGCGGATCATAAGAGCCCTTGTCCGGCCACTCCGCAGCGCTAAGAATCGCAAGATTCGGGCGAAAATCCCCACCCTCCGCACACAAATCATAAAAGCACACTGGCAACTACACTGCCGACACGAGTTTATGTTCCAACAATGGGAGACACTCATTAGGGAACACAGACGGATAGCGACACAGGGCACAAAAGTCGCTGAACAGGCCATATGCCTCAATAGGCAGTACACCCAAATTTGGGACGAATACCGTGAGCTCCAAGCCAACAAGGCCATTTTTGAGTTCATGGTAGGGCCACCAGCCCAGCCGAGAGAGGACATAAGCGTAGATACGCTAACTCAACAATTTGCGAGGATGTCCCTCTCGCCATGTACTGCCACACATGGGAAGGAGGTCACCATGGCCACAGTCCAGGAGACGGCCAGGTTAGGCTCCAATAGGCTACAAGCACAAAGTTACACAAACACATGTCCTTCAGCTCCGGATCGGAAGGCAATTTTGCCAAACCGAGGGGCAGAGCCTAGAACAACCCCCTCGGAACAAAGGGACGAGAGGGAGTTGAAGCCAGGACTCTCAGACACACATAGCATGACAGGGAGACAACGGGACGTAACCACGTCATGGGCAGATGACATAGAACCCGTCCCACTACACATAAAGCCTACATACACCCACACAGATAGGCTAACGCAATGGCAGGAGTCTGCCGTGGCCACAGGCCGAAAAGCAGTCAGGATACACGCCACCACATTGCTAGGCCAGACACAAGCCATTAAGCGACCTTTACCGCCAGTTCAAAGGGCAAATTTGTCAGAACGAAGGCGAACACCGATATTAGTCCCTCAGGATGCACGATACACGCACGCACATTGGGACCAGACACTACCACACAGTACACGGGGATCAGGAAAAGTGTTATTACCTACCCCACAGAACAGATCGGTCGAAAATACACACACCCCCGTAAACTCTACTAGAGTAGCACGGAGCGCGAGTAGGTCCGCGAACACAGGTACATTTAGGCCAACGGTCAGGCGATACGGTGAAAGCAAGCCCGGTCGTACTTTGCTACTAACTCCTCCGAAAAATAGCAGAGGGGCACCTCAGTGGATCCCAGGGGCTTACACCCTAGTGACGGGGCGACGGTATCCACCTGCCGAGCACTGACGCTCGAAATAGGATAACGGCTTTCACTAGGAATACAATATATTCCGACATCACTTGCACCAATAGTATAGTACACATAAGTTCTTTTACACGGGGGAAACAAAATAATAGACAAACAAGTACTCACAAACATAAAATGCACATTTTTTTTTCTCTTTCTCTATCTACCTTATTTCGTGTATATGCAGTGCAACTTGGCTAGATCAGAAGTGCATGATCCAAAATCCTGTTTTTTTATGTTTGCCCCTGACATTTTTTCTCTCAGGCCATCAATGATTATTGGTCGGAGTGGTTATCACCATAAATTGGATAACGTAAAGTTTCTAATATCCAAAGCCAAGTAGAAGCCCATCAGGTGAGCTACGCGGCTTAAAGCCGGAAAGAGATATTTTGAACATAGCTTAAGCAGCAAATCACAGCATAGAGCTTAAGCGAGTCTTTCTAAGCAGAAATGACTAAATGTTCTATGTTCCGGTTCAACAGTTGGATAGACTCTCTTGTAGAGGGCAAAAGCCATAAGCGTGGCAAGAAATAAAAATCGCAAACTAGTTTTCAAAAATTTGGTGAGGTGTGCTTTAACCAACTGAAAAGCCCAATTGCACACCGGGGCGAGACACTATCATTTTGTTGAGTTATGCCGGAACATTTAGCACAATTTGTGTATAAATATATAATGGCTCAACGGACAATACATATTTTACTTTTGAAAAATATATATTCAGTGCCAAGGTAAGGTTATAATTGCTTTAGAGTGGAGTTTCGACTCCCATAGTGCACTGGCTTTGCTCGTGACGTGGATACACATGTATCAAACACGTCTTGCAATGGCCTTCCCAATGTGTACTAGACAGTGTCGGTAGATTCCCCTGAGATGTAACCAGATTACTATAGTGCTAACGTCACCTACTAGGTGGATAGTACGATCAGGACCTACTTACCATTTTCAAGCATTTTTTTTCATAGTGGTTACGACACAATTTTGGCAGACTATCGCCATCGGGCAACCCGCTTTAATCAGCATAAAACAGGGTGCTAACGCGATACAGCATAGTCTTTCTATTATTTTCTTTCAAAGTGCTCTCTTAATTCAGAGCGGGGCATGGAAAATTTTTTTTTGCCTCACGCATTCGGCCCGAGAAAGGAAGATGGCCAAGTTAAACTATATATATATATTTAATACATAGGCATCCGTTACACATAACACTGCCTCTAACATGACTTTTTCTCACCGGCACATAGTCACCAAACACGCGACTAGCGGCCCGGAGACACTCGTGCATAACGACATTGGGTACAATGGATAAGGAACATACTTGAACCACGTTACAGTAACACACAATTGGGGACACAAATGTAGATAGTAAGAGGTTCTTTTACAGTACGGCCAAGGCATGTGAGACTTTCGAAGTGAAATGCCATGGCCTGTGGTTTGGATTCCACGTAAAACGGAAGTCCCGTGGCGCATGATCTACAGATTAACGGTCATGTTAAACTACAAGTTTTTTTTTACAATGCGAGAAGCACTGCTCGCAATTACTACAGACAACAATCAAGTCCACACACACACACATGCAGAAAACAAGGACGTGGGCTGAACATAAAACAAATGAAAGCCCACAACGTCGTAATTCAACACCATCGAGTCAGCAGTCACACACCTCAATGGCCAAGACTGCTCGACACAGACGAACTAAGCCAGTTCCTAGTGAACAGGAATAAACGCATCATTCACGTCCGATCCAAGGACCCTATAACTTCCAAAATTACACTACGAGGAGAGTTAAAAAATACGCAAACTCCTCACAGTAATGAGTACTTTCGTTTGCGCATAGCAAATACACAGTACATGTGCCATAAATATATGCGGCACAGAGAGGGTCACACCAAGTCTTTACAGGCAACCGGATCCGAACCCATGACCACACACCACACTCGTACCAAAAACTAACTATCCAACGGTATTTTTGGTACGCGAAACACAAGCAAAAACCACACTGGCGACACCTCAAGCCCTGAAACACAACGCAGACATAGAACACAGAGAATGACATAAGGTCACGGGTTCCAATCCCAGTAAAAATTAGACACAAGGGAAAGCAATTATCCAGGCTTCCAACCACACCGAAATTGGCACATACAAATACATGAACAGGGAATACTACATTTCCTCCCACCAAAAGCCAGACATAAAATTTCAAATTACACCAGACATAGAAAATACATTTCCCAAACACAGGTAGGAAAATTTCGCAAGACACAAGTCTTAGGAAACAATGGCCACACAACATCATTAGCTAATTAGGATGAATTGCTACATTAGTCCGCCAGGAATCTAAAACAATGACCACACTTGCCTACGTGCAGGAAAGCACATGCCAGCGGATGACAAACAATAACATCCCAGCCTGACATTACACATACCAACTGCTGACTTGCAGACTAGTCATACTGCAATACTGCTGATGACAGGACACTATTGTTTACCGGCATTGACAATGAAATCAAAAACGCAAAACAATCATAACAACATACATTTTTTTATTACACCGCAAAAGCACTTGGCAATGGACAAGACGTTGACAGGCCACGGGCGCCTCCCGCCCATACACGCGATACATATTACGACTTAGCCTGCAACAGACCAACCGTCCGCGTGGTGTAGCGGAACATAGTCACACACATGCACATGCACTCAACAATTAGGAGCAAACACAGGCAAGATCTCCCCTCTAATAACTTCTTTTATCGATCGTAAAGGCATAGGAATCATTACAGATGACTAGGACATGGCCAGTCGCACTACGACCACTGGCCACAGTTACACGACAAATGGCAGACCAGATTAGGTCGTGAAGCTTTACTATCCCAAGGCGCGGATAGAAAGCAAACATGGACCAAGGGAGGATGACAAACCATAGGTGGATAATCCGAGAGGGATTACCGACATACTACAGCAGGCTACCATGGTTAATACCCAATTCCCTTCCAATAACCCTCTCATGTCCAACATAAACCAACGCAGACACATGAACACGACCAAAACAGCTACACTACATTACAGAGTACACACAAGGGGTTGATGGACTTCATGCGTCTAAACAGAAGGCATGCTACGCCTTGGATCACGATGCTACCACCTGAGTATTAGGGGTGGGTCGGCAAAAATTAAATAAGCATAATGCGCATCTCCAAATGAGAGATGAGGCCATAGATATATATACTAACCATCCTTTATTAATTAAACACTCCCGCATGACAGGAATATATTGGTATTATGCCCCACCCTACACCTATCCTTATATGAGTGCAGATGCCCCATATCCAGATTCATGCATGACTATCCCATCCATTTACCAGGGATTTTAATATCAAACCTGCATGGAATTTTTATATCTTTGCAATCCCGGGAATTACCTCCCCAGTCCACTCACTATAGGAGCATCCCAGCGCCATCACCGGTTCCAGGCCACCACTAACGTGGAACCCAAAGGTGCGCAACCCCTTCCTGCCTTGTTTAAGCCCACTCAATAAATAACTACCCCCAGATCCTAATAACAGGGTACCTGACATTACAGACCCTACGAACACCTCCATTAAGGTAAAGAGAGCATTATTGCTGGAAAGCTGACGTAGCAATGGTAGACCAGAAGTAGTCTATGTACTTAGAAGATCTACAACCCCACAACACTGGAAATATTTTACATTTTACACAGAGATTAAACTATTTACACAGGTTACGACCACATTTTTTTTACAAAGGAATCTGATACGCTCTGATTGATGACAACGGCGTAAGCCGAAGGTCAGAGGGACCACACTGAAGCAGAGCTGGGGAAGGCGATGTGGACCCTTACCCCAGTTGGCTCAACAAATTACTGACCCGACCAAACAGACGAACCACGTAAGGTCAAAGCATTCGCGGCCTGGCCGGGCAAGCTCTGGAATCCTAGGTGCACATAAACCGCCCCTAGGAGGAAGGGATGCTACACCCACTTTGTGCCACGGTCGTCGAAGCCAAGACCTGCAGGGAGACTTTCTGAGAATGGCGGGAGAAATAGCTCACTCAGCGCCGGACTCGGGAGCTATCCCTAGAGACGACCCCATTATGACTAGACTTCTAGTTAAGTTTAAATTTAAGTAGGCACGGCTTCCATAGCGGGAAGCAAAACTCCTGTGCGTTGGAGTGAAATGTTACTCCGAAATACATGATACTACGGCCGACAAAGGCGAAGAGATTCCTACAATGCGAAAAGCATACTACTACGGCCGATACAGGCGAATATTAATGCGAAAAGCATACTACTGCGGCCGATACAGGCGAATATTAATGCGAAAAGCATACTACTACGGCCGATACAGGCGAAGATTACTGCGAAAAGCAGATTACGATTGCCGACAAAGGCGAAGAGAATATTATGCCATTGGACGACAATGTCCAATGCCCACATAAATGGGAGTTCAGTTCAGCAGTGAGTGTTAGGAGTCAGCCAGCCAGCCAGCCGCCCGCCAAGCACACGAGGCACCGAGCGCGCCAACTAGTACCCGATTCTGCCACCTCAAGCGCTACCACGAGACTCTCAACCTGCGCCACGCTGCCATTCATTCACTCGCGGGGCTTCACATAGACGCTATTCGACGCCTAAGCGACGCCCTACCAAGCTCCCTACCCATCCCCGCCAAGTAACTCCCTGCCACGCAACCCAAATCAAGTCATTCTTACCTATTACCTTATTCCTCCCCGCAGCAAGTCTCCTGCCCTAAATTACCAAGACCCCCTCACCTTCGCCCCACCTCACGACGCTCAGCCAAGAC
This sequence comes from Meconema thalassinum, assembly GCA_946902985.2. Classification (NCBI taxonomy): domain Eukaryota; kingdom Metazoa; phylum Arthropoda; class Insecta; order Orthoptera; family Tettigoniidae; genus Meconema; species Meconema thalassinum. Next base: position 502,230,145 of record OX336393.1, on the reverse strand, counting down.
TCAGCTCGCTTGTTGTCACGGCCCCTAAGCCGATCAAAACTAGTAACCACAAGCGACTGGGCTCCGAAGCTGAGCACAAATTCTTCTTGGACGAAGCCGAAACAACTCTTTTCCAGGGTCTGCCCTCAGCATTTGACTCTTTTTACACAACATCCCCTACTCATTCTCTCTTCTACACTCACATTCAGGCACGAACATGGACCCAACCATGGCTCACTGGGCTAGACTCTGCACCTACACGGCTGGAGATCAGACCAATAACACTACACCGGCCCACGGCACTTTTCCCGCATTCGATTACAGTACGTGGCTGTTCTACACATCCCCTACACGCCGAGCACCCAAAGGCACATTGATAGTTATCCGCCCGCCAAGCAAACAACATCTGCATGGCATAAGAGAGGCAATAATCAATGTGCTTACACCGCTAGCTCAATATATCTCCGTAATTGAAGAGCTACATAACCACATAATCACAGTCACTCCCACCAAAAACATTCGTCTCTCTTGCATAAGAAGGGCTCTCCTAATCCATCCAGGAATCCCTTCCCACACGCTCCTAAGCCCCCTCCCAATAGATGAACATTCCAAAGGAACCCAAACAAATCCAAGCCAGCCCAAAAACCCAGTTCCTAATGAAATCCCAAAATCTGACCTTAGCACTCAAACCATCCCAAACCCGCCCCCTCTGCCAATTTATCAGAGCGTTAAAAACATTCAGACAGACTCCATAGACAAACAACATGAATCCATGCAGACAGAACCAGATCTCGGCACTAGATTCACGCAAACACGCTCTCTAATGCCTAAAAAGAGACGGCGAACAAGACGCAAACACAAAGCCATTCAAACCATCAACATTCAGCCCAATCCAACAAAAGAAACCAGCCCGAACACAAACAGCTCCGTGATCACCCCTCCTCCTCCCACATACACTGCGGCTTCACCACAACCAAGTACACGGGTGACTAGACATCCCCCTTCCAAACCACATGCCACTCTAGTCATACAATGTTACAACTGCCAAAGAATCCATCATAATGCCGCGAACTGCTCTTATAGTACCCGCTGCAACAGATGTGGAGATTCTCATCACCACTCTGTCTGTAAGGTACAACGTGACAAACCTAAGTGCGTCAACTGTAAGGGCGGCCACGCGGCCTCTTATAATGGATGCCCCTACATCAAAACAGCTATCAAGCAAAGGCAGTTGCAACTCAGACAACGCTCAAACACATCCATCCCGGCCCTCATGTCACTACCGCGAATCCCCCCTCCTGCCCCACACGCCACTGCTCTCACACAGCTGTTAAGCCTGCTCCAGCAGCTTACAGCTATAACCACGTAAATTTACCAACTCGAACCCTGAGCCGACCTCTCAAATACTCTTTTTCACCACAATGCTTCGTCACATCCGCCTCGCGGCCTCGCGGGGTGCCTGCCGGGGGGGCTGGCCACGGCCGGCTCACTCCGGGTGGTGCCTCGTGGGTCGCGGGTTCGGCTGGGGCGATCACAATACAGCTCAACACATCTTTCAATCCAAAGCGAGGCTTATTAAACTATAACATTGAACAATTACCTACTCCAGGTCTATCAATTTATTTTCATACTACAAACCAACCTCACAGAGGTCTTTCCTTCCTTTCTAAAACACAAATAGCTCATTTATTAAACTACTACCACGCTGAAGCAGCTGATGCAAGTCGCCACTGACGTCACAAGCGAACGAGTGTAAGCTAACTGACTAGCCGGCCTGTAGCCAATATCAGATCTATTCTAACTAGTCATTCACCGCAAATTAACAACAAACAAACTAATAAATATTTAATCTCTACAAAGTCCACTATTATCAACAATTCAACTCCCCTAATACCTCAATGGCAAAGCTGGCGGGGCTCTATCGACCGCTTCGCGGTCGACAGCAGCCCGCGCCAGTCAAATTTAATTTAAACATCTAAATATTAAAAAAACTATAAATACTAGGAAACAATAATAATTACAATTACTTCTAAATCATTCCCAGGCAAAGGAGCGCATTGTGTCGCACCGCGTACCTGGTTCCAAGCGTCGCTGACTGCTCGCTCTGCTCGCAGCCAGCGACTTCAATCAGAGATTAGATGGCGATGCATCGGGCAGCCAATGGGCATTAAGAGAGGGGCATTGCGAGCGCCTCATAAGGGTTACGTGGGCGGCCCAGCTACGACTACACACGCAATGGCAACGGCAAAGAAATGATAAGTACAGCGGGCGAAACGGTTTGCTTAGTGGCACCGTAAGCCGCCTGCGACTAGATTAGTACTAGTAATAGACGTCGACACCTAGAGTTAAGGGGGCGGAATCCAGCGGTTCTAGAGACAACCGGTGTTTCTGGAATCGTGCGGGTGGTGTCCTGGGGAAGTAAATTGCCCCAGGCGATCGCCCTGGTCGAAATTTAGCTGTAAGACGGTTGCATTTGACACGCAACCTAGGATTAAGCAAATTTATTCACCGCTGTTGCCAGGTATGGCACAGCACATTTCGGCAGTAGATTAAGGCAACCCTTTCGGCCTAGAAATAGCATTTTTTTTTATTTAGACCATAATTAAGATAGATAGCATTAAGTAACGCCGTTCGGCGCCTGATGGCCCACAAACCCGGCGTCAGGGTAAGTCCGACAATTCATGACACATTCATGACAACTCATGGAAATTCATGGCAAATTCATGACAAATTCATGACAACTCATGGAAATTCATGGCAAACTCATGGCAAACTCATGGCAAACTCATGACAACGCATGGCAAACTCATGGCAAACTCATGGCCACTCATGGCAAACTCATGGCAAACTCATGACAACTCATGGCAAATTCATGGCAACTCATGGCGAGCGCATGGCAAAATCATGACAACTCATGGCAAACTCATGGCAACTCATGGCAAACTCATGACATTTCATGACCACCCATGATACCTAGTGATAAGGCATTACAATACAGTCTACATTTAGGGCAATTTTTTTTTATGTATATATTAAGGTAAAATTTCGGCACTCGGTGACTAAAAATCCGTTACCGAGGTAAGCCCGACAATACTTAGGCTAAACTAGACTAACATAGGCTAACCTAGATTAAGTTAGACTTAAGTGGCACCATAATTGATTTTATATACTATGCGCAGCGATGGAACTGCTATATGTATTAATACACTCTATTTGCAGGAAAGCAAGGAAGCGATTGAATGTACATGTTTCCAGATATATGGCCATTAACACATTTTGTTTTGCAGATGACGAGAATTGTACACAAACCTGTTGTATATATATATATCCCAACACAGAAATACCACACTCTCTCCCTTTTGTACAGAAACATACACCCTTTTTTAATTTCCGTTGCACCTCCTAAAGGTGACGGCGTAGCGACCACCGAAGCACAGTATCCGTGGGATACTGGGCATCGATGAGCGCCGAAAACCAGATGGCACGCAAATAAGGCGTAACTTCGGCGTCTAAGGGCGGCACAGGTATTGTAAGGGCCGAACCTTTGACGCCAAGGTGGAATTTCCCAACCCACGGCGGGAAAACCACTAGGACATAAGCTCAATGGAAAAGGAATTAGCGGCCTAGCCACTAAACTACGATAAAACGGCTGAGTGGAAAATGGCCAGGAAAGAATCAGCGAATGGTATACAAAGGCCAGGTAAAGAGCTCTACGAAATGTAAGGTACCAGGCTCATGAGCAAACCGGTTTAATAATAAGATTCTTATTTTTATATATACATTATATCATGCTTGTAAATTAAATGTTTATATATACATTATATCATGCTTGTAAATTAAAGGTTTATATATACATTATATCATGCTTGTAAATTAAAGGTTTATATATACACTATATCATGCTTGTAAATTAAAGGTTTATATATACATTATATCATGCTTGTAAATTAAAGGTTTATATATATAAAATATCATGCTTGTAAAGTACATGTCAACAATATGTCACGCCAGTCAAAATATCATGCTTATCAATTAAATGTAAACAATATGTCACGCCATTCAACACTGCCATAATGGCAACACTGACTATACGGTCTTGTTTTTTCCTTTCTACTCTACTAACGCCCAAATTTGTCAGGGTGTTCCGTTTTTTCCCAAACAAATAAATACTTTGAATATTTCCCTTAAATTATACCCTGGAACACCCATTTTTTCTATTCTCTTCTATCTTTCTCTTCGCAGGGAGCACTTTTTCCCCAAAATAAAGCCAGACGGCACAATTCCTCGTCTAGCTGGGTTTTTCCTCCCTGCACAACTATGTAACGAAGCACTATCAAAACCATGTTTTTTTTTCTTTTTTGAAACTCGCAACATGCCAACAATGGCAACGTCAATTTTTTTTTACAATGTCAATTTTTTTTTCAATGTCAAATTTTCCTCAATGTCAATTTGTTTCAATGTCAATTTTTTCTCGATGTCAAATTTTTCGCAATGTCAATTTTTTCTTGTCAATTTCTATTTGCACAATGCCAATGTCAGTGTTATACATATATCTGTACATCCCATAACCCTCCCCTCTGAACACGGGCTGATCTCACACCTACACTTCACGACATCACCCATTCTGTACGACGACGCCGCCGACGACGAGGAAGACACCGCCAGACGATACGAGGGGGCTTCAGGAACGACTACATCAGCATCCCAACCTCAAGTTCCGTTCCCGTTCGCGGGGACGCGAACTAAATAGGGAAGGAGGCTTGTACAGTACCCCAGGGGTATGCACCCCTTGGAGACCATCCCCCCAGCATCTATCTAAATATCCTAACGGGCAACCCTCGTAAAGCCAGGCTAACATCCATCAACGCCGCAAGGACAGCTTGCCATTCTAGAAAGAAGCTCAATCCTTGCACAATTATTACACACAGAGACATATTATTAACTGGGGCAGCTATGCCATCACATTGCTGACAGCATAGCGCCCAAGAATATAAAAGGAGGCCTAAGGAGGTCACAGGGATCTCTCCATTAGCAGTCTTTCAGTGGTACAGCCGGAGGCTACGCTGGTGTCATCAGAGGTGAGTCAGTCGTGTTCAGATTTCCTACTTTTGTAACCTTAACCCACAGCTTGTACTTTCACATTGTGAACATTGTTACATTCCCTACAAGGGACTCATACTATAACATCACAGACCAATAAACACTTGGTCAACACTCTACACTCGCCTTACTGTTTATACGCCTCTTTACATCCCAACGCCCTTCCTTATTCCCGTCACGGTTAGACGTGACATACGGTAGTCTGATAGTGCTAGCTCAGATATCATTGTATTCCTCGCGGCGGCCCGGCTGCTAGAGAGCAGCGCGTGCCACTTAGCTGATACAAGCACAGTCAGTTATATAATAAGCCAGTCAGCTGAGCGACCAGCACAGTGACCCTTGCATTGGGTCCCATCCCCTAAAACACTACTACATTATTTATAGGAGCGCCCCCTAGCTCCAAGCACACAACAACACTCTACACTGGTCAGCTTACCCTGCCAAGGGAAGCTACCCCCTTTTAGGCACAGCTCTATAAATTAACACACTAACTCTGTCTTTTAGATCCAACCACCCCCAAATAAGGGATCTAAAACAATATTGTAGATGAGTCTTCTGTCTCTAAAGTTGATACCTGTTTGATGAAGAATGCTGAATAGAACATTCCAGTTCACATTGTCAAACGCCTTTTCAAGGTCGACGAACGCTAAGAAGGTAGGTTTGCCTTTCTTCATCTGCTTCTCTATCACTTGCCTCAATGCTAAGATTGCTTCTCTTGTTCCTACTCCTTTCCTAAAACCAAATTAGTTTATTAAGGACAATATATACAATACGCAGTATTCACGAATGCAATTCATGCTATGCCTTACTGACTGCTGAAGAATTAGGCCTAAAATACACAACGCGATACATCTTCAGGTTGTCCATCACAAATGACGGACAATTATCGAGAAACACTTTTTCTGAAGGCGCGAAACTGCGGCAATATTCTTCTTGCCCTCGAGGTGTGGCGTAACTTGAGATCGCTGTTCAGCCTTGATTGCTTTCCCCACATGGTTGGCAGAACAAAACGCCCCCATCAGATGTAAAATTATCCTTAAATTCTGCAACATACTGTTGCAGACGATAACTTGTAGTTGCTTTTACTTTGGGTATCCCCAGCTTCCACAGTGAGTGGCACGGGGCGACAAGCTAAGAATAACACAGTTGCAAGCTGACATACGCTCTGCATGAAGATTAGATAGCCCACATGATATTCCATGTTGAAGTAACACAGAACAAAAATGCAATAAACTGAAAAATCTAGCATACTGATTTTTAGCCTACTTTTCACATTTTGCAAAAATTAGGAAAAAGTAGACTTATGAGATCGATCCGGGAAAATGTGTGTCTGTCTGTCTGTCCTCACCAGCAAGGGATGGGAAAAGTGGGAGGGATAGATAAGGAAGGGTAAAGGAGGTAGCCGTGGCCTTACAATAGTTATCATCCCGGCATTTGCCCAAAGACGAAGTGGGAAACCACGGAAAACCACTTCGGGGATGATTGAGGTGGGAATCGAAACCCTTTACTCATTTGGACCACCCGAGGCTGAGTAGACCCCGTTCCAGTCCTCATACCACTTTTCAAATTTCGTGGCACAGCCGGGAATCGAACTGCGGACCTCCTGGGTGGCAGCTAATCACGCTGACCACTACACAACGGAGGCGACTTACTGATTACAAAGAACAATAGTTTGCCATGACTAAACCACAAAAATAGTTAGTCATAGCAAATTATTGTTGTTTGTAACCAGTAATTAATAAATTAGACACAGCGATATCTTAATTAACATTCTTAATTTAACTTTTGACTAAATAAGGCTTTATTATAAATCCGAAACATGCACAACAATTGAATAGTTGTCTCTTAATTTGTATTGCTTGGCGGAGTATTGTAAGAAAGTGAAACTCTCGATAACTTTGTAATTTACAAATGATCGTGTTGAAGATACTAGACTCGCCTGGAAATCGAACGTAAGGCCATCTACAATAGTTGCTGGTCTCCATCGCACTGAGGTTAGACAAACAGTAATATCAAGGCAACATTCAACTCGCTGGCAGTAGACAACTGCGGCATCGTAGCGCCGCGATGTAAACCAGAAAGGCAAAACCTCATACATTACTGTATCACGGGTAGTATTCTAATTCTCGATCCTCTCCAGGCGCACATAACCTATCGTTTGTACAGCATATACAATCAAACAACGCATTATCAATGGCGATAGATCTCGCTAAATAGAACCGTTAAAAGTAATCTTTGCTTTCACATAGAATACTTATTGGGGTCATATCCTCCAATCAAGCAACTACACAACGACCATTCATCAATGAGGCCAGCGTGCAGGTGTATGTGGGCATGTAGAAAGGAGCTTTGTTGTTGTTGTTGTTTCGTTTGAGGGGCATGGGGCATCTTGAACTTGTCTGATAACCTGTGTTTCTTCTATATGGCAGCGAAGCTTGGGCCCTTCGCAAAGGGGATGAACGGAGACTAACGAGTGCCGAGATGCGGTTCATGAGGAGAACAGTTGGATACACACTGTGGAATAGGAAAAGATCTGAGATTACCATTAAAGAACTAAAAGGAAAACCAATTATCAACACAGTGCAGAGTTACAGATCAGCTTGGAAGGACCATGTATTACGTATGAAGACCGGCCTGATCACGAGATGAATCCACAAATACCAACCTAGAGGCAGAAGAGACGTAGGTCGACCTACGAAGAGATGGAACGAGACCGTAACAGGCCACCTGGCATAACACTTGATACGAAGACACAGAAGAAGAAGAAGAAGAAGAAGAAGTAATTACTAGGGGACCTGTGCGAGAAATCTCACATGTTCATTAACCACCCGCCCGGCTTCACTGCTATGCGGGCTTCTATAAGGTGCGTTCAAAAAGTAACGAGCCGAGGCTGGAATGCGCAAACCGGTGACTACATCGGCTAAACGTGGCGTGTGTAACGAGGTGTGGTTCCGACCAGAGCGTGGAAGGTCACAGCCCTCCGCTAGAGGGCACGCGTGCACGTCACGTGACGATACAAAGCGAGCAGCAGCATGCATGAATCGTCCAACGCGGCCAGTCGCATTGCAAACGGTGACATGGAGGCGTCAAACGAAGAGCAAAGAGGTGTTGTTCGGTTTCTGACAGCGGAAGGAGTAGGGGGAACGGACATTCATCACCGAATGTCACAAGTGTACGGCGAACACTGCTTGTCCGTTTGCAAGGGTCAAGGAGTGGCACAAGCGCTTCAGGGAAGGACGGGTGTCGTTAGCCGATGATGCGTGGTCTGGGGCACCTCCCTGCATTACCGATGACAACGTCCAGCTGGTTGATGCACTCAGTACCCAGGACCACCGAGTGACAGTGAACGCCATAGCCGCCGTGGTCGCTCCACGACAATGCACGACCTCGTACTGCCAACACAGTCGCGGCACTCCTGCAGAAATTCAAATGGGAGGTTCTCGGCCACCCTCCATACAGTCCAGACCTCTCTCCCTGTGATTACGCCATGTTTGGTCCCCTGAAAAGGGCTCTGCGGGGCCAACGATTCCCCTCGGACGCCGACGTCCAGCTGTACGTGCGGAACTGGTTCACATCGCAGCCCAGAGAATTTTATGAGACACCCATTCACCACCTCGTGTCACAGTGGGACAAGTGCCTCAACAGCCAGGGCCAATACTTCTAACATACAGGTACTGGTTTCTGTAATTATGCCTCCGGCTCGTTACTTTTTGAACGCACCTTATATATATATATATGTTTATTTGTTTAATTTACTCACTTTTTAAACAAATTGTCGATATTTATGGGTTGTGAGCAGACTACCTGCCCTGCTCTAGAGTTATGTGGGCTGGACGCGACACAGTTCTGGCAGGGGCTATCGTCTTTTTTTATTTGTTTAAACACACTTTTTAAACAAATAAATATATTTCCATTGACTATTCAAAAAATGCAAGATTTTTCCTGTACTATTGAGACGATTTGGAAGATGTTGGCACAAAACGCAACTTCTAACTCCCTCTGGTTTAGGAGCTTGAGTTCTTAGTCGGATGAACTTAGCGATTTATACAACAGATTAGCGGACCCGTGCGAGAAATAAACCACACTTTCCCCAATAGGTTTATAATGAGAGACTTAAGGAGAAAGGTTGTTATGTTCTTTTTTCAACCAAATGATTATAGAACACTATTTACATTTCAGTTAGGATTCCAAGTTCTACGTTCCCTAACTTAAGAAGGCAATCACTGAAAATTAGATCATCATAACACTCACCATTTATTCGATATTTATAAAATTATAGGATTTGAGTAGTCATTCCATAGATTTACTGTTTCTCAAATCCATGCAAAATGATAAAGGAGACCCCTCAGAATGTTAAAATGACATGAAACAGGCGTCACAGTGGCCAAAGTGTGAAGTGGACAGCAATTATGGAGCGTAATTTCCTACAGAAACAGTATCTGCAAATTGCACACTTCGAACATTATTTTAAATGTCATTTTGAAAGAAATTATAAATATTTATGAATTTTGAGTGCAATTCGTCACTGCCAAAGTCTATTCTCTTCCATTTGAATGCTCATTTAAAACGATCGGTCACTTGTGACCGCCGCAGGAGAAATCTATACTACTGAAATAATTTATGATGATTATGATCGGGAATCGGAGAGGTGCCTCAGGACATGAAGTTAGGTATTAACACAGCCTTTTCATGGAAGGAGTTTGGAAAAATCCAGGGATAACCACACTCAGGACGCCACTGTCAGCGTCTGGATTCAATCCATGCATCGCCTGACTTGCTGCAGCGCGCCCCATCACAGTGGTGGTGAGCGATGTAACACGCACGACTACGTCACGGGGTGTATAAAGTAACATGGAATTATTTTAGTGTGTGGCAGTGCCCTTATTTTTATGCGTGCCGATTATGGTGAAGCCATTCTCTACTTGATATATACACACTGAATAATTAAGCACACACAGGCCTCTGGTTTAAACTGGTCACGAGTTGTGGCTTCCAACATTAATTCATGAATGTTAAAGATCGGAATCACCACACATCGAACCTACAAAGGATCAGTATTGGAGAGTAGCTATAATACTTCTAATATCCCTACAATACTAAGATACAGTACGTAAAATTTGCGTGTATGAATAATTTAACAGCTTAGAATTCCCTGTATATCTGTCCCCACCCTACCATCTTCCAACAGTGCTTCTACTGGTCTATGGTGGTGATGTCAATGCTTTTGTTATTAATGCCAATCAGTTCTAGATACATATTCATGGGGCAAAGAATTGTCTGGAAACTATCCTTAAATTTAAGAACATATTGGTTTCTCCACGGCAATAACAAAGTGGTGGGGAATTTGTTGTAGATATGTCACATCACTTCAGAGGGATTATAAAAACAACCTCATAAAAACCAGAGACAGTAGGCCTATAAGAGGCTGGAGAGATTACGTACTGCTATTTACGTCAAAGTAAACGACTTCTGTATTTGTTGCATTTAAGATGGAACTTAGCGTATTAAACGTCAAAGACCACAGAAGATTCAGTGTAAATAAATAGTGTTACATACTACCCTACCAGGGAATTGTTACCGCTAGAAGGAGAGCACAGTAGTTGTGTATACATTACGTCATATCGCCTCGTTATGGCTGTAGCGAGCGGTTTGCGGGGCAAGGGGAGGGGACTCATGCACAGTCATAGGCTACAGTGAGAACACACCGCACAGCGCACGGCCCAGCATGACTCAGGCACACAAATAACGCCCATCGCAGGCGTGTGGCTGGGCGAAGCGCATTAGTTCCAATTTCCGCCATCGGTAACAATTCGCTGGTCGGGTAGTACGTAATATATATTAATTCCAATCATTTAACTAATTGGTGCCGTAGCACAAGGTCCGTAATGTATGTAACTTTAACGTATTATTAGTATTACGCATCAATTGAATAATGTTGGTACTGTAGAGATACACAAATTATTTAAACATTACGATTTAATATGCTCATACTGATATTCTGTAACACCATTCAATGAAGAAGACAAATTAACACGAAGTTCCGTGACGAACTAAAGAGCCTACTTTTCTTAAAATTAAGATTCATGCCAATGATTAATCTACAGTATATGAACCTATCTAGAATAAAGACGAAATTAAGTTGGTAATATCGAAATGTTTAATTAGTTAGAAATATACCAGGTATAATATAGCCTAATAGAGCACTACAGATGGCAGCCCTGGTGACTGAATATATTCTTAGTTCCATCTCTTAAGGTACAGAATACAGAATTTGGTTGAAGTCCAATGGATGTTACATGCAGTACCACATTGGATCTATTAGCACGCGTAAAAGTATGTTGGCAACAATGTAATGCGTGTGCTGGACAGAAATAATCTGAAATATTATGATCTATTGCTGTGCCAATTTTGGATGAAATCCATTTGTTAGTATAGAAGTTACATGTATTTTAAAATTGGATATATCATCAGACATAGAATCATGTTGGCAGCACTGAATTATATGAATTACTCCTAATTAATCTAAAATGGCAGGTACTATACGTGTGCATAGTTTAAAGCTCTCGGCTTGCATACTTTCTGATATATTGGTATTTGGATAAAAAATAGAGAGAGCAATTATTAACAGTTGGCAGCTCTGGTGGCTCTTAAGAATACGCTCAGTCATACCTGTTTATATACACATATTACATACAAAATTTGGTTGAAATCCAATTGATAGAGTACAAGTTATATGCATTTAAAATTTGGACCTATCAGAAGGCTTAAAATTATTTTGGCAACACTGTCATGTATGGCCTCCTGGATATTAAACAGAATGGAGCTCAAATTTCTAGTGCGTTTTTTCAGCAGTTGGTAGCACTGATTTCATTTTCAAATATGGGCTTGAGATATTCTGGTATACATCTTTACTCATACTAAATTTGGTTCCGATTCTGCAGCCGTTTAGAGGTTGATAGAGGGAGGGGGGGTGCGGTACACACACACACAGCCAGACAGACAGACACACATTTTCCCGGATCGATCTCATAAGTCTACTTTTTTCTCATTTTTGCAAAATGTGAAAAGTAGGCTAATTATCTATTCCTCAGATTTATTCGTCTGTCAGGATACCATAAGTGCAAAGAACCCGAATATGAACAATAATATGGACACAAACGCCATCACACGAACAACAGACTGACAAAATTCAGACGTTGAAACACTAAATAGATTATATTCATGGTTGCAATGGGTTTGGAGAACTATGTTACTGTGAAATATTATATTTGTGTATTTCGTAACACGAACACTGCGAGACTGAAGCACATTTTGTATGAAGCGATTTATTTTGTTTCAATTTTCTTGTTGTAGCAATCCCGAGTTTCATTTCTCACATTGAGGGGCTGAAAATGAGCTTTGCCTCGCCCTTCTACGCCTATTTCAGCAAGTGTTTTAAGGGGGTAGGCCCCCTTTTATTGGAGCTACAGAGAAGAGTTACATCAATGATTAGTGTCGTGCCTCTGAAGGATATCTGTATCAAATTTTACGTTGATCCACCCAGCCGTTCTCGAATTATAAGGGAACATACTTGTCCACAGACAAACAGACAGACAGACAGACAGACAGACAGACAGACATACATACAGACAGACAAAAAATTTATTTTCGCGCGCATCCATCATAAAGCAGTCTGAAACGCGTAAATAACGCAAATTTCCGCAGAAATTCAGAAAAAGCAGACAAACTTTCATTCTTATATATCTAGAGATAGCCGTTGAGACCACCTTTCTTCCGGCTGTGTGTGTGTGTGTTCCCTAAAGAAATTTAAACGGCTGAAGCGATTTCAATGAAACTCGGTAAGTTCATAGTATTAGTTTGTTCCACCTCAATCGTGCCATTTAAATTTTATTACGTCGCTCCAATCCAACATGGTGGCTGTCCAAAGTATTTCGCCGGCATTTTATATCTCCGAAACTATTACGGACATCGCCCTGAAAAATTATACGGTAATGAAGGGCACTACTAAAAGTATAGGCCTACCTCTGTGACTTTCAGGAACCTGTTAAGTACAAAACGAACATGGCGACCAAATATAATTAAAACATTTTAATAGACTTTTCTCGCCATTTAACCATCCGAGCGCAGTGAAATGTGGTACACCAAATGTTTATACACATTGTAATGCGCTTACGTCTAATTTAGTTCAATTGTTTACATAACCTCAAGATGGCGGCTGTGTGAAAATTCATAATTAAGTTTCTATTTCTTGTGTCCTAATCATGTGATCGAAGTCAACCCTTAAATAATGAACCAACGCAGTAATCGTTATGTAATAGTAGATAACTCTAGCCTACATTATATAAAAATCCAACACGACGACCATCTGTAATATTTAGATGGTTTCCAATATCTAAGAATCTATCACAGCAATCAAACTGAAATGTTGTATGTTGATAGAGGCATTTAACATAAGTAGGATTTATGAAAAAAAGCATCGAAATTAAATGTTTTTCAGTCGGTCAATACGATGGTTCCCTTGTCCTGATTTTTAAATACAAACAATAGAACAAGAACAAAAACAAAAAACAAAATTTGAAAATAACAAGAATGAAAAAAGAACAAAAAACAAAGAGAATTTAAAAATAAAAAACAAAAACAATAAAAGTAAGAAGATCTAAAAACTAAATACTTTTAAATCAGAAATCAAAAACTAAAATTAAATATAAAAGTAAAAATTGAAAAGCATTTATTATTTAGAATTTTAAACATTGAAAACTTAAACAGACATAAAAATTACTAAATGTACTACTAAATTATGGGAGCATCAGGGTCACTGACCGATTTAAATATCTTGGAGAAATAATTAGTAGCAATGGGACGGATGAATTGGCAATTGAGAACAAAAAAGGGAAATTGGAAAGATTAATTTTTGTACCAAAAATAAATACAATAAATAGAACCTGTCTATCAATGCAAAATTACGACATCTTAATACAGTTGTTAGACCGTCATCTTGTACGGCATGGAAACTACAAATATAACCGGAATGGAGAATTTGCTCAAGATAGATAGAAAGAAGAATTTTAAGAAGGATTTATTGTCCTAGGAAAACACAGGAAGGTTATTGACTGAGATCCAATGCAGAAATGTATAGTAAAATCGACAACCTTGAAGTGATGATCAGAAAACGGCGACTTCAGTTCTACGGACATATGGTCCGCATGGATTGCTCAAGGTTAAACAAATTTTTGATAAAGTCTGGAACTATAAAGGGCAAGGAGGTTATGTAAAACAAATGAAAAAGGAACTTCAAAAATTGAAAATTACTGAAGAAGATTGTCTAAATCGAATACAGTACAGAAAAAAATGACCTCATAATTATTGTCAGGGAGAAGAAGAATCTCAACAGAGGAGAATGGACTGCTGAAAGAAGAGCTGCGCAGTCGACCAGGATGAAAAACTTCTGGAAGAGAATGAAGGAAAATTGACCTACAAAGAAGTGATATTTGCATGGTCCTTGTTGGCCTGCCCGCGGTGTATATACTAAATAATAGAAAATCAATTCAATTAATAATACTGTTGCGTAAACGTTCTCGACCAGTTGCATACTGAACCCATGTACCATAGGCTTCAAGAGGGGTCGAATCCATGTATTTTGTGAAAGGAATGAAAGAATCATACAGTCTCTAAGGGAACGGAGAGAGATTTCAAGCCAGGATTCTAGCCTAACATTGCGCAAGCTGCAGGACCAGGTGTTCATAAGATGAGCTCATGCCTATTGACATTTATAAGGAGCCAGTCATGGATATTAATAGAACGAGTGGAAAGTTTGGACTGTAAGACGAAGAAGCCTGACTCGGAAATTGCTCTTACGTTGCAGGAAAACGGCAACCTCGCTGCTGAGTCAGAACAAGAATAATTAAATTTAACCCGTTTACGAGTATAAAAATAAGTAAACAAATACAGTACGGTGAATCATTTCGAATTAGAGATTTTTGTGTAAAGAAAAACCCTTTAATAATTGCACAAGAGAAAAGTGTAAATGCAGCAGACGTCATCGGGAATTCACCGGGACCCAAGGAGTGGGAGAATTAAAAATGAACAGCAACACCCACACAGTTGAAGACTAAAAATTAATTAATATCTCGGAAATGCACGATCGATTTCCATGCACAGGAAGATCATTTTACGTTTGGAAGACGAGCTTTCTGGAGATATAATTTTTATAATTGTACGACAATTAGTTCATAAGTTGGTCACGAAAAGGACTAGGATTTTATCTTTTTTTGACTAAAAGGTATAAAACCCCTGGCCTCACCAAACCAATCATGCAGTATTCAAGAGCCCGTGAGGGGAACGTCACGCTGTATCAGTACATGCAGTCTACAAGCACACCGTGAGCGGAGGTGCTGCATCACATCGTATACGCAGTATTAGTCCGTCCAGAGGGGCGTTACGCTGTATCAGACATCGAAGGCAGTTTACCAGTACTCCTTGAGGGGAGAAACGCTGTATTACACCGCAGAATTAATATCCGACAGCCACGGGCGTCGCAGTATCAGTAACTTGCGTGCCTCCATAAGGAGTTGCAAAGAAGAAATATTAAAGTATCGCCGTGTTGAAAAATTAGGAAAATCCTAGTTAAAGTATTTAGGTCCGACAGTGCAAAGTTTACCGTAAAAGTTCTTAAAATACAGTTAAAGCAGGCTGTGAACTTAGGATTAAGGCGATAGGTCTTTCAGTAAACGTCCAAAAGTATCATAACGTACGGAAGTACCGGAACAGCGAGATAAACAGTTTATCAATTTTAAAGAACCCGAACAGGGAAAAACAGAGTAAGGTTCGCAACGTATTCCAGAAAATTAGAAGTGCGAGAACCGAATAAACAAAGAAGAACGGAAACTATAGACATTTTCTCAAGAAAGCAGACGAACTAATCTAAAGCACTAAGACTCGAGAAGTATTAGTTGCTAAAAAAAACCATAGGTCATCGATAGGTTATCGAGGGGACCTCGATCAGAACAGACTTTCGCTAGGATCGATAAACCAGATCTAAAAGGGGAGCCGTTCAAGCTAGAAAAATAGCCGATCATCAGGAACAGGATTCGAAGAATTGTTATTCCAGGGAAAAGTAGATGATTCGAGACTTTCGTATTCTGCAGGATAGGAAGCCGACATTGAATAAACTTCACCCTTGGAGACGGGAGATTAAGAGGTCACGTGTGATAGGCTAAAAAGGACGGCCTAGTGATCAAAAGTTGTGAAGTGTAAATATATCAAGATTGTGTGTTAAAAGTAATATATTTTTTAGTGTTTTAATGTGTGTTCTAAACGGATACACCCGTGTATTAAAAATGTTGTCAATGTTAAATGTATGGAATATGTGTCAAGAAATGTTTGTACATGAGATGAATTTGTACAATATGGAGTAAGTCAAGAAGGTGGGCAAAAATGACACATCGTACGAGAATGAAGGTCAGAAAACGACCTTAGACATGTGAGTAAAGATTTTCATTATTATTTGGTGTCGGGGAAATTTTTGTGTACAATTCCACCGGAGTTTTGAGTAAAAGGGATGTTTTTAAATAAATAATAACTAAATAAAAACGCGATCTGAACAAAAATAGAGCTTGAGAAATAATAAATAACTATGTGAAAGAGTAAATCTTGTAGAGGAAATGCCTGGAATAAAATGTCAGTGTATTTGACGAATGTTATAAAAGCAAGCGTAATAATAATGATTATAACAAAGATATTTAAATAAAGGTAAATTTGAATTATATGAAAGAAATAGCTTTGAGATTTTGTAAGGAATGAAGACATGATGTGAATAATAATAATAATAATAATAATAACAAGGTAAAGAAATCTAAATAAAGATTAAATTGAATGATATAAAAATATAGAGCGTTGGAGCCTTAAGAAATGTATAACACATGATGTGAATGCATGTTCTTAAATGGAGCGATTTATTGTCAACGGAAAAGATAACTATAAGAATTGAGATATGTATCAATTGTTAATATGAAATTTATCAGTTCCTTGGAAGACATTTGGCCGTAATGTAATGTGTAGCGCAATGGAACGCAATTAAATAAAAAGTCACGCTAGGAATGCGTAGAATTTAAATGTACTTGGTAAATTACTTATGAGGGGTAGTTGATTGTATTGAATTGATATATGTTGTAAGTCCTCTAATTGTGACGTAGATCACGAGGCCATGTGTGTGTTATTATATAAAAGGGAGCAAATGTATGGTATTATTGAGCGTATGTCATGTAGGCCACGGCCGACTTTAAATCGCGTCTTGTATAAATCATCCAATGTGGAAATGGTTCCCGAGGCATGTTAAGAGATTCGAACCTAGAATCCTCTTGTTGTTAAAGCCCCTTATTATTCGTCGTAGAATGTGTATTACTCTTCCCAATCAACGAGGACCCTTCATAATTAATAAATGCCAAGATTACGAGAGTGGTTTATGAGCCAAAGAATATTGTTGGAAGTGAAAAGAGAAGTTAAAATGCCAGGTCTCTCCATAGAACTGAAAATAAAAGGAAGGTTTGTTTTAAAAGCATTGAAGAGAGCTCCAACCGTAGGCTAGACAGGGAGCCGCCCTCCCTGTCATAAATCACGCTCAAGTAATTGACCAGACCCTAGCCGCATGAGGGTTGGGGAAAAGGCTATTTGTAAGAAGTGCTAAATACACCGTGAGTGTTTAAAAGTTGTTAATGACCCGGGCGTTGAACCGAGGTCCTTGTAGGTTGATATTATCGCTTGCCAGTTCAGATCGTAGTTTTCTTATGTGATAATGGTCTTATAAGACAAATGAATTAAATAAAAATCCCTATTGTAATATTGTATGGAAATAAGGAATCCACGAGTTTTGTGAAGATAACTAGATTTCGGGAGTAATCATAGTTTTTGACTTTGTCAAGTAATCTTTATAACTCTGGAGTACACAAGTAGTTTCCCGATCACCGTAGTGAATTTGCAAAACTTGAGAGAGGTGGTAAATACTGAGAACATTTGAAATGCCCAAATATTGAAGTAGGTCATTAACATGTAATCTTAAATGTAATTATATATTGTTTTGATGTGAAGAAAAGATAAAAATAGTTCTTGAGGTGTACAAAGGAATGACACCATTATTATTGAAAGTATCGAGCCAAAGAAGCTCGTAGTTATATGGAACTTTAAGATAGGTACTTTATGGAAGTGAAAATAATCGTGAATTGTTGGTTTTAAAGAAAACCATGTGTTTTAATCTAATATTTGTTTTATTCTTACGTTATTCCTTGTTTACTTTGAACAAGTAGAAAGATATTGGTCAGTAGTTTATTTGTTTTATTGTTTGTAGCGCCATAATTTTGATTAATTAAATGTGTTAAAATAGGAGTTGATTTTGTTGTTATTTTTGCAAGTGTATTCTCTATTTAATCCAAAATATGTAAGTCACAGAGTGGGAGAACTTACCGCAGCCCCGAATATCCCGAATTGAGCAATGCTGGCATACTGTGATTTGCATATTTCTTGCTGAGAGGGCACAGGGGGTGAATAGAAGTACTGTGCTTGGATTAATGATTAGAGGAACACTAAAGACGGTCGATTCATGTAAAAGTAAAGTAATGATAGGAGTAGCTACAACGTATAATGTTAACTGACCGCATGGGTCCCTAGAAACTCACACCGAGCAGCCCTGGATTAAACAACCCCCCAGCAAATCTTCGATTTTGGCGCCCAGTACGCAGGGCTGAGTTTTCCTAGGGAAAACCCGAGTTTTCTCGAAAAATCAAAATTTTCATTTTTTTTTGGAAAAAAAATGGTTTTTCGAAATTTTGAATTTTAAATACTTCCATAAAGGTCTTTGAGTTTGAATAAGAATATCAAAAGGGTACGGTGTAGCAAAAATCCGTACCAAAGTAAATTTTTAAAGAAATTGGGACACAAAGGTTCAGATTACCATCTCTCAAGCATGTTCTAGCGATGTGGCATGAGTAGCCCACTATATTCTAATAAGATGGCATTGAGTGAAGAGATGCAACGGCTCTTGGAGGCCATAAACATTAAATTGGGAACAATAGACAATACATTGGGCCTCCAAAAGGATGAAAATAAAAAAGAATTCGAATCCATAAATGAGAAATTAGAAGCTCAGATAAAATCTAACAGCGATATCTGTAAAACATCCAGGGATGAAATAAAACAAAGTGTGAATGAGCTAGGAACCCGATTTGGAAAGGTTGAGGAGAAAGTAGGAACCCTCGAGAACAAAATCGGTGTAGTTCAGACCGAAGTAACTGAGATGAAAAATCAAAATCAAAAGGATGCGCGGGATATGAAAGTTCAATTTGAGCTGTTTACCGGGCAGGTAGATGATAACTTAAAGAAGTACGAGGTTGGAATAAATCAAAGATTAGGTCTATATGAGGAGCATCTCCAGAATGAAAGAAAACAACGAGAGAAAGAAAATAAGGAAAATACCCATAAGATAGATGAAATAAGTCAGGGTATTAATGATGTTCAGGGAACCATCGGAACATTAAAGGTCGAAGTAGGAAAAACTCATACGGAAGTAGGCCAGATCCAAAATGACTTGACGATATTATATAAGAGTCAAGGGAAAACTGAGGAAAAACTGGAAGGAATTAAAGTAAATATGGTCAAAGGACAAAGAGAGATGGAGAAGAAAATAAAAGAAATACGAGAAGACCTAGATACTAAAGGTGACGTTAAGCCAGAAATTATAAAAGAACAGGTCATGGTCATCAAGAAAGAGGTAGAAGAACACCTAAATGAAATCAGGGATAGTTTCAGGGATGAGAAAGTCCAACTCAAATGAGAACTGGAAACTAGTAAGAAAAATCAGGAAAGAATTCAAAATGAATTGGGATCACGGTTGGAAAGGACTGAACACAAAAATAGTCAAATGGAAATCCAACTCATGGCAAATGAAGAAAGTGCCCGAAGGGAAAGGAAATTAGAATTTGAAAGTCAGGATGAGTTTCCAAAGACAGGATGGACAGATCCTCGTGAACAAGGCATAGATACAGATAGGGACCTAGGAGGGGAGAGCCCTTACAAGAACCCAGGATATCCGATGGCGATGTCAACCCCATACATGAACCAGACAAATGGTCAGATAATAAACATTATCAAATTGAATGAGGACAGACCGGTAAAATTTACTGGGAATAACATGTCAATTACTCCAAAATACTGCCTAAAGGAAGTCGCAGAGTACTTAAACGAAATGAAAGTTCCTCAGGATCGGAGACTGAGAGCTATTGAGAAGTTGTTGGCAGGTGATTGTCTCACCTGGTTCAGAAGCTTCAGGTACACCTTTGATACGGTGGAAGGCTTTAGAGAAGCCTTTTTAAAACGATATTGGGCAGCAGACGTCCAGGAGAATTTGAGGCTAGATCTGTACTCTAGGAGGCTCCGTGGCTTAGGCGGCAGCACGCCGGCCTCTCACCGCTGGGTCCGTGGTTCAAATCCCGGTCACTCCATGTGAGATCTGTGCTGGACAAAACGGAGGCAGACAGGTTTTTCTCCGGGTACTCCGGTTTTCCCTGTCAACATTTCATTCCAGCAACACTCTCCACTATCATTTCATTTCATCTGACATTCATTTGATCATTGCCCCAGAGGAGTGCGTCAGGCCTCGGCAGCCGGCACAGTTCATATCCTCGCCGCTAGATGGGGGCTTCATTCATTCCATTCCTGACCCGGTCGGAGACTGGAAGCAGGCTGTGGATTTTCATCTGTACTCTAGGAAGTACAGCACAAATGCACCAACAAAGTACTCGGAATTTTTTACCGCTCAGCTGTGTAAATTCCGCGAACTTGACATTGCTCCAGCTGAGAACGACCTGTGTGCCGCCATTGCAAGACAACTTCCATATGAGACTCAGAGGCTGTTAATCTCATCCAAAGCCAGACGTGCTGTGGAAGTGGAGAGTGTATTACGTCAATTAGACATGACGACGTCACACGTAACTCCTAGGCATCAAAGACAGACTGAACAAGTACATATGGCCAGCAGTCAGGAAACCAGAGAAAAACCGTCGACCAGGAATCAGTCCACTAGCACTGATACTCAAGGACTAGGTCGAGAGTATGGGCACCAAGAGGAATACAGCCATACTACAGAGGAGGATATCGAGGAAGAAATCCTAGGAATACGGGTTATAGGCAACAAGAGAGCCGACCCTATAACAATAACCATCAGAGGCAAGAAAACAGAAAGAAATGGGAGAATTATCCCAGAAGGAACGTAAGGCCAGAGGATAGGGATGATGAATATCGGGCCGAAATAGAGGAAAGATATCAGGAAAGTCTTCGTTATATGAGCGAACGACCAGACGAACCTGAAAGGCAAAAAGTCCGTTGGAGTGAGGCAATCAAGAACCGGAAATCACCCGACTGACTAGATGGAGCTCAAAGCTTGGAACTACAAGCTCAGTTAAAGAATGAGGGGAAAGGAAGCCCTCAGGATTTAAAAAAACTCCAAATTTAAATCGTCAAAAGTGGAAACATACCAGGAGCTGGGAGGAGGTAGAAATTGTGAATTGGATAGCCAGACCAGATGAGCTAATTAATGAGGATGTGGAAGGAATCCCACATATCAAAAGAGAATTACCCATAATTATGCTAAGGATAGAAGGATTACTGGTCAGGGCATTGATTGATACCGGATCCACAATAAGTTTAATTACGCAAACCCTTCTGAATGAATTAGAAACAAGAGGCCGCGTATTAAAAATCCCCACATCAAGTGTAAAGATTAAGGGAATTATCCCTGAAAAATCTTTAACGTGTAAATTTCAGGTGTACATTGATCTGATCATGGGTAACGCTGAAATTTCGCAATGCTTTTTGCTGGTAAATCAATTACCGTATAATGTCATATTAGGTATTGATTTTATCCGTGAGAACAAGGTCATCATAGACCTAGCGCAAAATTGTATTAGAATTCAAAGAGAGGATGTGGATGAGCAAAACATTAACCTACAGGAACAGGAGGCGAAAATAGGAGAACAGGTATGGCATGTGGAAGAAGTAACGGAAGAAGGTTGTAAGGACATAGAAAGGATATTTGAAGTCCTCAACATAGAACTCGAAGATAATTTGGAAACTGAGTTCGGGACCAACCTGTCTGGAAAAGTAGAGGAAGCTAAAGTGAACCTCGAAAATAAGGAACAATTAAAGGAATTATTATTGAATTTTAGAGACGTATTTGATTCCAAGCCAGGGAAGATTGAAAATTTTAAATACGCGTTCCAAGTCAATGATTGGGCACCGTTCAGACAAAAACCATACCCGGTTGCGGAAATACATTACCCACAAACGAAGAAAACACTGCAGGAAATGATGAATGCAGGTGTTATAGAAAAGATGGCGACACCATATGTTAGTCCATTAGTGATTGTGAGTAAACCGGATGGCTCAGTAAGGGTGTGTCTAGATGCCAGAAATTTAAATGCAAAAATCATACCAGAAAATGATTCGGCACCACCCATAAAAGAAATACTGAGAAAATTCAAAGGCAAGAAGATTTTTACAAATATTGACATGACTTCTTCGTATCATCATCTCGAACTGGAAGAGAAAACCAGCTTGTTGACTGGATTTCAGTTCGACCAACAAACCTATTGTTTTAGGAGATGTCCGTTTGGATTGAAGACCGCGGGATCTGCCTTAATAAGAGCGCTTGATCGAAACTTGTCAGAGGAAGTGAAAGATTGCACTATCCGTTATGTGGATAATATTTTGCTTACCTCGGAGAATATTGAGGAACATTTAGAAAAGTTGAAGAAATTATTGGAAGATTTAAGAAGGGCAAATTTTAAAATCAATTTAAAGAAGTCAAATTTTTGTCAAAGGCAAGTAACATTTTTAGGGCATGTGATTGATAAGGATGGTGTTAAACCAAATCCATGCAAATTAGAATCGATAAGAGATTTTCCAAGGCCTTTGAAGGTGAAGAACGTTCGCCAGTTTTTGGGATTGATTGGTTTCTTCTCAGGACATTGTCCATCATACACAAAAACTGTTGCACCACTACAGGACCTTCTGAAGAAGGGGGGCAAGTGGAAATGGACGGAGGAAACAGAAAAAGCATTTGTGGAGGCAAAGAAAATGCTCTTAAACTATGTGAAGCTAGGATATCCTGATTTTAATCAGAAATTTATAATTCAAACAGATGCATCCCAGATTGGAATAGGGGCAATGCTATATCAGGAAAACCCGGATAACCCTGATAAGAGAAATTATCTAGCTTTCACAAGTCGGAGACTGAAACCACACGAGAAAAATTATACGATCAGCGAAATCGAGCTGTTAGCGATATTGCACGCGCTGCAATATTGGCGAAAAATCGTATATGGGTTTCAGGTCATTCTAAGGACGGATCATAAAGCCTTAACCTTTTTGATGAAGACTGATTTATCCAGTCAAAGGTTGATGCGTTGGGCTTTATACATTCAACAATTTGATGTAAAGATAGAATACTGCCCAGGAAAAGAAAATATAGTTCCAGACTATTTAAGTAGACAGCCAGAGTCCACAGAAGAGGAAGTAATGGCTATTGATTTGGAAGACGGGGATCAGCGTACACTAAATGAGTTAAGGAGCATTAGTCAACGGCAACGTGAGGATCCATGGATGAACATGCTCATATCTTTCCTTGAGAGAAGTTTGATAAGGGGAACACCGGCGTACACGGAAGCTAATAAGATAGCTCAGGATTACACATTTTATAATGGATTATTATATAAGTTTGTGGACACTGACCATACACGATTAAGGATTGTTGTACCTGCAATTTTGCAGAGGAAAATAGTATGGTTAGCCCATAGATCGTTCGGACAAATGGGAGTCGACAAAACAGTCTCGATGCTGAAAGAAGCATTTGTATGGCCGAGACTGAGAGAAACTGTAAGGGACACGCTAAAGACATGTGATCTATGTCAAAGGATCAAACCAAATGCATTTTTGATGAGACAAAAGCCTATACCATTGTTGCCCGAAAGGCCAGGTCAAATCATATCTATTGATAACTTCGGACCTTTGCCAAAGGCAAGAAGAGGAAATCGACACATAATGGTGGCTATGGATGTCTTCACTAAAATGGTTGTCCTTGCTCCCTTACAGAAGACTAGTACCAAACAGGTGTTAAAACGACTCAAAGAAAAAGTGATACCGATTCTGGGAAAACCTGAGAATTTGTTGTCGGATCACGGTAGTTGTTTCACCAGTGTAGAGTTCCGACAAGAATTAGAAAAACTTGGAATACGTCAGATTTTGTCAAGTATTCGCCATCCTGAGGCAAATCCTGTAGAAAGAGTGATGAGGGAGACGGCCAAGTATTGTAGAATATACTGTGCCGAAGAAAATTGGAAGTGGATAGATATCTTGGATATTATCGAATTTTGTATAAACAACACAATCCATGAATCCACGGGAGAGATACCAATAACGTTACATCGGAATGAGCAACCAGAGAGACCTTGGAGTCTGGTAATTCCTAGGCCAGCAGACGCTCAGCCTGGAAGAGATGTACGTATAAGAAGAGCCTTTGAGCATCTAAAAGCTCAAGCCGACAGGAGGCAAAGAAGAAATAGGTACAAGAGGTATTATCGGCCACTATTAGTAGGGGAAACGGTGTTAGTAAAAAGACCAGCCATTTCGGATCCAGGGAACCGCGTGTACAAAAAGTTCCAGAAAATGTACCACGGACCGTATCAAATAATAAGGGATTTGAGAAATAATGCCTATAGAATTCGGCACTGTGAAACGAATCACGAAGTGACCATGAATTCAGCAAATTTAAAAGTGTATTACCCTCCCGAAGACTTCGATGAAGCAAATGAACAAGCCCTGGTTATGGAACAATTTAGAGATGAAGAATCCACTTTTGATAAAAACGAGAATGAGATAGAAAATGGAAACAGAGCTCAAACATTCGAGTGCGAATGCGAATTGGAGAAATTATATTGGGAAATAAAAGAAATAATTGATTTTATTGAAGAAGAAAATTTCAATTTAAGAAAGGAGAATGATGAAATAAAGGAACGGGTAGGGATAGACCACACCTGTAAAGAAGAATAAGGTTCTGGAAACCTGAAGTCCAGACAAATAAAAAGAGGGGAAAGAAAGGGTAGGGACAGAGCGTACCCAACCGACACAATTACCGGATATGACTTAAAAAATGAAAGAAATCAAATTATCGTGGGATTTTTAAGGAATAAAAATCAGAAGGTACGGATAACGTTATGATGGCTTCGACAGTTAAAAAGGAAAAATAAGATTTTTTTGGATAATTGAAATAAATTTCCTCAAATTTTTCGAAAATTTATTTACCTAAGGGGGGGAGACATGACCCCATGTACCATAGGCTTCAAGAGGGGTCGAATCCATGTATTTTGTGAAAGGAATGAAAGAATCATACAGTCTCTAAGGGATCGGAGAGAGATTTCAAGCCAGGATTCTAGCCTAACATTGCGCAAGCTGCAGGACCAGGTGTTCATAAGATGAGCTCATGCCTCTTGACATTTATAAGGAGCCAGTCATGGATATTAATAGAACGAGTGGAAAGTTTGGACTGTAAGACGAAGAAGCCTGACTCGGAAATTGCTCTTACGTTGCAGGAAAACGGCAACCTCGCTGCTGAGTCAGAACAAGAATAATTAAATTTAACCCGTTTACAAGTATAAAAATAAGTAAACAAATACAGTACGGTGAATCATTTCGAATTAGAGATTTTTGTGTAAAGAAAAACCCTTTAATAATTGCACAAGAGAAAAGTGCAAATGCAGCAGACGTCATCGGGAATTCACCGGGACCCAAGGAGTGGGAGAATTAAAAATGAACAGCAACACCCACACAGTTGAAGACTAAAAATTAATTATTATCTCGGAAATGCACGATCGATTTCCATGCACAGGAAGATCATTTTACGTTTGGAAGACGAGCTTTCTGGAGATATAATTTTTATAATTGTACGACAATTAGTTCAAAAGTTGGTCACGAAAAGGACTAGGATTTTATCTTTTTTGACTAAAAGGTATAAAACCCCTGGCCTCACCAAGCCAATCATGCAGTATTCAAGAGCCCGTGAGGGGAACGTCACGCTGTATCAGTACATGCAGTCTACAAGCACACCGTGAGCGGAGGTGCTGCATCACATCGTATACGCAGTATTAGTCCGTCCAGAGGGGCGTTACGTTGTATCAGACATCGAAGGCAGTTTACCAGTACTCCTTGAGGGGAGAAACGCTGTATTACACCGCAGAATTAATATCCGACAGCCACGGGCGTCGCAGTATCAGTAACTTGCGTGCCTCCATAAGGAGTTGCAAAGAAGAAATATTAAAGTATCGCCGTGTTGAAAAATTAGGAAAATCCTAGTTAAAGGATTTAGGTCCGACAGTGCAAAGTTTACCGTAAAAGTTCTTAAAATACAGTTAAAGCAGGCTGTGAACTTAGGATTAAGGCGATAGGTCTTTCAGTAAACGTCCAAAAGTATCATAACGTACGGAAGTACCGGAACAGCGAGATAAACAGTTTATCAATTTTAAAGAACCCGAACAGGGAAAAACAGAGTAAGGTTCGCAACGTATTCCAGAAAATTAGAAGTGCGAGAACCGAATAAACAAAGAAGAACGGAAACTATAGACATTTTCTCAAGAAAGCAGACGAACTAATCTAAAGCACTAAGACTCGAGAAGTATTAGTTGCTAAAAAAAACATAGGTCATCGATAGGTTATCGAGGGGACCTCGATCAGAACAGACTTTCGCTAGGATCGATAAACCAGATCTAAAAGGGGAGCCGTTCAAGCTAGAGAAATAGCCGATCATCAGGAACAGGATTCGAAGAATTGTTATTCCAGGGAAAAGTAGATGATTCGAGACTTTCGTATTCTGCAGGATAGGAAGCCGACATTGAATAAATTTCACCCTTGGAGACGGGACATTAAGAGGTCACGTGTGATAGGCTAAAAAGGACGGCCTAGTGATCAAAAGTTGTGAAGTGTAAATATATCAAGATTGTGTGTTAAAAGTAATATATTTTTTAGTGTTTTAATGTGTGTTCTAAACGGATACACCCGTGTATTAAAAATGTTGTCAGTGTTAAATGTATTGAATATGTGTCAAGAAATGTTTGTACATGAGATGAATTTGTACAATATGGAGTAAGTCAAGAAGGTGGGCAAAAATGACACATCGTACGAGAATGAAGGTCAGAAAACGACCTTAGACATGTGAGTAAAGATTTTCATTATGTTTTGGTGTCGGGGAAATTTTTGTGTACAATTCCACCGGAGTTTTGAGTAAAAGGGATGTTTTTAAATAAATAATAACTAAATAAGAACGCGATCTGAACAAAAATAAAGTTTGAGAAATAATAAATAACTATGTGAAAGAGTAAATCTTGTAGAGGAAATGCCTGGAATAAAATGTCAGTGTATTTGACGAATGTTATAAAAGCAAGCGTAATAATAATGATTATAACAAAGATATTTAAATAAAGGTAAATTTGAATTATATGAAAGAAATAGCTTTGAGCTTTTGTAAGGAATGAAGACATGATGTGAATAATAATAATAATAACAAGGTAAAGACATCTAAATAAAGATTAAATTGAATGATATAAAAATATAGAGCGTTGGAGCCTTAACAAATGTATAACACATGATGTGAATGCATGTTCTTAAATGGAGTGATTTATTGTCAACGGAAAAGAAAAATATAAGAATTGAGATATGTATCAATTGTTACTATGAAATTTATCAGTTCCTTGGAAGACATTTGGCCGTAAAGTAATGTGTAGCGCAATGGAACGCAATTAAATAAAAAGTCACGCTAGGAATGCGTAGAATTTAAATGTACTTGGTAAATTACTTATGAGGGGTAGTTGATTGTATTGAATTGAGATATGTTGTAAGTCCTCTAATTGTGACGTAGATCACGAGGCCATGTGTGTGTTATTATATAAAAGGGAGCAAATGTATGGTATTATTGAGCGTATGTCATGTAGGCCACGGCCGACTTTAAATCGCGTCTTGTATAAATCATCCAATGTGGAAATGGTTCCCGAGGCATGTTAAGAGATTCGAACCTAGAATCCTCTTGTTGTTAAAGCCCCTTATTATTCGTCGTAGAATGTGTATTACTCTTCCCAATCAACGAGGACCCTTCATAATTAATAAATGCCAAGATTACGAGAGTGGTTTATGAGCCAAAGAATATTGTTGGAAGTGAAAAGAGAAGTTAAAATGCCAGGTCTCTCCATAGAACTGAAAATAAAAGGAAGGTTTGTTTTAAAAGCATTGAAGAGAGCTCCAACCGTAGGCTAGACAGGGAGCCGCCCTCCCTGTCATAAATCACGCTCAAGTAATTGACCAGACCCTAGCCGCATGAGGGTTGGGGAAAAGGCTATTTGTAAGAAGTGCTAAATACACCGTGAGTGTTTAAAAGTTGTTAATGACCCGGGCGTTGAACCGAGGTCCTTGTAGGTTGATATTATCGCTTGCCAGTTCAGATCGTAGTTTTCTTATGTGATAATGGTCTTATAAGACAAATGAATTAAATAAAAATCCCTATTGTAATATTGTATGGAAATAAGGAATCCACGAGTTTTGTGAAGATAACTAGATTTCGGGAGTAATCATAGTTTTTGACTTTGTCAAGTAATCTTTATAACTCTGGAGTACACAAGTAGTTTCCCGATCACCGTAGTGAATTTGCAAAACTTGAGAGAGGTGGTAAATACTGAGAACATTTGAAATGCCCAAATATTGAAGTAGGTCATTAACATGTAATCTTAAATGTAATTATATATTGTTTTGATGTGAAGAAAAGATAAAAATAGTTCTTGAGGTGTACAAAGGAATGACACCATTATTATTGAAAGTATCGAGCCAAAGAAGCTCGTAGTTATATGGAACTTTAAGATAGGTACTTTATGGAAGTGAAAATAATCGTGAATTGTTGGTTTTAAAGAAAACCATGTGTTTTAATCTAATATTTGTTTTATTCTTACGTTATTCCTTGTTTACTTTGAACAAGTAGAAAGATATTGGTCAGTAGTTTATTTGTTTTATTGTTTGTAGCGCCATAATTTTGATTAATTAAATGTGTTAAAATAGGAGTTGATTTTGTTGTTATTTTTGCAAGTGTATTCTCTATTTAATCCAAAATATGTAAGTCACAGAGTGGGAGAACTTACCGCAGCCCCGAAAATCCCGAATTGAGCAATGCTGGCATACTGTGATTTGCATATTTCTTGCTGAAAGGGCACAATACGTAATATAGCTTTGGGACTATTGGGTCCAGTGACACTTCAAAAACCGACGTTTCAGGACAACCGTCTCTGCCTTTATCGCGTTTGTAGTTTTTAAAAAGACGCTTCCCACGTGAAGGTATATTGTTGAAAAATTTGGTAGGAGATCAGATGATTAGGTTAGTCGTAATTTGATTTATGCTTTGAACATTTGGGTGGCCGCCATTACGTTTCAGTCAAGATGGTGGCGATATAAAACATGGCACTGAGGTGTCCTTTGCTAGTGCTACCTCTGTATCAAATTTCGTTCAATTCAGTTTCGTTGTGTTTGAATTGATAGGAGAGGGTAGATATTCTCAATCACACACAGACATGTTGGCAACGTTTGGCTCGTGTGGATCTCATAAGCCTACTTTCATTTTTTGCAAAAATCGAAAATAGGCTAATATTTGAACAAACAATATTACTGTCCTTTAAAGGGTTAAGCTGAATGTCTCCACCCTAAAAACGACAATATTCGTCTTGCTAATTCCTTCCAGGGATGTACAAGACTTGAACGTTTATCCACCTGTGTACAAACAAATCACGGACCATCTTGGCATTTCCTTCATAAATCCTGCGAGACAGCGTGAGGTACTACTCTCAGCACATAATGTGTCCTCCGAGACCCGTCTGGAAGTGCGCGATATTAGGCATATTCCTGTAATAAATACTAACTCCACTTCCATTATGAGTTTCTCTGTGGAATAACACACTCACAGGATGAATCCCGTCACCCGCACCGAACATTACTGTTTATATATGAGTCGTCCAGTTGCAAAACTCGTTTAATCCACTTGTGAATTAGAATGATTTCCATGAGAAACGTTTCTCTGGACTTTGCCTCGTGGTGTATTCTTTGAATACACGGTACGTGAGAATCTAATTTTTAATGCTCTTTGCATGTTCATTCCTTCCTCTTTGTCAAACACCAACAGTGATCTTCTATTTTCTCTGTGGTGATCACTTCGCTTATATTTTTATGCGTCTGTTCTAGATATATATCTTCTATGGCCCACCTAGCGTCATCTCGCAGCGAATCTCTGAAGCTCCTCAATTCTTCCTGGTGCAAGAGGATTTACTTATCCATCTGGTCACCAGATCTTGTTACCATCGCCAGCTATTTTCTCCGTGAGCAAGAGAACTACGTCTATTCACCATGCTGCGCTAGTATCATCTGTTATCAACTCTTTGAAGACCGGCTCAGCAAGAGAAGATCAATTTTTTGTTGTAATGTTGGCTATGTTTATATGTTCTCCTTTTGTCTCCTACCCCCACTCTTTCCCTTCCTTGGACCCTCCGTGCTCTGCTGAGTGGGTCTCACTTGTGCGCCGGTCGTCGACTCAGTTAAGGCTCAACTCGAGCCAGTCTCCTCAAACCAAGAGGCAAACTCTACTTTCCACGCCATGTTGGCATATTAAATATTGTCAAGGGGAACTCCACATTCAACATGCAACCAAGATAAGTACAGACTTAAGGTTTTAACCTCATCTTCATCAATTTTATCTACATGCTTTTATTGATTATTTTATAGACAGCGTGAGATTACTTGTGGGGCGGTAATCATTCTTCGCGGGATTTTTCATGTTGGGCTTTTGTCTAATCAAGCCAATCTTGGTGAAAAGCAGCATTTCTTATGCTTGCTAAATGAGAAATCTTCTCACCACGTGGGATATTATCTAATACCCGCTGTCTATAAATTACAAAGCAAGTTCCTCCGCTGGATTATCTTTGGCCCCATCTTTCTATTAAGATCGTTCTGGAACTTTCCAGATCCTGTACTTTATCTGCGAGTCTTGCCGTCGGGTATTTTTCACTCACTTGTGAAAATACTATTTAAAATGAGGAATCTTCCTTATAAATTACTGCAATAGCAAACTTTCGTCCACCGTTGGAATGTTCTATGGCGCATTTAATTGTAATTCCCAACTTTCTCAAGAAATAGACTCTCGCCTACCTAGTGCAACCAGTCATCTTCATTATTGCAATAACTTTCTTTCCATAAACTTTCGTGTCTCTACAGTGAACTTTTCATCTACCGGTATTTAAAAGACTATAGTGATAACTAGTGCTTATACCACTTTTCTACCGCGTCGCGATCGTCCGTTTACATTAAATCAGGCCATGAACATTGATCCTAAATCCCAATGATCTTTCCTCAACCTTTTACTAACAAAATATATTAATAAAATTGTAACTTCTCCATAAGGTGTCACTCTTCGAAGTGCCCTTCCATTTAGCTGTTTATCATTACTTAATTTCTGTATAATTACGTGTTTTATACACGGTTTAAGCTCACATTGTTTCTCTTTTATAACGAGAGAATACAATTCTTTTAACTCATTCGTGAGTTGTTTCTAGGTCTCACGATAGGGTACCTGCCCCATTTATCTAGTGATTCCTCTCTAAATACAGGAAGTCTAGAACCTTCCTTGTTCATTTTTTCTTCAGGTTTCACAGTAAGTGACCTGCCCTTCTTTGTATAATTGTAATAGAAGTAATTCAGCATAAACATAAGAAGTAATAGGAACTTCTTCTTCATTTACTCGCTTCCTTTTTTGTTATTTTCGAAGTTGTAACTTTTTCTAAAATAATTACTTGTAAATTCCTTAAAGTACACTTCTTGTACTCAATTTGATGTTTAAACTTTAAGCATTTCATTTGTCTTTTTTAAATCTTACAAAGATTTTAGTACATATATAAGGTTTAAAACCTCATAAATTGTTAATTTGCCTGGCGCAAATGTTTAATGCTATCTGAGGTCTGTGACCCCAAATTTGTTAACCAGATTGAATATATGTTTGTTAAAGTTATAAACTTCTTTTGCCTTTTTAAATAAATTAAATATTTGTTTTTGGATTCATAATTTTGAAAACACAACGGTTAAGCAAGATCCTGTCTTCCCTGACTCTTCCCAAGTTCATGCCATCGTTAATACAGAACAAATCTGCTACTATTTGTATTGCCAGACTATCACCCTTCCCTAAAGTAGTCTTATGCGTGCTTGGGAGGAAATACACTAAAGCCTTTCTCTGGCAAACCGCCCAAGTCTTAGCTGCGGTTCCCGTCAGCTTCGACCAAGCTCGTACCCACTTTAGGTATCAAAGAACGAATTTTCAGTGGCAACCGCCTCTAAGTGTATTGAAAGTTAAATTTATAACTTTTGTGGGACTCTCATCCCATTTCTCTATCCTTTTTCTCCAGTCCGAAACCCATCTCCTTTTCTTAATCATCTTCCCTTGGTGGGTGGGTTATTCCTCAGCCAATAATCTACCCAAAACTTGGTACCAGAAACCCGGGAGAGTCCATTTGCTATTTCTGTTGTTTGTCAAGTGTCATTTGGTAATACTTTGCAAATTATTAATATTTGCTTTGAATCTTTCAGCTATAACTACATCGTGCAAAGCCTGTGCAGGAGAAAGAGGCCGCTCCTGTCTCCTTGGTGTGTCCCGTTCTTTCTACTTATTTGCAGCTGCCAGCTTGACAGCATTTCCAACGTTCCACAGTTTCGTGAGTTGCATTTCAATTTATTTTCGTTGTCATGGCTCCTACTGAAAAAGATGAAACTCTCATTGCTAGACGTTCTTCCTATAAAGGGCAGCTCACTAGATTCAGAAATTTTATCAACAAATTAATTCCCTCCGAGTGTGATTTAGACATCCTAACACAACGCCTTAAGTTGTACGAACGGTCCTATGAATATTACGATCAAATTCAAACCGAGATTGAATCCGCTTGCCCAGAACTTCAATCGGATCGGGACGAGGTCGAACCCTTGTACCTTGAAGGGATTGCCAAGGCCCACCAACTGATCCGCAGTATCTCAGAACCGGACACTAGGGTCATCAATCCGGCCCAGTTCGCACCCGCTTCAGTTCACAAGAACAAACCGAAACCGTTACTTCCTAAGATAAGCCTACCGCACTTCTCAGGCCAGGAAGGTGAATGGTATTCTTTTGATGAACTTTACTGCTCACTCGTTCATGACAATAAGGAAATTCCCGACATTCATAAATTCTACTTTTTACGTACGTCTTTGGAAAGCGAGGCCTTGGCCTTGGTCCAATCACTGCCTTTAAGCGCAGATAACTACCACATCGCCTTTAATCTCCTTAAAGAGAGATATGGCAATTTACGTTTGAGTGTCGCTCGTCATATCCGCTGCCTATTCAACCTGCCAGCCGTCAAACCTAATGACGTCACCTCTTTAAGAGACCTGTTGGACTCTATGCAGTTAAATGTCAGAGCATTATATCAACTTAAGCAGCCCGTCCAAACATGGGACACCATACTTATTCATCTAGCTACATCCATATTCGATTTTTCGACTTTAAAGGCATGGGAAATCGAACTCGCCCGCAAGGAGGAATTTTCGTTCGAACACTTAATCTCGTTTCTTAACAGCCGATGCCAAGTCCTTACAGCACTCGCATTTCAGTGCGAAAATGTCGAAACGAATCATCAATGTCACAGTTTTGAGAAAGAACTTGCCTTTTCAAAGGGTCATCAGGCCCCATCTGTCGAGAACAAGCAAACTCGTTCTGCTTCTTTCAATCATTCAAGAGAACATATCAGGCCGCTCAACAAATCTTTAAAATGCACGCTCTGTAAAAAGCTTCACACATTGTATTTGTGCAAATCCTTTAAAGAATTGTCTGTCGAAGATCGAAGGAAGTTTGTCTTCAATAGCAAACATTGCTTCAACTGCTTGTCACCTAAGCATTCTTCTTCAAACTGCACGTCATCCAATCTCTGTTTCCATTGTAAAAAACCGCACCATTCTTTATTGCACGTTCATGATAAATCGAGGTCACCAGTACCCACTTCTTCAAACTCCATGCAGAGCAGCTCCGAACAAACTAATGCTTCTTCCTGCATTTCTAACGCCGAAACTTCTCACAGTGCGCAAGCCCTCTTGTCCACTGTACAATTCGAAATCCAAGATAATTTTGGAAATTGGGTTCGAACCCGTGGTCTTCTCGATTCTACTTCAACGCACAACTTTGTTTCGCAATCATTAATTAAGAAACTAGGTCTTTCGTCATCGCATACTCCCATCAATGTATCAGTCATTGACAATTTGAAAACTCAAGTCTTGCAGTCTTCAAAATTGAAAATCAGGGACGTTTGCCAAAGAAACACCAATCTTAACTTAAACTGTCTCATTCTTACCAGTATTGGCAAGGACACTCCTAGCAGCTCTATTAATACCTCCGGTTTAAAGATTCCTTCGCACTTAAGGTTAGCTGATCCTCAGTTTAATGCTCAAGGTCCCATTGATGTACTTTTCAGTGCCAATGTTTTTTGGAATTGTCTCCGTAAACAGGTTCGCAAGTTATCTTCAACCGTGGTCGCTAGAGACACCGATTTTGGTTGGGTTATTACTGGTGAAATCCAACATCCCAGTGTTCAAACCAAAGCGCAATGTCATTTTGTTACAGCTGACATAAATCTCATTTCTGAAAAAGAGAACGCTCATGTTTTCGATCTCGATACTTTCGAAAAACACTTGCCAAAACGATGTCTCATCGTGAACAACTACGCCACCTTGGCAAGTTGGTTGAATGATTTTGCCTTCTTTCCGCATAAAATGGCAATTCAAGTTCGCCTTGCTTTGTGTTACTTCGTCTACCTTCTCATGTCATTTTTATAGCAGGTAATTGCTTAAACTCTTTATCGAAAACTATCTTCCCCTTGTGTAAAACCATGGCTATCAGTCACCATCACTTCGCTGTAAGCTATGTTTCACTTCTTTCGCTATTTAGAAGGATGGCCACGGCCGGCTCCTCCCCCCTTCCTCACAATTGGAAGTCGCTCATGAAATCCCTTGAAAATCTGAATTCTCTAGCATCTAGAATAACTATTCTTACGCATAAACTCCTTCTCAATGTCCCAGTTTTTCTTCTCTGTTCGGAAGAATTAAGCTTTTTTCTGTTGAAAATTGTCGGTTTCCGTGATCCTCAAAATTATGCGAAATTGATTTCCTTCTCTATTTCTTATGTCTTTAAATTGTTTTCTCACGTCCAAGCTACGGATGACTACATGTCGTGTTACTCGTTCCGCTTTAAGTCAAAGCTGATTCAACTAGTGTTGTTTGTTTACTTTGAACTGCTTGTTTGTCAAACTTGTTTGTATACAAGTTTGGGGAAGGCCAAGTTATCGTTTATTTCCTGTATGCTTGCCAAAGGTCAAAGCAAGATTCCCTTATCTCAACTCTGGCTGATTGCCAACCATTGTCTGGCGTGTCGCTTCCGTAAGTTCAGGAGCCGTTCAACTCATCACCAAAATAAACTTGTTCAAGTCAAGGACTCTTCCAGATATTTATATTCCTTATCTCGTTGTACTATGTGGGTCAAGGCCGCGCTTGCTTATTTCTCCCACTTACTCACGCTCTTATTCTACAATTGCTTCTATTCTTGTTTTATAACATCGTTGCATATCCTTTACGCGCATATGTATTGCACTTTGCTTACATATTTTGCGATCTTATTGTTCATTGATGAACAAACTTGTTTTTTCTCGTCGTTACATTCGATGTGTTTTTGCATTTATACTTGTTATGTCACGTTTCTCGCTGACTTAAGTATTTTTCTGAGTAACCCCTTTGATACTTATTATGACTTAAGGTCATTGTTTATGGCTACTAGATTGTTACCTATGGCATTCTCGCCTCCTACACGCATAGTTCCTTTGTTTATTTGGTACATTCTTATCCTTAATAGATGTACTTGTTTCTATACGCTTTGTTTAAACTTTTCAATTCTTTTTTCGCATCATATCGCAATCTTTACTAGTGCCCTATTTCCCGCAGTTTTTAGCTATTTTGTGATTGAAGGTGTCGTTAATTCTTGTCCTTTAACTCCGCTTTCCAATGACCCTGATGACCTGCTTCCACTTACACCAGGTCACTTCCTTACACGCACTTCTCTTTCTGTCCCTCCTCCTCTTCCCAATTCTTTCAGGGATTCTAATTTACCTATTGTTTGGCGTAAACTTGAAGCCCTCCGCAATTCATTTTGGAAGAGGTGGAACTTGGAATATTTAACTTCCTTGCAACGGAGACAGAAGTGGTTTCTTTCCAGTCCCGACATTAAAGTGGGGGACTTGGTCTTGGTTAGGGATGTTTCACCCCCTCTAGTATGGATCTCTGGTAGAGTGACCGAGTGTTATCCTGGAAGAGATGGGAGAGTCAGGGTGGCCAAAATCTTGACCGCTAATGGTCCGATCACAAAACAACCATTACCTTTAAATGTTTACTTGTTTTTCTTGTTCTCTGTTGGTGTTTTCCCTCCCAGTATGGTGTATTCTTTGAATACACGGTACGTGAGAATCTAATTTTTAATGCTCTTTGCATGTTCATTCCTTCCTCTTTGTCAAACACCAACAGTGATCTTCTATTTCCTCTGTGGTGATCACTTCGCTTATATCTTTTATGAGTCTGTTCTAGATATATATATATTCTATGGCCCACCTAGCGTCATCTCGCAGCGAATCTCTGAAGCTCCTCAATTCTTCCTGGTGCAAGAGGATTTACTTATCCATCTGGTCACCAGATCTTGTTACCATCGCCAGCTATTTTCTCCGTGAGCAAGAGAACTACGTCTATTCACCATGCTGCGCTAGTATCATCTGTTATCAACTCTTTGAAGACCGGCTCAGCAAGAGAAGATCAATTTTTTGTTGTAATGTTGGCTATGTTTATATGTTCTCCTTTTGTCTCCTACCCCCACTCTTTCCCTTCCTTGGACCCTCCGTGCTCTGCTGAGTGGGTCTCACTTGTGCGCCGGCCGTCGACTCAGTTAAGGCTCAACTCGAGCCAGTCTCCTCAAACCAAGAGGCAAACTCTACTTTCCACGCCATGTTGGCATATTAAATATTGTCAAGGGGAACTTCACCTTCAACATGCAACCAAGATAAGTACAGACTTAAGGTTTTAACCTCATCTTCATCAATTTTATCTACATGCTTTTATTGATTATTTTATAGACAGCGTGAGATTACTTGTGGGGCGGTAATCATTCTTCGCGGGATTTTTCATGTTGGGCTTTTGTCTAATCAAGCCAATCTTGGTGAAAAGCAGCATTTCTTATGCTTGCTAAATGAGAAATCTTCTCACCACGTGGGATATTATCTAATACCCGCTGTCTATAAATTACAAAGCAAGTTCCTCCGCTGGATTATCTTTGGCCCCATCTTTCTATTAAGCTCGTTCTGGAACCTTCCAGATCCTGTACTTTATCTGCGAGTCTTGCCGTCGGGTATTTTTCACTTACTTGTGAAAATACTATTTAAAATGAGGAATCTTCCTTATAAATTACTGCAATAGCAAACTTTCGTCCACCGTTGGAATGTTCTATGGCGCATTTAATTGTAATTCCCAACTTTCTCAAGAAATAGACTCTCGCCTACCTAGTGCAACTAGTCATCTTCATTATTGCAATAACTTTCTTTCCATAAACTTTCGTGTCTCTACAGTGAACTTTTCATCTACCGGTATTTAAAAGACTATAGTGATAACTAGTGCTTATCCCACTATTCTACCGCGTCGCGATCGTCCGTTTATATTAAATCAGGCCATGAACATTGATCCTAAATCCCAACGATCTTTCCTCGACCTTTTACTAACAAAATATATTAATAAAATTGTAACTTCTCCATAAGGTGTCACTCTTCGAAGTGCCCTTCCATTTAGCTGTTTATCATTACTTAATTTCTGTATAATTACGTGTTTTATACACGGTTTAAGCTCACATTGTTTCTCTTTTATAACGAGAGAATACAATTCTTTTAACTCATTCGTGAGTTGTTTCTAGGTCTCACGATAGGGTACCTGCCCCATTTATCTAGTGATTTCTCTCTAAATACAGGAAGTCTAGAACCTTCCTTGTTGATTTTTTCTTCAGGTTTCACAGTAAGTGACCTGCCCTTCTTTGTATAATTGTAATAGAAGTAATTCAGCATAAACATAAGAAGTAATAGGAACTTCTTCTTCATTTACTCGCTTCCTTTTTTGTTATTTTCGAAGTTGTAACTTTTTCTAAAATAATTACTTGTAAATTCCTTAAAGTACACTTCTTGTACTCAATTTGATGTTTAAACTTTAAGCATTTCATTTGTCTTTTTTAAATCTTACAAAGATTTTAGTACATATATAAGGTTTAAAACCTCATAAATAGTTAATTGCCTGGCGCAAATTTTTAATGCTATCTGAGGTCTGTGACCCCAAATTTGTTAACCAGATTGAATATATGTTTGTTAAAGTTATAAACTTCTTTTGCCTTTTTAAATAAATTAAATATTTGTTTTTGGATTCATAATTTTGAAAACACAACGGTTAAACAAGATCCTGTCTTCCCTGACTCTTCCCAAGTTCATGCCATCATTAATACAGAACAAATCTGCTACTATTTGTATTGCCAGACTATCACCCTTCCCTATAGTAGTCTTATGCGTGCTTGGGAGGAAATACACTAAAGCCTTTCTCTGGCAAACCGCCCAAGTCTTAGCTGCGGTTCCCGTCAGCTTCGACCAAGCTCGTACCCACTTTAGGTATCAAAGAACGAATTTTCAGTGGCAACCGCCTCTAAGTGTATTGAAAGTTAAATTTATAACTTTTGTGGGACTCTCATCCCATTTCTCTATCCTTTTTCTCCAGTCCGAAACCCATCTCCTTTTCTTAATCATCTTCCCTTGGTGGGTGGGTTATTCCTCAGCCAATAATCTACCCACCTCGCGTGTCTTTTGTGATTGTTGTTTTCTACTTTTTGCTTTGTGTTTTTTGTTTTTGGATTTGTGTTTGCTTTGTGGTTTCGCTTTTATTTTTACATTTTGCTTTTCTTTCTTGGTTTTGTATTTGTTCTCTGCTTTTGCTTTTTTATTTTTTTTATTTGATTTTTGCTTTGTGTTTCTTGTTTTTGTTTTCTACCTTAGCTTTTGTTTTTGAATTTTGCTTTTTGCTTCGTGTTTTTTTTTGTTTTTTTTTCTGGAAAATCAAAGTAAAACAAAACAAAATAAGATAAAATAAACAAAATAAAACAAAACAAAATAAATTAAAACAAAATAAACAAAACAAAATCAAAAGAAAACAAAATAACATTAAAAAAATAACATAAACCAAAACAAAAAACAAAACAAAAAATTGAACAAAACGATTTAAAACAAAATAAAAAACAAAATAAAATCAAAACAAAATTAAATTAATTTAAACAAAATAAAATAGAGTAAAGTAAAATAAAATAATTAAATAAATAATTTTACGACATGATCCTTATTCACAAGTGGATTACACGAGTTTTGCAACTGGACGACTCATATGTGTGATATCTTCGCTCCTATTGGTAAAGCTCTTTCACAGTTTAGAATAGTCTGCATACCTTACCACACAGTCGAGAGAATCTAAGCTCGTAAGAGAAACGTACAACTTAATTTTGACTGTTATAGGAACCATTTCTTCTTCTTCCTTGTTTGAGCCATTTCTGCCATTCCGCTCAATTTCTGCACATTATCTCCATTTCCGCAACAGTTTTTCCCCTTTTTAGTCCCAATCCTGCAATCATATTTTCCCATGTAATTGTTTTACGTTTCTTTCTTCTTCCATTCTCGTAACATGGCCGTACCATCTAAACTGACGTTCCTCAACCTGTTCACCCATTGGTTTTTGTCCTAATTTATCTCTAATTCTCTCATTTCTAACTCGATCTCTTCTTGTCTTTCCTACTACTCTTCTCAAAAACTTAATTTCTGTGGCAATAATCCTACTTAGTTGTTTATCTTGTAATGCCAAACTCTCCATACCATAGAGCGTAATCGGTGCCGTGATTGCATTATAAATCTGCTTTTTGGTCTTAAGACTCAACTCCTTCTTCCCTACTATTGTGGTATTCATCTGATAATAAGCCGATACTGCTTTCTTAGTTCTATTTAGTACCTCGGGTTTAATTTTTCCATCATTACTTAATATGGTTCCTAGATATTCAAAAGTTTCTACTTTCTCAAGAGGCTTTCCATTACAGAGGGTATTGAGCTCTTCTTCCTGTTTATTCTGTTTTGAGACCCTCATTACTTTACTTCTCCTCATTCACTATCATTCCCTTCCTTTAGGAACCATTTGCAATGTCTAAATTCTCCCTCCCAGCAGTATTTCTCACATAATGTCGCGTGACCCAGATGGAAGGTGTGGGATAGGATGGGATGGGATAGAAGGACGGACAGGCGGGAGGAGATAGATTGGATGAATAGTATGAGAAGGGATTGGACGGATGGGATGAATAGGATGGGAAGATAGTAATAATAATAATAAGTGTTTTGGGTTTTACGTACCTCTTAACTGCGGCTTTTAGAGACGCCGGGCTGCCGGAATTTTGCCCCGAAGGGGTTGCTCTATGCAGTCAACCGAGAAGGGAGAGATAGATTGGATAAATAGGTTGGGAAGAGTAGGAATACTTTGGGTGTATAGGATAGGAAGAGAAGGAATAGATTGCGTGTATACGGTGGGGAGTGAAGAAATAGATTGGGTGTATAGGATGGGACGTGAAGAAATAGATTGGGTGTATAGGATGGGAAGTGAAGAAATAGATTGGGTGTATAGAGTGGGAACAGAGGGAATAGATTGGGTGTATAGGATGGGAAGAGAAGGAATAGATTGGGTGTATAGGGTGGGAAGTGAAGAAATAGATTGGGTGTATAGGATGGGAAGTGAAGAAATAGATTGGGTGTATAGGATGACAATTGAAGAAATAGATTGGGTGTAGAGGGTGGGAAGAGAAGGAATAGATTGGGTGTAAAGGATGGGAACTGAAGAAATACATTGGGTGTATAGGGTGGGATGAGAAGGAATAGATTGGGTGTATAGGGTGGGAAGTGAAGAAATAGATTGGGTGTATAGGATGGGAAGTGAAGAAATAGATTGGGTGTATAGGGTGGGAAGTGAAGAAATAGATTGAGTGTATAGGGTGGGAAGTGAAGGAATAGATTGGGTGTAAAGGATGGGAAGTGAAGAAATAGATTGGGTGTATAGGATGACAAGTGGAGAAATAGATTGGATGTATAGGGTGGGAAGAGAAGGAATACATTGGGTGTAAAGGATGGGAAGTGAAGAAATAGATTGGGTGTATAGGGCGGGAAGAGAAGGAATAGATTGGGTGTATAGGGTGGGAAGTGAAGAAATAGATTGGGTGTATAGGATGGGAAGTGAAGAAATAGTTTGGGTGTATAGGTTGGGAAGTGAAGAAATAGATTGGGTGTATAGGGTGGGAAGTGAAGGAATAGATTGGGTGTATAGGGTGGGAAGTGAAGGAATAGATTGGGTGTAAAGGATGGGAAGTGAAGAAATAGATTGGGTGTATAGGGTGGGAAGAGAAGGAATAGATTGGGTGTAAAGGATGGGAAGTGAAGAAATAGATTTGGTGTATAGGGTGGGAACAGAGGGAATAGATTGGGTGTATAGGATGGGAAGAGAAGGAATAGATTGGGTGTATAGGATGGTAAGTGAAAGAATAGATTAGGTGTATATGATGGGAAGTGAAGAAATAGATTGGGTGTATAGAGTGGTAACAGAAGTAATAGATTGGGTGTATATGATGGGAAGTGAAGAAATAGATTGGGTGTATAGGATGAGAAGTGAAGAAATAGATTTGGTGTATAGGGTGGGAAGAGAGGGAATAGATTGGGTGAATAGGGTGGGAAGAGAAGGAATAAATTAGGTGTATAGGATGGGAAGTGAAGAAATAGATTTGGTGTATAGGGTGGGAACAGAGGGAATAGATTGGGTGTATAGGATGGGAAGAGACGGAATAGATTGGGTGTATAGGATGGTAAGTGAAAGAATAGATTAGGTGTAAAGGATGGGAAGAGAAGGAATAGATTGGGTGTATAGGATGGGAAGTGAAGAAATAGATTGGGTGTATAGGATGACAAGTGAAGAAATAGATTGGGTGTATAGGGTGGGAAGAGAAGGAATAGATTGGGTGTAAAGGATGGGAAGTGAAGAAATAGATTGGGTGTATAGGGTGGGAAGAGAAGGAATAGATTGGGTGTATAGGGTGGGAAGTGAAGAAATAGATTGGGTGGATAGGATGGGAAGTGAAGAAATAGATTGGGTGTATAGGGTGGGAAGAGAAGGAATAGATTGGGTGTAAAGGATGGGAAGTGAAGAAATAGATTGGGTGTATAGGGTGGGAAGAGAAGGAATAGATTGGGTGTATAGGGTGGGAAGTGAAGAAATAGATTGGGTGTATAGGATGGGAAGTGAAGAAATAGATTGGGTGTATAGGGTGGGAAGTGAAGAAATAGATTGGGTGTATAGGGTGGGAAGTGAAGGAATAGATTGGGTGTAAAGGATGGGAAGTGAAGAAATAGATTGGGTGTATAGGGTGGGAAGAGAAGGAATAGATTGGGTGTAAAGGATGGGAAGTGAAGAAATAGATTGGGTGTATAGGGTGGGAAGTGAAGAAAGAGATTGGGTGTATAGGGTGGGAAGAGAAGGAATAGATTGGATGTATAGGGTGGGAAGAGAAGAAATAGATTGGGTGTATAGGGTGGGAAGAGAGGGAATAGATTGGGTGAAGGAAGGAAGGAAGCTTGTAGTTTAACGTGACCGTTAATCTGTAGATCATGAGCCACGGGACCTCCTTTTTACGTGGAATCCGAACCACAGGACATGGCATTTCACTTCGAAAATCTCACATGCATTGATCGGGAATCGAACACGGACCGCCTTGGTGAGAGTCATACAGCTAGACCGCTGAGCCACCACGCCCCCTAGATTGGGTGAATAGGATGGTAAGGGAAGGGATAGATTGGATAGGAAGGAATGGGATGACGGATGAAAGACGCTCTGAAGGACTCACGCAGTGAGAGTGAGAGTGCTGGACGAACCCCGGACCCACAGGTGGTCCCTGGCGCCACGCCGTCTAGCGTCTCGCGTGACGTCCTTGTAGCACACGCAGAGCCTGGCTGGGACCGGCTCTGCCAAGATTTCGGCGGGATCAATATCCCTCTCGGCCTATTAGCATTCTCGTGCTCTCATCACCGCCCAATTACACGCATACAGCACCACGCACCATCCTTCTTTCTCATCTCACACGTGGGAAATTACAAGCCAACAGCCTGTTCCCTGCTGGACAACGCCTTTTATACAAAATACTGTAATGGCATTCAAGCAACATTAACCTGTAATGGTATATTGGCTTTCACGGCCGGTGAATTAAAACTCAGATTCTTCTAGGTTTGTGCCGTGTCTTGTGTGGGGTTTCGCCTGGGACACCAAGCTGGCTCATCAGCGGGCACTTGGTGTCCCCGCCCGGACCCCCACAGGAGTAACGAACTGCGCGCTACCTCCCTTTATATAGAGTGCAACTGCACTACTTTACTGCGAGAACTAAAAGCTCAAGCAGCCTTAACCTCCCAATTCACCGGCCATGAAAGCCAATATACCATCTTTTTGGAAGCCTTCATAGGAAGGTTAAGGCTTACTCACTTACTCACATCTAGAGTCGTAGCGTCCTCACAGCCAGAAATGCAATTCTGCAAGGGATCAATGTCGGATAGCATGGAGTATCGGATAAGCGAAGGTCGGTTGAGCGGGACTCCGCTGTATTTCCTTTTGGATTTGAGTATCTGAAAATATTACCTAATCTTATCGAGGGATCTCATTGCTTAAAATTGGCTATAAAGTCTTTACAACGCTCCTGCTAAACCGGATGAAACCTCTGGCTGAAGGAATTATAGGTTCCTATCAACGTGGCTCTGTCCCTGGACGGTCGACGCTTAATCGCATATTTACCCCGAGGGCACTGATAGAGAAATTTCATGAGTTTGATCGGGAATTGCACCTCATCTTCATTGACTTTTGTCAAGCTTATGCCAGTATTGATTGCTCCAAGTTATTGAGAGCTTTGGAGGAATTTGACATCCCATCGAAATAAATCCGACTAATTGCAACGTGTTATTCTCAAACAACTTGTCAAATATGGTTCGGCAGCCAACTGTCATTACCTTTCGGCATTCAGAGTGGTTTGAGACAAGGAGATCCAT
This sequence comes from Meconema thalassinum, assembly GCA_946902985.2. NCBI lineage: Eukaryota > Metazoa > Arthropoda > Insecta > Orthoptera > Tettigoniidae > Meconema > Meconema thalassinum. Next base: position 502,185,728 of record OX336393.1, on the reverse strand, counting down.
TAGCGCCACTACTATTCAATTTGGCCTTGTAAAAAGGTAGTCGTGACACTGGTCGAATCAGAGAAATGGTGGGAGATGGTGGGAGCAGACACAATCCTGGCTTCTGATGATGATGTTGTGATTCTTGGCGATACCTTGGAGCAAGTATGCACTGATACTTCCCGAATTTTTCGCCATGCCAGGGATAATGGGATGGTGGTAAATGAGGATGAAACAAAATATCTCGTTGAATTACGCCGTCAAACTCTCCTTCCTTCCATTATTGTTGACGGACATAGATTAGAACGAGTTCATGAATTCAGGTACCTGGGAACCATACTAACTAATAGAAGTGAAGTGTCGAAAGATGTGCGGCAGCGAATAATAAACGCTAATCGCATGTTCTATAGTCTGAATAACTTAATTAAATCCCGTCTATTATCGCAGAAGAGTAATATTCAGCTATACACGACACAAGTACGGCCGGTACTTTTGTATGTTGTGAAACCTGGGCGACGTCAGCAACAACCGAAGAAACAATCTTCGCCTTCGAGAGGAAGGTACTTCGAAAGATTTATGGACACGTTTTCAATGCCATGGAAGGTAAATGGGAACGAAGAAGGAAGGATGACCTGAATCAGTGGTTTGTAAAACCACAAATTACAGTGGTTTGGCCACATCATTCAAGCTGATGAATCCATGCAAAACAGAGTCCTTCATTCACAACCTGCTGGAAGGGGACGTCCCAGGTCGCGATGGAAGGATCGAGTATTGACAATACTTCAGCAAGTGGAGCCGAATGCGTTGGAAGATGAAGCTAGAGACCGGCAGTAGATACCTCCTCCTTCGTGACAGATTCCTTTCTTATCACTTCTTCTCTTCCTTTTATGTCCCCTTTTCTTCTGATGCAGGCCCTAAGAGCCCATAAGTGCAATAAATGATGATGGTGATGATGAAGAAAGTTCATTTCAAAATTATGTGAAGTTGTATTGCAATTCTGTTCACCAAACATCTAGTGTTAAGCTCATTAACCAAGATGACGGAGGCCCCACTGAAAGGCAAAAAACATTTTTCAACAATAAAATAGAAAGCATATTAAGTATTAAAGGTGTTCAAAGCGTATTTAATTAGTTATCGAAATTAATACGTAGAATCAATGCATTTTCCAATATGGTAAATGTTTTTGCCTAGCATAATATAAAAGAACATAATAGAAAAGAAGCGAACAGAACAGAACAAATTCGAACAGATTAATATAGAACATGATAGAATAGAATAAAACAGAATAATAATAATAATAGTCAGCAATATTTCTAGGTTTTTGCCGTGTCTTGTGTGGGGTTTCGCCTAGGACACCAAGCTGGCTCATCAGCGAGCTCTTGGTGTCCCCGCCCTGATCCCCACTAGAGTAGCGAACTTTCTCTACCTCCCTTTATATGAAGCGCAAGTGCGCCTCTTTACTGCGAAAACTAAAAGCTCAAGCAGCCATAACCTCCCTATGAAGGCTTCCAAAAAGATGGTATATTGGCTCACGGCACAAGCCTGGAAGAATTGCTGAGTTTTAATTCACTGGCCGTATATTTCAGCGGTCCTCAAAACGATTTAGTTTCAATAATTCATATGTGATGGTATTTCGATAGCCACAACAATGTTATGTTGATGAACCGATGATAAAAAAAGAACATAGAGTTTAGAAGACTGCATCATTTTGTTGATTTTAGCCTACTTTCAATTTTTGCAAAAAAATGAAAGTAGACTTATGAGATCTACACAGGGCGAAAAATTGTGTGTCTGTGTGTGTGTGTGTGTGTGTGAGTGTGTGTACTCGGAATGTCTGTCCCCCCTATCAATTAAAACACGGTGAAACCGAATTGAACGAAATTTGGTACATAGGTAGAACTAGCAAAGGGCACCTCAGTGTCATGTTTTATATCGCCGCCATCTTTACCAAAACTGAATGGTGGCCACTCAAACGTTCAAAACGTAAAATCAAATAACGACTAACCAAATCATCCGATCTCTACCAAATTTGGTAACAACATATCTTCATATAGGACGCGTCTTGTGACCAAACTACAAGGTCATCTGCCGTACGATTTCAGTATGGCGGCCGTGCGAATTATGCAAACATTATAATCCATATCATGGGACCCACCAGTTCCGATTATCGAGCCGAGAATCGTTTTAACTGTTATAAAGGAAGAGGCACGTCGAAATTAAAAGTTTATTTTGTAATACTATAGTGCAGAAGTGATTTTAAAAAACTGAGCCGTCTCAGAACATGGCAAGATGGCAGCGGATATCTTGTGCCTGACTTATATTTCACTAATTTGAGTATTGCATGCAATATAGCGTACTGATACAAAATAAATAAACTTTGTATGAAATGCTTCATATATAATAATATACTCCACTGATGAAATCGTTTAGTATAAATCATTAATTGCTAACACGTTCTATGTAACTCATTTGATATCGGTCAAAGTCCGTTCGCACGTTTAGCTCCGTGGTAAATCGTTAGCCTATCAATCTTTTGCTATGGTTCAAACCCTATCAGAGTTAGGTTTTTTGCTTGAATTTAATTATATTTATTGTTTTGTAATGACTCAGACATTTTAAAACTAAACGTTATATTGTGCATAGTACGATGGAAAATATACAATTAAAACAAAATTCGCCAGCCTTGCACGAGACATCTAGGAACAAAAAAGTGAATTATCATGGCGAACTGCACGCCGGCCAACAGATTAACTTACAGATTTTATTGAAAAGTTTATGTTTATGGCCGCTAGAAAAAGTAGGTTGGCTCAGGCAAGGAAAGCCTTTCTACAAAAAATGAATATGTTGACATCGAATATAGATTTAGGTATTAGGAAGTCATTTTTGAAAGCCTTTGTCTGGAGCGTGGCACTCTATGGAAGTGAAACTCGGACTATTGGTGCAGCAGAAAAGAGGAGAATTGAAGCATTTGAAATGTGGTGTTACAGGAGAATGATGAAGATCAGATGGGTAGATAGGGTTACAAACGAAGAGGTATTAAGGCGAGTGGGAGAGAAGAGATGTTTCTGGCGACTGCTAATGAAGAGAAGAGATAGATTGGTAGGACTCGTACTAAGACACCCAGGAATAGCAAGCTTAGTTATGGAAGGAAGGGTCGAGGACAAGAACTGTAGGGGTAGACCAAGGTTAGAATATGTTAAACAGATTGCCTCGGATGTAGGGTGTGGTAGCTATGTTGATATGAAACGATTAGCTCAGGACAGGGAGGCATTGAGAGCTGCATCAAACCAGTCAAAAGACTGAAGACTCAAACAACAACAGAATGCACTTCCCCTGTTAGGATTATCTTGTTCGATACTTCTGCATTAGATGTCACGACTGGTCTACATGGGACTCCATTTATTAGTATACCATAGGCATTCTATGCGCATCGAATTTGAAGAATGACAAGATGATACTACGATACATTTTTACTTTTGTCATTTCAAATGATCTTGTCGACTTCGTCGTTATGGTTGGGGTCCATCGTTATACATTACGGACACGGACACGGTGACGGACGTGACGTCATGCAGCCGCGCGGGATGTGACGTCATGCAGCTGCGCGGGAACGTGACGTCATGCTCACGCGGGGAGCGAGAACCAGACGCTAATGATTATTGGAGTCTGTTGAAAGAGGCCTGGCGTCGAGCGACCTTTTAAAAATCAGAAACTCGCTCCACAAATCTGTAAATCAGTATTCTCCCCTTATTTCAGATACACTATTCATTAAACAAACATATATGCCATAGTCATGACCCCTTCATGGAGTAGGCTATTGTCTAAATCTGGACACTCATACTACATCCTTACACTAATTCAAATTTACGGCCAAATGATCCTTCTGACAGGGAGGCAAAGGTTTCCGCCGGCTTGCCTGGGATGATGGGCCACAAAACCACTATCAAAAAGTACACAATTTACGCTTTTTTCAACCAAACACATCTCTAATACAAGTACAAGAAACACATTTCTTCCCGTGACCCTTAAAGAGGTGCCCGCGCGGGATGCAGTCTGTTGAAAGAGTCCTGGGGCTTCGAGCAAAGCGAGATGCCCTCCTGAGCCTTTCTAACATGTGTAGCATTTGTACCATGCGTCATTTGAATTGATACAACGTCTAGTCTTTCAGACTGACTATTTTTATTTTATTTTATAGGGTTTGTAACAGCCTATTGTGCGTTATTTGAAAATGTAAATTGAAGTAAAGAACAAAACGATTTCACATAGTATCTGAACTCTAGCCGTTGGTGCTAGTTCAGGATATTAATTAATACGATACTTTTATTGCAGCCAAATAGCAATCGAAAATATCCACATAGTTGGTATACACACGTCTCTGTAGGATCATGGAAAGATTTGTTAATTCAATTAGGGTTGTGAAAGCCATGCACAGCTAGACGTGTAAAGACATGCCTCAACTCAAAGTTGGATGTTGCCCGCGTCAGGCCGACTATGTAATAATAATAATAATAATAATAATAATAATTATGTTATTGGTTTTACTTCCCTTTTAACTGCTGTTGCATTTAGAGACACAGGTGTGCCGAAATTTTGCCCCGAAGGGGATCTTTAACGTGTCAGTAAATCTACTAACACGGCTCCCTCGCATTTGTGCACCCTCAAATGCCAGCTGACTGCGCCAGGATACGAACCTGCAACATAGGGCCCAGCAGGCGAGAACGTTACCGCTGAGCCACGCAGCCAGTCCGGTCGATTATGTCTCCAGATCCATAACATTCTTTAGATACTTCTTATCTTTCTTTCTTCAATGATGGTAGCAGTTGTTTTCGAGGTTGTGGTGTTTGGTAGAGGTAAATAATTTTTAAGGTCTTCAACCAAACAACGATTTATAACTATACTCATACATTTAGGAGAAAGTAGGCTATATGTTCTTTACTGAACATCTTGTTTAAATGTTATCATACTTCGTAGGCCGTAGTAGGGAATTTTGTAAGCGGTGAAGAAGTGTGGCAACCCTGTGACTCAAGGTCAGTCAACTGAGGCTGCTTTCCACGGTGCACTAATCAGCATCACCTGATGTCTCCTAGCGAGTGAACTTTTGTTTATGTTTTGTGAATAACGGCTATGAGTAGTAGCAAACGGAAAATTGCTATTTTATGCTCCATTTGGTGAGAGTGTGCACATTATCCCGGAAACATAAAAAAGGAACTTATTGAGAAATTTTTAAATTTTGAACTTTTGGAGTTTTACTCATTGTATGTTGAAAAAGATCAATTTCCAGCAATCAGATCTCATGCTCTGTCGACAGCATCTCTTTTTGGCGGCACTTACGTCTGTGAGCAGATATTTTCCAAAATGAAGAATGTGAAGTCAAAATTGAGGAATCGTGTTTCTACCACTCATTTAGAGAACTCTCTTCGAATTGCTCCATCCAACATAAATGCCAATGTTGACAGATTAGTGAAAGAAAAACAGTGTCAGTTTTCTCATTGAACTAAAAAAATACCATTTTGATATTTTAATTCAGTTTTGTATTTTGTAAGATATTTTAATATTGATTTCACTGTCATTTTAAAACAAAATAAAAACTTATTTTAAATTAAAAAATGAAGTTTTTTCTTCCAAGTTGATAGACAATATATATATAGAGAGATATATAATAAGTTTAATGCGGCCCTCAAGGCTTTTCATAACAAAAATTTGGCCCTTCATTAAAATAAGGTTGAATACCACTGCTTTAAAACCTCGATATATGAATTAACAAAAATAGCACACAGTTAATCATTTCGACCATTTGGCGAAAACCTAGGCCCTGTCATCTTTGCACTCGCTGAAGATTGCTTGTTAGTGTTTTACACAGAGACTGCAAGAACAAATCACGCACTTTGTTGTCTGAAAATTGGTTAAAATGGACAATAACACATATTGCCATTTAGGTTACAAGGGTTTACAATGTTTTCACAACTAGATTAACTAACGTAGGATAAAGCAAGGTACCTTGTAGAAAGTTTGGTTGCACAAACCACACCGTGGGGTGATATGTGACCCTAATATAACAATACTCAGCTACAAAATATTCCAAACGCTTAAACAATGTAGTCACATCAACAATTATTCCAACATTGAAGGTAGATGAAATAACAGCACCCAAATGGCATTTGGCGCATGCGCAGAAGAGATCATATAATAGGCATGTAGTGGGCGACCCCACTGTGTTGTTCTACAATTTTTTTCAAATAACTTTTATTGGCTATTTCAGACTCTTGGAGTGTTTTCTGTTAAAACCCAGAAAGATTTGGTTTTATTCGAATTATAAATAAATCTAAATAATATTTGATATAATAAGGAGTGCATGAGACGGGCGCGGCTCACAGACAGCGGGCAAAGATAGTAATTGGTGTTACCACCATCAAACACGACCATCTTCTCACCAATCTGATAACCTTTGTTCCAAAGTTGGCTCTTTGCTTTTCCTTCAAATGCAGCGATTCCTGGTGATTAAAAGCTGAACTAATGATATCAACAAACATTTTAAAATCCATTTTCCTGAAAATTTGATTTTCTAACTTTAATACCAAATTTTTTATCCTAAATACTAACCAATCTCAGTGCAATTTTTGCAGGACGTAGTCATGAGGTATTTGCATACTTTGTGCATTAATATTAAATGATATGCAGTTTCAGTGATTTTTATGACATTTATGTACAAATTATTTGAAAAAAAATAACTCAGGGTAAATAAACAAACATTCTCATAAAATAAATGCATAGAACCCTCAAACTATGTCCTGTTACTGTGCCTGAAGAAATTGAAATGTAAAAAGTTATATCTGAGTATCAAAAGTTGTTTTTCAAAAATGCCATTAAAAACATTTTAAAAATGTATAATTCAAAAACCATTCAAATTAGGGCCTTCAAACCTTAGACATTCCTACATCTTTACGTGATGTATGGCTGCTTCGGTGGCGTAGTCGGTAGCATGCTGAGCTTCTATGCCCAAGATAGTGGGTTCAAACCCGGCCGAAGCCGTCGGATTTTTTTAGACCGTTAAAATCCCTCAGTATGCCTTCCTTCGGAGGGGAAGTAAAGCCGGCGGTCCATGTCATAGATTTATGGCATGTTAAAGAACCTTCCACTAATTGCACCTGTGTGAAGCTAAATTGGATAGGTTAAGAATGTAAACAACGCTCTTAGGTTTCTATGTTCGTTGCCAAGAGCCGACTGCGGTGGTGTCTAGTAGCTAAGTTCTGAACTTGGCCTAGTAATCGTTGACGGTGGGGCTTGGCGGCAAAAGTAGGAACTATTTGAAAAATTCTAAGTTGCAGTACTTAAATTAAAAAAACAGATAACACACACTAATACAGTCATCACAATTAACACCGGTTATCAGACAGATTCTACACACACCCAAAGTACACGGGGCTACATGACCGCGTTGTCGCAGCCCCTAAACTTAAGAACCAACCAACCAACTACGTGATGTATATGATCACAAAATTAATTTGAAATCGATGCAGTAGGAGAGAAGTTAAATTTTTCAGTGGAGTACCCCCGTAAGCCCTTCACTAACTGCATAAAGAATTAGTATATTTAAAGCACAGCTCAGACAAATTTTAATTATACAGTACATGTAAGTTTTACTCGGCACCAGATCCATCCAGTCTGTATAAAGTAGGACATTAAGATATCGACAGGGAAAGTTAAAAGGGCCTCCTGTTTTACATAATGGCTCAGAACTGTTTATTTACTGGAGAAAGAACGAGCCAGTAAAAATGCAAACATCCTAAAAATGCAAAACTTGCAAGAGTATCCGTAAACCTCGAACAACAGTATATCTCTTGGGCCGGGGAAACTTGGTGAGACTACTTCATTATTCAAGCACTCAAGTCGAAAAGGGCTTTTGATTCCTACAACAAGTTTGTACCTTGCGCAGGCGTGATGCTGCATATGAATGTGGGGTGGACCGCATTAGCATTCTGGAGGCAGGCTGGGCCATTGTGTCCCAACCCCTTACAACTAATATAGACACACTAAAGTATTCAAGAAGATTATGCCAATAACATTGAACTCATTAGCGAACACAGATGGCCCACAAGATATGAAAATCCTGTGTAATTTTCAAATATAATCAGTTTTATTCTCTGCGTTTAAGTATATACTAGCATTACCCGTCGCGGCTTCACACGCGAATATTCTAGTTGTAAAGAGTACACTTAGCAAAATTTCAATCATGAATGCTATGACTGATTTATCCTTGGTATGAATAATCAGACTTTATCAATTTAGCTACTGGTGCAGTGGTTAGGGGTTTGTCATTCCTTTATAGGTATATCAGAGCGAAGTTAGTTTTCTGGGAATATCACAGACAATGTTAATTTAAGGGCCTTTAAATGTGGTTTTCGGAGACCCTTTATAGTCGGGTGAAAAAGACCTTTCGTACCACACTCACACGTGAAAATTGCGTGAAAAAAATCTAGAGTGCCCCTTGACCCCCTTAAGCGCATTATACTGTATGCATTGATGAATTTTACAGCTTAATTTGGTTTAGTGATAACCTCATAACCGTCTGGAAACTTTCACAGTAATGTAATATTTGGAATTCCATTGCGTCTTACAGAAATAGATGGACCTGTAAGATTCTGTTACCATGGTTACCGTGTAACCATTATTTCATTATTTCATTGTAAATATACATGTTTTAAGGTATTTATTTAATTGTGAGGCATTTAAAGAGTAAGTGAGTGCGTTTCGCTTACGCATTGGGTTATGCTGAATCTGTAGGTGCCCCATATGTGTAGGTTGGTGTTAATGGGACCTTATTTTCGGTACAAAACTGGAATAATATAGGGAGGGACAGAACTGGAATGGGACCTTAGCAGAATAATATAGGGAGGGATCTGACTGATTGTGTGGTGTAGCGGTAACGGTTTTGCTAGCTATGCCGAAGATTGCGGCATCGAAACCTGGTTCAATCAGTAGGTTTTCTGGCATGCAAAAGATCATCTACAGGGTAAATTATGGCACAAGGCGTCTCTGAAAGCCACACTAGTTAAAAACCCATATAATAATCTGTCTGTTAGTTATTCAGCCCAGAGGTTAGTTGGATCCTCAAAAAGCACCATCATAGGTTATGTGGAAGAACCCCAGAAAACTCAAGGCAGCGCTGTATTGAGGTGTACTAGGCAAGGTGAGGTGTGAGGTAGTTTGCTTTGAGTCAGAACAATAGCACTGACCCTTTGTGTAGAACCTTTCACAGCATTCATAGACACTAACTGTGCCCTGAATGTCATTACTCAGCACCATATATACCTCAGTAGCTTCCATATAATCACAGCCATGGGTGAGACTGAGACATCGGTTATAAAGCCAAATTTTACTCTAGCCTGTGCCAACAGACAAATACAAAAACTTTACGAGCCTTACAGTAGTCGCATATGATGTGCAACATCTGACATAGAAGAAACCTCACGTGAAATTGTTGATATACCTGTATTTTATAGTGTAATATTATTGGCACAAATATTAATCTATTGTAAAAGGGAGTGTTTTACAGATATTGTAATTTATAATACGGAACTCATTTTATTAGCACTAGAACCAGCACTAGCCTAAATAAAGAATACGATATGGATCAACTAGATTAATAGACGCGACACCGCTCATAACCTTAAATTCCTTATAAATAGGCCAACTTGCGAGTAAATGCAATGTGCACAGCAGTAGATCATGAAAGGCTTGCCCAGTTCCCGGACCTCTTGATTCACAGACCAGCACGTGATTTCAAATGGATTCTGTTAAAATGAGTCACATTGATATGATTAGCAGCAGAGTACCAAGAAGGCAGTGCGAGAGTAGAAATATCAAGTAGGTAGTGAAGAAAAAAAAAGAGAGTCTTGGAATTGTTATGTATTATTATTGTGTAAATAAAAAAGATTTTTGTGTGTTGATGAATGTCAGGAGGGATACGATCCAGCTGGCAGTGCGTCTTGCACGCTTCCGTCTGATCCACATCCGTCCCATTTTTCAAAATCACTCCCACAAAAAATATAGAGCAACCGAGTGGAAAGATGTTACACATCCATCAAGTCACATAATAATAGAGAAATAAAAGAGGAAAAATATTCAGAAAAGACCTTGATCCAGTCTGTTCTGAAGGAATCTGAATGAAACAGAAGTCTCAGGAGCTTAAGATCAGTGACACCTTCAGTAAAAGGCGATTGTAGTTCTACAGCCACGTTCCCAGAATGTACAATGAGCATTAACCTGGCTCTCTCAACAACTGCCTTAGAGAAATAGAAAAAACCTTCAAACATGATTCAAGAAACTTTTGGAACTTAACTCGTATTTATTAAGTCGATTCTGTAGATATCTCAATACAATTTCAAATCATCCTTACGTAAGGTTATAATGTCGAAATGTAAACATTATCTGTCAGAAAACTGTATCATGAAGCTCATTATAACACTATTTTACATTATGAAACAGTTTCTCCCATCAATCAGAGCTCAAGAAACAGCTGTGTGGCCAATTAGGTAAGGATACCTTGGCGCATGCGCTCAAAATCCAACATGTCTATATGAATTACCGAAAGTGCACTGTGCATATGTTCGCGTAAATAAACTGGCGAATATAATACTAGAAATAACACTGTATTTACCTTAATATCCCCAACCCCAATTTCAACACAGCGCATTGCTTTCAAATGACTTCAGTGACATTTCGACTGAATACAATGCACATCGGCAGGCTGCAAACATTGCCAAGCACACAGAGCGCATGCGTTGGTCGGTCAGAGCACTTGGAATACAGAGATATCCTACCCAGTGCTTACGCTCTGAATCTCAACAGATATTTATGAATATTTATGTTAAAACATAAAATAAAGTTATAATTATCGTCGAACAAAAACAGTCGTATGCAACTCGCCTATAGGCCTAATGGTAATTAAGACACTCGTATGGAAATTATAAAACTCACATACGCTCGTTTTATAAACATACTCGTGTCTTAATTATTGCCATTATAGGCTCGTTGCATAATGTACTATTCTACGATAACACTATGTAACAAATTTTAACTTTTTGTTTGTCCTTGTGTTGAAAGTGTTATTTCCTGATTGTTTATGACCCAAAAGTGTGGAAAATGGCTATTATGTTCCATAAACCTTGCTTTGCTCCTGTGGAAAAGCAACATATTTCTAAATATATGCTGGTATTTATTTTACTATGTTCCATGCATTTTATTTGCAGTCGACATAATCTTTCTCTTTCTTTGTGTCTTTGCCAGTTACGATTAAAAGAAATGGCAAAATAAACGAAAAGTTATTGTCACAAATAACAATGTCCTGCTCACAAAAGGAAATTTTGACATGAATAATTATGCTTTTCCTACCTTTACAGACATAATGAATTAGAAAATAGCATTCATTGTCCAAGGTTACAAATTGTGTTACACAGTGTTATTATGCTGTAGATCAGTGGTTCCCAACCTCTTTTCCCTCCCGTACCCCTTTATACATATTTATCTAACATTGTACCCCCCCAAAAAGGAATATTTTTAAACAATTAATATTTTAAAGGCAATATGTACGTAACTTAAAAAAACTTTAATTAAAAAAATAACTTACAACTATTTTTGATGTGCAACATCTTTCCTCTCGGTTGCTGGGTAGTTTTGTGGGAGTGATTTTGAAAATGGAGGACGGAAGTGAATCGGGCGGAAGTGAAGACGCAATGCCAGCTGGATGTACAATTGAAAATGTGTGTATTGGAAACAAGGCAGTGTGTGCTCTATAGCGCGAGAATGTTATGGAAATACAGTAGGCAGTGCATTTAGCAGGCACTGGTTTGACGAGCACAGTGGCAAATATTTCACCGACTTTTATTTGTCATTGAGCAGTTTATGAAGCTTCACGTTCAAGGTGGAACATCACATGGGGTAGGACAAAGTTGACAAATGACATTTAAGTAAGCGGCATTATTGTCAAGCTGTGGGTGAGTAGTCAAATATTAAATGCATAACAGAATGTTGTTATATGAGTGGAATAAAAGCTGTATTTTCATCATATGTGAGACTAGGTCATTTCATGATTCAAGGAAGCCATGATTTGATTGTTTACGACGAACTGTATGAGAGCCTAGAGAATAATGAATGTTATAGTTACTGAGGAATGTGCTCACAGTATTTGAGAGTACTGTCGACGTTGTGTGTCACTTTGTTATTATGAATTATTAATGTAAAAGGAAGGAAGCTTGTAGCTTTGCGTGTCCGTTAATCTCACGATCATGATCCACGGTACCTCCCTTTTACGTGGAATGCGAACCACAGGACATGGCATTTCAATTCGAAAATCTGACATGTATTGACCGGGAATCAAACCCGGTCTACCTTGGTTAGAGACTAACAGCTTGACCGCTGCGCCACAAATGTGACAGTAGCATATCTCCAATTCAATCTATACATTCATCATAGTACCAGTATGAAAATGGAGTGTAAATTAACATTTTAAGAATGTCCAAGTTGTGTAGTATACGAGTAGGATAACATGTCAGATGTTACACATCATACGCGACTACTGTAAGGCTCGTATCTTTTTTATTTTTTGTATACCGGTACTGTATAATTAATATTTTTATTATTTGTTTGCTGTTAGTATGCAATTCATTTCCATAAAATGCTAAATATAATTTCCAATTTTACTTTTATTTACTTGTGCAAATGAAGATGTATAAACAATTGACCGAGGAAAATAAACATTTACAGTACCGGTACGTAAGATATTTCAATTTTTTATTTTATTGAAAACCAATTGATTCTAGTGATTTGGTTGGCAAAAATAGACAAATGAAAACAATAGCAGTCCATCGGTGAAAATGACTGGGTTTGGGTAAGATGGGAGCATTGACCTTGACGTGCCATAATAAGACGGCACCGTGCGCCGGTACATCACGACTGACACGTATGATGAGAACATGGCACCCACCTTTACCGTTTATTTTTGGCGTACCCCTAACCAGTTCGTTGAGTACCACCAAGGGTACGCGTACCCCAGGTTGGGAACCGCTGGAGATCATCATCGTGTGCTTGCTTGCTGGCATTCACTTCAGGTACGAGCTTTGTGCTCCACCCATTCATTAGACTGAGAGCAGGGAAGTAACTTTACATTTCTTTTCTTCTCCGTAATAAAGATATGCACGACTGCAGCTGACAATGTGACTGTAGCATAAAACTTGCTCTCAGCCCGCCTTTTGATTATTTCCCAGGACAGTGTAAAGCCACAAGGTGTAATGCGATAGTTCAGCATTCGTAACGTTCTATATGGGGCAGACATGGTGTAATGCGAGGGCAGTTTTTACATTCGAATTGAGCCACTATGGACTACGGAGTAACAATCAAAATCAATATTTCGTTCTAGATCGTCTGCCAGCTTTGATGTCTTGCCAGTATCTCTTGAGCCCATCACTCAGCGCCTTCTTCCGATCTTCTGAAAGAGGTCCCCTCCATCTTTTGGGTTCTGCCCCTACCTTAAATCCCTGGTAATTTTTGATTAGATGTCTGAATTCACACCTGTTCATAATTTTGCAGTCCGGAATACCAATTTCTAGAAGGTCTTTGTTACATTCTTCAAACCATGCCAATTTTTTCCTCTTTGGTTTCACTAAATTCCAAATTTTCTTAGTTAGATGATCGTTGGACATTCTAAAAAGGGGCCCATAGAACAACAACCTTTTCCTTTTTATTGTTAACGTGACTGGTTCCATCTTTATATATAACTCTTCGTTCGACTTCAAACGTATGTGCCCGTCAACCCATCTGTTGCCTAAAATTTTTCTCAATACCCTGCGTTCTCTTTTGACTAACTGGTCGACTAGTCCCCGCCTGTTCATAGTCAAAGTCTCCGAAGCATATAATGCCTCAGGTTTGACAACCGTGCTGTAGTGTCTTAATTTGTGTCCAATGCTCAGCGACTTCTTATTATAGAGATTTTTCATCAGGTGATAGGCTCGGTCTAATTTCCAGATTCTAAGATTAATTGCTTCCTGTTCTAGGCCATTCTGTTGGATTACTTCACCCAGGTATTTAAATTTCTTTACACGTTTAATCTTCCCTTGGTTTGTTTTCATCCATTCTGGTTCATCACTGATGTCTGTCATGTGCTTTGTCTTCTCAAAGGAAATCTGTAAACCTACTTTCTCAGCCATCTCTGACAACCGATTAATCTTTACAATGGCTGATTTAATATTGTTGGCAAAATAGCTAGGTCATCTGCAAAAGCCAAACAAGCAACGTGCACCTCTTTCAGTTTGGGCCCTAGCCTGAATCGTTCTTCATTCCCTTCTTCCCGGCTCAGTGTCTTCCTCCATTCACGAATGACCTTTTCCAAGAAACAGTTAAAAAGGATTGGAGATAATCCATCACCTTGTCTGACAACAGTTTTGATTGCAAAGGGATCTGAGATCTCGCCAATGAATTTTACTTTTGACACTGTGTCGGTCAAAGTCTGTTTAATCAGATTTCGAGACCTTTCATTCACTCCAAACTCTTCCAGAATAGGGTAGAGCGGGGCTATTCCGCTTATTTCAACTTGTAAACATTATAAATCAAAAACTATTCATTTTTCTAAGATGGAACCAACAACAAAGCATACCTTATTTATTGCTTATTACATACGAATGTTGTCAAAATACAGTTATAAAATATACCGGCTTGATGAAATAAAATATAGATCAATGCAAAACTGACGAATCACAAATTTAATGGGGCTATTACGCCCATGCTTGGGGCTATTTCGCTCACTGTAATAATGTCTTTTCCTCAACGGCATTTACCACAAATGAAGTTTTTCCTTCCTGTAGCCCCAACACACATGTCATGATACCAAGTTTCACAGTCTTTGCATTGAATCCAACCACCCTTTAATGATGACTGAGCGGTATAAAGAGTTACGTCACAAAATCCACATGGTGTTTCTTCCTTGCCAATGTCTTTTGGTCGTACGGATTGAAGGTCCCGGTCATTTGTCTTGCAAATGTCTTGAAAATGTTTTTGGCAACCTTTTCTTTACGGGCCTTATCAAATTTTAAGCTCCGTTTTGCCCTTCGAATCTGTTCTGGTGTGCATCCAAATCCACTTGCTGCCAAGAATTTTAGCCGGGAAGCTAAATCCGTCTCCTCTTGCATACTAAATGCTGTGGGATGACCCGGTGGTTTGTCAACTATGATTTTCTCTAAGGGTCCTTGTCGTTTACCCAAATGAACACGATTTCTTTTAGTGTTGAATAAGGCACATTGCAAAGTCCAGCTGCACCTCTCATGCTCACATCGCCTCGTAATACACTTGAAATAGCTCGGCCAATATCTTCCTCCGTCCTTTTTCGAATTGGCCCTTTCCTTTTATACGTCCGTACCATCTCTAACGTAACAAGAAAGAGATACTAATCTACTATCTGAAATAATTTGGTTGCAATATTATAACAAGAGAGAAAGAAGTCTTGGCTGAGCGGACTAGCCCCCATATTTCTGGGCGGAATTTACAATAGCGCATCTTGTGTTGGCTGTGACCAAGGAAACGCGCTACCTGCTATGTCCAGATGTAACTTAACCTTCAGACTGCCAGGTGCCACACTTCCGGAAAAAAGCCGCTACTCTGGACTCTAATCCGTAAGTTGCAAGCACAAATCCTTAATGACGACAAATTCCACAACATAAACCACGTACCTTTCAGTATTCTCCCTTTGTTTTACTCAGCACTCAAGCTGTCACTCTCAAACAAACAATAGATGTAGTAGCACAGAGACTGAGGGTCACACTGAACACAAAGGGCGATATCAGCTGAGCAGGGCGGCTGCTCAGTGCAACGTCAAGTTTATTTTGAGCGGGAAAGCCCCGTGTTAAAACGGCAATAGAAATACGACGTAGAAGGAATGGATTTTCTCTCGGCCATGAGGTTAAATCAAAGTTTAGACTGTTTAAACAGAAGACAAATCAATTTCCATAAAATCTAAAACTAAAATTTTAGGCACGGTTTTATAATTCAAAGTGTCCAAACCAGGATACCATTCTTATTGAAGTCTGTCTTCGAAATCAAGGACAACACATCCATCATCTGTTATGAATGGCCATGGTGAGTACAAAGTTTACTGTGTGTTTTGATACAAGTGGCAGCCTGCTGCCAACGTAACTGCTGATGCTAGCTCTGGCGGAAGCATGTAGGCACTGCGGAGAACATTCCCTGGCGCACAGTAGTTCCTCTCCATGAATTCTGAGACACGGAGTCTACGGATCAAATGCTTAGAGAGAGTTGGTAGGTTGTTGGTAGGTCTGCTGCCGCTGAAAATGCGCAATATTATATACACACTTGTTAGTTATCCATTCATTTTATGGAATTTACATGCAGTTATACATTGAACCTATCAGCACGGGTAGAATCATGGAACAATTCCCATGCATACCTTCCGAGATATCTAACAGAACTCAAGTTTCAATTGTAATTTTTCAGCAGTTGGTAGCACTGATGCCATTTCTAATATGGCCGCGAGATATTCAGGAATACCAAATTTGATTTCGATAGCTGTAGCCGTTTAGGAGTTGGTAGGAGGACACACACAGACGGACAGACAGACAGACAGGTGGACAAAGAAGACACACATCTGCCCAGATCGATCTCATAAGTCTACGATTTCCTCAGTTTTTCAAAATGTGTAAAGTAGGCTAAATATGCTTGATCTATGGATGACGAATCCTTGGAAAAGTGCAGAGACCGTTCATTTCTAGTTAGAGACGGACTATGAATTTAGTTGAATTAGAGATGTGCCAATAAAAGAAAGAAAATTTTGAAAATAAAATCCTCAGAAAGATTTTCGAATCAATTTGTAAAGCAGGTGAGTGTTGAGGGAGAAATAACAAGGAACTAAAGGAGTTGTTTAAAGAACTCGATGTTGTTGCGGAAGCTAAGACAAGAAGGCTGAGATGGGTTGGTCACGTGTATGGAAGAGAAGAGGGATCTAGACTGTGAGAAGTGTGTGACAAAAAGCAAGACGGACGAAGACCTATAGGCAGACCAAAAATGAGATGGAGAGACCAGGTAGCCAAGGACATCGAGCTACCAGGAGCGCGAGAAGAAGGTGTCAAGGACAGAACGAGGTGGAGGAGGCAACTTGACGAGGCCAAGAACCGACTACGGTTTGTAGAGCCAAGAGAGTATGTAAGTAAGAGAGATGGGCCAACCAAACCTCATAGAAACATAGGAGAACATATTAAGTATTTATTAAGCCGTATCATTCACCTGAGTCAACAATATTACAACAACTTAATATACAACGTACGATAAAGGTTTGCTAACACCTTTGCTCGTACCTCAATGGAATTAATTAGAGAAATACAATTATTATTCAGACACCGGGACTCTATAGTAAATATAGGAACTGTTTCGGGAAATAAACATGAATGATGTCAACGAATGATTTTACAGGTCATCACATGTACCTTGTTTCCATAAATATATCCACCGAACGTGATGTTTTGAACATGCTGCAGCACAAACCAGCTGCATGATGAGTTATGGTCGCGTTGTGTGACCACATCAATGTCGAAACACCGTCGTCATAATAGGATCATCTTGATACTATGGTGGCAATCTATGCTTTATTTTAAAACTAGCAACCCACCCCAGCTTCGCCCGGGAACAGTTATGAATGCATTACGTGATAAGCGCTTTCTTTTCGATGTCAATAAACTACCACCTATATCCGTTTTACGTTTCGGTATGATTGGTTAATATCACTGACGCGACTTTTAATTATATTATCATGGAGATGCATGTGCAACGAATTCTTGACAGACGTAATTTAAGAAAGGCAAAACACAAATCTCCCTTCCGTCCAATCTAAAAGCACTCATGGAGGGCGATGTAATGAAGATAGAGATATACTCTCATGGAAATTTCGTAGAACTTTTCATGCTGAACAATTCTTAAATTCAGAGCATATTGATATTTTTAACGGTTTGCCCAGCATAAGCTTAAAAAGCGCACGGACGCTACGTTTCTTTTTTGACTTTTTCACTAAACTCGTTACTCCTTGGCTTCCTTTGATCATAAATAAATTTATTTTATTTATCTATTTATCGTATCGCTTTTAGTGCCGGGAGTGTCCGAGGAGATGTTCGGCTCGCCTGAGTCTGTAGCTGCTTGCAGCGGACACCCTTAAGGTGAGCTACAATTTCCGTTCATTTCAAGTAGTTCCAACTTTCGCTACCAAATATCAATGATACCTAGTGGTGAACGTCGGAACTTTGATAGAGCGTTCTGACGAAATGTAACCTAACAATTCAGCTGCACACAAGTTTAGTCTGTGGAAGGATCGTTTATATATGCCATAAATCTATGACAAGGGACCTCCGGCTTTACTTCCCCTCCAAAGGAAGGCATACTGAAGGATTCGACGACTTCGGCCGGGTTTGAACCCGCTATCTTTGGCACAGCAGTTCAGCATGCTACCAACTACGCCACCGAAGTCGCTATAAATAAATTATTTTCTACAGAAACGTTACTCGAGATATCCTTTATAGAATGGTAGAAAACGCATCAAAATACATCCAGTGGTTCTCGAGATTACCCGTGACATCCAAGAATCGGGGACTTTGGTTTATACTAAGTAGAGATACCATAACATGAATCCATACTACAGTAGATTCGAACCTGCAGCAGGTGCAGCGCGCAACTCCACAACCTCCCACGCTGACCCCGAGGCTCCCTTATCATTCGCCTGGCAAGTTATGCAGCCCAACGTACATGATTACTCGCTAGTCACTGACGGGATCTGGTAATTTAGGAGGGTGTTATTCAATAATGAACGGCCTTTGACCGCCAACTAAAATGTATTCATTAACTGTGGTTTAAGATGAATAATAAACTGACTGCTAATCACCACCTTTATTGGTCTATCTATGATACAACACTTAATCCCGGGATGGACACCGCAGGCGGCAGGCGGTGATTGATCACTTCCCCTCACTACATAACAGATACAGCGCGTGGGGTGGGTGGGTTATACATGTTTGAACTCTAATTAAGAGTCGACCAGATTCACCTTCTTTGTCACTATTCAACATGCTCCAAACCGGTGTTTCTCAGCTGGTGGGTCGTGAGTAGCCTGTACCACGAATGAACTTTGCAACTTTTCACCTTGCACTTCGCACTTTTCAGTTCAGATTTTGTTCCACCATCACTTTTCAGATTTGCCTTGCAAAGTGAAAAGTAAAAAGTAAAAAGTTAGGAAATGTCCACTTGTGAAGCTTGTTATTTTGGTGCAAAAATGCAAAGTGCGAAGGAATGAAGTGAAATATTTTCAGAAATCTTTGCAAAGAGACGATTCCCTTTTCAGCTGTTAATGAACAAGTCTCTACACTAGTTTCTCGGCGCAGAATTTGGTTTAGTGTTATAAATATATTACGACGAGAGCTTTTGTTATCATTAAGTGAGGATAGTGATGAAGAATCCAACAGGACATACAAACACAGGATGAATTTTCATAACCTCACTTCGACGGAACTTCGTGAGTGTTTTCGTATAAACCCAATACAAGCTGACTATATTCTTGAAATAATTGGCCATTTATTGAAACCTGTAACAAAAAGAAGTCGATCTCTTTCCGAAATAGAACAATTTCTTATATGCTTACATTGGCCAGGAAATGGTGCCCAGCACGGTATAGCAGCAATGCATGGGACATCGAAATCAACTATTTGCAGAACTGTTACTAAAGTCCTCAAGTTCACCACGAAAATTAAAGCTTTAAATCATGGAGTATTATACAGTTTGTTCATGGAATAAACATGATTGGATCATTCCTACGCAAAGACTTTTCACTTTGCAACGAAATTGAAAAGTAATACATAGCTCGTGGTGGAACAGAGAGACTTTGCACTTTGCAAAGTGATAAGTGAAAAGTTGCAAAGTTCATTCGTGGAAAGCCCCCTCAGATGCATGTTTGTAGGCTATGTTTGACATTTTAAAAGAATAATTGGGTGTGTGCAACTACGATTCGCGACGATATTTGAGCGTGACAACGTATTCTCGGACTGATTTGTTTAAACTGTCACTCTTGTGAAATTTCAGCTTCATATATTTTTAATTATGTATTTTGCGGAACGGAAAGTTCACAGGCGAAATGAAGAAACACCCAGTTGCACATCCAGGGAAACTCCAAACACAACCACTCTTCTCTGAAGTTTTATCTGAACACTACTCGACAGTTTGCTGCTGGCTGTATCTGGGGTAATAGGCTCCCCTGCTAGCTAGGCTGTAACTGGGATGATAGACTCGCCCCTAGGCAGCTCGTAAACTGTCGCCTCAGTATTTGAATGGAGATTGTAGGAAGAAATGAAAACGTAAAATCACCTATAGTGGGCGATGTATTGAAGATAGAGATATGCTCTCTGGGACTTTTTTGTAGAACTTTTCACGCTGAACAATTCTTGCACTCATAGTATATAGAATAGATATTTTTAGCGAAAGCTTAAATAGCGCACGGACACCAGGTGTCTTTTTCGACTTTTTCACTGAACTCGTTACCATTTGGCTTCCTTTGATCATAAATAAATTATTTTCCAGAGAAATCTTCCTCATGATATCCTTTACAGAATGGTGAAAACCGCATCAAAATCCATCCAGAGGTTCACCCGTGGGATCCAAAAGCGACAGTAGCGACACTCGAGCGCAGCAACAGAAGAGAGAGAGAGAGAGAGCGCGCGTTGCAGCAGAAGAGAGATATAACGATATCATCACCTTGCACTGTAACACTTTTTCTCGATCGTCACAGTATTCAAACAATTTATTCGACATTGTAACGTCAAAAAAAGAAGAAATTTAAAAATACTTGAAATTTAAATTTTAAAAAACAATAAACATGAAACCAGAAAACTTTAAAAATACCAAAAAATGAGAAATAAAAACTAAGAACCTAAACAAAATTAAAATATGAAAAGTTTTAACATTTCATAATTTTATTATTTTTAATTCAAAAATAAATTTTAATTAATAATTTTAAATACTTAAAAGAATGAAAATTAGTAGAGGGTAATTAATAATTGAAAAGTGTTCATTGAGATATAAACATTAACAAGTAGTTCCGAGACGAACTAAAGAGCCTACTTTTCTTAAAATTTAAGATACGTGCCAATCTATATCTATCTAGAATAATGACGAAATCAAGTTGGTAATACTAACATTTCTAAGTAATGCAGTTCGAAATAGACCTGAAATAGTGTAGGTTAATACAGTAACTTGCTACAGTTGGCAGCCCTGGTAACTGAATATACCGTTACTTCCATCTCTTAAGGTATAGAATCCATATACAAAATTTGGTTGAATTCTAATGGATAGTATGGACGTTACATGCTGTTTGATATTGGATTTATCAGTGCGCCTAAAATCATGTTGGGAACAATGTAATGCATGTGATGTTCAGAATTAATCTGAAATATTACGATGTAATATAGTGCCAATTTTGGGTAAAATCCATTCGTTAGTACAGAAGATACATGTAATTAAAAATTGAAACTATCAGAAAGCTTAGAATCATGTTGGCAGCACTGATGTATATCAGTTACTCCAAATTAATCTAGAATGTCAGGTACTATATGTGTGAAAAGTTTTGAGCTGATGGCTTGCATACTTTCTGATATATTTATATTAGGATTAAACCAATAGAGAGAGCATTTATTAACAGTTGGCAGCCCTGCTGGTTCTTACAAATACTCATAGTCATAACTGTTATGGTACGCAAAGCACATACGAAATTTGGTTGAAATCCATTTGTTAGTATACAAGTTATATGAATTTAAAAATCTGGACCTATCGGCAGGCTTAGAATCATGTTTGCAACACTGGCTTGTATGGACTTCTGAAAATTAATCTGGCGTGCTATTATCTATATGTGTACCAATTTTGGAATAGTTCGCATGCATAACTTCTGAGATATCCAACATAGAGCTCAAATTAGAATTGCGATTGTTTAGCAGTTGGTAGTACTGACGTCAATTTCAAATACGGCCGAGAGATAGTCTTACCAATAATTTGGTTTCGATATCTGAAGCCATTTAGGAGTTGATAGGGGGAACGCACGCACAGACAGACAGGCAGACACACAGACACACATTTTCCAGGATCGATCTCATAAGTCTACATTTTCGTCATTTTTGCAAAATGAGAAAACTAGGCTAAAAATTGAAATAATATATAGGCCCAACAAATAAATAAATGTTCTCGATTGCAGAGTCAAACCGTTGCGTTGTCTGTAAAAGCTGGCCTAATGTCAATGTGGCCAACGGCCTAGCCGTGTTGAAACACCGGATCCCATGAGAACTCCGCAGTTAAGCAACATTGGGCGCAGTCAGAACTTGGATGGTATGCCGGTTCTAGGCACTGCGCGCTGTTGGCCAACATAAGGAGGAGCGGAAAGGCCCTGGCCACCCTACCGCAAGTAAACTCCGGCTGGGGGTAGCCTCTTCGGAGGCTCGGACCTGCCTTCGGGCAGAATACCAATTAATTAATTATTAATGTCAATGTAACACAGATTACTACAGTAGCTAGGCCTATGCCTTATGATGATCATTCTCGTGGTTACCGTTCAGCGAACACTACCGAGCATGCAACTGCGGAATAGACTCAGTAAAAAAAAAGCGGCTTCGGTGGCGTAGTTGGTAGCATGCTGAGCTTCTATGCCCAAGATCGCGGGTTCAAACCCGGCCTAAGTCGTCGGATTTTTTGAGAGTGTTAAAAATCCCTCGGTATGTAATGCCGGCGGTCCCATGTCATAGTTTTTTTTTCGCTGTCGTTTTACCCTCCAGGGTTGGCTTTTCCTAAAGACTAAGCGAGGGATCCCACCTCTACCGCCATTGAGGGCAATGTCCTGGAGCTTGAGACTATGAGTCAGGGATACAACTGGGGTGTGTGACCAACACTACGCCCAAGCGGCCTCACCTGCAAAGCGAACAGGGGCCCTGATGAAGGGATGGGAGGAGTGGGACGGTTAGGCAAGGAAATGGGAAGGAGGCGGCCGTGGCCTTACAGTAGGAACCATCCCGGCATTTGCCCGAAGACGAAGTGGAAAACCACGGAAAACCACTTCGAGGATGGCTGGGGTGGGAATCGAACCCCCTCTACTCATTTTGGCCACCCGAGGCTGAGTAGACCCCGTTCCAGTCCTCATACCACTTTTCAAATTTCGTGGCAGAGCCGGGAATCGAACCCAGGACCTCCGAGGCCTCCGCTACGCTACGGAGGCGACATCATAGATTTATGGCATGTTAAAGAACCTTCCATTAATTACACCTGTGTGAAGCTAAATTATATAGGTTAAGAATGAAAACAACGCTCTTAGGTTCCTACGTTCATTGCCATCGACTGCGGTGGCGTCTAGTAGCTAAGTTCTGAGCTAGCAGTCGTTGACGGTGGCGTTTGGCGGCAAAGGTAGGAGCTATTTGAAAGATTCAAAGTCTGCAGTCTTTAATTAAGAAAGAAACAGATAACACACACTAATACAGTCATCACAATTAACACCGGTTATCAGACAGATTCTACACACACCCAAAGTACACGGGGCTTCATGGCCGCGTTGTCGCAGCTCCTAAACTGAGAAATCAACCAACCAGACTCCGTCAAACTGAATTGTTGATTGCACTCAACTGAAAGTGGCACATGTGGCGAACCGGTTGCTAGGGTCAATACGCTCGTAATGTGATAGAGACCAATAAATCAGTATCGGCAACAGTCTGAAGCATCCATCGTGCTGAAGTGTCGTATAATCAATGAAGGAGATTTAGGGCACCATATATTAGTCAACTTAAATTACATTCCATGAATCTATGTTCCTTTAACAAGGTTATAAATTCTAATTATGTCATCATAGAGTGAAATAGACTCGCCGCGTTAAAAGTTTAATTTGCTTTAGGAGCTTGGCGCATTTTGTTAATCAGGACGTGGTTGGTTCCTCAGTTTAAGGGCTGCTACAACGCGGTCATGTAACCCCGTGTACTTTGGGTGTGTGCAGAATCTGTCTGATAACCAGTGTTATTGTGATGGCTGTAATAGGATGTGTTGTCTGTAATTCAAGTAAGGATTGCAGACGATCAATTTCAAGTAGGTCCTCATTTTGCTACCAAATGCAACCGTCAACGACACCTAGCCTGGAAATAATAGATCGTTAATCAAATCGAACCTAGAAGGCGGCTTCGGTGACGTACTTGGTAGCATGCTGAGTTTCTATGCTCAAGATCGCGGGATCAAACCCTGCAGAAGTCATCGGATTTTTAAGAGCGTTAAAAATCCCTCAGTATGCCTTCCTTCAGAGGGGAAGTAAAGCCAGCGGGCCTATGTCATAGATGTATGGCATGTAAAAGAACCTTACACTAACTACAATTGTGGGAAGCTAAATGTTTTGGTTAAATTTGATTAATGCTCTATTGAGTACCAACGTTTGCCGCCAGATGCCGTTTGCAGTGGAATCTGGTAAACAGGTTAAGAGCTAGGTGTCGTTGATGGTAACCTTTGGAAGCAAAAGTAGGAACTACTTGAAATTGATAGTCTGCAGTCCTTACATGAATTACAGATAACACACACTAATACAACCATCACAATTAATACCGGTTATCAGACAGATTCTACACACACCCAAAGTAACGGGGCTACATGACCGCGTTGTCGCAGCCCCTAAACTGAGGAACCAACCAATCTAACCTAGAAATTTAGCTTCACACAGTTGTACTTAATGAAAGGTTCATTTACATGCAGTAAATCTATGACATGGGCCCACCGGCTTTACTTCCCCTCCGAAGGAAGGCATACTAAGGGATTTTTAAATCAGGTCCGAGCACTTGGGTATTAAATTTATCTAATAACCTGTGTTTCCGTGGTGGCGGTGTTTAACTGTAATTATTAGAGTCAAGAATGATGTAGGTGCCTCGGCACTTCAATAATAGGGTACTTTCCTGGCATTTGCCTGTGGAAAAGGTCGGAGAAAGCCACTCTCAGGTTGGCCGCTGTCAGCGCCGGGAATCAAACTTCCGATCTGTTAGTTTGCTCCCCATCGCAGACGTGGTGAGTGAATTAACACGCAAGGCTACGCCGCGGGGTGTTAAATAACAGACTCGTGAAATGTCTTGAGGTATACTTTCCAGAGATATTTAGGGGTTGCGTTGATGTAGTTTTCCAACGATGGCTCGATTTGATTCCCACAAATGCCAACGACATTTATTTTGATACATGGTTTACTCAGCCTCATGGAGGCATTCAAGTTGTCGTTGTATATTGTTACACTCTAGGCGGTTAGAATTTTGCCCCGAAGGTGATCTTTAACGTGCCAGTAAATTGACTGACAGAGGAGAAATAATTTCAACTCTGAGATTTGCTGATGACATCGTCGTCAACTTAGCCGACACACCAGAGGAGTTGAATGAGTTTTTAAAAAGTATGGATTCTGTCTTGAGGAAAGAATTCATGATGAATATTAATAAATGTAAAACAAAAATATTGGAATGTACTTGAATTAAATTAGAAACGCCTATACATGCCCAATTGGCAGGTGAAAATGTAAAGGAAGTAGGAGACTTCTGTTACTTAGGAAGCAAAATACCCAGTGATGGACGAAGCAAAGACGATATAAAAAGTAAATTAGCACAGGCAAGGAAAGCATTTCTACAGAAAAGGAATCTGTTGATATCGAATATAGATTTAGGTATTAGGAAGTCATTTATGAAAGCCTTTGTCTGGAGCGTGGCGCTCTATGGAAATAAAACTTGGACTGTTGGAGCAGAAAAGGAGAATTGAAGCGTTTGAAATGCGGTGTTACGGGAGAATGATGAAGATCAGATGGGTAGATAGGGTTACGAATGAAGAGGTATTAAGAGTAGTGGGAGAGGAGAGATGTTTGTGGCGACTGATAATGAAGAGAAGAGATAGGTTGGTAGGACACATACTAAGACACCCAGGAATAGCAAACTTAGTTATGGATGGAAGGGTCGAGGGCAGGAACTGTAGAGGTAGACCAAGGTTAGAATGCCTCGGATGTAGGGTGTGGTAGCTATTTTGAGATGAAACAATTAGGTCAGGACAGAGAAGCATGGAGCGCTGCATCAAACAATTTGAAAGACTAAGGACCCAAGCAACAACCGAATGTTATCGTTAGGTCCCTGTACTTGGGTGTTAGCAATGTATCTGAATACCTGTCTTGTTTGTTCGGAGGTGAAACGTTCCAATACAGAGGTTGAAGACTAGATGGAAACCTGATAGCAAAACAATCTCTTATGAAATAATAATAATAATACTGTTTTGGTTTTACGTCCCTTTTAACTAATGAGGTTTTTAGAGACGCCGGGGTGCCGGAATTTTGTCCCGAACGGGATCTTTAACGTGCCATTAAATCTACTGACACGGCTCCCTAGCATGCCAGCTGACAGCGGCAGGATTCGATCCTGCAACCTTGGAAACAGCAGGCGAGAACGTTACCGCTGAGTCACGCAGCCTGTCAATTTCTTATGAAAATTAAATATATTAACCTGTGTTTTTGTGATGACTATAGCAATTGTTCAAATCTAAGCTTAAAGAATAAAACTCGATGCACTTGTCGTTTGGGCTCCCTACATTACACACGCAAAGTTCACTACTTGAATACACAAGAGAATTTACGGATAATAATAATCGTAATAATAATAATAATAATAATAATAATACAATAATGGAGAATGGTGCGTAAGGCAGTAGTCTACCGGAAAAGTGATCCAATAATAGGCAGGTTGAGAAAAAGAAGAATTGCCTTTTTGTGTCATTTATCAAGGTTGAATGACAATTTAAGTGCTTTTGGAAAAATTAAACTAAAAATTATTGGTTCAAAGAAATTCAAAATTTCAGTTTTATTGCAGTAATAGATTCGTAGATATTAAGAACCGTTGTCATGCTCGATTGTTATAAGTGTAGGCCATAAGAAATAAAAACTTAATTTTAAAATTTCTCACAGCCGCCATCTTGGGGTTATCAAAACAATTGAACTAAATTATATATCAGTGCATTAAGATGTGTATGAACATTTGCTGAATCAAGTTTCACTATGCTCGGATGGTTAAGTCGCGAGAAAAGTCGATTTAAATGTTTCAACTTCGCTTGGCCGCCATGTTCGTTTTGTACTTAACAGGTTTATGAAAGTTACATAAATGAAATTCTAGTAGTATCCTTTATTACCCCTTACCCCCTCCCAGGGGCTCACATCTAGTGACACGTGTGTTGGCGACCACGGGGCCCCAGCTGAGTCCGGCATTGCTAACGCTTACTTGTGCCGGGCTCCTCTCCGTCTTCTTTCCTGTCGACCTCACTTGGTCAACTCTTCTTCTTTTCCGACGTCGACGGTATTAAGGTATCCGAGGGCTAGGGAGTATCTTCCTTTCCCGCCTTAATTGGCCCTTGTCTCATCTTTTCTGTTACCCTCCTTCTGCGAGGGTTCAGCCTTCTTTTTCTTTTCCTGTTATCTCCTGTCTTCTGCTCAAGGCCCTCAAGGAGGCAGGATGTATGTAGCCCCACCAATTCTAGTGCACCCTAGATATTGCTACATCCTCAGGGGCTCACGGCTGGCGAATTCGGGAGTTGGCGACCCCGAGGGATTCCTGAGATGGGTCCAGTTTTCCCCCTTTTATCCATTAACTCTGGGGAGGACCCTCTCCAATTTCACTTTCCTATTTGCCTTTCATGGCTCTCCTCCCTTCCAAGTCCCTCAATCCGCATTCTTCGAGGGTTGAGAGCATTTCTTTTCCTCCTGTCTTTTATTTGCCTTATTCTCCTTTTGTTTTACATTTCTTCTTCTAGTCTATAAGTTAGTAGTTAATTTTAGTTATAGTTTACATTTCATTTTCATCTTCACGATCAGCCAAACCATTAGGGGCCGATAACCTAGAAGTTAGACCCCTTAAAACAACAATTATCATCATCATCATCATCAACCTTTATGACCATAAAAAATCAGAGTGATATCTGTTACTTTTGAGAAGATATAGAATGTCAGTGAAATAATTCGCGTGGTCGCCATGTTGGATCGGTGAAACGTATTAAAATTTGAAAGGCAGGGTCGATGTCGGACGAGGTAGTACACTGCTGTTCAAAACTTAAGAACGAACTGTCGAGTGGCGTGTCACTGCCAGTACCATAACAAACTTGTTGAAACTCAAACCATACATGGAAGGTACTGAAGGCAACTGAACGGAAAATTCGATGTGACGAACAGAAATGCCACTTGTATACAGAGTTGAGTTGAATATTGAAATGACCTGAATATTACAATGCAACCAATTGCAAATACAGAAGAAAACAGGGCTGTGTTTTAAGAAAGGGCCTATTTTTTTAATTAATCGAACATTTTATTTTGAAACCACATTTATTTTTAGGTTTTACATTCCTTGCTCTATTTTTCTACATAGTTGCCTTGTTTACTTAGGCACTTGTCATGCCTGAAAACTAAGTTCTGAAATCCCTCTGCATAAAAGTTTTCCGTCTGCTCTGACAAGCAAGAATTCACACTTGAGGAAAATCCATTGATAGAGTGGTTATCATGAATCTTCGGTCCTCGTGAAGTTTCGTGTCAATTGCAGTGACCAAGTCATCTGTGATCACACACCTGAGCTTTCATTGTCAAGAACATTTTTACGGCCACTTTTGAATACGCGTACCCATTTTCGGACTTACCTTCCGTCATTGCATTATCACCATACACCTCACAAAGCTGATGATGAATGTCTGCAGCCGACATGGTTCTTGCACTCAAAAAATGTACCACAGATCGTAATTCACACGCGGCGGGTGAATCAATAATCTTGAACATTGTAAAGATGCACAGTTCAGCGTACAGGTTAGCTACACAGCTGCAACTGACGCCTGCTTGTTCGCAAAGGATGCCGGGAGGTAGCGCACACGCTTGTTGCGGCATGTGTCTAACTACGGGCTTTAATAAAACAACGGCCCTTACTTATAAAAACAGCGCTCGTTTAAGACTTACAGTAATACGGTAATTTGAAAAAATAGGCTTATGAGATCACCTTTTGTCCGTGTGTGTGTGCGTGTGTGTGTGTGTGTGTGTGTGTGTGTGTGTGTGTGAGTCCCTAATAAATTCTAAACGGCTCGAGCGATTTCAATGAAACTCAGTAAATTGATAGCACCATTCCTGGCGACCCCGACCGTGCTCTTCAAATTTTGTTACGTCTCACCAATCCAACATGGCGGCTGTGCTAAATATTTCACCAGCATTCAATATCTCCGAAACTATTCGTGATATCACCCTGGAATTTATTACGGTGATAAAGAGAACTACTAGAAGTTCACTTATGTGACTTTTGAATATCTGGTAACTACAAAACCAACATGGAGGCCACGCGAATTTGCGAATTTTAAATAGACGTTTCTCCCGATTTAACCAACCAAACGCAATAAAACTTGGTACAGTATATGTTTATCCACATTGTAATGCACCAACATCTAACTTCGTTCAATTGTGTACATAACCACAAGATGGCGGATGTGCGAAATATTTCACCGGCATTCTATATCTCTGAAACTATTAGCGATATAGCCCTGAAATTTTGTACGGAGATAAAAGGCACTACTGGATGTTCATCTATAAGACTTTCAAAATCCGGTTAACTACCAAACGAACATGGTGGCTAAGCGAATTTGAAAATTTTAAATCGACCTTTCTCGCGTTTTAATGTTCCAAACGCAATGAAATCTGGTACAGGAAATGTTTATACTCATTGTAATGCACTGGTATCTAATTTAGTTCAATTGTTTACATAGACTCAAGATGGCGGCTGTGCGAATTTTAAAATTAAGTTTTTATTTCTTATGACGTAATCATGCGATCGAAGTGAAAGTTTGTATAATGAACCTACGCAATAATTTTCCTTTAATGGTACATGACTCCATGGCCTATACATTTAACAATCCAACATGGCGACCATCCGAAATATTTAAACGGCTCTGAATATCTACGAATCTATTATAGCAATCAAACTGATTTTTTTAATGTTCATAGGGGCTATGAACTTAAGTTTACCTATAGGATTTTAAATAACCTGGTGATCACAAATCCAACATGGCGGCGACGCGAATTATAAATATTCACATGGACGTTTCTCGCAATTTAACCATCCGAGTGCAGTGAAACTTGGTACAGTAAATCCTTATTCGAATGTTAATCCACTGGCATCTAATGTATTTCAATTGTTTCCATAACCACAAGATGGCAGCTGTGCGAAATTTTAAAATCTCCTTGTTACTTCTTGTGTCCTAATCATGCGATTGAAATTTGAATGTTACACGTACACAATAATCTTCATGTATCAGTACATAACTCTAGGACCTACATATATAAATTCCAACATGGCGACCATCCGAAATATTTAGTCGGTTCTCAATATCTACGATTCTATTACAGCAATCAAACTGAAATTTTGTATGTTGATAGTGGCAGTTAACATAAGTAGGATATATGAAAATAGGCTGTATAGTTCTTCACGGAACTACTTGTTTTCTACCCAAATGAAGTACATCACACATCAGTTGATACGTCCATCTTCTCAACATAATCTCCTAGTAACTTTATTTACTTTTGCCATCGATGTGTCAGTCTCTCCAGAACTTCCTCAAACCATTCTTTCGGAGTGCAGCGTACCCATGCATTGACAGCTGTGTCCAGTTCTGCAAAATCCGCATAACGGCGACCATGCCGAAATGTCGAACAGTATCATGAGTTGACAAGCGAATGGCGACTGTGTTCTGGGACACAAAGGGCATCATCCTCATTGACTGGCTGGAATTGGGGGCCACGATTAACAGTGCAGCATATGTGGCAATCCTTAAGCGCTTACGTCGTGTCATTCAAACTAATTGGCCCTCACACTAGCCAAGAGACCACCGCTGCCATTGATCAAATGGGATTCACTGAGCTGCCACACCCACCATACTCTCCCGACTTGGTACTGTACCCGTTCGTCCTGGGGATGCGATGACCCATCTGCTATTACATCGCATTCCTGGAGTTCCAGGACAGAGCGGAGTTAAATGAACCTATAGTCAAATAAGGAATGTGTCAGAAATTCAGCTGAGATATCGAAAAAGCAGTGGGTAACACGAGACAAAGTATCTCTAGGGTCGTTTAATAAAAAAAAATGCAAATATAAATGGGCGCCATCAACTGAATTCCTAGCAAACCACATCCTTTCCGGTTAAGCCTTAATCAAGACAAGGAAAGAAAAAGGAAAATCACACCATCATCAGATAACAACTAAGATAAAAACAAATTTATTTCACTTTGATAGTCAGACAGACATTTTAAATATTCATCCTACCTGAGAGTATGGTCGAATGCCAACGTTAAATTGTCATTGTCCAAAAATCGAACCATCTCTTTTCTAATCAAAAATATTTCATCCACATAGAACAAGAAAAATCTCTAAAGTTCTCTTGGGTTCTCAGGATCACTGTAGCACTATGTCTTTCATCACTGACATTTGTGATACCTGAGACCTAATTTCTCTTTAATTTAACATCATAAATGTGGATTTGAAAAATTATTAATCTGTCTAAACATACACATATTATAATCACATATTTTAAATATCACGTATTTTATGGCTTGCATGGCATAATTTAAATGTTGAACATGTTAGTAAAATGCTCCTAAACATTGAATAATCAATTTACACTATTTACATTGTCATTAATAATTACTTGTTTGTGAATTACAGAAAATCCACGGCTCATTGGTCATCATCATCATCATCATAGTTAAATATTTCTCACATTAATTCTCATTTCAAAATTCAACATATTCCTGTCAGAATCATTAACTCATCACCATTAAATCATTTAAATGAAAATTATTATCATCACTTCATTATACTTTCTAATTATTCACACTCTCTTATCTTATCATCTCCTTCAGATTAAATCATCTTAAATCATCAATACAAATTTTTTAATTCCTCAACTCAAGTTGCAATTTCTTTAAATTATCTCAATTAAATTTATTTAATTCCATATAAATTCATTAATCATCAGCTTCTTTAATTAATTATCACCTTCTAATTCAGTTATTCATCATCTATCCAATCATCTATTAATTTATTTAAATCAGTTTATTTATCCAATCTTTAATTCATCCATTTATTTAATTCATTGATTTTTTCCAAAATTTAATTTATTAATTTATTTGAATTTTATTCTTCTGGTTATTTAGATTTTTAGCCTACTTTTCACATTTTGCAAAAATGAGGAAAAAGTAGACTTATGAGATCGATCCGGGAAAATGTGTGTCTGTCTGTCTGTCTGTCTGTCTGTCTGTCCGTCTGTCTGTCTGTCTGTCTGTCTGTCTGTCTGTCTGTCTGTCTGTCCTTCTGTCTGTCTGTCTGGCTGTGTGTGTGTCCCCCCCTATCAACTCCTAAACGGCTGCAGCAATCAAAACCAAATTTAGTATGAGTAAAGATGTGGACCGGAATATCTCACGTCCATATTTGAAAATGATGTCAGTGCTACCAACTGCTGAAAAAGCGCACTAGAAATTTGAGCTCCATGTTGGATATCTTGCAAGGTATGCATGGGAGCTATTCCAAAATTGGCACACATGTAGATAAGACTATTTCAGTTTAATTTCCAGGAGACCAACCATGACAGTGTTGCCAAAATAATGTTAAGCCTTCTGATAGGTCCAATGTTTAAATGCATATAACTTCTACACTATCAATTGGATTTCAACCAAATTTTGTATGTAATATCTGTACATAAACAGATATGACTGAGCGTATTCTTAAGGCCACCAGGGCTGCCAACTGTTAAAAATTGCTCTCTCTATTTTTATCATCCAAATACCTATATATCAGAAAGTATGCAAGCCAACAGTTTTAAACTATGCACACGTATATTCTGACATTATAGATTAATTTGGAGTAACTTATATACGTCAGTTCTACCAACATAATTATAAACCTGCTGATAGTACCAATTTTTAAATACATGTAACTTCTATACTATCAGTTGGATTTCAACCAAATTTCATATGTGCTATGTGTACCATAACAGATATTACTATTAGTATTGTTAAGAGCAATCAGGGCTGCCAACTGTTAATAAATGCTGTCTATATATTTTTTACCCTAATATCAATATATCAGAAAGTATGCAAGCCAACAGCTCTATACTTTGCACACGTATTGCACCTGACATTCTAGATTAATTTGGAGTAATTAATACAAGACAGTGCTGCCAACATGATTCTATGCCTGCTGATATGTCCAATTTTAAAATACATGTAACTTCTATACTAACAAATGTATTTCATCCAAAATTGGCACAAAAAGATATAATATTTCAGATTATTTCTGACCAGCACACGCATGACATTGTTGCCAACATGCTTTTACGCGTGCTGATAGATCCAATGTCTAACTGCATGTAACGTCCATTGGACTTCAACCAAATTTTGTATTCTGTACCTTAAGAGATGGAACTAAGAATATATTCAGTCACCAGGGCTGCCAACTGTAGTGCTCTATTAGGGTACATTATACCAGGTATATTTTGAACTAATTAGATATTTCGATATTACCAACTTAATTTCGTCATTATTCTAAATAGGTTCATATACTGTAGAATAATCATTGGCATGAAAAGTAGGCTGTATAGTTCTTCACGGAACTTCTTGTTAGTATTTCATCTAGTCATTCTGATTTTTATTTCATTAGGTCAGATCATTAATATGCTTAAATTTCAGATTATTATTTCATTAATTATTATTCTCAGAAAATCTTGTATTATCAACTTTATTTATTTGTTTAATTTCCTAACAAATCGTTTAATATGGGTTATAGAACGTTGTCTTAAAGTTTTATCACTTCCAAGTTATATCTCGTATTTAATTATCATGCCAAAAAATATTATTGCCTTCACGACATCACGTTGGATCTGACTATCCACAACTTCATTATATATCCTCAATTCTTCAAATATCACATTTGAATACAACAATTATTCCACAAAACTCCATAAATATTCAGCACATACAGCATGAATCTCAACAATTACGCTAGACTGGGTTCGACAACCTCATGTCTGCCTCAAAATACATTAGCAACATTGCAACTATCACTTGGCAACTTCCACAAAATGCCTATCACAAACTTCACTTAACCATGTTGCATGATCTACAAAAAATATATAACTGGCTTCAAATTATCAACGCACACAATCTCCAATAACTGTAATTAATCTGATCACATCTAGACAACTTCTTAAACAATTGGAAAAATTATTACCTTAGTAATTCAAGATTTGCTTTCAAATAGCATAAATTCTCTTACAATTCTCATAATTCACATCACAGAAAAACACCAATGTGCTATAATCTCATATCAAAATCTGCAATACTGATCTGCCTTAAAATAAATCTGACCATTAATGATTCATCTTACCAGATTCAATTACTTTAAATCCTTCTCAAAGGTATCAAACACAATTATAAAAATCATCAAAAGCATCAGCTGTACCAGCTGTTAAACTGAAAGTACTCTCAAAAGAGTATAGCAACAAAATATTGGATTGGGAAACAAGAATTACGAAACGTAACCCTGCTGACATTTATCTTTACTTTATTTAACAAAATTTCGACTGATATGTGACTAGTAGTTCCTTGTTTGATTCTCTTACAATCTCATGTACACTCGGATGATAAAAATGAGTCCCTCAATGGCAAGTAAGATGAGTAACCACCGTACAATTGTATAAATACGAAAGACCTCGCCCTGTCGAATAACATGATAGTGCCCTGAACGATGGGTAAGATGAGTAACCACCATACAATCGTATAAATACGAAAGACCCCCTCTCGAAGAATAAATGAGTGAATGTACCAGATAGGAATCAACAAGTCTCTAGTTGTCATATAAAAGCGATATTCATTCACTAAAGTGAATAACATCTTAATATCTCCAAACAATCCAATGGAAAAAATCCCTACTGATGAATAATACACACTCGCTAGTATGCAATGAACTGACGAAGTAATTTAGATAATCAATTGCAGATCACGAGTTCGAAATACTCGTCACACAAAAAAAGCTATTCATGAAAACTATCCTTGCTGGAAAAATGTCTAAAAGACCAAACATCTGCTTAATAAAGCCAACCAATGGTGAGAATTTCGTATAATGATGCCTGCCATATCATATGGTCACGCCATATTCTAGAAAAATTTGAAGCATATAAAGTCAAAGCCATGTCTAAATAATCGTATCACTCCTATTAGAAAAATATACATGTGTGCCCAGTATTCATGAAATAATCATATCAGGAAGTTATAACTCTTACAGTACCTTCTCATAATCAGCTGTTTCTAAATTTCAAAGATCGTCGACTTTCCTTATGTAATAAATTTCTCGAAAGATCGGCGTGAATATCATTCCATCCACGCAACGACGATTGCCTTCAAATTCCAAGTGAATCAGCTGGTGGATCTCCTCTCGTCAGGAATCGAATCCATCACTCTGTGGTGTCATCGCGTCTCTGTCTGCGTTTACTCCGACATGATGAACTTCTGGTTATCCATAGCGGATATTGTCCAACTCCTCTCGAAAAAGTTCATAGAAACAGCGGACCCCCTATTCCTCTTCTACGTTACGCCACTGTTCCATGCAATGTTCGGTTTGAGTGTTGAAAGTTCAATCTCCAATAACTGCTAAGTCTCAATTTCATAAAATAAAATTTTATATGAGAGTGTCTAAGGTTATGAAACACCCTGTAGCTGTGTTCATACTCGGTAATTTATAACACTGCATAAGAAATAATTGCATTAATGCACGTGCTAATGTTCATCAGTGCATATGCTTACAACATTCCGTTTGCCTAGAAATTGTTAATGTTGCTTGGAATGCGTTATGAAATGCATAGTCGTAATGTCATTAAGAAAAACTATGTTCATTCGAAGTTCAAAGTTGCAGTGTCTCGTAACTATCTGCCTTTATAATTCAAATGCTGAATAAACGTTCCAACTCAATGTTGTAATGAAGTTCAGCTTCTGTCATAATGCTATAATAATCTCCGCCTAAAGCTGGCCTCGCCATGTCGCTCTACTATGCTGTTCTGCGTTGAAATGCAGCTTGGAATAAAGTTCTCCAACTACTCGCAATGCTGTTCTAAAACCCCGGCCTCCTCATGCCGCTCGACCCGTACAGCTGGTTCGGTAACCGGTCTTCAGGCTGCCTACTGCGGATGTCCGCCCGGCTCAATGACCTACTTTTCGTTCGCTGCTCGGTGAAGTTAAAACTGTCGCTTTCACTTTCCGTGACAAAACTGTTCGCTGCGCGACCTGTACCATGCGCTTGGCGTGTGCTACTGAGTTCGACGTCTGACCTCGACTGCGTTGCTCGCTGTACTGGACTCTCTTGCTTGGCTCACTGAGGTCGACTGACTGTCTCTAGACTGCAATGACCCTTACCTGCCTGGCGCAGTCATGTGACGTTCTCCCCACCACTGTGCTCTTGCGTCACAACTATAATCTCGAACCCCGATCATCTCGGCTATTAAGTTATAAAATAACTTAAGGGTTATCTGACTTCCTTAAAATTATTACCACATATAATGCATGTTATATCTTCTCTTCTAAGATGTTTAAATACCATGTTCCATATAGATCTTAATAAAGCTTCATAATTCCATCCATAATTCCATCCGCTTACAGATGTCAGTGCCTTCTTGATCCTAGACCTTCTACGTCATCCTGACATTCCTCTTGACTCGATCTGAGCGCTATCTTTTCTTAACTCTTCCCAAAACCTCAACTACGGCTTAATGTCTGCTGGCGTAGCCGATAGCCTCAACTAGGTATCGGGTACAGTACCAAGTGATTATTACCTGTTCGGGAACGTGAAGAAACCTCTCGACACAGCTGTCAAGGCAAGGGTACGCAGCACTTCGAAGGAATGGTGTCAGGAAGATCTGATTGCACAAGTGCATAAAGTTACAAGGAGATTATGTTGAGAAGGTGGACGTAACAACTGATGTGTAATGTTCTTCATTTGGGTAGAAAAAAATAAAGTATAAAACAATATGGCATATCTGGGAAGGGCAGCCAGGATGAAGAGGATATGGTAGAGGAGGAAGATGATAGCTAAATTCCTTGTCAATTAAATTTCGAAGACACCAGGCCTCACTGGAGTCCACATGCCATGATTAACAGAATAATAAACCCATCTAAAAACATCAGTCTGGCTCTTCGTGGCCAAGACCTCGTGAATGAAACCCGCGGATCAAGGAAAGTCTCTTGAATCGTGTGTAGGAAATCACGGCTACACCACAGAGATAACAGAGGCCGTGAGCACTATTTTCTGTTCTCATCCATCGGGCTGAAGTTAAGCTTTCAAGAATCCCTGTATCTTGACGAGTAAATCTCCAATGTTGGAAGGAATCGACCTCCCCTTTCCACCCAGTGCACTGCTTGTCAAGGATCAACCATGCCAGGGAATCCTCCCGGGAAGTCAAACGCCCCGAGGATTTAGTGGATTCTCTAAACCGTTCATAATGCATCAATTGTACACGGCGATGTATTACAAACTTTTAGTGGTGGATTTATTTAATCAATACTAGCAACACACCCAGGCTTCGCCCGGTATCTTTAACGGTTTACCCAGAATAAGATTAAAAGGCGCACGAACGGCCGGTCCCAGACGCAATTCAGAAAAGCCAAGGTGAACAGCGAAACTCCAAACACATATACACTTCTCTGAAGTCTTTACTCGACAAGTCTTGACAGTTTGATGCTGACCGAAGTTAGGGTGATGGGCTCACTCGTTAGCTCATAAACTCACTCCGAAGCTACAGTAGTAATTTAAATTTCCACTGGATGGAGATTGTTGGAAGAAATTAAAACGTAAAAGGACTTATAGTGGGCGATGTATTAAGGATAGAGAAATGCTGTCAGGGACTTCTTTGTAGAACTTTTCATGCTGAACAATTCTTACACTCATAGTATTATACATACTTTTAAAGGTTTACCCAGCATAAGCTTAAATTACGCACGGGCAGCAGGTTCTTCTTCGACTCTATTCACTGAAATCGTTACTGCTCGGCTTCCTTTGGTCATAAATTAATGTTGTTCTACAGTAGCCTTCCTCGAGAAAT
Organism: Meconema thalassinum; assembly: GCA_946902985.2. Taxonomy (NCBI): domain Eukaryota; kingdom Metazoa; phylum Arthropoda; class Insecta; order Orthoptera; family Tettigoniidae; genus Meconema; species Meconema thalassinum. The sequence goes on along the minus strand of OX336393.1, from coordinate 502,147,550 downwards.
TCTTTACAGAATTGTGAAAACCGCATCAAAATCCATCCACAGGTTCTCGAGATTACCCGTTACATCCGAGAATCGGGGACTTTGTCTTATGCTATGTAAAGGGCAACATGGGTGGCGTAGATGGTAGCATGCTGAGCTTCCATGCCCAAGTTCACGGGTTCAAACCCAGCCGAAGTCGTCGGATTTTTTAAGAGCGTTAAAATCCCTCAGTATGCCTTCCTTCGGAGGGGAAGTAAAGCCAGCGGTCACATGTCATAGATTTATGGCACGAAGAAGAACCTTTCACTAAATACACTTGTGTGAAGCCAAAATTTGTAGGTTGTAATTGATAACGCTATATTAGTTCCAACGTTCACCGGCAGGTACTGACTGCGATGACATCCAGTAGCCAAGTCCGCAAGCTAGGTGTCGTGGACGGTAGCAGTTGGTAGCAAATATAGAAACTACTTGAAATTATCGTCTGCAGTCCTTACTTAGATTACAGATAACACACACTAAAACAGCCATCACAATTATCAGCGGTTATCAGACAGATTCTACACACACCCAAAGTACACGGGGCTACATGACCACGTTGTCGCAGCCCCTAAAAGCCTAAACTAAGGGTAGAGGTTATGCGACTTATTTTTCTTGACGTAGTTACAGAACTAAATCATGATATTAAGTCATACAATAATACCTCCCTTCAAAGGACCCTCTATTAAACGTAAACTTGTCATAAACGGAAATTTTTGACGGTCCTGTGAACTTAGGTGTGAAAAACCCTAAACATCACCTTCATTAAACGGAAACTGTGTTAGGCGGACAACGGAAATCAAAATGCACCTTTTAACGGAAAATTTCCCAAGTTCTGGAATGCAGTGTTTAGAACATTTTCAGGCACCCTGTGGAAGTCTACTTTCTGTAACTTACAAGGAATGTGTGCAAATACGTCCTCTTTGGTTTGTCCCCCCAGGGGCTCTCTACTGTGGGGCGTGCGTTGGCGACCACGGGACCCTAACTGAGTCCGGCGTTGCTTCCATTTACTTGTGCTGGGCTCCTCACTGTCCCCTTTACTTTCGGCCTCCCTTGGCCAACTCTTGTTCTCTTCCGACACCTACGGTATTAGGGTATCCGAGGCCAAGGGAGTCTTTCACTTTCCCTTCTTATTTGGCCCTTCTCTCATATTTCCTGGTCCCTCATTCTTCGAGGGGTCAGACCTCTTGTTTTCCTTTTCCTGATATCTCCTGCCTTCTGCCGAAGACCCTATAGGAGGCAGGGTGTGTGGAGCCCCACCACTTCGGGTGCACCCTGGATATTGCTACACACTCAAGGGCTCACGGCTGGTGAGTTTGGGATTTGGTGACACTGAGGGATTCCTGAGCTGGGTCAAGTTTTCCCCCTTTTTTCATTTCCCCTTTCGTCCTGTCTTTTATTCACATTCCCCTCCTTTAATTGGCCATCTTTCATTTTCACGATCACCTATTAGGGGCCGATAATCTACTAGAAGGACGACCAAAGCATATGTTGCGCTTCTCAATGTGTGACACAAAACTAGGCAGCCTATAAAGGGTCTCCGAAAACCAAATTTTATGGCCCTTAAATTAACAGTGTCTGCGATATACCCTGAAAACTAAGTTCGTTCTGATAATCTTATGAAGGAATGACACGCCCCTAACCATTGCAACAGTAGCTCAAATGATAACGTCTGGTTATTAATACCGAAGTCCGTTCGAAGAGCGGGTACTTCTGCTAGTCTTTCTATATAAATTACCGACAAGGAAAGTGCACCGTCCATATGTTCGCGTAAATAAACTGGCGAGTATGAGACAAGAAATAGCACTGCACCTTAATATCCCCAACTCCAATTTGCACTCAGCGCATTGCTTTCAAATTACTTCGGTGACAATATTAATGAATGCTATAGAGCTGGACGGCAGGCTGTAAACAATAGGTGTTCTGTATGAAGTATAACATAAATTTCTCGCCAAATCAATACTTTTTACTTACATAAAATTTCTACATGTACATGTTTCGAAAACACATAATGTTTCCTTCCTCAGCCTACTAATTGGTGTAAAACATCAAATTACATCGATAACCTCACTAAATAACAAAAACACAGTTCTCATATATTCTCTTGTTCTCTCATGGTCAATACGGAACCTGGAATGAGTGCAATATTGGTGTTCTGTGTTGGCAAGCAAAGTTAATGGTCTCTGCTTTCGGAGTGCCTTGACCCACGCATGCGCTCTCTTCAGTCAGCAAAGCCAGCGCGCTCTGTTCACTAACTGAAGTAACTGAATCCCACATAAATGTATGAATATTTATGTTAAAACATATAGCCTAATAAAGTTATAATTATCGTCGAACATAAACAGTCGTATGTAACTCGCCTATAATGGTAATTAAGACACTCGAATGGAAATTGCCAAGGCTCGTTGCATAATGTACTATTTATTTCCACACCAAGAGTAGGCCTTGCCTACACATCTCCTCAGGATTTGTATATATTTAAGAATATACATTAGCAGGTTGAATTATGTGAAAAGAATAACTGAAATACTTCAAACTGGAGGAAACAAACTACTGTAAATTTCTGCAATAACACTTGGAATTCAAAAGTTGGCAGACCTTAGCGATGTCATGCTGATTTACTCGATTATCCTGGAATGGGTCGTCCAAGCTGGTGCCCCTTACTGCACTCTGGCGTGTAGGGCAGTGCGATATCATAGCTACATGGCGCAGAATGAATGTTAGAGCATCTGTAGTGTAGTTGGTTATGCCCAAGGTCGCGGGTTCAAAACCGGCCGAAGTCGTCGTATTGTTAAGAGCGTTAAAATCCTTCAGTATGCCTTCCTTCTGAAAGGAAGTAAAGCCTGCGGGCCCATATCGATTTATGGCATGTAGAGGAACCTACCACTACAATTGGTCAGGAAGGGTATCCGGCCGTAGAAACTATCAGCCACGTAGAATTCATCGCATCTCATCCCTTTTTCCTCTTCCTGCAAGAGGGGGTCGTGGTGGCTCAGCGGTCTAGCTGTATGCCTCTTCAATTCCCGGTCAATGCATGTGAGATTTGGAAGTGAAATGCCATGTCCTGTGGTTCGGATTCCACGTAAAAAGGAGGTCCCGTGGCTCATGATCTCAAGATTAACCGTCACGTTAAACTACAAGCTTGCTTTTGCTTCCTGCAAGATATGGCACAGTATTACCTACTTGATTCTAAATAATTGTTGATACATTTTTTTTTTTTTTAGTGGTTGGTGCACTCTATTGCGGCTCGTGTTGGGCTGTGCAGGTAGTTAGTATTAGTCAAGATGGCTGCAAGCATGGTTCGTCAAAGCAAACGTTTTCTGCAATGAATGATTTGGTTTATTTGCATTTCCACGCGACGTAGGCAATTCTAAAACTGTTCCACTGAATAACTCAGGGTGAACAAAAATACCGCACTTGGAGATCGGCATGCGATTCCTCATCCAATTGCAAGACAAAAGTATCTATAGCAAAATCGGATCGGGTGCTGTTTGAAAACACAAGTATGAAAGCGAGAAGATGGCAACACTGTCACATCCTGCAGTGCATCGGAATGTAAAGAGAAAGCTCCGGCAGAGCGCCGAGTTCCTGCGACCTGTTTTTGGCCACGCTGCATGCAGTTACAGCGTTGCCGTAGCCTCGTTTATTAACACGCATTTCTGTTAAACCTATTGGCGGAACTAGGTTTTGCAACATAAACTTTTGTCGTGATTTTTGACGAGGAACCGCATTCCGACCTCCAAGTGCGGCATTTTTTGTTCACCCTGTATAGCAGGCCTGTATAGCCGGCGGGCCTAGGGTTGACCATCCCTGCCTTTTAAAGCCCCTACACACTATCAGACCAGACCAGACGTGGATGGCATGTCACTAGGTCGGGGGACTACTTTACATACACACCAACATTCCATAACTCAGTTGTATTGAGTCGTAAGCCCAGTAATAAGAAGGTTAGTGTTATTTTGTTGAGTATTTAAATACGGTATTGTGATGGCACCGCATCTTTGAAAACAACAGAAAATAGGACTATCATTGATCAGTGATGAGGATACGCGGAAGAAGAGAGGAGTATTGGAGAAGAAGATGTACACACATCAAAAAAAGTTTTGCATCACCTCGGTTCCAAGAGTTCCGGAACCTTTAAATACAAAGGGAATAGAGATCAACACAAACAACATTTCAGCTCGTTTTATTGCTCATGAGACCCACACATTGCATGTTGTACCATCATACAGCTAGACTTTCAGCATTTGTGGTCCAGATTGCAGTACACACCACTACCTCTAATACCCAGTAGCACGTCCTCTTGCATTGATGCATGCCTGTATTCGTCGTGGCATACTATCCACAAGTTCATCAAGACACTGTTGGTCCAAATTGTCCCACTCCTCAACGACAATTCGGCGTAAATCTCTCAGAGTGGTTGGTGGGTCAAGACGTCCATAAACAGCCCTTTTCAACATATCCCAGGCATGTTCGATAGGGTTCATGTCTGGCGAACATGCTGGCCACTGTAGTCGAGCGATGTCGTTATCTTGAAGGAACGCATTCACAAGATGTGCACGATGAGGTCGAGAATTGTCGTCCATGAAGACAAATGCCTCTCCAATATTCTGCCGATATGGTTGCACTATGGGTCGGAGGATGTCATTCAGGTATCGTAAAGCCGTTTCGGAGCCTTCCATGACCACCAGTGGCGTACGTCGGCCCCACATAATGCCACCCCAAAACATCAGGGAACCACCACCTTGCTGCACTCGCTGGACAGTGTGTCTAAGACGTTCAGCCTGACCAGGGTGCCTCCAAACACGTCTCCGACGATTGTCTGGTTGAAGGCATATGCGACACTCATCGGTGAAGAGAACGTGATGCCAATTCCGTGGGGTCCATTCAGCATGTTGTTGGGCCCATCTGTACCGCGCTGCATGGTGTCGGGGTTGCAAAGCTGGACCTCGCCATGGACGTCGGGAGTGAAGTTGCGCATCATGCAGCCTATTGCGCACAGTTTGAGTTGAAACACGACGTCCTGTGGCTGAACGAAACGCATTATTCAACATGGTGGCATTGCTGTCAGGGTTCCTCCGAGCGGCAATCCGTAAGTAGCGGTCATCCACTACAGTAGTAGCCCTTGGGCGGCCTGAGCGAGGCCTGTCATCGACAGTTCCTGTATCTCTGTACCTCCTCCATGTCCGAACAACATCGCTTTGGTTCACTCTGAGACGCCTGGAAACTTCCCTTGTTGAGAGCCCTTCTTGACACAAAGTAACAATGCGGACGCGATCGAACTGCGGTATTGACCTTCTAGGCATGGTAGAACTACAGACAACATGAGCAGCGTACCTTCGTCCTGGTGGAATTACTGGAACTGATCGGCTGTCGTACCCCCTCCGTCTAATAGGCCCTGCTCATGCATGGTTGTTTACATCTTTGAGCAGTTTTAGTGACATCTATGAACAGTCAAAGGGACTGTATCTTGGATACAATATACACAGTCAACGTCTATATGCCGGAGATCTGGGAACCGAGGTGATGCAAAACTTTTTTTGATATGTGTATAAAGAAAAGCATAGGTTCACTTTTCGACGAATGGATGAACAATGTTTTACCGAATTACTCTGTATGGTCCAGCCATACATTTGCATGATAATATCACTCTCATTATCCCCTACTGCAATATCATCGGCACTCGCGTTGTTTGTGTGCTGCGAATATATATATTTTTTGCGTATGGCTTTTAGTGCCGGGAGTGTCTGAGGACATGTTCGGCTCGCCAGTTTTGTAGCTGCTTCGAGACGGACACCCGATGGGTGAGCTACAAGTACCGTTGGGGAGGGAAGGAGAGAAGTTGGAATGTAAGGACGAAGAGTTGGAAGGTAGCGGCTGTGGCCTATAGTTAGGGACCAACCCTGGCATTTGCCTGGAAGGAAGATGGGAAACCACAGAAGACCATCTTCAAGGTTGCCGGCGGGGGGATTCGAGCCTCCTCGCCTCCCGGATGTGAGCGACTGCCATCAGTCATGCCGTAACCACCACGGCTAACTCACCCGGTGCTGCGAATATTGAGACATAGCGACAGAATATTGTAACAAGACGTAGTGCCTCTCTGTTCAATAGTAGAATAGGTACTGCAAATGTTGCAGATTGAATTGGGCGGCAGACAGGCCTACACAAACTCTCTCGAATTGCCCGCCCGTCTGCTGGTGTAGACTGGTCTGGTCTGATAGTACGTAGGGGCTTTGAGAGTCTAGATCAGGACCATCCAGACAGCTCTCTGGCCGCGCTCTAAGCCAGTGCTCCGAGCGCTTTGTTGAAAGGTAGTTTCAAAAGTGGTGGGAGGAGCTTGGCTGGCTGAGCACGCTGAAGAGTGCAGCCGATCGATCAGTCGCTAGTCTAGTCCAATGCGCTTTGTTGACAGCGTGTAAGTAAATCAGTTTCACAGTGGTCATGCAAGAACAGCATACAAAAGAAGGAGTATTGCAACAGCAGTCTTCAAAGCAGAATGGGAAATTTCAGTTTTCAGTACAGCTTATAAAGGGCATGCCAAATGTTTAGTGTGCAACAGAGATGTAATATGTTAAAAAGAACACAATTTGCTGTTGAATTTTCCTCTCTAATATGTTCGCATTTCAGTTTGCAATAAATCACAATATTCTTTACCTAACACTTATGTTCGTTTCCTGCACATTCCATACATCGGAGTACCATTCGATGTGTATGCGGTATATTTGTTATGGCAAAACAGCCCTATTAATATGTCAACAATCCCACAAGAGCCGTTGGCCGCACGACTGTACGTACGTAGCTAGTGACCGCGGTCCGAACTTCGTCCGTCTCCTCGCTGCCACAGTGTAGTGGTGGTAGGGGAAGGTGCGCTAGTCTGACTGCCCAGTGCTCCCCGAGCATCGTCCGTCTCCTCGCTGCCACAGTGTAGTGGTGGTAGGGGAAGGAGCGCTAGTCTGACTGCTCAGTGCTCCCCGAGCATCGTCCGTCTCCTCGCTGCCACAGTGTAGTGGTGGTAGGGGAAGGAGCGCTAGTCTGACTGCCCAGTGCTCCCCGAGCGCGGCCGCGCTCCCAGAGCGCAATGCTTGGATGCCCCTGGTGTAGGGGCTTTGAGAGTCTAGATAATTGCTCCAAATAGCTAATAAGATCGCTGTTTGATCGCTCTAATAATTAATGTTATCTCAGTGGGCCATGAAATGAACGCAACAAACCGTGTATTTAACAATAAGCCCATAACCATGGTGATGTACATTATCATTCAAATAATTCCATTGCGGAAGATTTGTTATGAACTGGAGAATATGTGCTCTTCAACACGACTTTCTCTGCGCACGTTGTCATAATAGTTAACATCATAAAAATTTGATCTTCCGTAAAACTACCGACTCGGCGTTCCAGCCCCTGGTTATAGGATGCTGTCTTCACGCAGGTGCTTCTTTTGGAAGAGGGAGGATCATTCTGCCTCGTACTTGCACTCCTGGGCCTCCTCAACGCAGTCGTCATGCTTATGGACACATTATTATCCTTCTGTAGATAAGTTCTCAATATTGTGCAAGTAGTCGTAGTTCATTAAAATACAGAAGTGAAAGAAAATAATGAAAACGATGGATACCCTGAGAGACTATCGCTGACGTCCAAACTCATTCCAAGGAACAGGCTTTGTTTTTGGAAAGAGGTTGGACGGCATCGATAGTCTCTCAGGGTAACCATCGTTCATAACAAATCTACCGCAATGGAATTAGTTAAAAGGTTATGTACAGTCACTATGGTTCAATAGTCCGAGCTCTAGTGAATGGGTTCAGGTTGAATGAATATACAGGATAATTCTCACATGATTTCGCTAGCAGTTAAACATCAATTCAGAGGAACATCTAAATAAGAACAAGAAGACGGAGGGAGAGAAAGAGAGAGAGAGAGAGAGAAATATTAATACAAGTCGAAATTGTAGGAAGAGGGAATACTAATGTTGAGGTGATAGCGCTGTGTCAGTCCAGAAGACACACAACAGTGAAGATTAAATACACTCAACTGAATTATTTAGAAAATAAAGAAACAAAGCACGTGATTATAACTTCTATGTTTAAAGGAAGCATGGACGGCTCGTCATCACCGACAAACAGAATAACCAAATTTTACGAGCAGTTTATAGCGGAACGTACGCAGTTTTAGAAGAAAACGAACCTGAATTTCAATGTGGACAACCTGAAATGCCACAGTAACCGTGGACTAGGCCTACTGGGGAGACCACGTTAAAAAAAACGCGCCATGTACTCTACCTCATGGTGGTGTGGAAATGAGTATTCCTGTGTGATGTAGACCGAAAAGGGTATCTGTTTTAACACTTAGCCTACGTCTCGACCGTATGACGGCCCTGAGAAACGCTCAACTTTATAGTAGAGTTTATCGCCCAGTGATGCAAGACACGTTTTCCAGGTGTTGTTTGGTAGTACTTGAGTTGTTGTCTGGTGGTACTTGAGGTGTTGTCTGGTGGTAATTGAGGTGTTGTCTGGTGGTACTGGAGGTGTTGTCTGGTGGTACTTGAGGTGTTGTCTAGTAGTACTTGAGTTGTTGTCTAGTAGTACTTGAGGTGTTGTCTGGTGGTACTTGAGGTGTTGTCTAGTTGTACTTGAGTTGTTGTCTGGTGGTACTTGAGGTGTTGTCTGGTGGTACTTGAGGTGTTGTCTAGTTGTACTTGAGTTGTTGTCTGGTGGTACTTGAGGTGTTGTCTGGTGGTACTTCAGGTGTTGTCTGGTGGTACTTGAGTTGTTGTCTGGTGGTACTTGAGGTGTTGTCTGGTGGTACTTGAGGTGTTGTCTGGTGGTACGTGAGGTGTTGTCTGGTGGTACTTGAGGTGTTGCCTGGTGGTACTTGAGGTGTTGTCTGGTGGTACTTGAGGTGTTGGCTGGTGGTACTTGAGGTCTTGGCTGGTGGTACTTGAGGTGTTGTCTGGTGGTACTTGAGGTGTTGTCTGGTAGTACTTAGGTGTTGTCTGGTAGTACTTGAGTTGTTGGCTGGTGGTACTTGAGGTGTTGTCTGGTAGTACTTGAGGTGTTGTCTGATGATACTCTGGTGGTACTTGAGGTGTTGTCTGGTGGTACTTGAGGTGTTGTCTGGTGGTACTTAAGGTGTTGTTCTGGTAGTACTTGAGGTGTTGTCTGGTGGTACTTAAGGTGTTGTCTGGTGGTACTTGAGGTGTTGTCTGGTGGTACTAAAGGTGTTGTCTGGTGGTACTTGAGGTGTTGTCTGGTGGTACTTGAGGTGTTGTTCTGGTAGTACTTGAGGTGTTGTCAGGTGGTGCTTAAGGTGTTGTTCTGGTGGTACTTGAGGTGTTGACTGGTGGTACTTAAGGTGTTGTTCTGGTGGTACTTGAGGTGTTGTCTGATGATACTCTGGTGGTACTTGAGGTGTTGTCTGGTGGCACTTGAGGTGTTGTCTTATGGTAAGTGTCTGGGTAAAACTCAGCAATATTTCGAGGTTTGTGTCGTGTCTTGTGTGGGGTTTCACCGAGGACACCAAGCTGGCTTGGCGGGGACACCAAGAGCCCGCTGATGAGCCAGCTTGGTGTCCTAGGCGAAACCCCACACTAGACACGTCACAAACCGAGAAAAATTACTTGACGATACCGACGGAGAGGAATACGGCTTTGAGTAGCGAAGAGAGCTGAAGTGTTATGATTGGTTAAGAAGTACATCATGTCTTCGAGTCACCACATGGTAGTGGAGAAAGCCGTATCTTTACGATCGGTTACGAAGTGAGAAGCTTATATTCTCTTTGTTTCAAAGGTTTGTATCTCGGGCGCGATTTGCCTACGCGTGGTAAAGTGAATACTATGGTCAAACAAAAAGTCAACCCTGGCACTATACAGCCCATGACGGGCTAAGGCCGACCAAGCGACCGCTGCCCAGACATTCGGCCTGCAGATATTGGGGTGACGCGTGATCAGCGCGTCGGGTCCTCTCGGCCGTTAATCTTGGTTTTCGTGATCGGGGCGCTGTCTCACTGTCAGACAGCTACTCAATTGTCCTCACGAGGCTGAGTGCACCCCGTTCCAACCCTCACGTCAGTTTTAACATCCCTGACGGAGCCGGGGATCGAACCCGGGGCCTCCGGGTGAGAGGCAGGCGCGCTACCCCAAACCACGGGGCCGGCGAATACTATGGTAGAGTCAGTAATTTACTGCCACACAGAAGCCAGTAGTTTCTCACACTGCCTCGTAAGCCTGGAGTTTCTTTGGGACGTGGAGGCGCAACGGTCAAGCTATAGGTTTCACACCGTGGTGAACCGGGTTCGATTCCCGGTCAGTATAAGTGAGATTTTTTTAAATATATATTTTCAGTCAATGGTCATAGCGGGGTATTTTCAAAGTGAAATGCCATGTTTTTCCGTATTTTTCCACTTCGTCTTCGGGCAAATGCCGGGATGGTACCTACTGTAAGGCCACGGCTGCCTCCTTCCCTCTTCCTTGCCTCTCCATCACAATCTACCCTTCCCTTCCCATCCCTAATGAGGCCCCTGTTCACTTTGCAGGTGAGGCCGCCTGGGCGAAGTGATGATCACACCTCATTTGGACCACCCGAGGCTGAGTAGACCCTGTTCCAGTCCTCATACCACTTTTTCAATTTTCGTGGCAGAGCCAGGAATCGAACCCAGGACCTCCGGGGCGGCAGCTAACCATGCTGACCCCTACTCTACGGAGGCGACTTCATTTCCAGTTACTTAAAATATTCAATTACTTTCCATCACAGTTGACTGCGTACGTAATAAAGTAGTGTGGTTTTATTTTCAACCTCCGATGGTACATTAAATATTCATAACATAATCATCATCATGGGCAAAACGCTGAGGTGTATGTTTCACAAAACTGAAGCTCTTCAACCAAAAGGTGCGTTCTGTACCAAAATCTTCCAAATCATCTCAATAGTACAGGAAAAGTAATACATTTCTTAAAAGTAAACAAATACGAAGGATGTTTTTTTAAGTAAGGGCCGTTGTTTTATTAAAGCCCGTAGTTAGACACATGCCGCAACAAGCGTGCGCGCTACCTCCCGGCATCCTTTACGAACAAGCAGGCATCAGTTGCAGCTGTGTAGCTAACCTGTACGCTGAACTGTGCATCTTTACAATGTTCAAGATTATTGATTCGCCCGCCGCGTGTGAGGTACGATCTGTGATACTTTTTTGAGTGCAACTTTGACCAAACTCCGACGTGCAGTTCAGAACAAAAGACGCGGCATACTGACGAAGGGAATTTTGTACCTTCACCTCACACTGCTGCCCGGACTCGGGAACTGATTAACTCTTTTGGGTGGGAAGATTTGGATCACCCACCGTATAGCCCTTCATCATCTTGGTGGGAAGCGCTTCACCGACGATGAAGAAGTGAAAACCGCCGTGAATTCTTGGTTGCCAGAGCAGGCGGCAAACTTTTATCCAGAGGGATTTCAAAACTTAGTTTTAAGGTATGACAAGTACCTAAATAAACAAGGCAACTATGTAGTAAAATACAGGAAGGTATCTTTAACCTAAAAATAAATGTGGTTTCAAAATAAAATGTTCGGTTAATTTTAAGAAAAGGCCCTTACTTAAAAAACAGCCCTCGTATATATTTATTTGGGTTAAGGCTTTCACGGCCCAGAATATCAAAAATTCAAGCGTTTAGGATATTTCCGAATGAAATGAAATTTTAAATTCTAAACGTTTCGAAAGGAACCTTGCCTCTTTTTTCAATAAAATTAAACAATGCGGCCAGAGAATGTGTGTCAATGAACTTACAAAAGCTAGAGAAATACCCCTGTTCGTCACCAGAGAGCAGACAGAAATTGCTGTATGGACCTTGGTAGAACAGCCCGCCATATTTATTAAAGTGGTGGACAGAGTAGTAACGAGGGGCAGATGAGTTCGAAGTTCCGGCCCGTAAAACAACAATAACTAACTGCTAGAGTATGAATGGTATGGACTCCGTCTTGAGGAAAGAATTCATGAAGAAAATTAATAAATGTAAAACAAAAATATTGGAATGCAGTCGAAATAAATCGGAATCCTCCATGGACATCAAATTAGAAGGTGAAAAACTAAAGGAAGTAGGTGACTTCTGTTACTTAGTATGCAAAATAACCAGTGATGGACGAAGCAAAGAAGATATAAAAAGTAGGTTAGCTCACGCAAGCAAAGCATTTCTACAGAAAAGGAATCTGTTGACATCGAATATAGATTTAGGTGTTAGGAAGTCAATTTTGAAGGCCGTTGTCTGGAGCGTGGCGCTCTATGGAAGTGAAACTTGGACTATTGGTGCAGCTTAAATGAGGAGAATTGACGCGCTTGAAATGTGGTGTTACAGGAGAATGATGAAGATCAGATGGGTAAGATAGGGTTACAAACGAAGAGGTATTAAGATGACGGGGAGAGGAGAGATGTTTCTGGCCACTGCTAATGAAGAGAAGAGGTAGGTTGGTAGGACACATACTAAGACACCCAGGAATAGCAACTTAGTTATTGAAGAAGGGTTGATGACAAGAACTGTAGGGGTAGACGAAGGTTAGAATATGTTAAACAGATTGCCTCGGACGTAGGGTGTGGTAGCTATGTAGAGATGAAACGATTAGCTCAGGACAGGGAGGCATGGACAGCTGCATCAATCCAGTCAGAAGACTGAAGACTCAAACAACAGTAAGTAAGGAGAAGGTAAAGGGGGCGGGGGAAATATATTGGGACTCCTCGAAGAATGGAGAAAGGGCGGGGGTGCGGGGAAGAGTTTGAGGATATTAGGAACATCTGCGCCAATGACCATGTAGTCAGGTCTGCTTATCATCTTCTGTACAACAGTTATCATCATCATCATCTATTAGACTGTGGTGTGAGTGTGTCTGGTGGCAGTTGCATGTTTATTAGATACAGTTCATCGTTTCATTAGACTTTGATGTGTGAGGGTGCATGTGAGTGTGCCTGGTGACGGACTGTTTTAGTGGTAGTACTTGTTGTTGGTGGAACTTTAGTAATTTTTCGTTAGTAGAATTTTGGTATTTAATTGTCAGTAGAAGGTTAGTATTTTTGTTTGTAGAATTGCTTTTTACTTATTCTGAAGGGGAGTAGCAGCCTTTCAGAATAAATCAGTTCTTTACTTGTCTTATAGACGGTTAAGATATTGATAATATAAGCCAACTAATTGCTACCCTGCGTTCTGCTGCACGGCTGAAAGCAACGGGAAACTACAGCCGTAATGCTATTCCCGAGGATATGCACCTCTCTATGCATAATTACATGAGATGATGGCCTCCTCCCTTGTAAAATTTCAATCCGGAGGTAAACTAGTCCCCCGTTAGGATCTCCGGTTGCGGACTACTCGAGAGGGGGTTAACATCACAGAAGTGACAAAGAGGAAATCTGACATTCTACGGATCGGAGCGTGGAATGTTAGAAGTCTGCTAGGAGATGGAAGGTTAGAAAACTTAGAAAGGGAAATGGATAGGTTGAGGTTGGATTTGGTTGGAATTAGTGAAATGCGCTGGCAGGAAGAACAGGATTTTGGTCAGGTGACTATAGGGTCATTAGCACTAAATCAAACAATGGCCAAGCAGGGGTTGGTCTCATATTGAGTAGGAAACTTGGACAGCGGGTGGAATATTATGAGCAATATAGTGAACGGATTATTGTAGCAAAAATCAATACTAAACCTACGTGCACCACAGTGGTACAAGTCTATATGCCTACCAGTCAAGCTGATGATGAAGATGTTGAAAAGGTCTACGAAGAAATAGATGAAATTCTGAGGTATATCAAGGGTGATGAAAATGTATAGTACTGGGAGATTGGAATGCTGTGGTAGGAAAAGGCAGAGAAGGGAAGATAGTTGGAGATTTCGGATTAGGTGAAAGGAATGATCGAGGAAGCAGGCTGATGGAATTCAGCACCGAGCATGAATTGGTCATAGCTAACACCATATTCAATAACCACAATAGAAGAATATACACATGGATGAAACCAGGAGATACAGGGCGTTACCAAATCGACGTCATTATGGTCAAGCAGAGGTTCCGAAACCAGATTTTGGATTGCAAAACATATCCTGGTGCTGACATAAACTCTGACCACAATCAGGTTGTTATGAAATGCAGATTAAAGTTGAAGAAACTGAAGAAAAGTCAAAAGCCAAAAAGGTGGGCAATAGACAGACTGAAAGTGAAGGATGTAAACGAAAGATTCAAGAAGAGTATAAAGGAAGGACTAAAGAAAAACCCTAAACCAACTTCAATTGTAGACGAATGGGCACTTTTGAAGAATGAAATAACAAAATCCGCAGAAGAAAACATTGGTAGGAAGGAAAGAATAGGTAAAAAACCGCGGATCACTCAGGATATACTAGAATTGATGGATGAAAGGCGGAAACACAAGAATGAAAGAGATGAAAAGGGGAAAGCAGAATACAGACGTCTGAGAAATGAGGTTAACAAGAAGTGCAAGGAAGCGAAAGAAGAATGGTTGAAGAAAAATGTGCTGGTATAGAAAATTGTCTGAAATTAGGAAAAGTAGACACAGCTTATCGAAGGATTAAGGATACTTTTGGGGAAAAGAAGACCAAGTGCTGTAATATTAAGGACACAAATGGAAAGCCTCTAACAGATAGGGAAGAAAAGGTTGAGAGATTGAAAGCTTACATAGAGTGTTTGTATAAGGGAAAGGAGATTGAGAATCATGTAATGGAAAGGGAGGAGAAAATTGATGAGGATGCAAAAGGAGATTCAATATTGAGATCAGAATTTGACAGAGCATTGGAGGACTTAAGCAGGAACAAAGCACCAGGCATAGATGATATACCGATTGAGTTGCTACACTGCATAGGAGATGAAGGTCTGATCAGGTTATTTCACTTGGTGTGTAGGATTTATGAGACAGGTGAGGTACCCCCTGATCTCAAGAAGAATGTTATTATCCCTATACCAAAGAAAGTGGGAGCTGACAGATGTGAAGATTACCGTACAATCAGCTTGAATACACATGCTTCAAAAATCCTGTCTAGAATAATTTACAAGAGGATGGAAAGCCAGATAGAAACGGAGTTGGGTGAAGACCAGTTTGGATTCAGGAGAAATGTAGGAACAAGGGAAGCTATACTAAGTCTTAGGCTGATTTTGGAAGGTAGAATAAGGAAAAATAAGAGAACGTTCATGGCATTTGTAGACTTAGAAAAGGCTTTTGATAACGTTGATTGGACTAAATTGTTTGACATTTTGAAATCTATTGGAATAAAGTACAGGGATAGGAGGGTGATCTACAATCTATACAGAAACCAGACAGCAGTCATTCGAGCTGAAGGACATGAGAGAGAAGCTGGTATTCAGAAAGGTGTAAGGCAAGGCTGTAACTTATCA
Source organism: Meconema thalassinum (assembly GCA_946902985.2). Taxonomy (NCBI): domain Eukaryota; kingdom Metazoa; phylum Arthropoda; class Insecta; order Orthoptera; family Tettigoniidae; genus Meconema; species Meconema thalassinum. Next base: position 502,132,173 of record OX336393.1, on the reverse strand, counting down.
CCCATACTTTTCAATCTTTACATTGAACAAGCAATGAAGGAAATTGGAGAAAAATTTAAAGTGGGAGTGAAGATTCAAGGAGAAATAATTTCAACTCTGAGATTTGCTGATGACATCGTCATCTTGGCCGACACGCCTGAGGATTTGAATGAGTTTTTGAATGGCATGGATTCCGTCTTACGGAATGAATACATGATGAAAATTAATAAATGTAAAACAAAAATACTGGAATGCAGTCGAAATAAAACAGAAACCTCTATGGACATCAAATTGGCAGGTGAAAAGCTGAAGGAAGTAGGAGACTTCTGTTAGGAAGCAAAATAACCAGTGATGGACGAAGCAAAGAGGATATAAAAAGTAGGTTGGCTCAGGCAAGGAAAGCCTTTCTACAAAAAAGGAATCTGTTGACATCGAATATAGATTTAGGTATTAGGAAGTCATTTTTGAAAGCCTTTGTCTGGAGCGTAGCGCTCTATGGAAGTGAAACTTGGACTATTGGTGCAGTTGAAAAGAGGAGAATTGAAGCATTTGAAATGTGGTGTTACAGGAGAATGATGAAGATCATATGGGTAGATAGGGTGACAAACGAAGAGGTATTGAGTGGGAGAGGAGAGATGTTTCTGGCGACTGCTAATGAAGAGAAGAGATAGGTTGGTAGGACACATACTAAGACACCCAGGAATAGCAAGCTTAGTTATGGAAGGAAGGGTTGAGGACAAGAACTGTAGGGGTAGACCAAGGTTAAAATATGTTAAACAGATTGCTTCGGGTGTAGGGTGTTGTTGCTATGTAGGGATAAAACGATTAGCTCAAGACAGGGAGGCACGGAGAGCTGCATCAAACCAGTCAAAAGACTGAAGACTCAAACAACACAGGAACAAAAAAAAGGAAGTGTATCTGTACGATACCTAATGTCATACATGCCCCGGCGAAAAAACAGTTGAAAACTCCTCCAGTGACGAAAAAAGGAGATTAAATAACGGCTCTGTAGCCCTGAGGAAAACCATACAATTTGAAATACTGTAGGTGAAGAAAAGAGAAACTGAGAGGAACTATCTTCTAATGACTTGTAGCCACGTCTCATTTATCTGATATCCAGAGTCTCTGTTAAATCTATTGGGGCTGTAATCTGTTTTTCTTAGGGTATTTACGCCACTGACATAAGTCAGATGGAAGCTATTTAATGATCGTTTAAACGCGGCAACTTATTCCGCCAAGCTAATTTAAATTAATTTATTATTATTATTAATGTCATATTTTCTTTTGGAGCTTTATTTTCAATCTTATAACCATACAGATAGGTTTTCTATATATTAGAAAACACTATCAATCGGATTATTCCGATAGCGATTATCACAGTAAATTATTTTGATTGCGGAGTTTTCGGATTTTATTCAGTTAGTGCTTGGAGAGAGGGTTGAGTCATCGGAAATTACGGCTTCAGGAATAATCTTGTCTAGAAGCGATGACGAAATCGAAGAACATTTACAACTGGCAGTTTCAAGAAAAGGCGAATTGATACGAAACGGAAAATCTACATCGTCACGCCGAGTGCAATGAACTTTATGGCGAGAGGAATCGCGTGGGGTCTCAGCCAATCAGAGGAGACCAAGCCTCACCTACCGGTGTCGTGTTGGATGGTGACGCACGGTGATTGGTCTACAGGCCAGGCGTTATTCTGGGAGATGGTATGCTGGAATGGAAACGGCCGAGTGCATATAGTGTTCACGCGCCGTGAAGAGAGAACTACTAACTTTGTAACATTTGTCCGAAGTGGACGTACTCATTCTTTGGTTCCGTTATGGACGGACCGTTACTTTAAACATTATATTCTTCGCATTAGTCTACGGACTTAGTTCTTGTGTTCAATGGCGAACTATATTGTACTGATATACTCCACTGACCAGTTAGGCATGGGTATTATACGAGCTGTTGTGAATAGGCAGACCGTGTAAGTGGCTTTCGGATTTTGATCCACCACTAACACTAATTAATTCAATATTCATTCGACTACGACAAGAGACGAAGAAGATGACGCCGGACAAGAGACTACAGCAATCTCTCTTGAAACAACATGTACGTGGGAGAAACAATCTCCGAGGGTGAGCGCTAATGACGCATATCTACGTAATCTCTCCTTTCATTCTTTTATAATTGCAATTTCAGTCACTTCATAGCTTTGTAATAATCTTAAATTCAGTAATTCATCCGACTCCAATTTCACGTAATTTTCTGGTGGTAATACTAAATCTTGAAGCTCCATTTGTTATTATTATTATTAAAATTACCACTAACTTGTTTTATACTATTAAATTCCTTTTTATAAAATGCAATATTTGATTTCAGTAGGTAGCATTAGATATAAACCAAATTCTTTCTACCAATGTAAATGTTAGCTGGGTTGATGATCCCATCATACCACGGTCTGAGTGTGAAGAGTTATAAATGTGTTCTACCCAAGCTAGGTGTTGATAAATATAAATTCAGGTTTCAACTTAGTGTTGAGTCCTTGGCACCCAATCAATTAATATATCTTAGCCAGAGTAGTAGAGGGGAGAGAAAAAACGTTTCACTTGCCACTCAAAAGTGGGACGTGTTGTGGTTTATCATCACTCACCCCAGTAAAAACGTTACACTTGGCGTCCAACGTGGGCTTGCTGTGGTTTATCATCACACACACCCACAAATACGTTACAGGGCTTTTACGAATTTAAACCACCTCCCTTACAATTCTAGACCAGTTGTGCTTAAAAAGGCCCTTTCTCCTTATTTGGACATCCTCATTCTTCAAAGAGTCTCAATTTTTCCCCCGCCCCCTTTTCCTTCTCCTTTATTACTACTCTTATTAGCCTACTTTCGATTTTTGCAAGAAATGAAAGTAGACATATGAGATCAACACAGGGCGAAAAAAGTGTGTCTGTCTGTGTGTGTGTGTGTATGTGTGTGTGTGAGTCTGTGTGTGTGTGAGTGTGTGTACTCTGAATGTCTGTCCCCCCCCCCTATCAATTCGAACACGGTGAATGCGAATTGAACGAACTTTGGTACAAAGGTAGCACTAGCAAAGGACACCTCAGTGTCATGTTTTATATCGCCGCCATCTTGACGGAAACGTAATGGCGGCCACACAAATGTTCAAAGCTTAAATCAAATTACGACTAACCTAACCATCCGATCTCTACCAAATTTTGCAACAACATACCTTTATGGGGGCAGCATCCTTTGACCAAACTAATAGGTCATCAGCGTAATAGTTTGCGGATGGCGGCCATCTTTGTGTGAAAATCGATTCCCCCTATTAATTCGAACACGGTGCAACCGAATGGAACGAAATTTGGTACAGAGGTAGTACTAACAAAAGGCACCTCAGCGTCATGTTTTATATCGCCACCATCTTGACGGAAACGTAATGGCGGCCACACAAATGTTCAAAGCTTAAATCAAATTACGATTAACTTAATCATCCGATCTCTACCAAATTTTGCAACAACATACCTTTATAGAGGAAGCATCCTTTGACCAAATGAATAGGTCATTAGCCAAATAATTTGCAGATGGTGGCCATCTTTGTGTGAAAATCAATTCCCCCTATTAATTCAAACACGGTGAAACCGAATGGAACGAAATTTGGTACAGAGGTAGCACTAGCAAAGGGCATCTCAGTGTCATGTTTTATATCGCCGCCGTATTGACAGAAACGTAATGGCGGCCACACAACTGTTCAAAGCTTAAGTTAAATTACGACTAACATAACCATCCGATCTCTACCAAACTTTGCAACAACATACCTTTATGGAGGGAGCATCCTTTGACCAATCTAATAGGTTATTAGCCTAATAGTTTGCGGATGGCGGCCATCTTTATGTCAAAATTGATTCCACCTATTAATTCGAACACGGTGGAACCGAATGGAACGAAATTTGGTACAGAGGTAGCACTAGCAAAGGGCATCTCAGTGACATGTTTATATCGCCGCCATATTGACTGAAACGTAATAGCGGCCACACGAATGTCCAAAGCTTAAATCAAATTACGATTAACCTAATCATCCGATCTCTACCAAATTATGCAACTCCATACCTTTATGGAGGGAGCATCCTCTGACCAACCCAATAGGTCATTCGCCTAATAGTTTGATGATGGCGGCCATCTTTGTGTCAAAATCGATTCCCCCTATTAATTCAAACACGGTGAAACCGAATGGAACGAAATTTGGTACAGAGATAGCACTAGCAAAGGGCATCTCAGTGTCATGATTTATATCGCCGCCATATTGACAGAAACGTAATGGCGGCCCCACAAATGTTTAAAGCTTAAATCAAATTACGACTAACATAACCATCCGATCTCTACCAAACTTTGCAACAACATACCTTTATGGACGGAGCATCCTTTGACCAATCTAATAGGTCATTAGCCTAATAGTTTGCGGATGGCGGCCATCTATATGTCAAAATTGATTCCCCCTATTAATTCGAACACGGTGGAGCCGAATGAACGAAATTTGGTACAGAGGTAGCACTAGCAAAGGGCACCTCAGTGTCATGTTTTATATCGCCGCTATCTTGACGGAAACGTAATGGCGGCCACACAAATGTTCAAAGCTTAAATCAAATTACGATTAGCCTAATCATCCGATCTCTAGCAAATTTAGCAACAACATACCTTTATGGAGGGAGCATCCTTTGACCAAACTAATAGGTCAATAGCCTAATATTTTGCGGATGGCGGCCATCTTAGTGTGAAAATCGATTCCCCTTATCAATTCGAACACGGTGAAACCGAATGGTACGAAATTTGGTACAGAGGTAGCACTAGCAAAGGGCACCTCAGTGTCATGTTTTATATCACCGCTATCTTGACGGAAACGTAATCGCGGCCACCCAAATGTTAAAAGCTAAAATGTAATTACGACCAACCTAATAATCTAGTCTCTACCAAATTTTGCAACACCATATCTTTATGTGGGAAACATATTGTGACCAAACTGCAAGAACATCAGCCCAATAGTTTGCAGATGGTGGCCAAGTATGTGTGCAAATCGATTCCCCCTATCAATTCAAACACGGTGAAACCGAATTGAACGAAATTTGGTACAGAGTTAGCACTAGCAAAGGGCACCTCATATTCATGTTTAACATCCCTATAGCACGTTGTATTTCAACAAGCTACTACAACCAACATTCAATCATACTCCTTGAAAAAGACAAAGAGTTATAACAATACCCATGCATTTAGGAGAAAGTAGGCTATATGTTCTTTCCTGAACATCTTGTTTTTAATATGGCGCGTTTTTCCACCAAGGTCCATACAGTAGTTTCTGGCTGCTCTCTGGTTTTGTAAGTTCATTGACTCACTTTCTTTCGCCACATCATCATATATACACCGATGAAAATGGAAATTGCAACACCATGAAGGCATTGGTCTTTTGTGTTGATTTTGAAGATATGGAACGATGCCATGTAGGTATGTAAACGATCAAAGATTCAGACCCATTGGATTGTTGCTACAGAGCTCCCCACGTGATTGGCCGCGGAGGAATCAACTCCAGTATACGGACTCTGGTGTAGCGTAGTTGACTTGCAGTCTGTGCAGTGAAGTGTTCCCCGTCAAACATGCCTCAACGACAGAGAAGAGCACGCTATCAACAACTGTCGCCGTTTGAGAGGGCTCGGATAATTGGGCTGTGTGAGGCTGGATTATCGCTAAGGACTGTCGCTGCACGTGCTGACCGACAGGCATCTACGGTACAACGTGTATGGCAGCAGTGGTCAAATGAAGGTACCCACACTCGTAGACCTGGCACAGGCCCAGCGCGACAGGGAACTGTGAGAGAGGATCGCCGCATCATTCGGATGGCCCGGATAGAACCCCATGCAACAGCAGCGCAAATTCGAGCAGCTATGGCACCCCACGTTACACAACAAACAGTTGGTAATCGCCTGCGTGCAGCTGGCTTACGATCCCGTGTCCCTGTAGAAGGTGTTCCATTGAAACCACAACAGCGACGTGTAAGGCTGGCCTGGTGTCGAGAACGATCGACGTTGGTCGACGATTGACATAGGGTCGTCTTTAGTGATGAATCGCGCTTCTGTCTTGCCCGCAGTGATCGCCGGAATCGTGTGCGCCGACGTACCGGGGAGAGGGGCCACCCAGACCTTATTGTCGAGAGGCACACAGGGCCAGCACCAAGCATTATGGTCTGGGGAGCTATTGGCTTTAATGTGAAATCACAATTGGTGCTTGTTGAGGGCACTATAACTGCTCGACAGTATGTTGATAGGGTACTCAATCCAGTGGTTGTCCCTATGATGGTGAAGATTGCTAATGGGTTGTTTCAGCAAGACAATGCCCGGGTTCACCCTGCAAGCATCTCCAGAGGAGGTCTCCAAGACATCACAACCTTAGAATGGCCCGCCAGATCCTCGGACCTCAGTCCTATTGAGCATGTGTGGGACATGATGGGTCGACAACTGGCCAACCGTCCTCAGCCACCCACAACTCTGGAACAACTGACCTGTCCAGTGCAGCAAGCATTGGCCACAATTCCTCAGGAAGCAATCCAGGACCTTATTGACTCCATGCCTCGCCGAATTCATCAATGTATTGCACCTCTTGGTGGGCACATCCTGTATTGATTGTTGTCCAAACTTGCAGTGAGAGGGACTTGAAAGTGTTATCATCGATTACAACCGAACACTCGTCCTGCATGTTCAATTGCAGCAATGTAGCACGTTTCCTTCTGGGTGTTGCAACTTCCATTTTCTTCAGTATATTATTTCAGTAGTATGCATCCCTCCTGCGGCGCTCACAAGCGACCGATCGTGACAAATTAGCATTCAAATGAAAGAGAATAGACATTAGCAGTGACTAATTGCACTCTAATTCCATAAGTATCTACAATTTCTTTAAAAAAATGACTAATAAATGTACGAAGTGTGCGATTTGCAGATACTGTTGCCAGAATTGCTGTGCACTTCACGTTTTGGCCGCTGTGACGCCTGTTTCATGTCATTTTAACATTCTGATGTCTTTCCTTTATCATTTTGCATGGATTTCAGAAACAGTAAATCAAAGGAATGAGTACTCAAATCGTATAATTCATAAATATCCAATAACCGGTGAGTGTTATGATGATCCAATTTACAGTGATTGCCTTCTTAAGTTAGGGAACGTAGAACTTTGAATTCTAACTGAAATGTAAATAGTGTCTATAATCATTTGGTTGAAATAAAAACATAACAACCTTTCTCCTTAAGTCTCTCATTATACCGGGTGAGTTAGCCGTGGCCGTTACGGCATGACTGCTGGCAGTCGCTCACATCCGGGAGGCGAGGAGGTTCGAATCCCCCCGCCGGAAACCTTGAAGATGGTCTTTGTGGTTTCCCATCTTCCTTCCAAGCAAATGCCGGGGTTGGTCCCTACCTATAGGCCACAGCCGCTTCCAACTCCTCGTCCTTACCTTCCAACTTCCCTCCCAAACGATACTTGTAGCTCACCCATTGGGTGTCCGTCTCGAAGCAACTACACAACTGGACACTCCCGGCACTAAATCTCTCATTATAAAGTGTGGTTTATGAACATGCACGGGTCCGCTAGTAGTTCTAAACGTTTAGAATTATGTTTTCCCAAGAGCATGAATAATTTTAATATATTTATATGTTTATAAAGTGCGGTTAAGGTGTAACATGCAGCTCAAAGAGACAATATTATAACTGTGCCTGTCGTATAAATCTTGTACAACAATTATATACTTTTCTGTGGAATCACACACATCTTGCTATCAGAAGTAAAGTATTAAAAAATAGAAACATATGAAGTCACGGTACAATAATCTTCTTCTTATATATAAAAGTGAAAGTCTGTATGTGGGTGGGTGGGTGGGTGGGTTGGTTCCGTATACAAATTTACACCGTTCTACCAATCTCAACCAAATTTTGCATACACATAGTTTAGGACCCAGAAGGAACCGCTGGCTACATGAATTCTCGATAGTCTTTCTCATTCTTCTGATTTCGGCCCTTTTGCACTCAAGCGCAGGCTAATCAAATCATAAAATATACTCATGAAGGAATGGCAAGGCAGATAGTTTCCATGGCAACATAGCTCAAGTCGAGACACGGCCGACTGGATGCCAGTTGCGCTCTGCACTACCGGTATAGAAATTGAGGATCTTTACTTGAAATCCCGTTAGTTACTCACCTACTCACACAGCACTGTCAACCGAGTTTAGCATAACAAAGACTTGACACTATCTTCTACTATATATTTGTCAAATACCACTCCCTCACTCACTCATTCATTCATCATGAAATCTCAGAAACCACCGAACGGATTAGAATGAAATTTGGTATGCTGCTTCCCCAAGGGCAGCAAATGCCCACTAAGAGAGCATATTTGTATATTCAGGTTCTAAAGGGGTGTTAAGGGGGTAGACCTGCATTTCATTGAATAGCAATATCTCCCGATTGGTTTCATTGGGGGATGTGATTCTCGGCACATAAACTCATCATTAAAAACAAGAAGTTCCGTAACGAACTAAAGAGCCTAATTTTCTTAAAATTTAGGATTCATGCCTATGATTAATCTATATGGATCTATCTAGAATAATGACGAAATTAAGTTGGTAATATCGAAATTTCTAATTAGTTCGAAATACTGTATACCTGGCATAATGTAGCCTAATAAAGCACTACAGTTGGCAGCCTTGGTGACTGAATATATTCTTAGATCCATTTCTTAGGGTACAGAATACAAAATTTGGTTGATGTCCAATGGATAGCATGTACGTTACATGCAGTTAAACATTGGATCTAACAGCGCGCGTAATATCATGTTGGCAACAATGCCATGCATGTATTGGTCAGCAATAATATGAAATAATATGATCTATTGTTGTGGATATTGTGAATGAAATCTATTAGTTAGTATAGAAGTTACATGTATTTAAAATTGGACGTCTCAGCAGGCTTAGAATCATGTTGGTAGCACTGACGTATATAAGTTACTCCAAATTAATATAGAATGTCAGGTACTATACGTGTGCATAGTTTAAAACTGTCGGCTTGCATACTTTCTGATATATGGGTATTTGGATTAAAACAATGTGAGAGCATTTATTAACAGTTGGCAGCCCTAGTGGCTCCTAAGAATACGCTCAGTCATATCTGTTTATGTACACATAGCACATACGAAATCTGGTTGAAATCAAATTGTCAGTGTAGGAGTTATATGCATTTAAAAATTGGACCTATCAGCAGGCTTAGAATCATTTTGGCAACAACGCCATGCATGGCCTCCTGGAAATTAAACTGTAATATTATTATCTATACGTGTGCCAATTTTGAAATAGCTCCCATTCATACTTTCCAAGATATGCAACATGGAGCTCAAATTTCAATTGCGATTTTTCAGCAGTTGGTAGCACTGACATTATTTTCAAATATGGCCGTGAGATATTCAGGTATAGGTCTTTATTCCTCCAAATTTTGTTTCGATTGCTGCAGCCGTTTAGGAGTTGATAGGGGGGGGGACACACTCACAGCCAGACAGACAGACAGAAGGACAGACAGACAGACACACATTTGCCCGATCTCTTAAGTCTACTTTTTCCTCATTTTTGCAAAATGTGAAAAGTAGACTATTAAGAAGACACGAGTCTGAGGGATTTTCGATGTGGCGTATATTATGAGGTGAAGGGGGTGAAAAGTGGGGATTGAAAGATTCCTAACGGAGCGTGTATCTCTTAAACGATATAGGCGAGGAGTTTGAAACTCAGCGGGGAAAAAATCAGCACAAAAATAAGTAAATAAGTGTTTGACCGTTTGTTCATAAATCCAATTTAAGGGGCCCATGGGGAGGGGTGACATTCTGGGGGGGGGGGGAACAGGAAATAAAGTGTCCTAACTGATTATCTGACTGACTCACTCATCAAACTCAGGGGGAAAAACTGCCTTAATGTAAGTAAATAGCTGTTCGACAGATTTTTTCCTAATCAAATTTAAGGGGTTCATGGGGAGGGGTGAAATTCTGAAAAAAGAAAATTGAAAGAAAATGTCCTGACTAACTCACTCACTCACTCACTCATCATCGCCCAGCCAAACTTATTGAAGTTAGAAACATGACAGTTTGGGGATATGTTCATTGTATGTCAAAACCGTCTAATAAGGGAGGATTTTCGGATATTCAGGTTCTAAAGGGGTCTTAAAGGGTTAAACCTGCATTTCATTGAATAACAATATTCCCGATTGGTTTCATTGGGGGATGTGGTACACGGCATATAAACTCATCATTAAAAAGTAAGAAGACACGTTTCTGAGGGTTTATCGATGTGGTGTTTATTATGAGGTGAAAGGGATGAAAATTGGGGGTTGAGGGATTCTTAACGGAGCGTGTATCTCTTAAACGACATAGGCGAGAAGTTTGAAATTCGGCGGGAAAAACAGCTTAAAATACAAGTAAATAGGTGTTCGACCGTTTTTTCATAAATCCAATTGAAGGGGCCCTTGGAGAGGGGTGAAATTCTGGGGGGGAAAAAACTGGAAAGAAAGTGTCGTAACTGTTTGACTCACTTACTCACTCATCAAACTCAGGGCGAAAACAGCTTTAAATAAGTAAATAGGTGTTCGACCGTTTGTTTCATAAATCCAATTTAAAGGGTTCATGAGGAGGGGTGAAATATTCAAAAATAAATGACAGAAAATGTTCTGACTCACTCACTCACTCATCATCGCCAAGCCAAAATTATTGAAGTTAGAAAAATGAAATTTTGGGGATATGTTCGTTGTATGTCGAAAACGTCCACTAAGGAAAGAGTTTTGAATATTCAGGTTCTAAATAGGTGTTAAGGAGGTAAACGTGCATTTCATTGAATAACAATATCTCACGAGTGGTTTGATTTGGGGATGTGATACTTGGCATATATACTAATCAATTAAAATAAGCTGACACATGTCTAATGGTTTTTCGATGTAGTGTATATTATGAGGTGAAAGTGATGAAAAGTGGGGGTTGAAAGATTCTTAACGGAGCGTGTATCTCTTAAACGACATAGGCGTGGAGTTTGAAACTCGGAGGAAATCAATCAGCTTAAAAATAAATAAATAAATAATTAAATAAAATAAATAGGTGTTCGACCGTTTTTTCATAAATTCAATTTATGGGGAGGGGTGAAATTCTGGAAGAAAAACGTCCACTAAGGAAGGATTTTTGTATGTTTGCTCTCACCGACCAACCCAAACTATTAATGGTATATTGGCTTTCACGGCCGGTGAATTAAAACTCAGCAATTCTTCTAGGTTTGTGCCGTGTCTTGTGTGGGGTTTCGCCTAGGACACCAAGCTAGGCTCATCGGCGGGCTCTTGGTGTCCCCGCCCGGACCCCCACAGGAGTGACGAACTGCGCGCCACCTCCCTTTATATAAGGCGCAACTGCACCACTTGACTACGAGAACTAAAAGCTCAAGCAGCCTTAACCTCCCTATGAAGGCTTCCAAAAAGATGGTATATTGGCTTTCACGGCCGGTGAATTAAAACTCAGCAATTCTTCTAGGTTTGTGCCGTGTCTTGTGTGGGGTTTCGCCTAGGACACCAAGCTAGGCTCATCGGCGGGCTCTTGGTGTCCCCGCCCGGACCCCCACAGGAGTGACGAACTGCGCGCCACCTCCCTTTATATAAGGTGCAACTGCACCACTTGACTACGAGAACTAAAAGTTCAAGCAGCCTTAACCTCCCTATGAAGGCTTCCAAAAAGATGGTATATTGGCTTTCACGGCCGGTGAATTAAAACTCAGCAATTCTTCTAGGTTTGTGCCGTGTCTTGTGTGGGGTTTCGCCTAGGACACCAAGCTAGGCTCATCGGCGGGCTCTTGGTGTCCCCGCCCGGACCCCCACAGGAGTGACGAACTGCGCGCCACCTCCCTTTATATAAGGTGCAACTGCACCACTTGACTACGAGAACTAAAAGCTCAAGCAGCCTTAACCTCCCTATGAAGGCTTCCAAAAAGATGGTATATTGGCTTTCACGGCCGGTGAATTAAAACTCAGCAATTCTTTTAGGTTTGTGCCGTGTCTTGTGTGGGGTTTCGCCTAGGACACCAAGCTAGGCTCATCGGCGGGCTCTTGGTGTCCCCGCCCGGACCCCCACAGGAGTGACGAACTGCGCGCCACCTCCCTTTATATAAGGTGCAACTGCACCACTTGACTACGAGAACTAAAAGCTCAAGCAGCCTTAACCTCCCTATGAAGGCTTCCAAAAAGATGGTATATTGGCTTTAACTGGCGGGTGAATTAAAACTCAGCAATTCTTCTAGGTTTGTGCCGTGTCTTGTGTGGGGTTTCGCCTAGGACACCAAGCTAGGCTCATCGGCGGGCTCTTGGTGTCCCCGCCCGGACCCCCACAGGAGTGACGAACTGCGCGCCACCTCCCTTTATATAAGGTGCAACTGCACCACTTGACTACGAGAACTAAAAGCTCAAGCAGCCTTAACCTCCCTATGAAGGCTTCCAAAAAGATGGTATATTGGCTTTCACGGCCGGTGAATTAAAACTCAGCAATTCTTCTAGGTTTGTGCCGTGTCTTGTGTGGGGTTTCGCCTAGGACACCAAGCTAGGCTCATGTTTGCAGAATGATATTTTGGGGATATGTTTGTTGTGTGTTGAAAACGTCTACTAAGGAGGGATTTTTGGATATTCAGGTTCTAAAGGGGTGTTAACGGGGTTAAGCCTGCATTTCATTGAATAACAATATGACACGACTATGACGCGAGCGAAGCGAGGCTAAAAATGAGATGGTGTGTGTCTGTGTATTACTCAATCATGCAAGAACCACTGGTCCGATTTACATGAATTTTACATGGAAGTAGCTGATTTACCTGGTTAACATATAGGTTACTTTTGTTTTCAATACTTTGCACTATTTAATGATGGCGACCATTTTAGTGACGTCACTACACCCTTTGGTTGAAAACTTTCATATTTCCATTTCAAATAAAAAGAGAACGCTAAGAAATAGCAAACTTTTGATGGCATATACGAGGTATAAAATTACATTTTCTATCCGAAAGGTATCTCCAATCGTTAGCGAGTAAAATCTAAATTTGTGTTATAAAACACGGTCAACGCCGAGCGGTGTAGTTGGACAAAAAGTTCCATCCTTAATCTCCCTCTGCGCAGCACCTCGCCTATCCCCTGTTTTGACTGTAACCTTCACATTTTATTTTATTTATGACGCGTAGCGAAGCACGGGTACTTCAGCTAGTATATTATAAAGACAAAAGCCATAAAAATTCCCGCCCACGGTGAAATCACCTTGTCCGTGTGTCTGTCTGTGTGTGCGTGTGTGATTCGTGTGTCTGTGTGTTCCTAATAACTTCTAAACGGCTGGTGCGATTTCAATGAAACTCCGTAAGTTCCTATTACGGATGACCCCAACTGCGCCCTTCAAATTTTGTTACGTCTCACCATTCCAACATGGCAGCTGTGCGAAATATTTCACCAGCATTCAGTATGTCCGAATCTATTACCGACATCACCCTGGATGTTTTTACGGTGATAACGGGAACTACTAGAAGTTCATCTATGTAACTTTTGAAAACCTGGTAACTACAAAACCAACATGAAGGCCAAGCGAATTTGCGACTTTTAAATAGACGTTTCTCGCAATTTAACCAACCAAACGCAATGAAACTTGGTACAGTATACGGTTATACACATTGTAATGCACCGACATCTAACTTCGTTCATTGTTTACATAACCTCAAGATGGCGGCTGTGCGAAATATTTCAACGGCATTCTATATCTCTGAAACTATTACCGGTATCACCCTGCAATATTGTACGGAGATAAAGGGCACTACTCGAAGTTCATCTATAAGACTTTCAAATGCCGGTTAACTACAAAACGAACATGGCGGCCAAGCGTAGTTGAAAGTTTTAAATAGACTTTTCTCGCGATTTAATGATCCAAACTCAATGAAACTTGATACAGGAAATGTGTATACACATTGCAATGTATTGGCATCTAATTTAGTTCGTTTGTTTACATAACCTTAAGATGGCGGCTGTGCGAAATTTTAAAATTAAGTCTTTATTTCTTGTGTCGTAATTATGCGATGGAAGTGAAATTTTGAATAATGAACCTACGCAATAATTTTCCTTTAATGGTACATAACTCTATGGCCTATACATATAACAATACAACATGGCGACCATCCGAAATATTTAGATGTTTCTCAATATCTACGATTCTATTACAGCAATCAAACTGAAACTTTGTTTGTTGATAGAGGCAATTGGCATAAGTAGGTTGTATGAAAATAGGCTTAAGATCTTCACGGAACTACTTGTTATCCGTTTTTCAAAATTTGGTTCTTGCTTTGTGCTGATCTCCACCGGTTCCCTCATATCGCCGCAAGAAACAACATATTGCATAAGCTCAGTGGTACATCCTGGGGAGCCTCTGCTGACTGTTTGCGCTTATCTGCCATCAGTCTTGTCTACTCGGCTGCTGAGTACTGTGCACCCGTCTGGTTGGAAAGCGTACATGTGAAAAAGGTAGACACAATAATTCAATGATACAATGTGTTGCACTACTGGTTCCATCAAATCAACTCCATGTAACTGATGCTGAGTCACATCCCTCCACCTCACTTAAGGAGGAAGCAAGCTCTACTAAGGGAAACTAAGGAAATCTTTGCATCACCCTCTTTGTCATTGCACCAAGAATTCTGCCATCCATCACAGCAACGACTGAAATCTAGAAGACCAGTAAGTGTCACTGCGGGGCAACTCATTGCTGCAGAATTTGACCTAAATGAAAGCTGGAAGCATGAGTGGTCAACTCAAACATTCGGAACAAGTGCAAACCATCTTGATCCTACGAAGAAACCAAACGGCTTTGACTTACCGAGGAACTTCTGGTGCCACATCAACAGGCTGAGGACTGGACATGGTTGTTGCAATTATTTCAGGTACACGTGGGGCTGGATCAGCTCACCAATGTGTGAGTGTAACCTGGAAGAACAGACGATCGAAAATCTGGTCCAACGCTGTCCTCTTTATTCGTACCCTGGCATTCCTGACGATTTGTTCGCTCTCACACCCGATTTAACCGAATGGTTGAGAAGGATCGACTTGGATGTTTGATTATACCTTGTTATGTATAATTGTATATTGTATAAATTACCATACGATTAAATAAATAAATTGGAATTCTTGGATATTTCGTTTTTACGGTAGGTGTTGAACCTTCAGATCCAAATAAATCTTACTCAAACCTTTTTGGCTTTAATTAGTCTTTCCATATCAGGTCAAAATTTTTCTTTGAGTTTTGAAAGAATAAAAATGAAATAATTAATGAATAGATGTGTAAACGAGTCATATTCATTTTATAGCTGAAGGTTTATGAATTACTTAAAAAAAACGTCCAAATATTCCTATAAATATGGGTTGGAGATTTGCGGAAAATGGTGGCGATCAGCACAAAGCAACAACAACATTTGCAAAAATTGTTATAAATAGTTAAAATTTGAGTTTTGAAAATATAAAACTTATCTTCTAATTGCAAGATGTTTGTGTGGAGCTAATAGAAAGATTGTTAAAAAGATACTTGGGCCTAAAAGAACAGAAGATAGAAGAAAGGGATACAAGAATTATATCTCGGATTGGATAAAATCTCAGACACCATCCGAAAAAGAAGGGCCATGTTCTTTGGACAAACTGTATATACAAAATAGACCCAGGTAGATTAACCAAGCAGATAATAAAAATCTTTGCGACCCGGAAAACCACAGCTCGCTGGTATCAGGAGGTGAAGAAGGACCTAGAAGAAATGGCAACATCTGAAGCTGAAATCAGCAACAGTGAAAAATACAAAGTCAAAATAAAAAATTTCACGGGTCTTAAGAGCCATCCTATATCACCATGGTCAGAAGAAAGGAGGGGAATGCGGAGCGAATGAGTAAAGGAGTACTAGGCAAAAATAAATATCCAGAAGCTGAAATCAAATTAACGAGGTCCACAGTCGGCTTAAACGACACAAGAAGAAGCAAGGTGTTCCCTTGGAAACATACTGTATAATTGGAATGTCTGTTTCGCGGGCTTATAGGCCGTGTTCTAAGGACATTTTGTCGCCCTGACGTTTCGCTGAAGACTGCGTTCAGCATGTTCACGGGTTACATTAAGCGAGGTAAAACAAGTAAACAGAAGATACACACATCAAAAAAGTTTTGCATCACCTCGGTTCCAAGAGTTCCGGAACCTGTAAATACAAAGGGAATAGAGATCAACACAAACAACATTTCAGCTCGTTTTATTGCTCATGAGACCCACACATTGCATGTTGTACCATCATACAGCTAGACTTTCAGCATTTGTGGTCCAGATTGCAGTACACACCACTACCTCTAATACCCAGTAGCACGTCCTCTTGCATTGATGCATGCCTGTATTCGTCGTGGCATACTATCCACAAGTTCATCAAGACACTGTTGGTCCAAATTGTCCCACTCCTCAACGACAATTCGGCGTAAATCTCTCAGAGTGGTTGGTGGGTCAAGACGTCCATAAACAGCCCTTTTCAACATATCCCAGGCATGTTCGATAGGGTTCATGTCTGGCGAACATGCTGGCCACTGTAGTCGAGCGATGTCGTTATCTTGAAGGAACGCATTCACAAGATGTGCACGATGAGGTCGAGAATTGTCGTCCATGAAGACAAATGCCTCTCCAATATTCTGCCGATATGGTTGCACTATGGGTCGGAGGATGTCATTCAGGTATCGTAAAGCCGTTTCGGAGCCTTCCATGACCACCAGTGGCGTACGTCGGCCCCACATAATGCCACCCCAAAACATCAGGGAACCACCACCTTGCTGCACTCGCTGGACAGTGTGTCTAAGACGTTCAGCCTGACCAGGGTGCCTCCAAACACGTCTCCGACGATTGTCTGGTTGAAGGCATATGCGACACTCATCGGTGAAGAGAACGTGATGCCAATTCCGTG
Organism: Meconema thalassinum; assembly: GCA_946902985.2. NCBI lineage: Eukaryota > Metazoa > Arthropoda > Insecta > Orthoptera > Tettigoniidae > Meconema > Meconema thalassinum. Next base: position 502,115,175 of record OX336393.1, on the reverse strand, counting down.
GGGTCCATTCAGCATGTTGTTGGGCCCATCTGTACCGCGCTGCATGGTGTCGGGGTTGCAAAGCTGGACCTCGCCATGGACGTCGGGAGTGAAGTTGCGCATCATGCAGCCTATTGCGCACAGTTTGAGTTGAAACACGACGTCCTGTGGCTGAACGAAACGCATTATTCAACATGGTGGCATTGCTGTCAGGGTTCCTCCGAGCGGCAATCCGTAAGTAGCGGTCATCCACTACAGTAGTAGCCCTTGGGCGGCCTGAGCGAGGCCTGTCATCGACAGTTCCTGTATCTTTGTACCTCCTCCATGTCCGAACAACATCGCTTTGGTTCACTCTGAGACGCCTGGAAACTTCCCTTGTTGAGAGAGCCCTTCTTGACACAAAGTAACAATGCGGACGCGATCGAACTGCGGTATTGACCTTCTAGGCATGGTAGAACTACAGACAACATGAGCAGCGTACCTTCGTCCTGGTGGAATGACTGGAACTGATCGGCTGTCGTACCCCCTCCGTCTAATAGGCCCTGCTCATGCATGGTTGTTTACATCTTTGAGCAGTTTTAGTGACATCTATGAACAGTCAAAGGGACTGTATCTTGGATACAATATACACAGTCAACGTCTATATGCCGGAGATCTGGGAACCGAGGTGATGCAAAACTTTTTTTGATGTGTGTATATAAACAGACAACAACCCACACACAGAGGCTACCATAGCAACGGCGTACCAAATAAAAGTAATGCATCAAGGACAGGGCTGCTCGTCTGTTGCATCTTCTCGTCTATGACGGTCAATGAGGGCAGGCTTGAGGGGATTAAGGACTGGAAGCCAAGCTCTGTTCACACGTTCTGCTTCCTCCTTAAGATTGAAGCTGTTAATATGCTTCAGGATTTCAATGGCCTCCTTTTGTAGCCTGGCGTGATAAGACGCCATGGCGGACAGAACTTCAGTGTCTCCATATCTTATGTCGTGACCTGCGAGTAGCGAGTGTGCTGCGACAGTGGATTTATCTGTTTGTCCCAGCCGGCTGTGTCGTTCGTGCTCCTTGAGGCGAGTGGCAATACATATTTTCGTTGTTTCAATGTATACTGGTGGGTAGATTATTAGCTTGGGAATAACCTAACCCCCAAGGGAAGATGATAAAGAAAAGGAAGTGGGTTTCGGACTGGAGAAAAAGGATGGAGAAATAGGACAAGAGTCCTACAAAAGTTATAAGTTCAACTTTAAATATACTCAAAGGCAGCTGCCACTGCAAATCCGCTTTCCGATACCTAAAGTGGGTAGGGACCTGGGCAAAGCTAACGGGAAACGCAACTGGAACTTGGGTTGTTTGTAAGGAAGTTACTTTAGCGTATTCCCTCTCAAGCATACATATGCCTACTATGGGGAAGGGTGGTGGTCTGGCAAGACAAAGAGTAACGGATTTATTGTGTATCTGTTCAAAGAAGTTTGTTTCTAAACAGGTAATTTGAAGAATGCCAATAATTTGAATCGGCTTTGATATTTTAGTTTTTGAAATTATAGAATTTCGAAAGAGTGACCAAATGCTTCCAAGAAGGATAGGGATAAAGTAATTATACCTTTGGGAATAATTTTGGTAAGTATACCAATAGTTGCATTCAGAAATTGCTAAGCTTTTACCCAGCAAGGCGCCGGCTAAAAGTTTAGACAATGAGAAACACTTATATTTTGAAAAACCAACCATAAGTGTTGCAGAGAATCTCCACAAGCAGGAAGCTGGCGTAGCGAGCTACGCTTGCCTTACTGGCCAGTTAGAATTAGCTATTAAAGCTAAGAGAGACTTTACTAAGTTACCAACTAAGAGTTCTTGCTCAAATGCAACAAGTGGTGAAAACCCTATCAATAGATTTATTTTTATTGAATAGGAAGAGTCAAGGAAGACAGGATCTTGCCTAACCGTTATTTTAGAGAAATGATGAAGCGAAAAACAAATATTTGATTTATTTAACAATGCAAAAGGAAGTAGTTTTTTAACTAATATATAATTTTGATTTCTATAAACAATTGGGGTCGCAGACCTCCGATAACATCTAAAGCTTGCGCCAGGCAATTAATAATTCTTTTAGTTTTAAACCTTTTATATGCTTTAAATTCTTCGCAAGATTTTGAAATGGCGAAGATAAATAAATGAAAAATTTAAAGATGACTGACGTAATTAAAGTTAGACAATAAATCAAGTACAAGGTGTGTACTTTAAGGATTTCTAAATAATTATCCTAGAAAGAATAACAACTTCGAAAGTAACAACAACAAAAAGCAGGAAGAATAAAGTAGAAGTTTCTATAACTTCTTACATTGATACTGAATTACTTTTAATGATTATACAGAGAAGATTATGCAAATAGGGCAGGTCACTTATTGTGAAACCTGAGGAGAACAATCGAAAGGAATTTTCTAGAACTCCTATGTTTAAGTAGGGATCACGAGAAAATGGGGCAAGTTTCCCTTTCGTGAAACCTAGAGATAACTCACTTATGAGTTGAAAGAATTGGATTCCCTCATTAGAAGGGAGAAACAATATAATTTGAGGCGTGTACTAGACACGAAGTTTTACAGACATTAATTCGTTGTACATGTGGCAAATAAGGGAGGGCACTTATTGAGAGTGACACCTCATTGAAAAAAGACCTAAAGTAACAATTTAATTATTTTGGTTTGTTAGTAAGGGGTTTGGTAAAGATCAAATGGGATTGAGGAAAAGTGTTCATGGCCGTATTTATAGTACACGGAGGAGCGCGACGCGGATGAAAGGTTGAACAAGCACTGTTTTCACTATAGTCTGTTGATATAGTTGAAAAGTTCACTGTAGTAGCACAAAACGTTGATAGCAAAGAAAGTTATTGCAATGGTGGGAAATAACTAGTTACACTAGATATGCCAGAGTCTATTGCTTGAGAAACTTGTAGGTTATAGTTGAATGCACAGAAAAAAAATCCCAACGGAGGAAGAAAAATTAGATATTGATTAGCAGTTAATAAGGAAGATTCCTTAGTATGAAAAAGTATTCCCATATGTGAGTGGAAAGTACTAGAAGGTTTGACTCGTAGATAAATTGTTCGGCATGGAAAATTCCAGAACAGTCATGATTGCAGAATAGGGCAAAAGTTAGTCCAGCGGTGGAACGAGCTAAGTATTTTATAGACAGTGGGTGATTTAAAGGTATCCCACGTTGTGAGAAAATCTCTCATTTAATAAGCATAAGAAATGCTGCTTCATGTTAAGATTGGCTTAAATAGACAAAAGCCCAACATAGAAAATCCCGCGAAGGATGATTATTGCCCCAAATATAGAAATCTCACACTGCCTATAAAATGATCATTAAAAAGCATGTAGCTATTTAAAATCAATTAGAATAAGTTGAAGAACGTAAAAGTAGTACTTAGCTTTGCTTCGTGACGAAGGCGATGTTCCTGTTGACGGTTGGTTCTAAAATTCTAACATGGCGTAGAATTTAAAAGTTTGCCTCTAGAGATGAGGAGGCGAGCTTTAGTTAAGCTCTAACTGACTGGGTCGACTTCCGACGTACAAGTGAGACACGCTCAACGGAGCACGGAGGGACCAGGGAAGGGAAAAGAGTGGGGATAGGAGACAAAAGGAATACATATAAGAATAGCCAACTTAATAGTTAAAAAAATCTTCTTGATGAAATGGTCTTCAAAGAGTTGATAGTAGGAGTCACTAGCGCAGCCTGGAGGGTGAAAAAGTAGATGAAGTTCTCTTGATCACGGAGATGATAGCTGGCGATGGCGACGAGATCTGGTGGCTAGATTGATAAGGAAGTCCTCTTGTACAGGGAAGAATTGAGGAACTTCAGAGATTCGCTGCTAGATGACGCTAGGTGGGTCATGGAAGATATATATCTAGAACAGACTTACAAGTAATATGAGAGACATAACCAACAAGGAGAAATCAGAAGATCACTGTTGGTGTTTGAGAAAAAGGAAGGGATAAACTATAGCAAAGAGAAGCAAAAGCTTACTCTATCTTACCGTGTATTCCAAGGAATACACCAACTGGGCCACAATTACACGGGATTTTATAAGCCCCTGCCGCTGTATGAGGATGTCGCTTATCTTCAGCGAAACATAAGGACGACAAAATGTCTTTAGAAGACGGACTACAAGCCCGCCAAACAGAGATTCCTATTCCAACGCCGGTCGTGAAAGTCTTAATTTAAACTCTATAATTGTTGTACTAGATCTATGGCAGCCACTGTTATACAGAAAAACCTGGCAAAGCGGAAACCGCTTTACAAAGGGCTGAGTGTTAATAAGACAAAATAAATTACAAAGAAATACTGTATTATCGCATAGGATCACTGTGAGTTTCCGCCAACACAAAGTTCCTCATTTCTCTACTAGAAAGCACTATAGTGTTCAAGGAGCTTTGATATCTAACCTCCTTGACTTTCATAGTGATTCAAGGAACAACGAAATTCGACATGCAAGCTACCCTCTGGGTGTCAAATTACAAAGCTTGCACCCGGCATCCGAAGCCATACGATATTATTATTGACGCGTTACAATTTCAAGGTCTCTTTTGACGCTATGTCCATCTAGCGGTCACTAGTAGAATGCCTGAGCGATCGTATATAATGTAATATATATTATAATATATTATATTGGCTCATCTTGTCAAAAAGAAAGCGCCCCATAGCGAATGTCTTCTCGACTCATGGAACGGATAACAACAATATACGTCAGAGATTTGTTGGATTTGAAGATATGAAAATCGAGAACCATGATGTCTAGTTTAAAATCTGTAAGACGCAAAAATGTTATGAAATGAAGTTCGGAATGTATATGGAGGGTCCAATAAATAAAATCCCTAAGTCCGTTTTTTGACAAATTGAGATAATGCATGTATCTGGACCAAAATTTCCCGCTCTTTTCAAATCTCCTATCAGTTTCAATGATAAATAACTCTAAGTCTATGTAACTTGCATATATATAATTCGTACTTTCTAGTAATTAAATTTAAGAAATCCCTAAGTCCAAAGAAATCACTAAGTCCACTCAATGCAGCAAAATAAATCACTAAGTCCACTCAATGCAGCAAAATAAAATCCCTAAGTCCGCTCAAGGCAACGAAAGAAATCCCTAAGTCCACTAAATCCATTGAAATAAATCCAACATTTCCCTCTTCCCATCCTAGATATTGTTTGAGTTATTAACGCGTTTCAGACTGGTTTATGACGGTTGCGCGCAAAAACAAACTTTTTGTCTGTCTGTTTGTCGGTCTGTGTACAACTTTGCACGCGCATCACTCAGCCGGCTGAGTGGATCAACGTAAAATTTGGTACAGAAGTCCATCAGAGGCACGAAAGTAATCATTGATGTAACTCTTCTCCATACCTCTGATAAAAGAGGGCCTAACCCCTTAAAATGCCTACTGAAATGGGCGTAGAACACAAAGCTCATTTTCAACGTTTCAATGTGAGAAACAAAACTCGGGAGCCCTACGGGCCCCGAAAACCACATTTTAAGACTCCAGTCTTATGAAATGGGTGATGTGGATGAGTACGAGTGACATTTGAAGCCCAAAAATTAACAGGAAAAAAATATGCAAACCAAAAAATCACTATGTCCATGAGTGTATTTTGCATTTTATAAACTACATTTCACTACTAATAAGAGCTTTTAGTTATTTTAAATAATAGTTGATATGCATATCTCCATGTAACAGAAAATTGGATTACAGAAGGGAAAAATATAGATTTTGTGTAAGTTTGAAACTTTGTATTTCATTTCCTGAAAAGTTGAAAAAACGGACTTTGGGATTTTATTTATTGGACCCTCCATATATAAACTAGAAGACCCGTGCTGCTCCGCAGCATTCACTTCAACAATCCTACAGCACTTCTGTCCATATGACATGTGCATGTCTTCATGATAGTGACCTGAACAGACATTTACGGTACCGTCGCTTTTGGGTGAATGATGAAGTAGACTTATGAGATCAAATGTGTGGATGTCTGCCTGTCCTCTGTGTGTGTGTCCCACTATTAACCCTGCGTAAGCTTAAAAGGCGCACGGACGTCAGGCCGATGTGAACAGCTAACTCCAAACACATAAGCTATACTCTTCTCTGAAGAATTAACTCGACACGACCCGGCAGTTTGATGCTGGCTGAAGCTAGGGTGATAGGTCGCTCGCAAGCTCGTAAATTCACTCTGAAGCTAGTAATTTAAATTTCCACTGAATGGAGATTGCTGGAAGAAATGAAAACGTAAAAACACTTGCAGTGGTCGATGTGGGAGCTGTCGCGGACTTTCTTGCAGAACTTTTCATGATGAACAATTCTCAGAGAATATCGATAATTTTAACGGTTTACCCAGTGTAAGCTTAAAAGACACATGGACGTTAGGTTTTTCTTCAACTCAATGCAGTGAAATCGTAAATGCTCGGCTTCTTTTGGTCATAAATAAATGTTTTTCTACCTAATCCTTCATCGAGAAATCCTTTACAGAATGGTGAAAACCGCATCAAAATCCATCAAGTTGCTCTCGAGTTTAACCGTTACATCCAAGAATTGGGAACTTTGTTCTATACTAAGTACATAGAGATATCCACACAATTTAAGGCTACAGCGGTACAATTTGGTGTTTTGTCTACTTATGAACAATGGTATAGATTTAAAATAAAAGATGGGTCTCTTATATTTGAATTTCGAGATGTAACTCTTGGTTAACATATAGAGGTGTGAAAATTAATAGAATTTAATAAATAATTTTAATTAGTCATAATTACTTTTATTCAAAATCATTTTATTGACCACCTTCTTTTGTTGTCCTACTTAGTAGTGTTTCCTCTCCCGTGGAATTACACCTTTTCCCATAAGGAATTGCGTCTGGAAACTTTCAGATTATTGGATTCCGAGGGATATCTGAGCTGGGTCCATTTTCAATTTTTCATCGACTTTAGAATTTAAGTCAGGTGATTTCAATGCATTGTTTATGAAACTTTGAATAGTTCAATAGCGTTCATCAGTTAAAAGACCCCAAATCCCTCCACTCTAAATTCACACGTAAAGTACAGTGAAGTAATAAAAACGAAACGTGTGGCATTTTGCATTTGCAAGGCTCCTCAGTTAGTGGAAATTCTTAAAAATCATTTTAATTTGAGTTCCTCAAATGAAAATATAATTAGGAGTCTTGGTTAAACATTTGAAGTAATTTCATTTCCTTGTAAACATACTTAGTGCATTAAACCGTGAAAAGTAAAAATGCAATTTTGGAAAACTGACATCGAATCTAATAATTTGCACATCTCTATAAAGACAGCTATCGTCTCCACCCCTACAGATAGAATAGTAAGTAAAGGCGATTGATGAGAAATGAAAAGACAAATCACACAGAAGGAATTAATATTAATTAAGCTGTGAATTTGATAGAGTATATCTTTGTTATAGAACTGAGAGAATGAAATAACAGGATGTAGGATAGTAATCACCGATGTAGGACAATAGTATTTTTTTACCAATGCCACAGGACAGTTGTCGTATTAGGGATGCGGACGTCCTTGTATAATTGTTATCTAATCTGTGCCCCGTTTGCTGAGGTCTGTGCTCCTCCGCAGCATTCGTTTCAAAATTCTAATAGTACTTCCTTCCATTCGACATTTGCTGTTCGCTTTCCTTTTGGTTCTATTTGAACTTTGACGTCACGAAAGGATTTTGCTCGCGATAGTGCGGCATACAGTAAAGTTGTCCGTGGCTAAACACCGGTTGAGGTAAATAAATGCCTACTTGATCTAGTGTTTGACCTTGAACTTTATTGATAGTTATACAAAAAGCCAAACGTACTGGAAACTGCCTCCTTTTGAAGGAAAATGGCATAGAAGTATCTGATGGCGTAAGGACAAGGCGAGGGAGTAGGACATTGTTTCCAATATTTACGCCAGTAATAATTTCCATATGTAAGCAATTGCCATGCATCTTCCAAACCAACAGTCTAGTACCGTTCAACAGACCTTGGGTAACATTAATATTTCTCAACAAAATCACAATTGAGCCTTCTTTTAGTCGAAGGATATGAGGTGGCCATCCACTTATGCCTATGCTGTCTAAAAATTCTATTGGGAATTGTAGAATTTCACTCTCATCTTCAGTAATCAAATTATTCACACTGATGTAAGTTCTCGATAATCCTGGGATTAGGTCTAAAACTTTGTCATTGATTTCTTTACAATGTTCATTTTTAGGTGCTAAAATCGCTATTTTTGAAAAGCGTGAAATATTTTTCAGCGTGGGACTAATTCTGAATTTTCTCCATCGACGTGAGGGAATTCACCGTTACCAATTTGTATCTAGAAGTTTGCAAAGTCACTTTGATCTGTATCCGCTCGCATATTTTTGTTGAGTTAAAAAAAATTAATAATGGCCACAAAGGAGAGAACCTTACTGCCATTTGGACTGATGCTGCTTTAGATGCGTGAGGCACAACAGGCAATATCTGCCATACTCTCCACCTAAGATGATAATTTTTCCTCCGAAAAGCACGTCGTTATTCATGATGTCCTTGAGCAACCGATTTACACATATCAACGCGTGCTTATTAGTCATAGGGGCTTCATCCCAGATTATAACTTTTGCTGAACGAATATAAAAAGCTTCCTTGCTGTTAACTATTATTCCTGATACAGAACTTTCATGTAAATGTAGAGGTAACTTGAACTGGCAGTGTACAGTGCGCCCCTGTGGTAGTAACATTGCTGCAATACCAGTCCGTGCAACAGAAACTACATTTAATCCCAAATTTGTGCAACTGTGAATCAAGCATTGGTAAAGAAATGTTTTCCCGGTTCCCCCTGGACCGTCAATGAAATATGCATTACTCATCCTTTCATTGCTGTTTTGTACTAACCCCAAAATTTCTGTAATTATAGCCGTTTGGTTTCCATTTGCTTGGTTTATCATCCGACATAATTGATCCTCATTAAGTTTTGGATAATTCATTGGTAAATTTGACTGAGGGAAATTATCAATAAGAGCTGTCAATTCGAGAGAAGTAATGGGAAGACCATGGAGCTTTAATGTATTAGAAATATGTATAAGAGTGAACTCATATGCAATGTTAGATTCGTGAAACAGCAGATATTCTTCTGATAATGAATTCTTGAAAATTTCCCATAACTATCTTACATTTAAAGGGATCTGAAAAATACATATGTAAGAAAACAGTTGTCGTAACTGAGAAGGCATCTGAAATTGGGACGCTTCTGCCAAAAAACGCTGCCATTCAGAATCGTCAATCAGCAAACCTCGCTCCTTAGCTGTTTCATTAAAAGTAGAATAGACAACTGATTTGTATGTTCGTAGATCCTGGAAGCTGGTAGCACCTATGACGTAGAAGCAATAACAGGCGTAAATAATACCTTTCTGTTTCTGTAGGCGAAACATTATACATTCTGCCTATAGTTTTTGAAAAAAAAAATCTTTTATGCCACTGGCAGTTGCTCTTATTCCAGAAGTAATGTACTGGTGTTTCAGGATATATATATATATATATATATATATATATATATATACGGACTTCTGGCTTGCGAATCTTGATTTAACTTGAACCACGCTTGTAATTCCATGTTGCCCAACTGTGCTTGAAGTAAAATATCTGGAGCGTTATCATTTTTAAAATAGATATTTTGCAAGTTTGGCAAATGAACTGGTAATCGCACGATAGAATGTGACTGTTCATGCATGGGAAATGAAAATATCCTGAATGGGGCTTCTGTTGGACCAACATATCTAGCATTTAGGAAAGAAGTAATTTCATCGTAGTTCACCGTTTCGCCTTCAGGACATATTTTAACAATGCAGCAGACATGACCTTTATACACATACTTGTGGATTTTAATATATAAGATATTTGTGGATGTATTTAACATTCCGAACACTTGAGCACATTTCAACATTAATATGAGCTTGCAAGTAAAGTAAAAGAAATGGATTGTACGGAATGACAATGCCTCGAATTGTTTTTATAATAATCCGTCCATTATTTCTTCTCCTATACGAAGGATAACCATTGGCATTATCTTTGGTCTCTTCCTGAAACTGTTTAGGGAAATATTTCTTACATACGCCATCGTTCATATAGATTAAAGAAGGATTCAAAGATCCATGAGGACCATGTACCATATGACGCCTTACCAACTCGTATAGCGCTTCATCCTCGAGATCTGGTATTTCGGCTGACACCACACTGTCAATGTCAGAAATTTCTCGAAACTTACTATCTTCCGTTAATGTTAAGAGTATATGGATGTGCGGGAGACCTCGTTTTTGAAATGCCACTGTATATAGATATGCTTTTACCGAAAATTACCTTAACATTAATCAATCGTAGCAATTCCTTTACTTTGCAATGGAAAACTCTCACTTCAATATCAGGCCTATTATTAGCCGTTTCCCAGAGATGAATGCTGTTGAGTATTTCTGGCTAGCCCGCATTATAGGTGAATGTAATGAATAATTCTGGGTTTCCACACTTCCTCACTATCACCATCGCATCTTGATAATTTTGCAATATTTTCTTTGGGCTACCTGTAAAAGAAGATGGCAAAACTACAATACGACCGACTCTGAGATTTTCATTTTCTGTTCGTACATGCAAGGCGTCTGTTAAACCGGCATATGTATCAACTCGAAACTTCGTTTGTTGATGACGTATATATTTTAACCGGTCACCTTCCATACGACAGTAGTAATCCACGAATAAATATCCATTTTGCAAACTTGACCAGTGACAACTAACTCAACATGACCTCCATGAACACCATTCATAGACATATACATTTTGTTATCATCGCTCTTATTGATAGCAGTTTCGTACATATCGCTGTTGCCAACAATAAAGGAAGAATAATTATTCCACTTGTCTGTAACATGTTTTACGATTCGCTTTCTAACCTGTGTAAATAAACTCTGATTGTTGTACTCACGATATGCCAATGACCTGAACAGACAATTACCGTCACCTTTAATGGTTATAACATTTGTAATTGAGTGTCGCCTCTCATTCATCATAATGTGATTCATTGTATTGATTGAGCACACAACCTATAAGGACGAATGATGAAACGATAAGAAGAGAGTTTGTAGCTGGTGAGACCAAAGACTATATAACAGAAAGATCGGATACACAATACTAAATGGCGGTTCCAACATTCGACTGTAGCGGCATCTTCGTGAAATTAGTTGTCTTTCGTATACAGTATTTGTTGTCATTCAAAGAGATGTTGACATGATAGTGTCATTAGCAAAATGACTGCTGATTGTGCATGAGCATTTCAGTCTCAAAGTAATCCATTCTTTGAGAAGTTTTAATTAAATTATGTGCACAGAATCCCCTTCTACGTATTGTATGGATTCATGCGAAATTAGCGCCCGAGTGGAACAGGTAAAAGTTAACGATATCATGTGTGGAAACATGCGACATTAGTGCCTGAGTGGAGCAGGTAGAAGTTAACGATATCATGACATAATTAGGGAACTCTCTGTTAATATCAAGTTAGATTTATTATTGAGGCGGCGTTGAATATCATGATACAGTATTAGTCCTTCAAGTTATTCGATTCTCTTTTCGTGAGACCTTGAAGGAAGTAATATTCGCAATTATTTTAATACTCGATTTATATAATCAAGAAAGTTGGGTATCAATCGACGGTGCTTGACGGGCATTACATTTTAAGACAATAAACGTCGTCGTAGCACAAATACTTCCCGAGATATTTCAGTTTTAGTAAAGGGTGAAATTTTTTGAAAACTATTTTAATATATAAGATATGTGTACAACGTCCTCCCTCTCAATTCTATTCGTCATGCTTATTCAAATGGAGACCTGGTTGTAGCATGAAAATATATACGAGTACATATGTATTTTGAAGCTGTCGACGAGATCTTCGGACCGTCTCTGGAAAAGCTAAGTCCTTAGGCCTATGTATTTTGAAGTGTCAACATGCATGAATATGTGTAACGTGAAGTTAGGTTAATATAAATTTGTCCACCTACTTTCAAGTGATAACTTGCCCCCTTTCTAGATGGGAGGTCGTTTATATTATGTTTGGTTATTCTGTTGGTACTTGTTCCTCCCTCATATAGAAATGCGTGATGAGGAACCGTGCTGTTATTTTGTGTTTTATGTCTTTAGGGTTTTGTTGTTGTTTCTGTTCATTTTGGGTTTTCCTTATTATGTTCGTGTCCTTTGCGTGAGTTTGTCATGAAACGTAATTCTAATCTTGAGAAGTGTTTCTAACTAACTTCCAATTCCTTGGGAGTATGTGGATGCTCTGGAGTGCTATTGGGGGTTAGTTATTTTAGTTTTAGTTAACGTGTCTCGACGGGGAAGGGTGTGTGTCCATCGCATTGGATGACCTTGTGTCTATATATCTGTATTGTTGGGACATGCATCTATTTGTTTGATTCTTTAAGGGTTGTTTTATTTAGATGCCAGTCATTTGTGCACCTCAAGAATGCCTATTTTGGTTTTTTCTTTCCTTGAGGACTGGGCTTGCATCGCCTATGTTTGTGTCCGAAACACTGTTCATTTTATAATTACGGTTCTAGACGTGATATTAAAGGTGGGTTAATGTTATTCGTTTAAGTGGGCTCGACTGAAAGCCAAGGGTCATGTCATTCCTGGTCTTGTTTTGCGCTGCTTCAGTCGAGAAACAACACGTGAACTCATTACACTTATTAAATGAGATGTATGGGTTAGCCTTTCGAGACGGTGGAATGTGTGTTCATTGTATATGTCCGGGACTGCAAACGACTCCCATTTTGTCTTCCGTAAGATAACCGAGTCTCGTACTTTCTTCAGAAAAGGAGATTTATTCAGGAAGTATGTGAAGTCATTTTGTAATTTATGTTTCTTTGGGTGTGTCTGTAGTAAGCTTTCGTTTTAAGGGATTTGTATGTCATATATGTTGTCTTGTGATTAGTTATGCCTCGTTGGTTTGTTCGTCATTTGCGTGTGTTGGGTTTACGTAATTGCTCTTTGGTTATGTTTGTGGAGTGACATACTTTGTTTTAAAGGGCGGGATTTTTCTATTATTGGGTTACTTGACTTCATAAGCTTCCTAGAAGATTTCTCCTGACTACGTTATTTAGTCAGCCTGTGGTGGGAAGAAAGTACTATTTACATTATTGTTAACTTGTTTTAAATCTCCCCCGTTTATTAATTTGAGTTTATCTTTAAACGACCTCCAATCTACAACACGTTAGGCATCCCTCGGTTTTCTAATCTTTATTACCTGATTTATTTTTATACTTGTATTTAATTTGTTTTGATATTATGTGTACCTTTTTTCCCAACCCCATCATCCTTCATGCTACCTTTTCATGCGCTACTCATGTACCCTTTTTCTATGTCTTGTTCTTTGATATTAAATGTTATCCAACCTCTACTTCAAAAGTGTAGTCATTGGATGGTAGGTGCTCCATCTAGTTCAGAATGTGTGAAAGAGTTCGATAAGGTCTCTTGGTCCGCGTCCTAATAACATCAGCACGCCTCTCAATTATTATTATTATATTATACTCTGAAATAAAATGAGTTTACGCACTAGCCCTTTATAGGCCGTTGGGATAATATCTTCCCACCATGTATTTATAGAACGGTGTTAGCGAGAGAATCTTCCCACCCCTTTCATTTCAAGCAGTTCCACATGCATCCACAAGCTAGCTAAACAGAAATATTGAAAACCCATTAATTTGATTGATACTGTTATCAGAAACCAAATGTGGGAAGCATATATCCCAGTGGTCTCCACAGTGCACGTGCTTGCCAGTCAGGTTGCGTTGAGTGAATGCAATGCATTGTTTTACAGAAGAAGGTGTCTTTATTGAAGATAAGAGATTTGTAAACGTTGGTATATAACTGAAATACAATGTTAATAATGGTTTTGGTCACTTGAGTGAATATATTTCAGTTAGAATGGAAATAATTATCCTTAAAATTTTTAAATTAATTTTCTGTGATTTTAGTTAATACTATTTTGAAGTTATTGAATTATATTCGAATATACCAACTTTTAACATTCCAAAATCACTTTTATATTTTTTGTGCAGTTTTCGGCAAAGATGATATAGATCACTGACCTTGTGTTGCGTGGGATTTACGTTATTTTTATTATAGAGCGTGATGGGTGTTTTTATATTTTATATCCTGTGAAATAAACCTCATTATTGAGTGATAAAGACAGTATCATCATAATTTGGAGGTGGGAGATTATTAACCCATTGCTAATTTAATAAAACATACTGTTGGGTATGGGCAGTGGGATATTAATTTCCCACCCTATGTTTCATAAAATAGAATCCACACCCATACAATTGTTGCATATTCCTACTCTTATATCACCCCCAATTACAAATGTGCAAATACATATATATATATATTATACCCAGTCTTTTGCCCTATAAAGGGTACAACACACAGTTAATTCTTTAGCCGGACAGTTTTTTTTTTCCTTGCAAAAGAACACCTTTAAAAGATCACTTAAGTTCACTATTATCTTCTACTCTCATTCGTCAGAAGGAAACTGTGGGTATCACAAGAGGGGTGGAGGAAGTAACGGTACATTCAATTCACTGACAGGTATTTTGAAATGTAGCACACCTGCTGCATCCTTGAGGAAAAATTAGAGTTAATGATTTCTCTTCGCTATGATGGCATCTCTGCCGGATAAAGTAACTTACAGTTAGCATGGTATCCCTGGGTAGTGTATTACTCTTCGCTATGATGGCATCTCTGCCGGATAAAGTGACTTACAGTTAGCATGGTATCCCTGGATTGTGTATTACTCTTCGGTATGATGGCATCTCTGCCGGATAAAGTAACTTACAGTTGGCATGGTATCCCTGGGTAGTGTATTACTCTTCGGTATGATGGCATCTCTGCCGGATAAAGTGACTTACAGTTAGCATGGTATCCCTGGATAGTGTATCTCTCTTCGCTATGATGGCATCTCTGCCGGATAAAGTAACTTACAGTTGGCATGGTATCCCTGGATAGTGTATTTCTCTTCGCTATGATGGCATCTCTGCCGGATAAAGTAACTTACAGTTGGCATGGTATCCATGGGTAGTGTATTACTCTTCGGTATGATGGCATCTCTGCCGGATAAAGTGACTTACAGTTAGCATGGTATCCCTGGATAGTGTGTCTCTCTTCGCTATGATGGCATCTCTGCCGGATAAAGTAACTTACAGTTGGCATGGTATCCCTGGATAGTGTATTTCTCTTCGCTATGATGGCATCTCTGCCGGATAAAGTAACTTACAGTTGGCATGGTATCCATGGGTAGTGTATTACTCTTCGGTATGATGGCATCTCTGCCGGATAAAGTGACTTACAGTTAGCATGGTATCCCTGGATAGTGTATCTCTCTTCGCTATGATGGCATCTCTGCCGGATAAAGTAACTTACAGTTGGCATGGTATCTCTGGATAGTGTATTTCTCTTCGCTATGATGGCATCTCTGCCGGATAAAGTAACTTACAGTTGGCATGGTATCCCTGGGTAGTGTATTACTCTTCGGTATGATGGCATCTCTGCCGGATAAAGTGACTTACAGTTAGCATGGTATCCATGGATAGTGTATTTCTCTTCGCTATGATGGCATCTCTGCCGGATAAAGTAACTTACAGTTGGCATGGTATCCCTGGATAGTTTATTTCTCTTCGCTATGATGGCATCTCTGCCGGATAAAGTAACTTACAGTTGGCATGGTATCCCTGGATAGTGTATTTCTCTTCGCTATGATGGCATCTCTGCCGGATAAAGTAACTTACAGTTAGCATAATATCCCTGGATAGTGTATTTCTCTTCGCTATGATGGCATCTCAGCCGGATAAAGTACAGTAACTGTTGGCATGGTATCCCTGGATAGTTTATCTACTTCATAATGATGGCATCTCTGCCGGATAAAGTACAGTAACTGTTGGCATGGTATCACTGGATAGCTTATCTCCTTCATGATGATGGAATCTTTACCGGATAAACTAACTGTTGGCATGGTATCCCTGGATAGTTTATCTCCTTCATGATGATGGAATCTCTACCGGATAAACTAACTGTTGGCATGGTATCCCTGGATAGTTTATCTCCTTCATGATGATGGAATCTCTACCGGATAAAATAACTGTTGGCATGGTATCCCTGGATAGTTTATCTCCTTCATGATGATGGAATCTCTACCGGATAAACTAACTGTTGGCATGGTATCCCTGGATAGTGTATTTCTCTTCGCTATGATGGCATCTCTGCGGATAAAGTACAGTAACTGTTAGCATGGTATCCCTGGATAGTTTATCTCCTTCATGATGATGGAATCTCTACCGGATAAACTAACTGTTGGCATGGTATCACTGGATAGCTTATTTCCTCCAGATAGGCATTTCAACACTATGCAACGTGCATATTGTCCACTTAATCATGTTCTATTTTAGTGTGACGTGGCCATTCATTTCACGCCGAGGCTGTGTTCCCGGACAAGAAGAAATGTGTCATCGTATGTTCATCATGTATTCCAGCACGCAGCTCGCTCTGCCGGTCCTAGTCCCGGCGGTGAATATCGAACAGTGCGAGGATCATTTATAACGCGTGTCGACCAGAGAAGGGCTCCTCCCGTCAGAGCATCAACATTTCTTTGAGAACCAGTATGACCTGTGCATATAATGCAAGGTTAATGGACGTAAGCCTAACATGTCGTCAAAGGAAATTAGTCGTTTTACGTGACCGTTAATCTCGCGTTAACGAGCCATGGCTCCATTTTTACGTGGAATCCGAATCACAGGCTATTTAAATTCGAAAATCTCGAATTGATTGACCGGGAAACTAACCCAGTGCACGTCTTGGTGAGATGATGTTGATGATGATAATTGTTGTTTTAAGGGGCCTAATATCTAGGTTATCGGCTCCTAATGGTTTGGGCGATAGTGAAAGATGAAATGAGGATGTAATGATAACTATAACTAATATTTATTACAGACTTACATACTAGAAGAAGAAATGGTAAACAAATAAAGAATAAGGCAAATGAAGGACAGCAGGAAAAGAAATGCCCTCAACTCTCGAAGAATGAAGATTGAGGGACTTGTAAGGAAGGAGAGCCATGAAAGGCAGATAGGAAAGGGAAAGAGGAGAGGGCCCGCCCCAGAGGCAATGGAAAACGGGGGGGGGAAAACCGGACCCAGTTCAGGAATCCCTCGGGGTCGCCGACTCCCGAACTCACCAGCCGTGAACCCTTGAGGGTGTAGCACGATGCAGGGTGCACCAGAAGTGGTGAGGCTACATACTTCCTGCCTCCTTGAGGGCCTTGAGCAGAAGGCAGGAGATAGGAAGAGAACAGGAGAGGTCTGACCTCTTGAAGAAGGAGGGATCAGGAAAGATGAGACAAGGGACAATTAAGGCGGGAAAGTAAAAGACTCCCTAGGTCTCTCATACCCTAATACCGTCGGGGTCGGAAAAGAACAAGAGTTGACCAAGGGTGGTTGATAGGAGAGATGACACACAGGAGCCCGGCACAAGGAAGTGGAAGCAATGCCAAACTCAGCTGGGGTCCCGTGGTGGCCAACCCACGTCCCACTAGATGTGGGCCCCTGGGGGAGTCTTGGTGAGAGGCAAGGATCTTGACCACCTACCTCCACGCCCATTCCCCCTTGTGTCGTTAATGGCTGCTGCCTTGCTATTACAAGTTGTTAAAACAAGGGTATTGCAACATCGTGATCACCAGCCCCGTGTACTTGGTTATATAGGAAAATTGTCTCATAACCTAAGCAGAAAATCGATTACTGCTACAAAATGATTAATCGATTGTGCGTTTAGTCAATTAAACGGTTGGTCGAATAATTGAATAATAGTTTTGTCGATGAACTTCACTCCTGTCACTACGTTCTCACAGAAACAAAACAGACTATTAATAAAAATAAAATATCGTACCACGAGAGCTTCCGTAGCCTAGGCGGCAGCATGCCGGCCTCTCACAGCTGGGTCCCTGGTTCAAATCCCGGCCACTCCATATGAGATTTCTGCTGGACAAAGTGGAGGCAGACAAGTTTTTCTCCGGGTACTCCGTTTTTTGCCTGTCACAATTACACTCCAGCAAGATTCCCCACTTACATTTCATTTCATCTGTCATTCGTCTTATCATTGGCCAAGAGGACTGCGACGGGCTTCGGCAGCCGGGACAGTTCATATCCTTGCCACTAGATGGGGGCTTCATTCACTCCATCCCTGACCCGGGCGGTCACCTGGAAGCAGGCTGTGGATTTTCATTTCTTATTCTATCATGTTATATTTTGAAATAATGCACCTTCTTTGTGAAAACCAGGCTGAAAGAAAGTAAATCAAAAATGTTCCTGTCCTAAATTGTAAGCATTGAAAAAGAATTCGAAATCTTTGCTGAAAACTCTTCGTTTTCTTTTGTCGAAACCCTTCCCAATTGGGTTGATGTTTGACCTTCCACTGTCACTAACTCTTATTTGGGTATTGTCAACATAAACAAGGAAGAACACTTAGTATATTTAGGCAAGAAGTAACTTCTATGATTACATCATTCCATAAATAATAGTAACTCAACTTAACGATTTTTTAAAAATCTTTTTAGCGTATGGTCGGATGGTTGGTTCCTCAGTTTAGGGGCTGCGACATCGCGTTCATGTAGCCCCGTGTACTTTGGGTGTGTGTAGAATCTGTCTGATAACCAGTGTTAATTGTGATGACTGTATTAGTGTGTGTCTGTTTTCAATTCAAGTAAGGACTGCAGACATTTCTTTTCAAGTTGTTCCTACTTTAGCCGCTAAACGCCACCGTCAGCGACTACTAGTTCAGAACCTGGTTACCAGACGCCACTGCAGTCTGCTCCCGGTGACGAACGTCGGAACCTAAGACCGTTTGTCAAATGTTAACCTAACCTAATTTAGCTTCACACAGGAGTAATTAGTGGAAGGTTCTTTAACATGCCATAAATCTATGACAAGGGACCGCCGTCTTTACTTCCCCTCCGAAGGAAAGTATACTGACGGATTTTTAACGCTCTTAAAAAAACCGATGACTTTGGCCGGGTTTGAACCCGCGATCTTGGGCATAGAAGCTCAGCATGCTACCAACCATGCCACCGAAGCCGCCAATAGCGTATGGCCGGGAGTGTCCGAGGATATGTTCGCCTCGCCAGAGTTTGTAGCTGCTTCTATGCGGACACCCATGGGGTGAGCTACAAGTACCGTCGCGTGTGGAGTGTTGTCTGGGGAGGAAAGTTTGAATGTAAGGACGAGGAGTTGGAAGGTAGCGGCTGTGGCCTATAGTTAGGGACCACCCCTGGCATTTGCCTGGAAGGAAGATGGGAAACCACAGAAAACCATCTTCAAGGTTGCCGGCGGGGGGGGGGATTCGAACCTCCTCGCCTCCCAGATGTGAGCGACTGCCTGCAGCCTCGCCGTAACAACCGCGGCTAACTCACACGGTAACTTAACGAATGACCTTACATGTAGGGTTCATTATGCAACTCACCTGTAATGGCAATAATTAAGACAGGCTTACGCTCGTTTTATAATTTCCATACGACTGCTTATGTTCCACGATTATTATAACGTTATTATATGTTTTAACATAAATATTCATATATATCTGTTGAGAGTCAGCCACTTCAATGTTGTGATCGGTGTGCAAGCGCTGGGTGTGATATCTCCGTTTTTCAAGTGCTCTGACCGACCGACGCATGCGCCCTGTCTGCTTGCAATGCCATACGCAGGCCATATGCTTACAGCCTGCTGTCCAGCTCTGTAGCATCCAGTATTATTGTCACCGAAGTCGTTTGAAAGCAATGCGCTGTGTAGAAATTGGAGTTGGGGATTTTAAGGTACAGTGCTATTTCTTGTCTCATATCCCCAGCTTATTTACGCGAACATATGGACGGTACGTATTCCATTTATATAGAAAGATGCTGTGTTTATGTCCGACATGTTGGAATTGAGGGCATGCGCGAAGGTATCCTTACCTAATTGGTCAATGAATGAGCTCTGATTGGCTGGAGAAACTGCATCATAATGGAAAACAGTAATATAATGACCATCATTATGATACAGTTTCCTGACACATAATGTTTACATAAACTTATTTTCTTATCTCGTGTCTACTAATCAATTATGCGGATAGTCAAATGTGCGGTCAGTGGATTAATTGTTTGTTTGTTTTCTTGGCCGACACGTCTGAGGATTTGAATGGTATGGACTCTGCCTCCAGGAAAGAATTCATGATGAAAACTATTAACTGTAAAACAAAAATATTGGAATGCAGCCGAAATAAATTAGAAACCCCTATGGATGTCGAATTGACAGATGAAAAGCTGAAGGAAGTAGAAGACTTCTGTTACGTAGGAAGCAAAATAACCAGTGATGGACGAAGCAAAGAGGATATAAAAAGTAGGTTGGCTCCGGCAAGGAAAGCACTTCTACAAAAAAGGAATCTGTTGACTTCGATTATAGATTTAGGTATTAGGAAGTCATTTTTGAAGGAGTTTGTCTGTAGAGTGGCGCTCTATGGAAGTGAAACTTGGACTATTGGTGCAGCAGAAAAGAAGAGAATTGAAGCGTTTGAAATGTGGTGTTACAGGAGAATCATGAAGATCAGATTGGTAGATAGGGTTACAAACGAAGATGTATTAAGACTAGTGGGAGAGGAGAGATGTTTCTGACGACTGTTAATGAACAGAAGAGATAGGTTGGTAGGACACATACTAAGACGCCCAGGAATAGCAAGCTTAGTTATGGAAGGAAGGGTCGAGGATAAGAACTGTAGCGGTAGACCAAGATGAGAATATGTTAAACAGATTCCCTCGGATGTAGGGTGTGGTAGCTATGTAGAGATGAAATGATTAGCTCAGGACAGGGAGGCATGGAGGGCTGCATCAATCCAGTCAAAAGACTGAAGACTCAAACAATAACTTGTTTTCATATTAATCGATTAACTAATGTACTAATGTGTATTTGCATTTAAGGCTAGATTTGGGAAGGAGGCAGTCGCGGCCTAAAGTTACAGTATTACTTCTTGTTGAGATTAATTTCTTTTAAAGCTTTGGAGATCGTTGGCCATCATATTTATTTTCATAAAGCCTGTGTCAAAGTAAGGGGAGAACCTTACCAAACATCCCTGAAATTCAACGATTATTTCCTGAGGAAAAGGCAAATAAAACGTTGGAAATTAGCTTGGCCAATATAGGACATTCCGGAGTGCCTTAAGTGAATTAATAACAACAACAACAACAACAACAACAACGGTAACGATGACTGGAGACAGGCAGAATTCCCGTATTTGCTCGCAATTGAAAAGTGAACCACTTTTACGATAACTGAAATGGCAATCGAACTGACCTCACATAATACTTATCCTCATGATGCTGACCTCCCCCATTCGCTCCTCAAAGCAGGATTTAAACTCTTAGTAGCTGAATCTCGATTAGAACTCTGGACTGGGAGATACAACACGCACGGTGAAGGATAATAGAATTACCTAGAAAATAACTGATAATTAATTGAACTCATTATTCCTGTCAGTATTGTTGAGCAATTAGCTAATCTAAATTTGACGAGAGTTATTATTTTTAATTGCCTTCAAAACAGGACTATCGCGCTCTCTCTCACACACACTCTGATGAAACTCCACGAGCGCAGGCAGTTATCAGTTGCCATTCTGACACATAAAATATTACATACCAAGACCCCGTTATATCTCTACAATGCCTTTACACCAATGCATTCTGTTCATAATCGAGAAAATAGATACACAAAATTAACACTCCAGATTCCTATACACCGAACCATGAAGTTCAATAAATCTTTTGTTTGCACCGCCTCACGCCTCTTCAACACCTTCGATTTATATAAGTTCGTCAACATTGCAAGCACTGCAGCTTTCAAAAGACATCTTTCATCCCGCTTCTTGGAGCAGTATACCTCTCACATTTGATTACTGTATTATGTTAAAATACTTTTTTAAAGTTCAATTATAACACAAGGACAATAGCTGACAACCTGTCTACTTCAATAGCTCTTCTTGTACAGTATATGGTGTTTGTTTTTCGAGCTGATAGTCTGTATGCACTCTCACTCTTTTGTATATAATTTTTCCATTATCATTAGTAATATTATTATTATTGTATTGTTACTATATTTTTGTTACTATAATTGTTAGACTATGATTATTTATATTGTAATGTAGGTGAAATGTTTTATTTTTATAAGCCCTAACTTTATTTTATGTAGGGCGCTACTGTAAAGGAGCTCTTAAGCTCTAAGTGTAGCAGTGAAAAATAAAATAAAATAAAAATAATGATATTCGTTTTGCTATGGACAAAAGGCAGTTATGTTTGTTTGATTTCAGCATTTGTATTGCAACTCAGCACTCTTTCTAGGTTTGTGCCGTGTCTTGTGTGGGGTTTCACCTAGGACACCAAGCTGGCTCATCAGCGGGCCCTTAGTGTCCCCGCCCGGATCCCCACAGGAGTAGCGAACTGCGCGCTACCTCCCTTTTTATGAAGCGCACCTGCGCCTCTTTACTGCAAGAACTAAAAGCAGAAGCAGCCATGACCTCCCTATGAAGGCTTCCAAAAATATGGTATACAGTATTGGCTTTCACGGCCAGTGAATTAAAAAGGGAGGTAGCGCGCAGTTCGCAACTCCAGTGTGGGTCCTGGCGGGGACACTAAGGGCCCGCTGATGAGCCAGCTTGGTGTCCTAGGCGAAACTCCACACAAGACACGGCACAAACCTAGAAAGTTTGCTGAGTTTTTATTCACTGGCCGTGAAAGCCAATATAGCACTACAATGCATTCAGCTGCAGTGGCTTAAACTACTTAAACGCAGATTGCTCGCAATAGCATTTTGACCGTAAATATTCTTAAACAGAAATCCCCATCGTAACTTTACGACGGATTTTGTCGTATGAAAACAGTCCATGGCCGAAGCAACAGATTTACCCAGTTATCGATGCAGATATCTCATGATCGTACTTCTTAATACAATAAATCGTTTATTTGTTGTGCATCATGTATTTATATTTTGTATAATTAATTATATATGAATTGCAGCCAATGGCCATAGCAGGATATTTTAGTTGAACAACCATGGGCTCCCCGCAAGTTAAATTTCAAGTAGTTCCAACTTCAGCTACTCTCACTGACCTCTAGCAGCGACCGTTGGAATTTGACAGAGCATGTCTAACCAAATATAACCTACATATTTGGCTACACACTACCAATCGTAAATCTATGACATGGGCCCGCCGGCTTTACGTCCCTCCAAGGAAAGGCAAACAGAAGCATTTTAACGCTCTTAAAACCCGCGATCTTTGGTCCAGCAGTTCAGCATGCTGCCCTCTATGCCACCGAAGCCGAATTTGTATGATCTGCATGCGTATGAAAATTCACATCGCTCAGTACTCAGGAGACACCTTACCGGGGTATTATTGAGTGGTTACAGGGTCTTTTCAAACGAATCATAGGATTTAATTTATTAGGTACAAGCTGTACCCGGCATGCGTTGCAATGCCAATCAGAGAAAGTGTTGGCGTTATCATTTTGTTTGTTGAAGTGATTTTGGATACACATTACTTTTCTACTTTTTACATTGAGTGCCTCTAAACTATTGGTAAATGGATTTACTAATTCAGAAATATTCGTGGGAGCGTGCACAACAACTTACCCAAGTTACATTGCAATCGGATGAATGGTATATTGTACCCATGGTACTTGTGCTGACTGGCGTCGAATCTGATGCTCCAGAGAGGAAAAATCACGCATATGATTTTTCGGGGTGTCGAACCAGAGGTCTTTGAGGAAGAGAAACCTCATGGTAACCAATAACCAAGAACCATATAATATAAGACTATTCATGAAATATCAGCTTATTTCCATATGTCTTGTAGGAATTATAAGCAATATTGTACAAAATTGAAGGTATCCATACCACTGTAAGATGCTGTATTTGAGCTATGGGGTATCATGGGATTCGACCACCAGAATACAATGTGAGTACCAATTCAAATGATATAATGTAGAACGCTAACGATACGATACGTTTAAGTCAAAATCATGTCAAAATAGGTATTTTGAAGTAATATTCATCCGATATAACAGCTTAGGCTTTCACGGCCGGCGTTCATAATTAAATACAAGTTTTTCGGGCTTGTAGGCCGTGGTCCAGACAGGACCACGGCCTACAAGCCCGAAAAACTTGTATTTAATTAATATTCATCCGAGATTGCATTCCTCGTATTTGATATAGAAGCATTTGCAAATTGAGAATGATTTGGCTTACAGCGGATTTGCGTAAGACCAAAATAAGTCTAATATTAAAGTTAAACAGTAACTTTATAAGTGAGAAAAGTCGAAATAACGAAATATTCAGCTTGTTTGCGTGAAGTGATAAAATTGCATCAAATCCCGGTTAATTACAAGGTAAAGATTGTGTGTAAGAATGATGTCATAATGTGTCAGAAAGTAATGTTATACATGATCAAATGTAAAGAGTGTAATTGAATCACGCAGTAACTGTTGTAATGTCAAAGAGCCAGTAGAAATGCCAGTACACATATACCAGTATGATAAGGGATGATATGAAATTCATTAAGCGCGCCAGATAGAAGGGAAACTAGAAGTGTCATATGATCTGTGATATACCAACAGACCTAGTATTTGTGCTGCTGATATGCGAGCAATCTAAGAGTAAAATCAAGATGATTACTTTAATTAATGCAAGGAACGCTTCTAGGATATTGTCAGGACCATACGGGCTATTCTACGAAGGTTTGTATTGATGTATAGCATTGGGGCATACCGTTGTATTGACGATAGCGGATGGACACAGACAGGCGTCTGGGCTACCATACCAGCATCGCGAGGGCTTTTGAGGATTAACGTTTGCCAACTCAATTAGCTACTCCTTGTAATGATCCGCATTGTGATGCGAGAATCTATTTGTACGGAAGGGTCAAGGACGCCTTACCGATAATTCGTGCGTGACAGTGGCAAACAGTAAGACCACTAGACCACGCCATTAAAAAGCCGTATGCCGTTCCCCAAGACTTTCGTGCCTAGTAAAACCCATTCCTTTGCTATATTATGTTATTGAGCCACGTTGAGCCAATTAATGTTAACCTGTTAATAGGATGTTAAATATTTGGATATGCAGTTCATAACAGGACACAAGTTTCGCCTTATACTACATGCAAAGTGAGAGTACAACTGTAAAAATCTTGTTGGTGTGTGTGAATGAGTAATTAAGACAGCTGGGAGCATGAAGCTGGTCGACCGAGGGTCAGCCTAGGCGACCATCATGGGTTCCTAGCGGCCCAACCGTAAGCTATTGTATTCACTGCGGGTGGTAGTTTTACGACTAACCCTATGGTAAAGTGTACTGGAGACTGCGATATCAAGGTCTGGCATCTTGATTAATAAGAAATTGTTTATTTTGACTACAGAAATCAATTCTTAGCATTATAAGGATCTTATATCCATCTTTTAATTGTTGAAATCGAGTGATATTTAGCAAAGTTAGCTCTTCTTAACACTAACTGTGCTAAAAGGCAAAATGACACATTATTTGAAGTTTAAAACCCAGTTTGAGATGCATATTTGCAGACGGGTACGGTGACTGTGGATTTGATGCAAACATAACTATAAATCGACTTATATTTTGAACGGCTTAAAGACGTATAGTATCGTTATAGCAGACTAGCATTTGTTTATGTAGATAAGAAGGTACTATTGTTAGCGTTTGTGGATATAGTGGAGGAAGGAAACAATACACAGCATTAAAGTACATTGTTGTAGGGCTACAAGTAACCTATCGCAATGATGGCTAATGCATTGTTGAACCATGAAGTAAAGTAAATATTCCATAAGCACTATGGATAGTCAAGCAATAAATACTGTAACGTCAATAATATTGAAGTGCTATTTGTGAACAGTTGATGTCTTGTTTATTTGATTTGTTTTGATTATTATTATTTTTTTTTTTTTAAGTAGTGTGCATAAGATATGAACATTTGTCAAATGACAAGAATGCATTACCGTAAGTGGAACTGTTAAGTGAAGTGTAGAATAGGGTGTATTGAGACACCAGACGTAGACTCATAGACTCACAGGAAGAGATGTGGCAGCATGACTGGTGAGGTCGAATTGCAATCCCAGCTGTGGACCACAGATGATGTAGATTAGCATTCATTCTCCCTTTGCCATCATCATCTGTGTGATCCAAAGGTTTATTTTGATTTGTGGGATTAAATTAAATGTAAATGGATGTTTTATTGTTGTGTAATAGCCATGATTTTAAATTAAATATTGTATTTTAGGAAGTTGTTTACCCTTTTCTTGTAGAGTAGTGCCTGGTAGTATTCGGATCCTGAATATGTGTTCAAACTGTGGGGAGACGCACCATGCCCCGAAAGGACAGAGCCAGTCGGGATGTGAATACATGTTCTCCACATGATGTCATATGGGTACAATATAAACTCAGCCGGAACTTTGTTGATACGATAAGCGCGTAGTCACCCATTTTTTGAAACTAATCATGCGCTACCTGTTGAAATATGGATTTACTAAGTCGGAAACCTTATCTGAAGTGTACACAATAAGTCTCCCAAGTTTTATTGCAATCGGAGGAGTGCTATATGAACGCAGACGGAACTTTGTTGACACAATTCGCGCGTCGTCACTCATTTTTTGAAACTAATCATGCACTACCTGTTGTAATATGGATTTACTAAGTCAGAAACCTTCTCTGAAGCGTACACAAGAACTCACCCAAGTTTCATAGCAATCGGATGAATGGCACAGCGTCATTATCTATGTGCGCCCCGATAAACATGGCAAGCTAACCTGGCTGTCACTGGCGCAGATAGTGGGGCACGTACCCGGTTCAGCCGGTCACACTTTTACCAAACATGTTCAATAATTGTGTACTTACAGTGCTCATAGGCGATGCTGAAAATGTCCTCCCTCTCTTGTAACACACCCCTGGCATCTTCTGATGAAAGAATGTCTGTCAACTCTTTTATTATTTACGGAGCCTGTTTCCTAGAATCGTTTAGCGAGCCTCCTAATTGTACTGGCATTAGTCACAGGTCTTCCTGAAAACTTGATTCGAAACATTCGTCTCGTTTCAGAACATGATTTTCTGCTATTCATATACGAATTATGGATATACACGCGTTCGCGCAGTGTGAATTGGTGTCTAGGCATGACCAACAATCGCAGTAATCACAATACTCACCAAACGCGCAACACTAACGTCTAAGATTTGCAGATACACGTCCATATGAATGACAAAACACGTTTGAACTAACGATATGAGTCAGCGGAGCGCGCCACCACCGGCTGAATGCGTACGCGCGCGGCGCCAGTCACAGCCCGCTTAGCTTAGCGGGGCGCACTTAGATAATGACCCCCTGTATACAAACGCATAAACGACACACACACAGACAGATGATCAGGTAACATTCATTTTAATACAGGGAGAGATTTATTTTAAGTATTGTAATATAATGTAATGATTTATATTTTTATTTAATGTAATGCTATTTAAAGTAAATGAGCGGATTGCGTGGAACAAATGGGGCATCTCAGTCCTGTGCATATAATCCTCAAATAAACAATCAATCACTCTCGTGGTGTAGTGGCTAGCATGCTTGGCTGTCGGCCAGGAGGTCTGGGCTTGTTTCTCACCTCAGCCATCTTGGAAGTGGTTTCTCAATTCTACTCCAGACAAATGCAGGGATGAGGTAGGTAAGGAAGGTCGATTGTAGTTATACGTGACAGTGAATTGTGTATTTATGAGCCACGGCACACTCCTTTTCACGTAAAATCCAAACCACAGGACATGGCATTTCACTTCAAAAATCTCACATGCATTGACCGGGAATCGAACCCAGTCAACCTTGGTGAGAGGCCAGCAGCTTCACCGCTGCGCCACCACGCTTCGATGAGGTAAGTTCCCCGACACTCGAAATAAGTTACTATCCCGGCATTTGCCTGGAAGGGGTAGGAAAAACAAGCAGGTCCGTGAAGATCTATTCAGCCTATTTTCATATATCCTACTTATGTTACTTGCCTCTATCAACATACAAAATTACAGTTTGATTTCTGCAAGAGATTCGTAGATATTGAGGACCGTCGAAATATTTCGGATGGTCGCCATGTTGGCTTGTTAAATGTATAGGACATATAGTTATGTAGACCTACTATTAAATTTAAATGATTGCGTAGGTTCATTATCAAACTTTCACTTCGATTGCATGATTACGACACAAGAAATAAAAACTTAATTTTAATATTTCTCACAGGCGCCATCTTGAGATTATGTAATCAATTGAACTAAGTTAGATGCCAGTGCTTTACAATGTGTATAAACATTTACTGTACCATATTTCACTGCACTCAAATGGTTAAATCGCGAAAAACATCTATTACAGTAGAATGTTTCAACTTCGCTTGGCCGCCATGTTCGCATTGTACTTTACAGATTTTTAAAAATTACATAAATGAACTTGTAGTAGTTCCCTTTATCGCCGTACAACATTTCAGCGTGATATCGGTGATAGTTTCGGAGATATAGAATGCCAGTGAAATATTTCGCACAGCCGCCCTGTTGGATTGGTGAGACGTAATAAAATTTGAAGTGCACGGTTGGGGTCGACCAAAATGGTGCTATAACCTTATCGGGTTTCATTGAAATCGCTTCAGACGTTTAGATGTTATTAGAGGGGGACACACGGACAAAAAGGTGATCTCATAAGCCTATCTTTTCATAAATGAAAATAGGCTAAAAACGGAAAAAACTCGCACTGGACATGGGCGCTGGCAGCGCTAGAATTCAAACCTACGATCTCAGGACTTGCTGCAGCTGCCCTCGCGGACGTTGTGCACGATTTAATGACCACGGCTATGGCGTGAGTAGATGAACAACCAACATAAAACTAAGTGCTTGCGTTCTTATACCAATGTATAGATGACACTACTGACCTAGTGGTTGAAACTTGCCATTCTGACGTACAAAAAAATATTGCACACCAACCCCCCCCCCCCCCGCCCCCCTCTCCAGGGCCTCACATCTAGTGGGACGTGGCTTGGTGACCACGGGACCTCAGCTGAGTCCAGCATTCCTTCCACTTACTTGTGCCGGGCTCCTCTCCGTCTTCTTTCCTGTCGACCTCTCTTGGTCAACTCTTGTTCTCTTCCGACCCCGACGGTATTAGGGTATCCGAAGCCTAGGGAGTCTCTTCCTTTCCCGCCTAAATTGGCCCTTGTCTCATCTTTCCTGATACCCTCCTTCTGCAAGTGGTCCATGTTATCTCCTACCTTCTGCTCAAGGCCCTCAAGGAGGCAGGGTGTATGTAGTCCCACCACTTCTGGTGCACCCTGGATATTGCTACACCCTCAGGGGCTCACGGCTGGTGAGTTCGGAAGTTGGTGAACCCGGGGGATTCCTGAGCTGGGTCCGTTGTTTTTCCCCTTTTTCGACTGACCATGGGGCGGGCCCTCTCCTCTTTCCCCCGTTCTATCTGCCTTTCATGGCTCTCCTTCCTTCCAAGTCCCTTAATCCTCATTCTTCGAGGGTTGAGGGCATTTCTTTTCTTCCTTTCCTTCATTTGCCTTATCCTTTATTTGTTTACCATTTCTTCTTCTAGTATGTAAGTTCGTAGTTAATATTAGTTAGAGTAGACATTGACCTTTATGAGGATGGTGTAGCTATTATCAGTGTTGGCTGAATATTCATCTATAGTTAATGATCCGCCTTGTCAAACACTAGAAGGTAGTTTACTAATTACAATATACGTGCATATTTCGTTATTACATTGATAACTTCTTCAGCGTGAGAAAATCTTAGAGAACTATATCAACAAAGAACCAAAATGAAAATGGATATCCTTAGAGAAATATATTAATTTAAAATAATTGAATGGACACAAAAAGTAATAATCATTATTATATTATTTCAGTAGTATAGATCTGTCGTGACCTACCTGGCCTGTGAGACGTTCTGGCAGGTCGACAGATTCTCTGACGATTTTCCCTCCTAGCCGAGCGGTTTACTAGTTGAGGGAGTTTGAGTTTGTAGGCTATGTCCTGGAACTTCCCGGAATAAAAGCTGTTACTTCCCCTGATCTTACTGCTGTACATTATATACAAGCTACATGCGTTTACTGCAGGAAGTGTACGAAGGTCTGTGTTGGCGCTACTAAGTCCTATTACTCGAAATCTAGCATGTCTCCACGAGATTGAACTTAAGCCCACGTCCGATGCGACGTCTGTCTAGAGCAAGAGCGCAAGAGCGAAGCACCCGTTCGCCATCTTGGATGCCCTTATATTCAACTAGGGATGACCAGAGTCCATCTCTCCCTCCACTGGGATCTGTGACCATTTCCATCTTCAGTACCCCAGTAGGGGGCGCGCCCCACAGTGGTGGTGGCCGTCCGTACTAACATTCACATGATTGCTAAGTCCAGATTCGGGACTCCTTGTGACTATGAATCACTCTTCCTACATCACGTAGTGCCAGACTAAACTCTTCCCTCGGGACCAACCAATATTTGCAGACCTATGTACACATCCTGTTTTGACATTTTTGTTCCTTGAGAATAACATCTCTGACATGCATTGCTCACTTCCATCTCTACTCAGTAATAATAATAATAACTCTATTGCCCTTAAATAATGTTCCTCCGAACCGCAGTCCTGGATTCTGAACCTGGGAGGCTCACAGTCACGACAACTCACAAGCGACAGATCGTGACAAATGAGCATTCAAATGAAAGAGAATTGACATTAGCACTCTAATTTCATAAATACCTATAATTTCTTTAAAAAATAACTTTAAAAAATGTTGTGATTCGCAGATACTGTTGCTGTAGGAAAATACGCTCTATAATTGCTGTCCACTTCACATTTTGGCCGCTTTGACGCCTGTTGCATGACATTTTAAAATTCTGAGGTCCATCCTTAATCATTTTGCATGGATTTCACAAACAGTACGGTAAATCAAAGGAATGAGTACTCAAATCGAATAATTTCTTAAATATCGAATAACCGGTGAGTGTTATGACGATCCAATTTTCAGTGATTGCCTTCTTAAGTTAGGAAACGCAGAACTTGGAATTCTAAATGAAATATAAATAGTGTTCTATAATCATTTGGTTGAAATAAAAACATAACAACCTTTCTCCTTAAGTGTCTCATTATAAACCTATTGGGGAAAGTATGGTTTATGAGCAAGCGGGACCGCTAGTAAAAACATAATATTATAAATCAATTAACCTTGAATACGGTGTCTTCAGTGGCGTAGTCGGTAGCATGCTGAGCTTCTATGCCCAAGATCGCGGGTTCAAACCCAGCCGAAGTCGTCGGATTTTTTAAAAGCGTTAAAAATCCCTCAGTATGCCTTCCTTCGGAGGGGAAGTTAAGCCGGCGGTCCCATGTCATAGATTTATGGCATTTTAAAGAACCTGCCACTAATTACACCTGTGTGAAGCTAAATTAGGTTAAAAATGTAAACAACGCTCAGGTTCCTACGCTCGTCGCCAGGAGCCGACTGCGGTGGCTTCTAGTAGCCAAGTTCTGAACTAACTTAGTAGTTGTTGACGGTGGAGTTTGGCGGCAAAAGAAGGAAATACTTGAAAAAATCAAAAGTCAGCAGTCCTTACTTGAATTAAGAAACAGAAACACACACTAATACAGTCATCATAATTAACACCGGTTATCAGACATATTCTACACACACCCAAAGTACACGGGACTACATGACCGCGTTGTCGCCGCCCATAAACTGAGGAACCAACCAACCGACCTTGAATACAATATGTTTGATTGTCATAATAGATTCGTAGATATTGATAACCGGTTTAATTGTTTCGGCCATGTTGGATTGTACTGTATATGTAGGCCATGAGTTATGTACCACTTGATAACAATTATTACGTTGTCTTATTATACAAATGTTCACTTCAATCGCGTGATAAGGACTCGACAAATAGTAAATTAGTTTTAAAATTTTGCACAACCGCCATCTTGTAGTTAAGAAAACAATG
Source organism: Meconema thalassinum (assembly GCA_946902985.2). Taxonomy (NCBI): domain Eukaryota; kingdom Metazoa; phylum Arthropoda; class Insecta; order Orthoptera; family Tettigoniidae; genus Meconema; species Meconema thalassinum. The sequence goes on along the minus strand of OX336393.1, from coordinate 502,083,082 downwards.
AATTAAGTTACATCCCAGTAAATTATACTTGTATAAGCATTACAAAGTTTCAGTGTGCTCGGATGATTAAATTGCGAGGAAATTCCATATACATATTTTAACTTCGCTCAACCACCATGTTGATTTTGTACTTAGCATGTTTTTGAAAGGCACGTAATCTGAACTTCTATCACCGTACAAACTTTCACGGTGTTATCTATAACAATTTCGGAGATATCGAATGCAAGTGAAATATTTCGCCCGGCCATATTGATGGATTGGTGAAAAATTAACATTTAAAAGACGCGCTTGAGGTTGAACAAGTAGATGTCCCTACCGAGTTTCATTGATGTCGCTGCAGCCATTTAGATTTTAGTAGGCTCACACACATGCACGCGAACAAATAAGCCTATTTTTTTTTCATTGAAAATATGCTAAAAATAGGTACACAAGGTTAACAATCCAGATTCCTATCCACTGAACCATGACATTCATTAAATCCTTAATTTGCACCACCTCACTCCTCTTCAACTCTTTTGGTCTATACAAGTTCATAAACTCTACAAGCACTGCAGTTTTCAAAAGTCATATTTCGTGCAGATTGTACTGAATAGTACTAAAAGATAGCAGTAGATTTAAAGATTTAATTCTAACGCTAACTCTATAACGGAGATATTAGCAAATGAATATTACCTGGGTGTGCTGTTTCAGGCAGATGATCTGTATGCACTCTTTCGTTTATAATATGTATTATTATTATTACTTATTTTACTTTTATCGCTGTGGCCACTAGGAACTGTGTTTCTTCTTGTTAGCTTACCACGCCTTCATCCTTTCGGAATGGGATTCTTCCATTTATCCGAGTGAACATATCTCTTGCTGGGTTTTACTTCCTCTTGATGAACCTGACGGAGTTTTTGTTTCACTGGCGTTCTAAGCAAGATATCTAATTTGGAAATTGCAAACTTTAACAAGTCCTTATCAACTCACCTTTAAAGCTCGGAAGTATGATAATAGACGGTTGGAGAATCTACTGACTGGCATTCTGAGGAGGTGGGCAGAGAATGTTATTCTCCGTTTTCTAATTATACTTGAGATCTTTTCAGTGTGGGAGTATATTTCTGAATTACTCCAGAGCTTGTATCCTCCATCTTTGAACTTAGGACCAAGAATTTCCCTAATGATATTTCTTTCCTTAACTTCAGGTCTCTCGATCGGGCCAGCTGGCATTCCGCTGCTTTGTTGTTGTTGTTATTATTATTATTATTATTATTATTATTATTATTATTACGCATACTTCTTGAATGCCCATTTAATATAACGCCTAGTCTCTCGTCGAGATATGCAATATCTCAGTAGCTAGGGAGGTGGGTCATGAAGTTCAACAAACAGCCCCTAAAGCGTCGTAGAAGACGCTCTGAATTATATATGAGCTATTTTGAAAATGGCTTTCCAAAAGAGCGCGGATAAAGTAGTGGGCAATTATGGTGGGAGCAGCAGGCTGTCTGTTCAGCGTCTGCTCTCGATAAACATGGAACATCTCCTCTTCTCGGCGTGTTGCTATTATCGTGCTTCTGGGGCATCGTGTGTGTCTAATAAGTGTACAGCATGAATATTGCAGAAGTGAAGAAGCTGTCCAAAGAGGATTTTGACCCGCATGAGTGAAATACATGAGATTGAAATTATTACACTTAGATGACCAGTTTCGATCGTCAAGCGATCTTCATCGGACCCTTTACACTCAGGCTATTAAACTATGTCTACGAATTTGTGGGTTAAGATACAGTATATGCACTATTTTAGTTACATAATGATAATGATAATCGCTGTTTTAAAGGGTCTAACGTCTAGGTTATCGGCCCCTAATGGTTTGGGTGATAGTGAAACATGAGGATGTAAGGTTAACTAGAACTAACTACACACTTAGAGACTAGAAGAAGAAATGGAAAACAAAAGGAAAATAAGGCAAATGAAGGACAGGAGGAAAAGTAATGCCCTGGACCCTCGACGAATGAGGATTGAGGGACTTGGAAGTAAGGAGAGCCATGAAAGGCAGATAGAAAAGTGAATGAGGAGAGGATACGCCCCCAGAGGCAATGGAAAAAGGGGGAAAAAGAGACCCAGCTCAGGAATACCTCGGGGTCGCCAACTCCCGAACTCACCAGCCGTGAGCCCTTGAGGGTGTAGCACTATCATGGGTGCTACACACACCCCGCCTCCTTAAGGGCCTTGAGCAGAAGGCAGGAGATATAATGAAAAGAAAAAGAAGGCTGACCCCTCGAAGAATGAGGATATCAGGAAATATGAGAAAAGGGCCAATTAAGGCGGGAAAATGAAAGACTCCCTAGGCCTTGGATACCCTAATACTGTTGGGGTCGGAAAAGAACAAGAGTTGACCAAGGAAGGTCGATAGGAAAGATGACAGAAAGGAGCCCAGCACAAGTAAGTGGAAGTAATGCCGAACTCAGCTGGGGCCCCGTGATCGCCAACCCACGTCCCACTAGTCGTGAACCCCTGGAGGGTATTTTAGTTACAGAAGTTTATTATAATCTTCCGTAACTTGTCAAGTTTGTTAGTACGTACTATTTTGTTGTGATAATGTTAGTGTTAAGTCTACTTGTTTACTGTGATACACTGTAATGGTTAGTTTTGTGTTTTGTGGGATTTAAGTATTTAGCTAGCTTGCCACGGTGGGTGAGTGGTTATCGTGTCGGTCTACTAACCCCACGATTGCAGGTTCGCTCCTGGCCATGGTAAGCGAATTTTGAAAGGCGGCAAAAATACGATACGCATGTCATATGATGTTGGCATGTCAAAGAACCCATTTGAATTCAGTAGGCCGAGGTCATAATAGCAAAGTTAATCTCGGGAGTTTCCACCAAAGTTCCTCGTTTCTCTACTAGAAAGCGCTATAGTGTTCAAGGAGCTTAGATATCTAACATCTAACCTCCTTGACTTTCATAGTCAAGGAATAACGAAATTCGATATATAAGCTACCCTCTGGGTGTCAAATAACACAGCTTGCACCCGGCACCCGAGGCCATACGATATTATTAGTAGTAGTAGTAGTAGTAGTAGTAGTAGTAGTAGTAGTACTTAGCTGATTATTTGGGGGATGCCACATTTAACTGTCCAATTTAAACTAGAATTCGGGGAAAAAAACATTACAATTTGGGTACAATTATGTTGACGGACTGAAAAGCATTTACATTTCATTTAACAAGGCAGAATTAAAAATGGCTTCCAACTAGAGCTGGCAATGAGCAAGTTCGATTACTCGATTAATAATTAAAAATTAAAATGAATCGAAAACAATTCATCGACAACGCGGTCATGTAGCCCCGTGTACTTTGGGCGTGTGTAGAATCTGTCTGATAACCAGTGTTAATTGTGATGGCTTAAAGCTCAGCTCTTTAAGGGTAAGAAAATGGCGCTTGCTGGGAGTGCTGTTTGCATCTCTGTGTGGCACGGCAGGTGGCCTTGCCAATGAAGTTTCTTTTCTATGTTCCTTTTTTGATGTTTTGTATTATTATTCCAAGACTTTGTATTATAATGTTAGTTCCATGAGGTATGATTATTGAGATGTTTGGATGATGAAAAGAAAAGGAGAGAATAGTATTGCTAGAAAGGAATGAGATTAATGAAAGAAGAAAGGAGTAATGATAGAGAATAAGATGTGTGGAAGGTTATGCGTTATTGTAAGTAAAGATAAATATATGTTATTTTAAATTGCTTTGTGTACAAACAAGCACGCCCCGATAACCCCAAAAGAGACGAATGTACGGTATTAATGTGTGTTATCTGTTCTAATTCAAGTAGGGACTGCAGTCATTCAATGTTCAAGTAGTTCCAACTTTTGCTACCAAACGCCACCGTCAACGACAACTAGTTCTGAACTTAGATACTAGATGCCACCACAGTCAGCTCCTGGTGACGAACTTTGTAACCTAAGAGCGTTAGTCAAATCTAACCTATAATTTAGCTACACACAAGTGTAATTAGTGGAAGGTTGTTTAATATGCCATAAATCTAAGACATGGGACCGTCGGCTTTACTTCCCCTCCGAAGGAAGGCGTACTGAGGGACTTTCAACGCTCTTAAAAACCCGACGACTTAGGCCAGGTTTGAACACGCAACCTTGGGCATGGAAGCTCAGCATGCTACCTACTACGACACCGAAGTCACCCAATTAACTGTCTGTTTTGCTTCTGTGAGAGTGTAGTGAAAGAAGCGATCGACAAAACAATTAATCAATTATTCGACCAATCGATTCAATGATCGAACGCACAATCGATTAATCGTTTTGTAGCAATAATCGATCATCCTGCTTGGATTATTCGATAACTGATACTAATCGATTAAAATTACCAGCCCTACTCCCTACACGATAACCGTATGGGCTGAGTGTTCTTGCTTATCACTTGATTGCAGCCGCCTGACATCGAGCCGGTGTTCCTTCATAGAGCGAGCAGCGAGCCACATAACTACGTCATCACCGGATTATTAATACTCCGTGACGCCATCGCCTAGTTGCTCGACGCGCTGCGACGCGGTCGTGTGTGGCTGATAAGCAACAGAACGTGTCCCATATTGTGCCGAGGCGTGCTATGAGAAAAAATTGGCCTAGCATTCTACTTTAAGGAAGAGAGTTTTTATCGCCAGCTCCAGCCTGGAATTACATTGCAGCTAAAACTTGAGCCGAACGTCAGGCACGTGACAAGGCAGGTCTTAATGCAACCTGGTAGCTTTCTCGAAAACTTGCAGCGCAGCGGTGACCGATCATCCTCCGCCTTGTACAGAGTGCTTTAAAAATGTGTCACCATCTTTACAGTCTAAATATGAATTCATTAAGTCCATCATTGCGTCGCTGCGTAGATAATTACTGTTAGTACAGCACATCTGAAAGCCTTCGTGGCTTAGGCGGCAGCACGCCGGTCTCTCACCGCTGGGTCCGTGGTTCAAATCCCGGTCACTCCATGTGAGATCTGTGCTGGACAGAACGGAGGCAGACAGGTTTTTCTCCGGGTACTCCTGTTTTCCCTGTCACAATTACATTCCAGCAACACTCTCCACTATCATTTCATTTTATCTGTCATTCATTTAATCATTGCCCCAGAGGAGTGCGTCAGGCCTCGGCTGCCGGCACAGTTCATATCCTCGCCGCTAGATGGGGCTTCATTCATTCCATTCCTGACCCGGTCGGAGACTGGAAGCAGGCTGTGGATTTTCATTTCACAGCACAGCTGGAATGGTTTTGTTCCAAAAACCGTGCTATGGTTGGCTTGTTGTAAATCGTTAGAAAAGCACAAAAAATTGAAAACCGTTTTTCTCTGAATCTACGTATTTTATAGAAAAGTTTTTTAAACAAAAAATGTAGAGGACATTGTCACCTACAATTTGTCTCATTGAGGTCATGTCATACGTTCTGAAATGCAGAAGCTAGGTGTCGCCAAAGTTTCCAAAAAAGTGTTTTTTCACTTTTTCTCCTAGAAAAAATACTCTTTTTTTCTTCATAAAAGTGTGAAACAAAAATTTGTTCCTCTAAGAATTGTCTGCAACATTTATTTAAACGTTTGTTTCCTCCGACTTACCGTTCCAAAGTTAGGATGGTTGGTTCTAAAGTTTAGGGGCTGCGACAACGCGGTCATGTAGCCCCGTGTACTTTGGGTGTGTGTAGAATCTGTTTGATAACCGGTGTTAATTGTGATGACTGTATTAATGTGCGTTATCTGTTTTTTAATTCAAGTAAGGACTGCAGACTTTTGAATTTTTCAAATAGTTCGTACTTTTGCCACCAAACGCCACCGTCAACGACTACTAGTTCAGAACTTAGCTAACAGACGCCACCGCAGTCGGCTCTTGGCAACGAACGTAGGAACCTAAGAGCGTTGTTTACATTCTTAACCTATACAATTTAGCTTCACACAGGTGTAATTAGTGGAAGGATCTTTAACATGCCATAAATCTATGAAATGGGACCGCCGGCTTTACTTCCCCTCCGAAGGAAGGCATACTGAGGGATTTTAACGCTCTTAAAGAATTCGACGACTTCGGCCGGATATGGACCCGCGATCTTGGGCATAGAAGCGCAGCATGCTACCAACTACGCCACCGAAGCCGTCGTTCCAAAGTTATAGCGCAGCAAATGCAACGCTGCGTAGTCAAGGCTACTATTGTTACTGCGGAGAGAGCGGTGGGCATAGTTTAGACCGGGACCGGTGTCGGACAATTCTCACACTTCGGCAGACTCTAACTTTGGGAACGGTAAGTCGGAGGAAAAACATGTCTCAATAAATGTTGTAGACAATTTTGAGAGGAACAAATTTCTGATTCGCTCTATTGTGGACAAAACATTTTTTCTAGGACAAAAAGTGAAAAAAACCTTTTTTGGAAACTTTGGCGCCACCTAGCTTCTGCATTTCAAAACGAATGACATGACCTCACTGAGATAAATTGTAGGTGACAATGTCCTCTACATTTTTTGTTTAAAAAACTTTTCTTTGAAATAATTATTCTGAAATTTAGAGTTAAGCTTTTCTTGTGCTTCTATAACGATTTACTAAAAGCCAACCATAGCACGGTTTTTGGAACAAAAGGGGTTTCTTCTGTGCAGCTGTACTGTACTATATATACAGCCTGATTCAAAATAAATGAGACTTACTCATAGATATTGCAGATCGTTGAATAACAAAATTTATTACTCTGACGTCCGGATCGTATCGGTGCTGACGATATGAAGGTACAAGGATGCAAAGAACCTCCCGCTGTTATTTATGATGCAAGAGTCAGTGTATTTATTATTATTATTATTATTATTTGCGTACATTCCCCTTAAAGAGAGCGCTAAAAACACAAAAATCTAGCTTTCGGTGGTGGCTCTTTTCTTCCTGTTATCTTCCCAAAAACCTTTCATCCGTTCACTGTGCGCCTTCTTCTCTTCATCTGTCCATTTACGCCTATTTCTTTTGGGGTGTGATCTAAATTAAAATTTCTGGTATCAGATTTCTTCTCTACAAATTCTGTAGTCGTGAATGTCTTCTATGGTGATATGTAATTGTTGTAAGTCTTGCATAGTTTCTTTGCACCAAGAAGTACCTAATTTCGACGTAGAAATTATGTTGAATATTCTTTTAGTCAGTCTGTGTCGTTCATTGTGGCGATGTGTGTAAAAAACTTCACTCTGTGTTTTCTGATGAGTGTCGTGATAGATTCAGTATTTTTGTATAATTCTTCCGTGGGTCATTCTTGCCAGAAATTATCTTTGAAAACGGCGCCGTAATTTTTTCTCAGAATTTTCCTCTCTTGATTTTCGACATCTTTAATTTTGGCCATTCCCTTGTACTTGTCGTTTCTGATGCGTATAAGGCTTCCGGCAAGATTACCGTTTTATAATGTCGTAATTGCGCAGCCATGGAGATGCATTTTTAGCCTACTTTTCACATTTTGCAAAAATGAGGATAAAGTAGACTTATGAGATCGATCCGGGAAAATGTGTGTCTCTGTCTGTCTGTCTACTGTCTGTCTGTCTGTCCTTCTGTCTGTCTGGCTGTGTGCGTGTCCCCCCTATCAACTCCTAAATGGCTGCAGCAATCGAAACCAAATTTAGTATGAGTAAAGATCTATACCGGAATATCTCAAGCCCATATTTGAACATGATGTCAGTGCTACCAACTGCTGAAAGAACGCAATAGAAATTTGAGCTCCATGTTGGATATCATGGAAGGTATGCATGGGAGCTATTCCAAAATTGGCACACATGTAGATAATACTATTTCAGTTTAATTTCCAGGAGGCCATACATGACAGTGTTGCCAAAATAATTTTAAGCCTTCTGATAGGTCCAATTTTTAAATGCATAAAACTTCTACACTATCAATTGGATTTCAACCAAATTTTGAGTGTAATATGTGTACATAAACAGTAATGACAGAGTGTATTCTTAAGAGCCATCAGGGCTGCCAACTGTTAATAATTGCTCTCTCTATTTTCTTCATCCAAATACCAATATATCTGAAAGTATACAACCCGACAGCTTTAAACTATGCACACGTATAGTACCTGGCATTTTATATTAATTTGGAGTAACTTATATACTTCAGTTCTACCAACATGATTCTAAGCCTGCTGATAGGACCAATTTTTAATACATGTAACTCCTATACTATCAGTTGGATTTCAACCAAATTTCGTATGTGCTATGTGTAACATAACAGATATGACTATAAGTATTCTTAAGAGCAATCAGGGCTGCCAACTGTTAATAAATGCTGTCTATATTTTTTACCCTAATATCAATATATCAGAAAGTATGCAAGCCAACAGCTCTATATTTTGCACACGAATAGCACCTGACACTCTAGATTAATTTGGAGTAATTAATATAAGTCAGTGCTGCCAACATGATTCTATGCTTGCTGATAGGTCCAATTTTAAAATACATGTAACTTCTATACTAACAAATGGATTTCATCCAAAATTGGCACAGCGAGATATAATATTTCTGATTATTTCTTACCAGCACACGCATGACATTGTTGCCAACATGCTTTTACGCGTGCTGATAGATCCAATGTCTAACTGGATGTAACGTCCATTGGACTTCAACCAAATTTTGTATTCTGTACCTTAAGAGATGGAACTAAGAATATATTTAGTCACCAGGGCTGCCAACTGTAGTGCTCTATTAGGCTACATTATACCAGGAATATTTCGAACTAATTGGATATTTCCATATTACCAACTTAATTTCGTCATTATTCTAGATAGGTTCATATACTGTAGAATAATCATTGGCATGAAAAGTAGGCTCTTTAGTTCGTCACGGAACTTCTTGTTTTTATTGTAGTGGGACCAGCTAAGTTTGTAAGCTTTCTGAAGGTTTGAGACTCTTTCTTCGTTATCGTGTGTGTTCACGCATGATTTCTCTTAAATTTTTGAAGTCATCGACTTGTACAATTTCTCCGTATTTTGTTTTAACTGGGAGTTTGTCTGTGGATTTTGTATCAAAAGACAGCGTTTCTTCATAGGAAATTTGGAGCCTGGTTTTCGTGGTGATCTTATGGAGTTTTTCTAAGGGGTGTTGTGCTTCTGTTCTAGTATGTGTTAGTATGGCGATTTAATCTGCGAAAGCGAGGCATTTTATATAGGTTATGTTTTCCTCTTATTTTACCTAGTTGAATTCCTTGGATCACGCTATAATTTCACTGTTTTAGTTGTAATTTCCTCTGCCTGCAGTACTCCATACGTTCGCTGTGCTGCTGCCATTGTCCGGCCGACCAAGGCCTTCCGGTCTTTGTAGCTCGTTTCTCGTCATGAAACCCTTCCAAATTGTGTGTACTGTTTCGAAACGTATCCCTTTCCAACATTTGGGCCTCTGGGATGTTAGATCTTTCAAGGTCTTTCCGAGTTTCTTTAGTCCATGATGTAGTTTTGTTGTTGTTCCTGAAGTAGTCAAATAACTGCGTGGTTAATCTGGATTTGTCCAATCTGTACATGAGCCCAAGAAATATTAGCCTTCGTGTCCTTATTATTTATTTATGTACTTATTTATTTATTTCATAGTGAAAAAATAAATAAATAATAAAAAATATTACGAGCCTTACAGTAGTCGCATATGATGTGTAACATCTGACATAGAAGAAACCTCACGTGAAATTGTTGATACACCGGTATTTTATACTATTATTGGCACAAATATTAATCTATTGTAAAAGGGAGTGATTTACAGATATTGTAGTTTATAATACGGAACTCATTTTATTAGATTATTTGTAGCTTCCACCAGCACTAGCCTAAATAAAGAACACGATATGGGTCAACTAGAATCAAGGGTCTCCAAACTACGGCCCGAGGGCCACATCCGGCCCGCGGACAGATTTTGTCCGGCCCGCGGAGAGCTAGCATACTTGAAAACTCCTTTTAGAGAACATATTTTTTATAGCAAATTAAATTTAATTTACTGAAGTATTCTAATTTTATGTTCAATAATTATTAATATGACATCTACATTGATATGGTCATGGGCTCACTACTCATAACATTGTTGTAGGCTTATTGTTATTGTTTTTGTGATAAGTTGGATAAAGAAACACAGAATTGTAATGAGTAAAGACATGTATAACATGCAGACATATGAAATACTAATGAGATTTATGTAATTGAGATTTTCCACTGACAATAGTTTGTAGTTGTGGACTAATTTTACTTGTACCAATTATTAAAAGAGATTTAAGATGCTCATCAGTTAATTTAGATCTGTAAACATTTTTTGTGTACTTCATTTTGGAGAAGGTCCTCACACAAATAAGTAGTACCAAAAACAGAAAACAGCCCACGAGCAAATTTATGCAAATTATCAAATTGTGTCAGTGGAAGACTCTTATAAAATCCCAACAAAGATGAGTTTTGATATTTGTTCTTAATTATATCACTGCACTGTAGTTCAATCATTTCCATTTGAAGTTCCGGGGCTAGGGTTTCAATGTCAGTATCAAAAGGATCCTGAAAAATCTTAATTTGATTCGCAAAGGCATCGAAGTCCGAGAAACGAGTATCAAAATTTATTTTCAAAGCACTCAAAGTTTCGATTGCAAAATCGATAGTAAACTCAGTCTCAGTGGTGTGGCTGAATATTTCACATGTTTTAAAATGTGAAAAACATTTACTTCGTAGTTGTGATTGAAACAGTATCAATTTCTTCCGGAATGATTTGATATTAGTGTATAAATCAGGAAGATGCTGGTTTTCTCCTTGCAATCTCAAATTCAGTTCGTTCATATGTTTTGTCAAATCAACATAGAATGCTAACTTCCACAGCCATGCGTTGTTTTGTAATTCAGTAAGAGGGCGATGCTTTTCATTCAAAAAAATTTCGATCACTGCTCGAAGTTCAAAAAAGCGCTGAAGGACTTTCCCACAACTAAGCCAACGTACGGCAGTATGATAAGGTAAGTCATTTTCTCCAATCTCTTCAATAAATTGTCGGAATTGTCGGTGATTCAGCCCAAAAGATCTCATAAAATTAACAGTTGATATGACTGGTTTCAGAACTTCAGACATATCCAAACATTTTCCGCACAAAGACTGTTGATGAATGATACAATGTAAGACTAATGGTTTTGAACCACCGTCATTTTCTACAGCCTTTGACACAAGAGCGACCACTCCTTTATCTTTCCCACTCATGTTTTTGCCTCCATCAGTTGTAATACATTTCAAGTTTTTCCATCGAAGGTTTTTTTGATTAATGGCCATTTGAACTCCTTTAAAAATATCTGTACCAGTAGTTGTGCCATGAATACTATACATATCAAGAAGTTCTTCATGCACTTCATAGCTTGTATCTACTCCTCGAATATAAATCAACACCTGAGCAGTATCTGACACATCCGTTGACTCATCCAAGGCCAAAGAAAACCGCTCAACATCTCCATTTTTGTCGAACAGTTGAGAGGATATATTTTCAGCGATGTTTTCTACCTTTCGAGCCACAGTGTTTGCTGACATACTGACAGTTTTTAATAAATTTACCTTTTCAGGGCACATTTATTCGGCTGCTGCAATTATGCATTCTTTGATCATTTCTCCATCGGTGAATGGTTTTCCACGTTTTGCAATTTCAAGAGCCACACGAAAGGTGGCACGAGTTGCAGCCTCTTGTTCGGTTTTGAGTTTTGTAAATGAAGATTGCTGCGATTTCAATCCGCGCTTCATAGCTTCGAATTTTTCTGACCGCAAACTTCCTGTATATCTTGAGTAATTTTGAAAATGTTTTGTTTCATAATGACGTTTAATGTTATATTCCTTGAGAACGGCTATGCTTTCATTGCAAATCAAACATAGCGCCTTGTTACTGGACTCAATTACGAAATACTGAATGTTCCACTCATCTTTGAATTTTCTGCATTCACTATCAATTTTTCGCTTCTTTTCCATACTACTAAATCACACACAAAAGCAACAATTCAAATCAAAATACTGTTACAAAGATGTCTTAAACTTAAACACGCACAAACACATTTTAAGGAGGTACGCACTATTTTATTTCACAACAGTGTCATAGGAACTGACTTGTGGTTGCGCAACTAGCCTTCTTATATATTCCAATTACTGCCATCTAGAAGTGAGTGGAAGACACCAGAACTCTCTCGAACCAACGAGATTACTCTGTACGTGCTATTGGCAACTCCAGCTATCTGATATGACATCTAGCGGTAAAAATGAGAAACTTACCAAGTAGGGTACATTTGTCACGTGGTGACTGTTTGTATATGGTTTCTTGTATTGGTAAACAGATCGTGGTAAATTGTTCGTGTCTTTATACATAAGTAATAAGTTTTACTCGTTGATAGAGTGAAAAATGAGTAAAAGCAAAGTGTATTGCTCAGTTTACGGCTGTAAGTCGATGTATAAGAGGGCTGCGGACATACGTTTTCATCACTTTCCAAAAGATGCAAATAGCAATAGCCGAAATCTGATGATACCTAATAATACCTAATACCTAATAATAATACCTTTCCACCCCGGGAAGGATCTAACACTTGTCGAGGTAGACAGACAGAAGACCTGCGACGTAAAGCCAGCGAAGGTTATTCAGTTTAAAAACAGCTGTTACGATGGGCGCGCTGGTAAGATTGAAGTTACTTGAATAATTAATTATTGGCTGCTAGGTAGGGAGAAGGGATGAGTTTAACTTGTATTAAAACTCGGGGGGCGACAGGAATTTCTTGATTTGGATGGTTAAAAGGTGGGTTTGGTGTTGAATATTTGAATGGTAGCGGAATCACTCATTCTACAGTGCCCACGGGGAGGCAAATTAGGCCTATATGACTCGTAGTGGAATAGCTCGAATATCGAAGAACTTAGCGATTACGAGGTGTAGGCTTGGCGGAAAGGCTGGCGGATCATCAGTTTGACATCAATTCACGATATAAGTCGGAGCTTGGAACAGTGGCGTCTGGTTTGCGTGAATGCTAGTCTCGGAATGATAAAATTAGCACAGCTTCGGTGTGTTATTTATTTGTTCATGTACCATATTTCTCTATTTGAATGTCCTCGGCGTTGACTCAGGATCGACATTTACATTATATTGCGCATAATAGTACCGAAATAATGTCCGAAGTGTAGCCCTGTGTAAATTTGAATCAGCTGATCTACATACCCATAAAAACTGATGCTTGATAATATGAAAATGACACCAAAAATCCAGTGGAACACACACATTAGATCACGTGTATCGCACAGTTATACATATATACAACATTGTGGTGTTTGAAGCCATATTTTCAGTGTTGCCTAAGTAAACAAGAGTTTAGTGCTTTTCAGTCGGTCAACACGAATGTACCCAAAAGAGATGGGTTATGCCCTAATCCTGAAATAAATTACATGAGATTAATAAAACACTAGGATGACCAGTTTCGATCGTCAAGCGATCATCATCAGATCCATTACACTTAGGCTATAAAATCTATGTTTGAAATACAGGTGAAAATATTTACAATATGTACAATTATTTAGTTGCAGTATTGGTACTGCAACTGTCAGTGTATGCTAAATGCAGTATATATGTTAGGTGAAATGCTAAATGGTGATAGCTATCCGGAGTTTGTACTTTAGAGAGATTATATGGTTGTAAACTATAGTTAAACTATAAAATTTTAGGCTAACTACTTATCTGATTGTCTTCCGTACTACAGCTGCTCGCAGTTTTCGTGCTCACTGTAACTTACTTTGCGGTCAACTGCGGTGGTTATATTAACGACTGGTTTTTCCTGCCTTCTCCCCCCTACCCCTACGTGCTGTGGGGAGTGATAGCGATGTGTTTATGTGAGGTGTTGCCAACCTAGATAAGATGTATGTTATTGAATGAGGTGTGTCTACAACTATTAAAGACCGTGGATTAGCCCTCGCCACGCGTGGAGCATTTACCCATTCGAACTAAGCGTTGACGGTCTTATGAGGACGTCCCGGCACCTTTAATACTGCCGCGAATATGGGCCTTGGTTTGTTGCAGAAGAAAAGTACATCGTACACCTGATCCAGATAACATTTACCTATTAAAAAACCCCTAATTTCCCCCCTTTTCTTATCTAGCTTGGCTGTGTCGCTAAATTGTGTCTTGTTTCCGACAGGGTGTGTTTTTTAGTAGCGTGAAGAGGGGTGAGCTCTCCATGAACGTGTGTTCGTTTAGATTGTTGGGATTGGAAAGATATGGAAAAGATACGTAGATGATGTAATTTGCATCTACGATACTGAACTAACAAGCGAAGAAACAATTCTCCAATCCATTAATAGCCTACACCACTCTATGAAATTCACTAAGGAATCCGAAATAGACCGAAAAATAAATTATCTCTATATAACTATTGAACGTAAAGACAACGACCTTTCATATTCCATATTTCGGAAAGCAACACAAACCTCGCATGCAATCGACAATCAGTCTAATCAACCCAGTACGCACAAACTAGCAGGTTTCAATTCAATGGTTCACAGGGCTTTAAACATACCCATGTCTAAAGACAACTATAATAAGGAAATAAGAACTATTAAGCAAATAGCAAAGGAAAACAACTTCCCGCCAAGCAAAATAAACCAAATTATAGCCAAGCATAAAAATAAAGATAAAACGATTCCCAAACCGGTCAGTAATGAGAAAAAAATTGTGCGTTTCAACTATGTGAATGCGAATACATATAAAATCACTAACCTATTCAAAAAGCAAGGCATAAAGATAGCTTTCACGACGAAAAACACAACCGCTAGGCACCTCCAAAATAGTAATCTAAATAAACGTGACCCGTATTCAAGGTCAGGGGTATATTCTATAACGTGCCAAGACACCGGTTGTCAAGCTAATTACATCGGGCAGAGTGGAAGACGAGTAGACACCCGTTATAATGAACATAGGAATGCGATAAGATACGGAACACATTCAGCCGTGTGCGAACATATGTGTGACGCGGGGCACAGCTTTACCAACATAGAGTCGGACCTTAAAATAATCCATCACGAATCGAAAGGCAGAGTTCTTGACATAAAGGAAGCAATCGAGATACACCTAGCCAAACGAAACAATCCCAACAATCTAACCGAACACACGTTCATGGAGAGCTCACCCCTCTTCACGCTACTAAAAAACACACCCTGTCGGAAACAAGACACAATTTAGCGACACAGCCAAGCTAGATAAAAAAGGGGGGAAATTAGGGGGTTTTTAATAGGTAAATGTTATCTGGATCAGGTGTACGATGTACTTTTCTTCTGCAACAAACCAAGGCCCATATTCGCGGCAGTATTAAAGGTGCCGGGACGTCCTCATAAGACCGTCAACGCTTAGTTCGATTGGGTAATGCTCCACGCGTGGCGAGGGCTAATCCACGGTCTTTAATAGTTGTAGACACACCTCATTCAATAACATACATCTTATCTAGGTTGGCAACACCTCACATAAACACATCGCTATCACTCCCCACAGCACGTAGGGGTAGGGGGGAGAAGGCAGGAAAAACCAGTCGTTAATATAACCACCGCAGTTGACCGCAAAGTAAGTTACAGTGAGCACGAAAACTGCGAGCAGCTGTAGTACGGAAGACAATCAGATAAGTAGTTAGCCTAAAATTTTATAGTTTAACTATAGTTTACAACCATATAATCTCTCTAAAGTACAAACTCCGGATAGCTATCACCATTTAGCATTTCACCTAACATATATACTGCATTTAGCATACACTGACAGTTGCAGTACCAATACTGCAACTAAATAATTGTACATATTGTAAATATTTTCACCTGTATTTCAAACATAGATTTTATAGCCTAAGTGTAATGGATCTGATGATGATCGCTTGACGATCGAAACTGGTCATCCTAGTGTTTTATTAATCTCATGTAATTTATTTCAGGATTAGGGCATAACCCATCTCTTTTGGGTACATTCGTGTTGACCGACTGAAAAGCACTAAACTCTTGTTGACATATATACAATTAAAAATAACACTGTCATTACTTTAGAGACCATATTTACTGATTATAACCGAAAAATAAAAAGTGTTCCATATCAAACGCGTGTTATTGAGTATTTTAAACCCTACTTATTCAGACCGACCGCAGCGCCCCAAGTGTTAGTTTGAGTTGCCAATTAGCGCCATCTGTTAGCGATAGAAGGTACTACCTATTTCCGCTTGTGTCCACCAGATGTCGTGTCACGTTACTCCTCATGGCTCGTACTCCACGACTAATCTAGAAATTACAGATAATGACAGGAAAATTAATAATATGCAGTGTTGCCGTTTTGCGGACTTTAGTCCGATTTGCAGCCTTTTTTCAACGTTGCGTACTTTTTCGGACTTTTTTTCATCAGTGGACTATTTCACTTTTTACCACCGGCAACAATGATAATATGGTTTTGGCCCTCGGAACTTACTGGAATAATCAGTATGGCCCTAAGGCTGGAAAGTTTGGAGACCCCTGAACTAGATTAATAGACGCGACACCGCTCATAACCTTAAATTCCTTATAAACATGTCCTCTTCATTCACAGACCAACACGTAATTTCATATGGATTATGTTAAAATGAGTCATATTAATATGATAAATATCGTTTAAAATGATAATCTTGTTGCAAAACTATCTACCCCACCCAGGATTCGAACCCAAGATCTCTAGATTCACAGTCATACGCAATAACCCCAATGCTATTTCGACTACGCAAACATTGTGCACAAGAAGGTGACTTATTTCCACGTTCCAATAATACTGCATTACGGAATTAAGTTTCATTTATATTTTGCTTGTTTCGATAATGTACCTGTGTGACATTGAGTTTAAAATGCCTTATGCCAATGCTATGCCGACTACTTACAATGTTTGATATTAAGGCATTTTACCATTTAAATACTGATACGAAGACTTCGAACATGTACCATGTCATTTGTTTAAATCACTTGACACCAGAGTTCGCATGAGCGTTTTCCGTTCAGTACGTCATATACATTCCACATGGCCGAGAGTGCGTCATGGTATCAATTTTCGACACCGCGCGCTGATTGTTCCTCTTACCAGTGCCAGCTGGATCGATCGATCGAGTTGGCAGTGCGTCTTATACTTCCGTTCGATCCACCACTGCCAGCTAGGCCACACTTCCATTCGATCGATCGAGCGGGCAGTGCATACTTCCGTCGTCCACCACTGCCAGCTAGTACACTTCCGTTTGATCGATCGAGCGGGCAGTGCATAATTCCGTTGTCCACCACTGCCAGCTAGTACACTTCCGTTTGATCGATCGAGCGGGCAGTGCATAATTCCGTTGTCCACCACTGCCAGCTAGTACACTTCCGTTTGATCGATCGAGCGGGCAGTGCATAATTCCGTTTGATCCACCACTGCCAGCTCGATCGTTCCGATCCACTTCCGTCCCCAATTTTTAAAATCACTCCCACAAAACTATCCAGCAATCGAGCGGAAAGATGTTAGACATCAATAAATACATGGATCAGTCAATCATTGGGAGCAGTATAACTCAATTACACCTCAGAAACACTCAACTGCACACACAGCAAATACTGTACAATTCGTTGCTCTTGGGTGCACCTGTACCTTTCACAGCAATATTGTTATGGCGCACATTTTGACGTGGGACCGATTATTGAATCTGATACAATGCAAATGAGAGAGAGTTGGTGATGTTCCCGTATTATATGGAGAAGCGCTGTTGCAGCGGGTTCTGGAATAACGAGGAGAAAACTTTGATTAAGGGGGAACGTATGTAAAAATGAGTAAAAGTATTTTTTTTTTATTCGCCCATAACTTACCTTACGGTGTCAAGATATTTATTCCAAAATATTACAGTTAAATACCATCTGTAAATGTAAATGTATATGTAACTGCTAGTATACTGCCACACCCACTTCTGTAGGAAGAATGTGAGAATAATCTGACATCATTAGATGATGAAATTGGAAACAAATGCTCATCAAAGGAGACATTCAATGAGGAAACAGCTGGAGGAATAAGAGTATTCAGAGTAAAATGGGTAAGGTCTGCACTAATTCATTAGATGAGTGGCAATACAATATAAACAAGCTCAAATCTTTGATTCAAGTTTTCCACAACTTACATTTTTGTAAGTTTATTCTACCTTTTCCCCTACATCATTAAAGATACAGTGCTGTACACCATTATTTTAAATAACTTCCTTGAACAATACTTTCTTTCAAACATATTTTGCATTTTAAGGGGTAATATGTCATCATTTTTTCTTCAAATTAAGTCCATCAGATTTTGAAGTGCTGTTAAAAATAAAGTAAATAAGATATCAAAATTTTGTTCCACAGTGATATCTTTAACCTGGTATTTAGATATTACATTTAACATTTTGTAATTTACAATGTGATGGTTTCGTAGAAAAGTTACATATTAAGGGTACATGTTTCAGAAAATTCAAATATTCCTAGCTAAAGAACCATTTGAATTATCACCACGAAAATCAACACAGACATGGCTCGCACACTGATAATTATGTGATTAAACTTATATAGCATTATCTTTAAAACTCTGGGAGTTACAATACTACTTTTATCGGAGTGCAATTTTGCATACGTCCTCCCTTAAGTAGTCACACACAGAGTCACCTGTTCACCAAACTCTGAACCTACTTGAGGTGTTTGAAACATGGAAATGGTTATAGATCATAGCTCTCCTTCGAGTGGTCATATCTACTGAGTAAGACTTGAAAGTAAGACTACTATCGGGATTCAAACCCGTATCCCCTGCTGTCCGAGCAGTTGCGTTTAGCCACTTACACTAATGTGGTCACGGTGGCACCCCTGAATTCATCACTGCTAACATGAGCACTGCAGGTAACGTATCGTTATTGAGAGTTTAAAGTGTGGCCATGTTTCACAGCAAGACACGTGCTGTACAATGATCCCTGGCGGATACCATTGGAATGTGAAGCGCGAGAGACCTGCGGGAAGCAATTGATTGTAGGCAGGCAGGCGTGAACCCAGATCACGGCCCAGTAAGTCCCGCCTGTGGATTCAGAGCCCACTAATTCCAGATACATCCACCAATCACCTTAGTGCTCTGCAAGCATTTAAAACCACGTTGGTTGGTTGGTTCCTCAGTTTAGGGGCTGCGACAACGCGGTCATGTAGCCCCGTGTACTTTGGGTGTGTGTAGAATCTGACTGATAACTAGGGTTCGGAAGTTTAAGACCTAAAGACGTACAAAAAATGCAAGCAAATATGCCCTAAAAAGAAGCTAAATATGACCTAAAAACTATAAAATATGACCTAAAAAACGATGAAATATGACATGAATTTTTGGGATAGGTTATCACTAACATACGGTGAATGCTAATGACATCCGTAGAGGAGCACCTTCTTGGAATCAGGTCTTCTAAACCTGCTATCTGCCTGTTCCGGGAAAAGAAAGAAAAATATATCCACTACACGATTCGGAAATCCTGTGTTAGAAACTCGACGCCGATAACACGTACCTTGTTAACGACGCCTCAATTTAAACAAAAATGCTGAAATTATTACCAAATATGAGCTTATATCACTAAAATATGACCAAATATGACCAAAACAGTAAAAATGGCCGAAATATGCATTTATAGGCAACATCAAATTGCTTTAAACGTGGTCAGGGACCCGTCATACAAACGTATTTTTCAGATTTCGGGTAAAATGAGCTCGGGAAAAAAATATGACTTTTCCTTAACATCCGAACCTTACTGATAACCGGTGTTAAATGTGATGGCTGCATTAGTGTGCATTTGTTTTAAATTCAAGTAAAATAATAATAATAATAATAATATCGTATGGGGGAGCCTCCGTGGCTTAGGCGGCAGCACGCCGGCCTCTCACCGCTGAGTCCGTGGTTCAAATCCCGGTCACTCCATGTGAGATCTGTGTTGGACAGAACGGAGGCAGACAGGTTTTTCTCCGGGTACTCCGGTTTTCCCTGTCAAAATTTCATTCCAGCAACACTTTCCACTATCATTTCATTTCATCTATCATTCATTTAATCATTGCCCCAGAGGAGTGCGTCAGGCCTCGGCAGCCGGCACAGTTCATATCCTCGCCGCTAGATAGGGGCTTCATTCATTCCATTCCTGACCCGGTCGGAGACTGGACGCAGGCTGTGGATTTTCATTTTCAATATCGTATGGCCTTGGGTGCCGGGTACAAGCTTTGTTATTTGACGCCCAAAGGGCAGCTTGCATGTCAAATATATTTGTTCCTTGGATCGCTATAAAAGTCAAAGAGGTCAGGTAGCAAAGCTCCTTCACACTAGAGCGCTTTCTAGTAGAGAATGGAGGAACTTTTTGTGTTGGGGGAAATCCCGAAATTGATTTTGCCATTATGAACACGGCCTACTGAATTCTAATGAGTTTTCTAACAGGCTAACAACGTATGGCATGCGTGTCGTGATTTTTGTCGCCTTTCAAAAATCACTTACCATGGCCAGGAGCAAACCTGCAAGCTTGGGGGTTGGTAGTCCGACTCGATAACCACTCACCCACCGGGGAAAGCTTTTTAAAACAAGTAAGGACTGCAGACATTCAATTTTCAAGTAGCTCCTACTTTTGCTACCAATCGCCACCGCCAACGACAACAAGTTCTGAACTTGGTTACTAGATGCCACCGCAGTCGCCTTCTGGCGACGAACGTTGGAAATTAAGAGCGTTAGTCAGATCTAACCTACAATTTAGTTTCAAGCTAGTGTAATTAGTGGAAGGTTCTTTATCATGCCACAAATCTATGACATGGGACCTCCGGCTTTACTTCCCCTCCAAAGGAAGGCGTACTGAGGGATTTTTAACGCTCTTAAAAATTCGACGACTTCGGCCGGGTTTGAACCCACGGCCTTGGGCATAGAAGTTCAGCATGCTACCAACTACGCCACCGAGGCCGCATAAACTTCGGTGGATCAATGGTAGAGTTCAAGTGATAGAGGCCATTTTTCAGTGTTGTCTAGTTCTGTTAAAGAATGCTTTTCAGTTGGTCAACACAAATTGTGCCCAATTGCACTAGAGGGGAAACAAGTATTTACAAGCCCTAACCTGAAAGTAATAAGATACTGTATTTATTGCAGACTAACACGCTTTTATGTACAAAAATGGGGACGCTTAAATAGATGACATGTTCCGTTCATCAAGTGATCATCATCAGATCCTGTTCACTTAGACTTAGTTAATGTACGGTTTATTTATTGAAGTGTAACATTTTGCACTCGGTTGCTGTATATTTTTGTGGGAGTGATTTTGAAGAAATGCAACGGAAATGGGACGGAAATGCAACGCAAACAATGAGCGGGCGCGGTGGCGGAGATTGGTACAACGACGTACTGTCGGCCATGTGGCTATGTGGAATGTATATCGCATACTTCTAGGTTTGGAGGCCCCATTAAGGACATGCCTACAATACGTCATCTTCAAGTTGTTCTTTGGTGTGAAAAATATTCAATATATTATATTTGCTGAAAGGATTTGACACAGGACTTTTACAAGTAGTTATTTCAATGACCAACAGAGTTCACTGCTAACAAGGGATTTGCGCTCCCGGGACACACATAGTAGGAT
This sequence comes from Meconema thalassinum, assembly GCA_946902985.2. Classification (NCBI taxonomy): domain Eukaryota; kingdom Metazoa; phylum Arthropoda; class Insecta; order Orthoptera; family Tettigoniidae; genus Meconema; species Meconema thalassinum. Next base: position 502,061,513 of record OX336393.1, on the reverse strand, counting down.
AACATGTCAGATGTTACACATCATATGGGACTACTGTAAGGCTCGATTTTTTTTATTAGTCCGTTTGCGCTTAAAGAGGGATTTTTAGCTTACGGGTGGAGAGTTTGCAACCAGATCTTTAATAATTGAAGATTATCCTGAATACAGTAACCTAGAGAGACTAGACCCGGCAACATGACATTTGTACCAGGAACACATAGCACTTGGGAATGCGAGAGGGAGAATAGTCCAACGAGACAAGGGACCCTCACACACAGGAATTTCCCTTCAGTCGAGTGCACACGATGACCAACTTAACTGATCTCAACAGGACCACGCAAGACTCAACCAGATAAGTAGTCAATACAATAAAATCTGAATTGACCATTTACAACAACCACATATTCACTCCACACCAGCATTTTCCAGAGGTGAATCACCACTTCCAGTATCTCAACAAAACATCACATAGACCACAATTAATAAATACTGACGAGTTGCATTATCTCAACTAATACTGCAACTAAATAAGTGTATATATTGTACTTTCAGACATAGATTTTGTAGCCTAAGTATAATGGATCTGATGATGATCGCTTGACGATCGAAACTGGTCATCCTAGTGTATTAATTAATCTCATTTGGGTAGAATCGTGTTGACCGACTGAAAAGCAACAAACATTTTCTTTCTATTTTTAATATTCGATGATGATGACGATAATTGTTGTTTTAAGGGGCCTAACATCTAGGTTATCGGCTCCTAATGGTCTGGGTGATAGTGAAAGATGAGAAGTGAATGAAAAAACTATAACTAATACTGACTACAAACCTACATACCAGAAGAAGAAATGGTAAACAAAGGATAATGAAAATAAAGGACAGGAAGAAAAGAAATGATGAGGTTTGAGGGACTCGCAAGGAAGGAGAGCCATGAAAAGCTGATCGTAAAGAGAAAGAGGAGAGGGCCCGCCCCAAGGTCAGAGGAAAAAGGGAAAAAACGGACCCAGCTCAGGAATCCCTTGGGGTTGCCAACTCCCAAACTCACCACACGTGAGCCCTTGAGGGTGTAGCACAAGTGGTGGGGCTACATACACCCTGTCTCCTTGAGGGCCTTGTGCAGAAGGCAGGAGATAACATGAAAGAAATAGCAGGCTGACCCCTCGAATAATGAGGGTTACGGGAAAGATGAGACAAGGGCCATTTAAGGCGGGAAAGGAGGAGACTGCCTAGGCCTCAGATAGCCTAATACCGTCGGGGTCGGAAGAGAACAAGAGTTGACCAAGTGAAGTCTACAGGAAAGAAGACGGAGAGGAGACCGGCACAAGTAAGTGGAAGGAATGCCGGACGCAGCTAGGGTCCCGAGGTCGCCAACCCACATCCCACTAGATGGGAGCCCCTGGAGGGGGGGGGGGGATGTTTATGAATACACGTATGCACAAATATATATACAATGTTTAGATTGCATAGGTTCGTAAATAGTACATTATGCAACGAGCTTATAATGGCTATAATTAAGACACGAGTATTTTTTATAAAACGAGCGTATGCGAGTTTTATAATTTCCATACGAGTGTCTTAATTGCCATTATAGGCGAGTTGCATACGACTGTTTATGTTCGACGAAAATTACAACTTTATTATATGTTTTAACGTAAATATTCATAAATATCTGTTGAGATTGTCACTAGAATTTTGTGATCGGGTGCTGCGCAGGGTAGGATAACTCTGATGTCCAAGCTCACTGACCGACCGACGCATGCGCTCTGGGAGCTTCAATGCCGTATGTGCAGATTGAGCATCAGTATTCAGTAAAAATGTCACCGAAATCATTTGAAAACAACCCGCTGTGTAGAAATTGGATTTAAGGATATTAAGGTACAGTGTCTCATATTCACCAGTTTATTTACGAGAACATTATGGACGGTGCACTTTCGGTAATTTATATAGACATGTTGGATTTTGAGCGCACGCGTGAAGGTATCGTTACCTAATTGGTCAATGAACGAGCTCTGATTGGCTGGAGAAACTGTATCATAATGAAAAAGAGTGTTATAATGACCATCATTATGATACCGTTTCCTGACACATAATAGTGGGGGTCGAACATAAACTTCATTGAATCGGCGGGAGCTGAGAAGTATTGTCAGTGTTCAATACTCTTCAGGAGACAGTTAAAACATCATTGACAGAACAAGACTTAACAAACACACTATATTAGTCATCCATGTTGTGAAGCAACTATTCAGGTTATATTTGTGTAAGCGGAATATCAATTTAAATTTAATAAGCATATTTTTCAAATAAATTTTGGAAACGTGACTTAATGCCTTTCAGCTCCGTGGTCAGTTTAGTGCGACATAAAGCCATCCAGAATGAATATTTCACATGATATGTTATTTTAAAATGGATTTGTAACATATAAACCACAAAACCCCTGTACAAATGTAATTTACAATAGCACTGTAACACGCGGGAATCTTGCAGTGCAGCCAATATTAAGTACGGAATACGGCGCTGAAAGGCGGCAAGTCATTGACACAAATAGCTTGCCACGGTGGGTGAGTGGATATCGTGTCGGTCTACTAACCCCAAATTGCAGGTTCGCTCCTGACCGTGGTAAGTGATTTTTGAAAGGCGGCAAAAATACTATACGCATGTCATACGATGTTGGCATGTCAAAGAACCCATTTGAATTCAGTAGGCCGAGTTCATAATGGCAAAATTAATCTCGGGAGTTTCCGCCAACACAAAGTTCCTCATTTCTCTACTAGAAAGCGCTATAGTGTTCAAGGAGCTTAGATATCTAACATCTAACCTCCTTTACTTTCACAGTCAAGGAACAACGAAATTCGACATGCAAGCTATCCTCTGGGTGTCAAATAGCAAAGCATGCACCTGGCATCCGAGGCCATACGATATTATTATTATTATTATTATTATTGACTTAATGCTTTTCTCCTCTGATCGCACTACATGTAGCAGTGGTTTCTGGCTTAAATAGAAGGTTGACTTCAATCTTTCCTATCACAGATTCACTCCATCACCGTCACTGTTACAGAGGACTGTCACAACACTGTGCACTTCACCGAAAACGTTGAGAGGAGAAGGCAGTGTTACCAACCCGTGGGATTTGTCCCAAATTGTGGGACATGTAGACAAATATTTTTAGGAAAGGGATAAGGGATTAATTTTTTTTTGTGTGCAAAAAGTGAGGGGAATTTGGGATATTTGGCCGATGTCATATAACAGCAGCTGAGCATTAAAAGGAAAGTATATGTAGCCTGGCAGTCGTGGGCAAGGCAGTCCTGATCCTGACAGAATATTTCCAGTCTCCTACCCCTGGTCTCGGTATGCCGACTGCCCCAGAGTGTGTTTTTGGCATTGAAGTCGCCTGCGAGGACTACTGGGGTGTTATCGCTTGGCAAGAGCAATGATCTGTCAATCGACTGCCACTATAGTAAATTATGCAACGAGCCTATAATGGCAATAATTAAGACACGAGTATGTTTATAAAACGAGCGTAAGCGAGTTTTATAATTTCCATACGAGTGTCTTAATTACCATTATAGGCGAGTTGCATACGACTGTTTATGTTCGACTATAATTATAACTTTATTATATGTTTTAACATAAATATTCATAAATATCTGTTGAGATTCAGTCACTTGAATTTTGTGATCGGAGTGCAAGCGCTGGGTTTGATATCTCTGTTTTCCAAGTTATCTGACCGACCGACGCATGCGCTCGGTCTGCTTGGCAATGTCATATGATTACAGGCAGCCGAACACCGATGAGCAACAGCATTCAATCAAACTGTCACCGAAGTCGTTTGAAAGCAATGCGCTTTGTAGAAATTAGAGTTAGGGATATTAAGGTACAGTGCTATTTCTTGTCTCATATTCGCCAGTTTATTTACGCGAACATATGGACGGTGCACTTTCCATGTCGGTAATTTATATAGAAGGATGCTGTGTTCATATCCGACATATTGGATTTTGAGCGCCTTCGCAAAAGTATCCTTACCTAATTGGTCAATGAATGAGCTCTGATTGGCTGGAGAAACTGTATCATAATGGAAAACAGTACTATAATGACCATCATTAAAATACAGTTTTCTGACGTATAATATTCACATTTCGACATCGTCGAACATAATAGTACAATATGCAACGAGCCTTTAATGCCAATAATTAAGACACGAGTATGTTTCTAAAACGAGCGTATGCGAGTTTTATAATTTCCATACGAGTGTCTTAATTACCATTATAGGCGAGTTGCATACGACTGTTTATGTTCGACGATAATTATTATAACTATTTTATGTTAGAACATAAATATTCATTAATATCTGTCGAGATTTCGCCAGTTATATGTACTGAACAGAGCGCATGAGACGCAGAGAATGCCTTGTATTTGACCATGTCCTCCTCGATTACCCTACTACGACACTAGGCCAGGCAGTGAAATTTAAATTAGAAGGCCGTGGAACTCAGCGCATCTAATTATCTAATTGGTCAAACAACTGTTTCTTGAGCTCTGATTGGTGGGAGAAACTGTTTCATAATGAACAATAGTGTTATAATGAGCCTCATTATAGTACAGTTTTCTGTCATATAATAGTCAGGGTCGAACATAAATACATAAAAGTTTCGTTTGCACAGCAAACGTGCAAACAAGATGTTCAGCAAAGACCATATAGCCTACTTTCTCCTATATGTAGCCTATGGGTATATTTATAACTCTTTGTCCTCATCCCTAAAACAATCACCTCTACCACAATGTATTGTTTGTTTTCTTTTACATTGATAATTAGCCAGTAAGTCTCAAGTTATACGCACAAACATAAATCTCTGTATAAGTGGGCGTTGTCATTCATGGTGCAGCATAGTCATTTATATCTCATAAACTACCTTTTTTCGTATTTTTTCGACTCTTTTTGACGGATTCCTGTTCTCTACATTGTAAATAACTAAAACTGCATAAAAGATTATTTTTTCATTTTCCTCGCCCCTAGACGGGTCTTTCTTGCCCTCGTATACATTTATTTCAACGCCACGTTCCTTCAACCCATGCAGAAGCCTATTTACTACAACTTGGTATGATCTTCAACTTATCAATGAGCCATTACTTCCTGATAGGCTCCACTATAGACTGGACATCTATCTGGAGTGCTTTGCCTTCAAGATGTTGCTATTGGAGACAACTACATCAATCTGGATGACTTCTGCTTATTGGTGACTATAATATGTGAGACACTGTCATCTCGGTGAGTAAAGTACGATCCCTGACTATGATTCACTTTTAGTAATGAACTCTGAGAGGTACCGTACTGATAATATGGAAGTTTATGATGTCCCAGAAGTTGAATTTGTCAACCAATTCCCGGTAGATGTCCTGGTCGTGGTTGTGATTGTTGTTTTAAGGGGTAAAACAGCGAGGTCATCTGCCCCTAGTTCGTTATCATGTTGATAGATGCTGTTTTAAGAGGCCTAACAGCTAGGTTATCGGCCCCTAATGATATGGGTGTTAGCGAAAAAATTGGATGAAATTAAACTGCTAACACAGCTAAACTACTAACTACAGACTTATAATTAACTTACATTCTAGAAGAAGTAATGGAGTAAGGAAAAGGTACATAAAAGGCAGGAAAAATGAAAATGCCCTCAACCCACGAAGGATGAGGATTGAGGGACTTGAAAGGAAGAAAAACCATGAAAGGCAGATTGGAAAGGGAAAGAGTAGAGAGTCCACCCCAAAGTCAGTGGTGAAGGGGGAATAACCGAACCCTGCTAAGGAATCCCTTAGGGTCGCCAACTCCTAGACTCACCAGTCGTGAGCCCTTGAGGGTGTAGCACTCTCCAAGAAGCACCATAAGAGGGCCACACACACCCTGCCTCCTTAAGGGCCTTGAGCAGAAGGCAGGAGAAACCATGAAAAGAAAAGGTCCGATCCCTCGAAGAAAGAAGATATCAGGAAAGATGAGACATGATGATGATGATGATAATTGTTGTTTTAAGGGGCCTAACATCTAGGTTATCGGCCCCTAATGGTCTGGGTGATAGCGAAAATGACAATGAACTGGAAACCAGAACGAAAATTAAGTGAGACTGAAAATACTTACTAAATGTTGTCGTGACTGTGAACCTCCATGTATCAGAACCCAGGACTGCGGTTCGGAGGAACATTATATAAGGGCAATAGATTTATTATTATTATTATTACTAAGTTGGATGTGAGCTTTTGTAAGCCAGAATGTACATTTCTCAAGGAAATAAGACTGTTGGAGCCAGGATGTGTACAGAGGTCTGTAAATATTGATGGTACAGAAGGACATTTAGTCGAGCACTCTGAACAGTAGAGAGAGTGATTCATGGTCACAAGCCAGGCCAGAAATTGAACCCTAAATGTCACGTAGACGCGAGTATGAGCAGTTGCCGCTCGCTTAGGGAGCAGCACTTGCTAGGCACTGAGGATGGGATGGACCAGGCCTCAGTGGAAGGGGGAAATGGACTCTGGGTCATCTCCAGTGGGATATAATGGTATCCAAAATGGCAAGCGACAGAGTAGTAGAGTCGCAGAGTGGCAGGAGAGTTGTTACAAGAGAGTTGCAGAGGAGTTGCAGAGTGGCAGAGTAACAGTTGTTCTCACGCCTCAGTTCTTGCCAGAGTAACGTTGTAACGCGCGCGAGCAGAATTCAGCCTCGCGGAGACATGCTAGATGTCAAGTAGCAGTAAAGACTTAGTAGCGCTAATACAGACCTGCGTGCACTTCCAGCAGTAACTTCACATAATTTGTATATAGTGTATATACACTTCAACTGCCAAGGGCATAATAAATCGGCAGTAGTCCAAGGGAAGTTCATCTTTTATTCCGGAAGTTCCGGGACTAGTCTACAAAACCTCAAGTTCTCTTATCTAGTAAACCGCTCGGCTAGAAGGGAAAATCGTCGGAGGAGCTGTCAACCTGCCAGAACGTCTCACAGGCCAGGTAGGTCACGACAGCCCTAACTTTTTTGTGTCAGAAATGTGGGGTCCCGAGTTCGACGCACTGAACAGAGCAACTTCGGAGTAAAGAGAGAGATCGCGACATCGCAGAAGATTGTCCGATAAAGACCACGACAACGCAGAAGATTGTCCGTCCGCGCATCCGCGTAAATCGTACCGAGTGCCGCGCAACGCAGACGAGAGAAGAAGAAGCCTACTAAGCAGAAGGAGCCGTGCAGTAGCGAGCCGAGCCGCCAGCAGAGGGGAGAACCGATAAGCCTCAGTATCCAGTTAGCAGAGACAACAAAGAAGAAGAAGAAGTAGCCGCCAGGTAAGCTAACCTTATTACAATGGCAAGACAGACAAGTGCAGCTACCGGTGTCCAGGTAGAGGAGAGGTTAGCAGAAGTAGATACGGTAAGTACAAGTGGGCCTTTTGTATCAGTGACTGAAGGACATCGCCTGATAGGTCGGGAGTTCGATGGAACACAGCCCGACAGATTACGTGAGTTTGTGGCCAATGTAGACGCTGCTGTTCGCATGGTAAAAGACGATGATCAAGAGCTGTTCTTTAAGTATATCCTGACCAAAATCACGGGCAAGGCCCGAGATAAGTTGTTAGTCAGAAGAGACATAAATCATTGGGAGGCTGCCAAACAGGCATTACGAGAGTACTACGGATTTCAGGGCACATTAGACTTATATATTTGCCAGATGTTTCAAACAGCGCAGGATCCAAGGGAAACAGTGGCGACATGGGCGCATAAGGTAGAGACTCTGTCAGCTGCATTCAGGGAAGCAGTCCTCGACGGAGAGAGCTGGGAGGATAGAGAAGCTCAGCTACGAATCACAAGAAAAATATGCGTAGCTAGCTTCATACAGGGGTTAAGTAACCCGTGAATCCAAGCTAGGGTCCAGGGCCACGGGGCCATTACTTTCGAGAAAGCGGTAGCCTCTGCAAGGCAAGAAGAGGCGGTAATTCTGTCAAAGAAGGCACGAGAAGGGTTGCACATGAAACATAGCTCAGGGGTAAGAGCAGGTAAACCCGATCAGGAAAGGAAGGCACCACTAAGGTGGCATACTAAGCCAACACAAGCAAGTGTTAGGGTGGTCTGTTACAACTGTAACAGGGAAGGCCACATCGCACGGGAGTGCAAGGAGGCACGAACCCGAGGTGCACGCACCGCGTTAGGTAGTACACCCAATGTACAGACAGGGAGCACCCCAAGTAAGATTATATGCAGATATTGCAAAAAACCGGGACACATAGAGCGCGATTGCCGAAAGAAGCAGAGAGATAAGGAAGCCGTGGCGCCGGAAGCCGTGCGCATGGTTAGGGGGAAGTCTCACATGGAATCAGACAGGAGTAGAATCTGTTACCGTTGTGGGAAGAAAGGGCACGTACAAAATGATTGCCGACAGACAGCCCGGGAACCACAAGTAGAAGTGGACCGGCGGAAGTGCTATAATTGTGGCCAGCAGGGTCACCTAAAACGAAATTTCCGGAGGCCAAGATAGGCCAGGGCCAGAGTAGGCGCACGGGAGGCAAGGCCATGAAAGTCCGACGCCAGTGCGATGTTTGCGACCGGTGGTCACATGGAACAAAGGACTGTTGGTTCAAGAGTGGGAAAGGTAATAAGAATAATATCACTCAGACAGGGGCGACAAACTGGAACGGGTCCATAACACAGGGACAGCTATGGAATCCCGTAATTTAAGGAGTCCCAAGGCACGTGACATGGAGGGCACTATAGTAATGCATTGTGGGGGGCCTCTGAGGTTTTTAATTGACACTGGCTCCGATGTCAGCCTAGTGAAGAGGCAATCAGTGCCTAAAAGAGTTACAATCAGTAGAGGCACCACGATCGAATTAACGGGTGTAAGCGAGGGAACTATTTACACCCAAGGGACCGTTCAGTTTGTTATTGGAGGTACTAAACACACAGTGCATGTGGTGGGCAGTGATTTCCAACTATGCCAGGATGGTATAATAGGGAGAGACATCCTAGCTGACAGCGTGATCGACTACCGGGAGGGTCATGTTACGATCCACGGTAAAAGATACCCGCTGGTAGCGAGGGAGGCGAAGATAATCAGCCTCGAGCCTCGAACCCAGAAGGTAGTAGTTATTGAAGTCGATAAGAATCTACCAGTGGGAATTATTGAGAGGGCCGAGGTGGCACCAGGGGTTTACCTCGCAGAGTGTCTAACTAGGTCAGAGCACAACGAGGCAGTAGTCAGCATGATGAACACTACTGAGGAGGAAGTGACTCTGTACAGCCCTCGAGTGCGAATGCAGGAGGTGGATAACACCTGCCTGGCAGAAGTACGAAAGGTACAGCAAGGCAGTAGGGCGGTAACCGGAGAACCGGCTACTCAGAAGCCCAGATCACGCCGAGTGATAGACTGCTTGCGAGTAGACCATCTCACGCAGGTAGATAAGGAGGGTATATACGCCATCTGTGCCGAATACAATGACATCTTCCACCTTGAGGGAGATAGGCTCACGTACACGGACGTTATACGTCACGAGATCCCAACGCCCCGGGATCAACCCCCGATTAATATGCGGCCATATAGACTGCCGGAGGCACAAAAGGGAGAAATACAAGTGCAGATAGATAAGATGCTAGGTGATGAAATTATTGTACCTAGTACATCCCCTTGGAACGCACCATTGTTGTTAGTACCGAAGAAAATGGATGCGTCAGGTAAGCAAAAGTGGAGAGTTGTGATTGACTTCCGAAAATTGAACGAAGTAACGATAGGGGTTAGTTATCCCCTCCCACTCATCTCAGAGCTATTAGATGCTCTAGGTAAGGCCAGGTATTTCAGTACACTTGACCTTTGCAGCGGTTATTATCAGGTGTTATTAAAACCTGAAGACAGGCCCAAGACAGCTTTTTCAGCATTAGGGCGCAAGTACGAATTTGCAAAGATGCCCATGGGGTTGAAAGATGCGCCAGCCACATTCACAAGGCTGATGAATACAGTGCTTACCGGATTGACAGGTATTCAGTGCCTGTGCTATCTAGATGATATAATAGTGTATGGTAGCTCAATAGAGGAGCACAATGCTAAGTTAAGAGATGTTTTTCAAAGGCTGAGAGAAAATACGTTGAAGCTCCAGCCAGATAAGTGTGAGTTCCTGAGGACTGAAGTGACATTCTTAGGGCATGTAATTACTGAAGGATGAGTCTTACCAGACTCACGAAAGGTGCAGGCCGTGAAGGATTTTCCGAGGCCTACCACGAGCCGCCAGATTAAACAATTCTGTGGACTCAGTGGGTATTATAGGAGGTTTATACCCAATTATAGTAAGATCGCGAAGCCACTATATGAATTAGTGAAGAAGGACGTTCCCTTCGTGTGGGGGGATGCACAGGAACAAGCGTTCGAAGCGCTAAAGCAAAAGCTCATTGAAGAGCCTATTTTGCAGTACCCAGATTTTGAAAAACCATTCGTTCTTACCACGGATGCTAGCAACGAAGCAGTGGGGTCCGTGTTGTCACAAAGGCCCGTGGGTAAAGATCTTCCCGTAGCATACGCAAGCAGGACGCTTAATAAGGCAGAAAGAAATTATAGTGTCACAGAAAAAGAATTATTAGGCATTGTTTGGGGTGTAAAGTATTTCAGGCCGTATTTGTTCGGACGGCATTTCACAGTGGTGACAGATCACAAGCCGCTGAAGTGGGTATTCAATGTCCAAGACCCGTCGTCACACCTGCTAAAGTTCCGATTGAAATTGGCAGAGTATGATTTTGAAATCATTTACAAGCAGGGCAAGCAGAACTGCAATGCTGATGCTCTTAGCAGGAATCCCACTGATGCACAGTGTCAAGCGCGAGTGATCAACTCGGCTGGGCACGAGTTACGGCAGGGGGCGGCCGTGGCCACTCATATGGAAACTCGTAGGAGGGTAGCAACGACTTCAAAACCCGAGGACGCTACGGTAGAGGGAATTGAAGCAGACGGTAGTGAGGTCTCCGAGGACGCTAACGCAGAGGAGTCCACGCCCGAAGACAGCTTACCCGAGGTAACCGAGTTGCAGGAGGCTGAGAAATTGGCCATCCTGAAGGAGTGTCATGATTCCTTGGTTGGAGGACACCAGGGAATAGCCCGCACGTACGCCAGGGTACGCGAACGATTACAGTGGAAGGGAATGAAAGGTGATATTGAGCGTTATATACGCTCGTGTCCTTCATGCCAAAGGAATAAGGGGACTTGACCAGACGTCAGAGCGCCAATGGTAATTACGGACACCCCTAGCACGGTCTTTGAGAAGGTATCTCTGGATGTGGTGGGTCCACTTCCGGTGACAGAGCTTGGCAATAAGTATATTTTGACATGCCAGGACCAACTGTCGAAGTACTTGGTAGCTAGTGCCATGCCGAATCAGGAGGCTGAAACAGTGGCACGGACGCTAATTAATAATGTTATAAGCATTTACGGGATACCGGGGCAGATTCTCACTGACCAGGGTAGTAACTTCATGAGCGAAGTTTTCAAGGCACTTTGCAAGAAACTGCGAATTAGGAAAACAAACACAAGCGCTTTCAGACCACAGTCCAACGGTAGCGTAGAGAGATTTCACAAGGTACTAGCAGAGTACCTGAGGCATTATGTTTGCTCAAGTGAGCAAAATGCCTGGGATAAATGCCTGCCCACAGCGAGCTTCGTATATAATACCACCAAGAGTACTAGCACAGGGTTCACACCCTATGAGCTTATTTTTGGAAGGAAGGCGAATATACCAGGTGTATTGCAAAAGCCACCTGAGGTGGATTATAACGAACATAAGAATGTGGTAGAGGAGCTGACGTCACAGCTCAGGAGGAATCATGAAGCCGCTAGGAGGACGCTAGTTGAGCGTAAAGAACTGGAAAGGGCTAATTACGATAAAAAGCAGAACGAAGTCACATTTCGAATTGGTGGCAAGGTACTCTTGCGTAATGATGCATTGCGAAGAGGACGATCTAAAAAGCTGAGTCCGCCATTTGTAGGGCCTTATGAGGTCGTCGACGTTTCAGGGGTAAATTGCACCCTATTGCTTAGTAAGAAAGCAGAAGAGTCAAGGTGCATAAGAATCGGTTGAAAATGTACTTGTAAAAGGACTCCAACGGGTTTAGAACCCGGCTGGGTGCAGAAGCAGCACAGACCGGATTAAGGGGTAAGGATGTATAACGGTTAGCAGATACAGCGACAGTTAAGGGTAACACAGCTGTAAGAGATTGTGTGCGCATGGAGTCAATGTAGTTTATCAGTAGGCACACAGTAATATTTGAACAGCGGACAACAGAGGCGAGCAGCCTAGATAATGCACCGGGTGACATAAGTATGTAAGACGAAATACAGGGATGTCCATAGTGGCCCCGGAGCGGCCATCCTGAGGAAACTAAAACCCCCGTGTGGGTGGCGGGAACCATTAGAATGTTTAGACACGTGATCATTGGTATTAGAATACCCCCAACTGTGAGCCTGCTGCGTCGTAAGAGGCGACAGAAAAGAGGCGTAGCCTGTTGACCACGATGACCTACTGGTCAGGCAGGCACGAATCCCGGTGAGTAGCTCTATGTAATTGAGCCATGTGTTGTGAAGGAACGCGGAAGCTTGCCGTTCATAGTAAATGGAAACCAATCAATGGCATAAGGGTGAATCAGTGTTAACGGTACAAATTATTAAGGGACACATACGTGTGTATAGCAAGTAGAGAAGAAGTGCTCTAAGAGGCACATTTGAGGAAAGCGAAGAGTCAGAACCTCAAATTTCGGCCACGACGAAGTTACACACCCCTTCGTCTCAATGGCAACTAGGAAGATAGCGACAGCTGCTGGTAGGGTTCTTTAATACCCCGCCAAGCTACGGAAAACAAAATTGGGTCGTATTAGAAATTTTAAACAGTCAGACGAACAGAGGTTCGACGGGTGGCACTGAGGTGCTCGTAAGTAAAGGGTTGCACGAAGGCGAGCGTGCAGCCTATATGTGACTCGTCACCCCTAGGGTAGTCGCGGATACGCACCCGTTAGGACAGGGGTAGGGAAAACCGGAAATTAGCTTAGATGAAATGAAACAGAAACCGAGCCATGAAAGGCACATTTTGAGAAGCATTCAGCCAAATGCAAACGGCGATAGTGTTGCCACAGTCCCGAGGCGATTTGTGAAGCCGAGTCTCTATGTAACAGAACTCGAAGTTAAGCGAGCAAGTTTTCGAATTTAGTGTATGACACTGCTGATAGTTTTGTAGCCGCATGCCTAAGCCAGGATGCGAAGCAAAGTCTTTTGAAACTTTAGATGTTGAAGTAGATTAAAATTTTGATGGAAAATCAGTAAAATAGGTAACGAATAACCTTTCTTTACCTTGTAGGTAAGGCAGAAGGCAATGGCACGAATGCTAAGATGGTTCTACACCATGGTGGCGGTGGTAACAGTGACGTCATCACCCCACGGCATAACCGGAGAAGTACTAGACATACAAGTGACACCATACGAGAATACACCTGGAGTATACTTCGACAACCAGGGTGAGATACAGTTGTATAATATGGAATGGACATTAGTTACCTATGTGGATTTGAATCAGCTAAGTGATGTATTTTCAAATATCAGGGAGCATATACACTGGACACAATTGGCATGTATATTGTTAGAGCAGAAAACGAATTTGACATGTCAGCATGACGTTAAGTTGTTGAGTAATCATTTGCAACGAATTAAGGAATCTAAGGAAACGATAGCCAAAATCACCAGACCAAGTGGGGAGACAGATAATACCAGACCGAAAAGGGGATTGATAAATGCTGTAGGTTCAATAGCCAAAGCGTTATTTGGAACATTAAGTCAGGATGATGCAGATAAGTATGAGTCACAAATAAGTGAGTTAGAAAGAGAGCAACTCTCAATGATTAAGGTCACTAAAGAACAGATGTTAGTGGTTAAGTCCACGTTACAAACAATGAACAGCACCATCTACGATGTAACTGCAAACGAGAAGAGGTTGACTCAGGGTTTAAATGAAATCAGGACATATTTGTCCAATAGTACGCTTCGGATTACAGAAGCATTTCAGCCAGAAGAGTTAGAAATCTCATTAAACAGGCATTTAATTGAGATAGAAGGCTTACTTGTACAGCTGTATGAGCAGTACAGTGTGGTACTGTCAGGCATCATGAATGCACCTTGTAGGTAAGGCAGAAGGCAATGGCACGAATGCTAAGATGGTTCTACACCATGGTGGCGTTGGTAACAGTGACGTCATCACCCCACGGCATAACCGGAGAAGTACTAGACGTACAAGTGACACCATACGAGAATACACCTGGAGTATACTTCGACAACCAGGGTGAGATACAGTTGTATAATATGGAATGGACATTAGTTACCTATGTGAATTTGAATCAGCTAAGTGATGTATTTTCAAATATCAGGGAGCATATACACTGGACACAATTGGCATGTATATTGTTAGAGCAGAAAACGAATTTGACATGTCAGCATGACGTTAAGTTGTTGAGTAATCATTTGCAACGAATTAAGGAATCTAAGGAAACGATAGCCAAAATCACCAGACCAAGTGGGGAGACAGATAATACCAGACCGAAAAGGGGATTGATAAATGCTGTAGGTTCGATAGCCAAAGCGTTATTTGGAACATTAAGTCAGGATGATGCAGATAAGTATGAGTCACAAATAAGTGAGTTAGAAAGAGAGCAACTCTCAATGATTAAGTCACTAAAGAACAGATGTTAGTGGTTAAGTCCACGTTACAAACAATGAACAGCACCATCTACTATGTAACTGCAAACGAGAAGAGGTTGACTCAGGGTTTAAATGAAATCAGGACATGTTTGTCCAATAGTACGCTTCGGATTACAGAAGCCTTTCAGCAAGCAGAGTTAGAAATCTCATTAAACAGGCATTTAATTGAGATAGAAGGCTTACTTGTACAGCTGTATGAGCAGTACAGTGTGGTACTGTCAGGCATCATGAATGCACAGGTAGGAGTTATCCAGGTACAGATAATATCACCGGATGACATCATAGAGAGTTATAAGAAAGCCCAGGAGGACTTTCCCAAGGGGCTGTCTCTGCCATTTGAATTAAGGTCAGCTTACGGTTATCTGGTCTACAAGGTGGCTACAGTGGAAGTGTTTACAAGTGAGAATTATCTTGTGTATGTTATCAGGACACCCCTTACAGACAGAGTGGTTTATAGTGTGTATCATATGATCCCATTCCCCACCTACATGAAGAGTAATCCCCTCCACTTTGTGTACATTCAAGAGGCCAAGGACTATATATTGATGGACAAAGAAAAGCAGTCATTTGCGCAATTAGATAGGGAACAGGTGAGGCAGTGTAAGGTAGTGTCTGCCACGTGGAGGTTGTGTCATGCTCAGTTCCCTGTTAATATGGTTCACTCGTAAGACAGTTGCGCAGTGAAGATACTCAGTGGAGTTAGCCAGGTACCGGAGAATTGTGATAAGAGAGTACTACCAGTACAGCGATTGCTGTGGATACCTATAAGGGAAAACAGGTATATTTATGTGTCTCCAGGCGAGACAAGGGTCACCTGCATGTGTAAGGACACTGCAAGTGATATTGGGTTAACTGGCACTGTGGGTGAGTGGATAGCGTGTCGGCCTACTAACCCCAAGATTGCAGGTTCGCCCCTGACCGTGGTAAGTGATTTTTGAAAGGCGGCAAAAATACGATACGTATGTCATACGATGTTGGCATGTCAAAGAACCCATTTGAATTCAGTAGGCCGAGTTCATAATGGCAAAATTAATCTCGGGAGTTTCCGCCAGCACAAAGTTCCTCATTTCTCTACAAGAAAGCGCTATTGTGTTCAAGGAGATTAGATATCTAACATCTAACCTCCTTGACTTTCATAGTCAAGGAACTACGAAATTCGACATGCAAGCTACCCTCTGGGTGTCAAATAGCAAAGCTTGCACCAGGCACCCGAGGCCATACGATATTATTATTATTAACTGGCACAGGTATTGTTGTGTTAAGTCCAGGGTGTACGTTGTACAGCCCACATAGTAAGGTACAAGGGGTAGGTAAAATAAACACTACTCGAGGTAAGGACTTAGTGCCAGATTTGATACTTAATTATGACTGCTGCGAGCAGATTGGTAGTGAGATTAAGTTAGAGCAGGTACCGGAGGTTAATAAACTGCCACTGAATAATTTGTTAAATCATGTGAATGATTTAAAGTGGGCCACGCACAAAACAGAAGAGGTGGAGGACTTGGTAAGAAAACAAGAAGAAGACATACAAAGTCAGATGATGTATAAACATTTCAATGTATATAAGTATATTGTACTAACTATGGCAGGTACAATTGGGATAATTTTATGGTGCTATTGTTGCAATTGTTGTTGTGATTGTCCTAAATTAGGGTTTCCAGCCAAAAAATGGTTTGATGATGCAAGGTCGCATTGCCCAAATATTTGCATAAGGCAAACAGTAATTACGAGGGAAGGCAAGGCTAGGTCTTCAGACGAAGACATTACGATATTCCAACGTCCCAGGCAACTTCGAGGACGCCCGGAGATGTCTGAGGAAATCCTGGAATTACATTCTAGGCCTGCTGAAGGACGCTTCGGTACGCCTACAAGGGCTATTGTAGATTCAGATATGAGTGCGAGTCAGGTCGCATTACAGCCTTCACCCTCAACACAAAGTCGCAGATCATTACGACTCGACAGTAACAGAGTGTAATATTGGGACAGAAATGAATGCAAGGAAGATTGCACCCATTTCTTCCCTGGGGAGGGAGGTGTCGTGACTGTGAACCTCCATGAATCAGAACCCAGGACTGCGGTTCGGAGGAACATTATATAAGGGCAATAGAGTTATTATTATTATTATTACTAAGTTGGATGTGAGCTTTTGTAAGCCAGAATGTACATTTCTCAAGGAAATAAGACTGTTGGAGCCAGGATGTGTACAGAGGTCTGTAAATATTGATGGTACAGAAGGACATTTAGTCGAGCACTCTGAAGTGTAGAGAGAGTGATTCATGGTCACAAACCAGGCCAGAAATTGAACCCTAAATGTCACGTAGACGCGAGTATGAGCAGTTGCCGCTCGCTTAGGGAGCAGCACTTGCTAGGCACTGAGGATGGGATGGACCAGGCCTCAGTGGAAGGGGGAGATGGACTCTGGGTCATCTCCAGTGGGATATAATGGTATCCAAAATGGCGAGCGACAGAGTAGTAGAGTCGAAGAGTGGCAGGAGAGTTGTTACAAGAGAGATGCAGAGGAGTTGCAGAGTGGCAGAGTAACAGTTGTTCTCACGCCTCAGTTCTTGCCAGAGCAACGTTGTAACGCGCGCGAGCAGAATTCAGCCTCGCGGAGGCATGCTAGATGTCAAGTAGCAGTAAAGACTTAGTAGCGCTAATACAGACCTGCGTGCACTTCCAGCAGTAACTTCACATAATTTGTATATAGTGTATATACACTTCGACTGCCAAGGGCATAATAAATCGGCAGTAGTCCAAGGGAAGTTCATCTTTTATTCCGGAAGTTCCGGGACTAGTCTACGAAACCTCAAGTTCCCTTATCTAGTAAACCGCTCGGCTAGAAGGGAAAATCGTCGGAGGAGCTGTCAACCTACCAGAACGTCTCACAGGCCAGGTAGGTCACGACAATGTAACTCAGATTGAAATGACTCACACAATGTAGAGTGGAAATACTCACAAAAGGTAATATTTAGTTTTCGTTAGCGTTTTACCCTCCAGGGTTGGCTTTTCCCACGGACTAAGCGAGGGATCCCACCTTTACTGCCACTGAGGGCAGTGTCCTGAGACTCTGAGTAAGGGACACAACTGGGGTGTGTGACCAGCACTACGCCCAAGCGGCCTCACCTGCAAAGCGAACAGGGGGCCTGATGAAGGGATGGGAAGAGTGGGACGGTTAGGCAAGGAAAATGGGAAGGAGGCAGCCGTGGCCTTACAGTAGGGACCATCCCGGCGTTTGCCCGAAGACGAAGTGGGAAACCACGGAAAACCACTTCGAGGATGGCTGAGGTGGGAATCGAACCCCCTCTACTCATTTGGGCCACCCGAGGCTGAGAAGACCCCGTTCCAGTCCTCACACCACTTTTCAAATTTCGTGGCAGAGCCGGGAATCGAACCCAGGACCCCCGGGGCGGCAGTTAACCGTGCTGACCGCTACGCTACGGAGGCGACCCCAAAATGCAATTGAAATTAATAATATTTACAAATGCAAATGAGATTGAAAATACGTACAAAATACAATTGAGGTTCAAAATACTTACAAAATGCAATTGAAATTGAAAATGCTTACAAAATTTATGGTAGATTCAAACTACTCATTGGATGGTCAATACTCACAAAATGTAATTTAGATTCAAAATACCCACAAAATGCAATTGAGAATCAAAATACTTACATAATGCCTACCATCCAAAATGCTATTTAGATTGAAAATACTGCGAAAAGAGGTTTAGGTAGAAAATACAAAATGCAATTGAAATTCAAAATATTCACAAAAGCCCCAGCCCCTGTATTGAAAGACTAACTAAAAGGCAATGTAGAATGTCAATCCTTACAAAATGCAATCGAGGTTGAAAATACCCGCAAAATGCAATTTAGGGTTGAAAAGACTTACAAATTGCAACGTAGATTGAAAATACCTACCAAATGGAGTGTAGATGCAAAATATTCCTTAATGGGAATTTCGATACACGGGGAGCCAATTAACAAAATCAGTGCGGGAATCTTAAAGAGAAAAGGAAATGTAATGAAAAAATACAAGAGATCTGACTCCTCGAAGAAGGAGGGATCAGGAAAGGTGAGACAAGGGTCAATTAAGGCGGGAAAGTGAAAGACTCCCTAGGCCTCGGATACCCTAATACCGTCGAGGTCGGAAAAGAACAAGAATTGACCAAGGGAGGTCGACAGCAAAGAAGACAGAGAGGAGCCCGGCACAAGTAAGTGGAAGAAATGCCAGACTCAGCTGGGGTCCCGTGGTCGCCAACTCACGTCCCACTAGTCGTGAGCCCCTGCGGAAGAAAGATGAGAAAAGGGTCAAGTGAGGCAAGAAAGTGAAAGACACTCTAGGCACGTTCCACTAGTCTTGAGACCCTGGGGGTAGTCAGTCGGTAATGTCACAACCGAGAACCAAAACTGAACGGATTCTCTGACACCGCTGTAAAGATTCGCGTGTAAACCAACCGTCCCGTCGGGTCTTGTATTGCACAGAACAGTCATCAAGAGTGTGCCTGTTCATTTGTCACTTCCCATGCTCTGAAGAGAATTTAAAACAGCAGCGTGGAAATGTATTGAAATTAATTTTATTATCACATCGGTTCCAATAATTTCCATGATAGAATATTACTGTCTGTTAACCAATTACATATTAATTATCCCTGCAATGAGCATAATGAGTAGTGAATTAGTGATTAGTAAATAAATGGGCAAATTAATATTTACCATCAAATTAGCGTCAGTCATACATAAATATATATCATCGCTTAACTAATTAAACTATAAATCAATCGCATCGGCTCCGAACAGTACTGGAAGTGCTAGAAGAATCGTAGTGGAGGGTCTACCGTACCCAGTATATCGTCGCTGGACATGCAATACCTTGTATCTGACAATGTTCTTTTCCAATTGTTTCCATATGTTAGGTCCCGCCTCGCAGCTGTGTGTGGATGTGCTGTCCAACAGAACAAGAACAAACATTCTAAATATAATCTTCGTCCAGAAGCTCACGCATTAAAATTTAAAAAACTACAGATCTGTTGCAAAAAGTGTTAAGAAAAACAAGAAAAATATAAGTCCTGATAAAAACTGCGGGAATACAAGAGATGTGGATGTGAAACTATGTAAGTGGAAATACAGGGCGCCAGGAAATGTTGTCCGCACTGACTATCACACTCTGGGGCAGCCGGCATATCGAGTCCAGGGGTAGGAGACTGGAAACATTCTGTCAGGATCACATCAGTAGTTACGTTGGCATCACGCCTGTTCCTTGTATCAAAATAAACAGACAGTAAACATTGTACTCACCACAGCCATTCATAACTGATGCTGGAAGTGCTGATGACACACACGCTCGCTTATTGCAATACACACTGACAAGTTACACATACTTTCCTTTTAATGCTCAACTGGTGTTATATAACATCGGCCAAATATCCCAAATTCACAAAAAATCCCCTTATCCCTTTCCTAAATATATTTGTCTAAATGTCCCACAATTTGGGACAAATCCCACGGGTTGGCAACACGATTTCGACAGCCTACAGCCCACACGTGTGTGATTCACCCTGTCAAGGACACAGTGGTACCAACTAAACTGCTGATGCTACCTCTGGCAGTCACTGCGGAGAGCATTTCCTGGCGCCCTGTAGCAAGGTTAGAACTGATAGTTGGGTATGTATTTGCGAAGTAATGCAGAAATAATGGAACGAAAACGTTGGAATAAGTAACAATAAACATTTCCACTTATATAGTTTCACATCCACATCTCTTCTATTGCAAGCTGTTTTTATCAAGACTTATTATATTTTTCATGTTTTTCTTAACACTGTTTGAACCAGATCTGTTTTAATTTTTTTAATTTTGATGTGTGAGCTTTTGGACGAAGAATATTTTTGGAAATTTTGATAACATTCTCTGTTATGGCAAATGTATATTAAGCATATGTTGTTGCACATTTTCTTGTCCTAAATTACGCTGAGGACTGTCACACAATGTGTCTCAAACCGATACGATATTAAAGAACAATATATATTGACTCATGGTTATATAAATGTTATTATAAATATCAAAGCCTGAAGCACCCGAAGGAAGATCAATGTTCCTTTATCACTTATTTCAAGCTCTTCATATCATGTCATTCCGAAACACTTGTACCAAGCCTCTTCGAAGGCCACACGTACTGTAATTTCAGAGGATGAAGCCAGTGTTGTGGAATGAAGTAAAGTGAGAAGCAATGCGCCCCCCACTTGCGGTTACTGGAGCGCGCTGGAATGCTGGAGGCCAGCACACGGAACAACTTCCACTAATGGAGCAGTAATGTTACAATGTTGGCTAGCCTGAAGGCAGCTGACCCATTCTCTATGACAATCTATTTTCCGATTGGCCTATATATTGGTTGGTGATGATAATTATTGCTGTTTTATGGGGCCTAACATCTAGGATATCGGCCCCTAATGTTTTGGGTGATAGTGAAATGTGAGATGAGAATGAAAACTATAACTAATACAAACTACAGACTTACATACTAGAAGAAGAAATGGTAAACAGATAAAGGATAAGGCAAATAAAGGACAGGAAGAAAATAAATGCCATCAACCGTCGAAGAATGAGGATTGGGGGACTGGAAAGGGAGGAGAGCCATGAAAGGCAGATAGGAAAGGGAAAGAGGAGAGTGCCTGCTCCGAAGTCAATGGGAGAAGGGGAAGAACAAACCCAGCTCAGGAATCCCTCGCGGTCGCCAACTCCCAAACTCACCAGCCATAAGCCCTTGAGGGTGTAGCACTATCCAGGGTGCACCGGAAGTGGTGGGGCTACAAACACCCTGTCTCCTTAAGGGCCTTGTGCAGAAGGTAGCAGACATCATGAAAAGAAAAAGAAGGGTGACCCCTCGAACAACGAGGGTATCAGGAAAGATGAGACAAAGGCCAATTAAGGCGGGAAAGTGAAAGACTCCCTAGGCCTCGGATACCCTAATACCGTCGGGGTCGGAAAAGAACAAGAGTTGAGGAAGGGGGGCCGATTGAAAAGGTGACAGTGAGGAGACCGGCACAAGTAAGTGAAAGCAATGTCGGACTCAGCTGGGGTCCAGTGGTCACCAACCCACATTCCACAAATTGTGAGCCCCTAGTGGGGGGGGGGAGAAAGGAAGGAAGGAAGAAAGGTAGGAAGGAAGAAAGGACGGAAGGAAGGAAGAAAGGAAGGAAGAAAGAAAGGTAGGAGGGAAGAAAGGAAGAAAGAAAGAAAGAAAGAAAGAAAGAAAGAAAGAAAGAAAGGAAGAAAGGGAGGAAGGAAGAAAGGGAGGAAGGAAGAAAGGAAGGAAGGAAGAAAGGGAGGAAGAAAGGAAGGAAGAAAGGAAGGACGGAAGGAAGAAAGGAAGGAAGAAAGGACGGAAGAAAGGAAGAAAGAAAGGAAGGAAGAAAGGAAGAAAGGAAGAACGGAAGGAAGAAAGGAAGGAAGAAAGGAAGGAAGGAAGAAAGGAAGGAAGAAAGGAAGGAAGGAAGAAAGGGAGGAAGAAAGGAAGGAAGAAAGGAAGGAAGAAAGGACGGAAGGAAGAAAGGAAGGAAGAAAGGACGGAAGGAAGAAAGGAAGGAAGAAAGGAAGGAAGAAAGGAAGGTAGGAAGGAAGAAAGGAAGGAAGAAAGGACGGTAGGAAGAAAGGAAGGAAGGAAGAAAGGACGGAAGGAAGAAAGGAAGGTAGGAAGGAAGGTAGGAAGGAAGAAAGGACGGAAGGAAGAAAGGAAAGAAGAAGGAAGG
The DNA here is from genome assembly GCA_946902985.2 of Meconema thalassinum. Classification (NCBI taxonomy): domain Eukaryota; kingdom Metazoa; phylum Arthropoda; class Insecta; order Orthoptera; family Tettigoniidae; genus Meconema; species Meconema thalassinum. The sequence goes on along the minus strand of OX336393.1, from coordinate 502,039,055 downwards.
AAGAAAAGACGGAAGGAAGAAAGGAAGGAAGAAAGGAAGGTAGGAAGGAAGAAAGAAAGAAAGAAAGAAAGAAAGAAAGAAAGAAAGAAGGAAAGAAAGGAAGGTAGGAAGGAAGGAAGAAAGAAAGGAAGAAAGAAAGGAAGGAAGAAAGAAAGAAAGAAAGAAAGAAAGAAAGAAAGAAAGAAAGGAAGAAAGGAAGGTCGTAAGAAAGGAAGGAAGAAAGGAAGAAAGGAAGGTCGGAAGAAAGGAAGACAAGAAGGAAGGAAGGAAGGAAGAGAGAAAGGACGGAAGGAAGAAAGGAAGGAAGAAAGGACGGAAGGAAGAAAGAAAGAAAGAAAGAAAGAAAGAAAGAAAGAAAGAAAGGAAGGAAGGAAGGAAGGAAGGAAGAAAGAAAGAAAGGAAGGTCGGAAGAAAGGAAGACAGGAAGAAAGGAAGGAAGAAAGGACGGAAGGAAGAAAGGAAGGAAGAAAGGACGGAAGGAAGGAAGAAAGAAAGAAAGAAAGAAAGAAAGAAAGAAGGAAAGAAAGGAAGGAAGGAAGGAAGAAAGGGAGGAAGAAAGGAAGGAAGGAAGAAAGAAAGAAAGAAAGAAAGAAAGAAAGGAAGAAAGGAAGGTCGGAAGAAAGGAAGGAAGAAAGGAAGAAAGGAAGGTCGGAAGAAAGGAAGGTAGGAAGGAAGGAAAGAAAGGAAGGAAGGAAGAAAGGAAGGAAGAAAGAAAGAAAGGAAGGAAGGAAGAAAGAAAGAAAGAAAGAAAGAAAGAAAGAAAGAAAGAAAGGAAGAAAGGAAGGTCGGAAGAAAGGAAGGAATAAAGGAAGAAAGGAAGGAAGAAAAGAAGGTCGGAAGAAAGGAAGACAGGAAGGAAGGAAGAAAGAAAGGAAGAAAGAAAGGAAGGTAGGAAGGAAGGAAGAAAGAAAGGAAGGAAGGAAGAAAGGAAGACAGGAAAGAAGGAAGGAAAAGGAAGAAAGAAAGAAAGAAAGAAAGGAAGAAAGGAAGAAAGGAAGAAAGGAAGGAAGAAAGGAAGGTCGGAAGAAAGGAAAGAAAGGAAGGAAGGAAGAAAGCAAGGAAGAAAGGAAGGAAGGAAGGAAGAAAGAAAGAAAGAAAGAAAGAAAGGAAGGAAGGAAGGAAGAAAGAAAGGAAGGTAGGAAGGAAGAAAGCCAAGGGCTCTAATCAGGTAGCCTGTGACTGGAGCTGTATCCAGCGGGTCAGCAGACCGACAGTGTCATTCTAATGAGAACAAAGCGGACGCCCCCGTGAAATATGAAGTATCTCCGTGATACCGTAATGAGGCGAGAACACCACATCTGATTTATGAGGCCTAGGCTTTGACCGAGTCAACACGCTAGCAAATGCACTGCGCTTTTCTTCAGTCACCGCGCCGCCTGAAATGAAGACAATACCGAGCAGTAGATACAAGAAGCCAGATATTCTGACATAAAATAATAATCTATAGCAATACCGATGTGTATTTAATAAGAGTATTACACGTTAGTTAATAATAATTCTTTTACTCTTGAAGTGCCAGGAATGATATTTCATTAATAGAGACCGTATTATTTGAAAATGAAAATGCATATTTTGTGGGTTTAATGAATTTATTGCTTATTCTGAACATAACAGCATATTTTAGTATATTATGCATTTGAAATTAGGTATAAATTAAACATCTTGAACAAAATTGGTTTTGCCTCCGTGTTGGAGATCCCTTGTAAGAAAATTCCTGAGCAACAGATAACTTGATAACAGTACAGGGTCATCGAAAATGGTTGCAGCAATTTTAAAAAATTCATAGCTCAGGAACCATTTGGGATATTAAAACGAGTATTTCTTTCGTTAAATTTATCAACTCAAAAAGTATTTTTCATTCCTTAAAATTACATTATTTAAATGACTCATGGTGGTTCCGTATTGATATGCTAGAATAGTTATTAACAAGAAAAGTACATCTGCCTGAATCAATACTATAAAGAAACAAGAAGTTCCGTAACGAACTAAAGAGCCTAATTTTCGTAAAATTTAAGATTCATGCCAATGATTAATCTATATGGATCTATCTAGAACAATGACGAAATTAAGTTGGTAATATCAAAAATTCTAATTAGTTCGAAATACTGTATACCTGGCATAATATAGCCTAATAGAGAACTACAGTTGGCAGCCCTGGTGACGGAATATATTCTTAGTTCCATCTCTTAAGGTACAGAATACAAAATTTGGTGGAAGTTACATGCATTTTAAAATTGGACCTATCAGCAGGCTTAGAATCATGTTGGCATCACTGACACATCAGTTACTCCGAATTAATCTAGAATGCCAGGTACTACAAGTGTGCAAAGTTTAGAGCTATTGGCTTGCATACTTTCTGATATATTGATATTAGGGTAACAAAAATAGAGACATTATTTATTAACAGTTGGCAGCCCTGGTTACTCTTAAGAATCGGCATAGTCATATCTGTTATGGTAGACATAGCACACACGAAATTTGGTTGAAATCCAAATGATAGTATAGAAGTTACATGTATTTAAAGTTGGACCTCTCAGCAGGCTTAGAATCATGTTTGTAGCACTGATGTATATAAGTTACTCCAAATTAATATAGAATGTCAGGTATTATACGTGTGCATAGTTTAAAACTGTCGGCTTGCATACTTTCTGATATATGGGTAATTGGATTAAAAAAATAGAGAGCATTTATTAACAGTTGGCAACCCTTGTGGCTCTTAAGAATACGCTCAGTTATATCTGTTTATGTACACATAGCAAATACGAAATTTGGTTGAATTCCAATTGATAGTGTAGAAGTTATATGCATTTAAAAATTGGACCTATCAGCAGGCTTATAATCATTTTGGAACACTGCCATGTATGGCCTCCTGGAAATTAAGCTGCAATATTATTATCTATACGTGTGCCAATTTTGAAATAGCTCCCATTCATACCTTCCAAGATATCCAACATGGAGCTCAAATTTCAATTGCGATTATTCAGCAATTGGTAGCACTGACATCATTTTCAAATACGGCATTGAGATATTCAGGTATATATCTTTTCTCCTACCAAATTTTGTTTCGATTGCTGCAGCCGTTTAGGAGTTGATAGGGGGGGGAACACTAACACACAGCCAGACAGAAAGACAGAAGGATAGACAGACAGACAAGCACACATAATGACAGACAAACAGACAAACATTTGCCCGATTTCATAAGTCTACTTTTTCGTCATTTTTGCAAAATGTGAAAAGTAGGCAAAAAATTAATTATTAAACTTGTTTTCAGTACATGTTTCGAGGATTAATTACATTTTATCCCCTTCATCAGCTATTGAAAAAAAGCGTAGCACAGTAATAAGATACGTATTTAAACATAATATGGTGCACCATAAAAGTTAGGTTATAAGAACAGAATAAAATGAAATGATATAGATGGTGACGGTGAGCAGCTTGGAGGTGCTTATGACAAATAGTAGTTCCGTATTAGATTTAAATACGTATCTTATTACTGTGCTACGCTTAATTTTTCCCCAATGTCTGATGAAGGGGATACAATATAATTAATCCTCGAAACATGTACTGAAATAGTACATTATGCAACGAGCGTATAATGGCTATAATTAAGACACGAGTATCTTTATAAAACGAGCGTATGCGAGTTTTATAATTTCCATACGAGTGTCTTAATTACCATTATAGGTGAGTTGCATACGACTGTTTATGTTCGACGATAATTATATCTTTATTATATGTTTTAACATAAATATTCATAAATATCTGTTCAGTCACTAGAATGTTGTGATCGGGTGCCGCGGTGAGTAGTATATCTCTGTTTACCAAGCTCTGTGGACAACCGACGCATGCGCTCTGTGTGCTTCAATGCCATATGTTCAGATTGTGCTCCAGTATTCAGTAAAACCGTCACCGAAGTCGTTTCAAAACCACGCGCTGTGTAGAAATTGATTTTGGGGATATTAAGGTACAGTGCCATTTCTTGTCTCATATTCACCAGTTTATTTACGCGAACATATGGACGGTGCAATTTCAGTAATGTATATAGACATGTTGGATTTTGAGCGCATGCGCGAAGGTATCCTTATCTAATTGGTCACACAACTGATTCTTGAGATCTGATTGGTGGGAGAAAATGTTTCATTATGAAAAATAGTGTTATAATGAGCCTCATTATGATACAGTGTACTGACACGTAATAGTTAGGGTCGAACATAATCAAGTTTAATAATTAATTTTTTCTTTATAGTATTGATTCAGGTGGATGTTCTTTTGTTGTTAATAACTATTCCTTATAATGTTTCTATGTGCCCTCGACTGTTTCGTCACTCGTTCTAGGGCGTCCGGGGGACTACTTCATGTCAACGCTGCCAGTTTACTGAAACTGTTGATACTGCCGTCTAATGCTATTCGCATGAGGGGATCCCTATCATAAACACGTAAGAAAGTGCGCTGAACAGTTATAACAGATTTAAACTCCACTAACCACAACACACACTGTGCTTTCTGCTGAACTGTCGCCATTGCAATCACACTACTGAAACAGTGGCGTGGCAGCTTTCTGTCGCGCACTCATTCTGCGCATAAGCTGAAGGTCACGGGCGGAGTACAGTCACATCTAAAACTAAAACTTGCGGAGTTACTGATTAGTTTTCAGGTCATATTATTAATTTATCTCACTTACAACAAGAGATATGATTTGCTGCAACCTGTTTCGATTTTTTTTGTCGTGTGGCCTCCTGAGAGGCCGAGTGCAAGTCTTTCTAGTCGACGTCCGTGGGCGACCTGCGCGTCGGGATGAGAGATGGAATGGATGAAGAATGAAATTGGGCAAGGATGTTGAAGGAAGCGGCCATGGCCTGTCAGAAGGTACCATCCCAGCATTTGCCTGGTGTTGAAAATGGGAAACCAGGGAAAACCATTTCAAGGACGGCCGACGGTGGGACTCGAACCCACGTGTCTACCGAGTCAGCAGAGAGCTTGGCCCCATGACCTAACGCTGTGCTTTAGCGAGCGTAGCCACTGCTGACGGTACCTGTTTCGATGACCCTGTATTTTAAGCGTGGCTAATTCAAGAAAGGAATGGGGTAGGACATTCCTTTCACCATCCCGGCAGCCAGTAGCCCGGGGTTAGTTTTGTGAGGAGTTTCTTCAGTTAAAGTGTTAATTTATTCTTAGTCTGCCTATCCTTTGCTGAAAATGCCTAAAGAGTAGAGCAGCAGAAAGTATGTGTTAAATCACTGGGAGGTGGCTTTGGAGAAGTAGTTGGTAGCATGCTGAGCTTCTATGCCCAAGATCTCGGGTTCAAATCCGGCCGAAATCGTCGGTTGTTTTAAGAGCGTTAAAATCCCTCAGTATGCCTTTCTTCGAAGGGGAATAATGCCGGTGGTCCCATGTCATAGATTTATGGCATGTTAAAGAACCTTCCACTAATTACACCTGTATGAAGCTAAATTGAATAGGTTAAAATGTAAACAATGCTCTTAGGTTCCTACGTTCGTTGCCAAGAGACGACTGCGGTGGCGTCTGGTAGCTAAGTTCTGAATTAGTAGTCGTTGACGATGGCGTTTGGCGACAAAAGTAGGAACTATTTGAAAAATTCAAAATTCTGCAGTCCTTACTTGAATTAAAAAAACAGATAACACACACTAATACAGTCATCACAATTAACACCGGTTATCTGACAGATTCTACACACACCCAAAATACACGGAGCTACATGACCGCGTTGTCGCAGCCCCTGAACTTAGGAACCAACCTACCGACTAAATCAGTGGGTGTCAGGTAATAGTGATTGATGGCGTTGCCGTTTATTGCTGGAAGGAAGTGAAATGTAAAAAGAAATTTCAACTTGAACAACATGCGAAAACGACGGCATATATTACGGCAAAGGAGGGCAAGAGGAGTGAATAAGATTGGCTTATTGTTAAGTGCATTTTCTACTTTTTTTGCTTACTTTCGATTTTTGCAAAAAATGAAAGTAGACTTATGAGATCAACACAGGGAGAACAAGATGTTCAGTAAAGAACATATAGCCTACTTTCTCCTAAATGTATGAGTATAGTTATAACTCGTTGTTGTTATTATCAAAGAGTATAATAGAACTATTCTTTGTTGAAGGCCATAGAAACGATTTTCCTCTACCAAACGCCACAATCTAGATAAAAACTGCTACCATCATTGAAGAAAGAAAGATAAGAAGTATCTCAAGAATGTTATGGATCTGGAGACATAATCGACCGGACTGGCTGCGTGGCTCGGCGGTAACGTTCTCGCTTGCTGGGCCCTAGGTTGCAGGTTCGTATCCTGGCGCAGTCAGCTGGCATTTGAGGGTGCACAAATGCGAGGGAGCCGTGTCAGTACATTTACTGGCACGTTAAAGATCCCCTTCGGGCCAAAATTCCGGCACCCCGGTGTCTCTAAAATCAGCAGTAGTTAAAAGGGATGTAAAACCAATAACATTATTATTATTATTACGACCTGCCGTGGTCAACATCCAACTTTGAGTTGAGGCATGTCTTTACACGTCTGGTTGTGCATGGCTTTCACAACCCTAATTGAATTAACAAATCTTTCCATGACCCTACAGAGACGTGTGTATACAAACTATGTGGATATTTTCGATAATATAATCCTAACAGAGCGAGTGCATTCTAGCGGTCAGAAGAAGAAACTTTTCAATAAAATCTGGAAGTTACCTTTTTGGCAGCTAGATGTCTCGAGTAAATCTGCTGGCGAATTATGTTTTAATTAAATATATATTTTACACCATAATGTGCACAATATAACGCTTAATAACATTTTCAAGTAACGCAAAATAGGCTGTTACAAACCCTTTAAAATAAAAAGTTAAAATGTATCGTAGTATCATCTTGTCATTCTTCAAATTCGATGCGCATAGAATGATAATGGTATAGTAATCAATGGATCCCCACGTAGACTAGTCGTGACATCTATTGGTGAAATATCGAACAATATAATCCTAACAGAGCGAGTGCATTCTAGCGGCCAGAAGAAGAAACTTTTCAATAAAATCTGGAAGTTACCTTTTTGGCAGCTAGATGTCCCGAGTAAATCTGCTGGCGAATTATGTTTTAATTAAATATATATTTTACACCATAATGTGCACAATATAACGCTTAATTTTAAAACATCTGAGTCATTACAAAACAATAAACATATAACATTTCAAGCAAAAAACCTAGCTCTGATCGGGTTTGAACCATAGGCATTTGAGCGATAGTCTAACGCTCTACCACTGAGCTAATTGTGTCAACGAATATCGTTCTATTTAAAATGACTTACATAGAACTTGTTAGCAAATAATGATTTATACTAAACGATTTCATCACTGGAGTATATTATTTATATATAAAGCATTTCATACAAAGTTTATTTATTTTTTATCAGTACGCTATATTGCATGCAATACTCAAATTAGTGAAATATAAGTCCGGCACAAGATATCCGCTGCCATCTTGTCTTATTACTGAATCAGTTCAGCTTTTTAAAATCACGTCTGCACTATAGTATTACAAAATAAACTTTTAATTTCGAACGTGCCTCTTCCTTTAGAACAGTTAAAACGATTCTCGGCTCGATAATCGGAACTGGTGGGTCCCATGATATGGATTATAAAGTTTGCATAATTCGCACGGCCGCCATCTTGAAATGGTATGGCGGACGACCTTGTAATTTGGTCACAAGACGCATCCTATACGAAGGTATGTTGTTACCAAATTTGGTAGAGATCGGATGATTTGGTTAGTCGTTATTTGATTTTACGTTTTGAACGTTTGAGTGGCCGCCATTCAGTTTTAGTAAAGATGGAGGCGATATAAAACATTACACTGAGGTGTCCTTTGCTAGTGCTACCTTTGTACCAAATTTCGTTCAATTTGCATTCACCGTGTTCGAATTGATAGGGGGGGACAGACATTCAGAGTACACACACTCACACACACACAGACACACACACACACACACAGACTCACACACACACACACACATACACACACACACACACAGACTCACACACACACATACACACACACAGACAGACACACTTTTTTCGCCCTGTGTTGATCTCATAAGTCTACTTTCATTTTTTGCAAAAATCGAAAGTAGGCTAAAAATAGTGTGTCTGTGTGTGTGTGTACTCTGAATGTCTGCCCCCCCCCCCTAGCAATTCGAACATGGTGAAACCGAATTGAACGAAATTTGGTACAGATGTAGCACTAGCAAAGGGCACCTCAGTGTCAAGTTTTCTATCGCCGCCATCCTGACGGAAACGTAATGGCGGCCACCCAAATGTTCAAAGCTAAATCAAATTACGACTAACCTAATCATCTGTCTGATCTCTACCAATTTTTTCAACATTATACCTTTATGTATGAAGAATCTTTGATCAAACTACAAGGTCATCAGCCCAATAATTTGCGGATGGCGGCCGTGTATGTGTGCAAATCGATTTCCGCTATCAATTCAAACACGATGACACCGAATTGAACGAAATTTGGTACAGGTTGCAAAAGACAACATAGTGCCATGTTTTATATCGCCGCCATCTTGACGGAAATGTAATGGCGGCTACCCAAATGTTAAAAGCTTAAATCAAATTACGAACAACCTAATCATCAGATCCCTACCAAATTTTGCAACAACATACCTTTTTGTGGGAAGCATCTTTTGACTGAACTACAAGGTCATCAGCCCTATAGATTGCAGATAGCGGTAATGTATGTGTGCAAATCGATTCACCATATCAATTCAAACATGGTGAAACCGAATTGAATGAAATTTGGTACAGAGGTAGCACTAGTCAAGGACACCTCATATTCATGTTTAATATCCGTCTAACATGTATTTTAACAAGCTACTACAACCAACATTCAAGTGTACTCCTTGAAAAGGACATAGAGTTATAACAATACCCATGCATTTATGAGAAAGTAGGCTATATGTTCTTTACTGAACATCTTGTAAGAGCATCATTGCACGCATATTTTAACCGTGTCAGTCCATAAATGTCCGGACCCCATTCATTAGTCTTGCAAGCTCTTATTGGAACCTAAGTAATTCATCTTCTCCCTGGTAGTTAGTAGCATTCATATCTAGAAGGGTGTGTAGTTTCCGAATTTACCATTACAAGCCGCATACAATAATATTTGTTTTGTTTACGAATGTTTTAAATACTGTAAGTGAATCTCGTGCCAGGTCATCTTGAGAACATATCAACAACAATGGCGGGCTTGCGCGACAAAGTAATGATTTAATAAATAGATTAGGAAATGATGACAATTATGTAGAATCAGAAAGTGAATTGGGACTTTGTGATAAAGCTGATACCACTTGCGGCGAAGTTTCGGATAATTACAATGTTGTTGTTTGAGTCTTCATTCTTTTGACTAGTTTGATGCAGCCCTTCCATGCTTCCCTGTCCTGAGCTAACCCTACATCCGAGGCAATCTGTCTAACATATTCTAACCTTGGTCTACCCCTGTTCTTATCCTCGACCCTTCCTTTTATAGCTAAGTTTCCTATTCCTGGGTGTCTTAGTATGTGTTCCACCAACCTATCTCTTCTCTTCATTATCAGTTGCCAGAAACATCTCTCCACTCCCACTCGTCTTAGTACCTCTTCATTCATAACCCTATCTACCCATCTGATCTTCATCATTCTCCTGTAACAGCACATTTCAAACGCTTAAATTCTCTTCTTTTCTGCTGCACCAATAGTCCTAGTTTCACTTCCAAAGAGCGCCAAGCGCTAGACAAAGGCTTTCAAAAATGACTTCCTAATACCTAAATCTATATTCGATGTCAACAGATTACAATACCCCCAAAAAGTACAATATTTTGTAAAAAATAAAAGACCATTATATTTTGTGCTACAATAAATATCAACAAATGGTGAGAAAAACTAATATTTGAATTTGAATTTCATTTTTTGAATTCTCTTTTTTTTAATTAATTATTTATTTTCAATTTAAAAACAGTAATATTCAGCTAAGTAATAAAACTGCAAAAGGTATATATTCATGTCGATGACTCCTCGGTGCTGCCCCGGTAAAAGTGTTCTGCTCCAGTCTAAGATTGCTATTTGCTTACATCTAAGAGTGAAGGTTCAATAAAAGGCGCTGTGTAGGATGTGCGCTGTTTGTTGTCTGCTGCACCACCCACTGTTCCCTCGGGACACACTCCTGTCTAGGCCAGCCAATTTAACGCCAGCCGTGCGCAGCTCCCACAAGGATAGAACCTTCCTCCCTCCAACTTATGATCAGGGTTGTATTAAAGATAGCGTTTATAGCAGTGCGATGAAGATACACCAAGGGTGGTTGTTTTTATTGTCGTTGTTGTACAGAGTTACACAAGAAATGATATGCACTAAAGAAATAAAAACAAGGATTGCAATAGAAAAAGAAGCCTTCAGTAAGAAAAGAAAATTATTTCGTGGAGCAATGAAAGTAAGCCAAAGAAGAGATTAGTGAAATGTTTTGTTTGGAGTGTAGCAATGTATGGAGCGGAAACTTGGACGCTTATGAAAGTAGACGAGAGAAGAATAGAGGCTTTCGAAATTTGGCTGTGGAGGAGAACGGTGAGAATAAGTTGGAAGGACAAAGTGAGAAATGAGGAAGTATTAAAGAAAGTAGGAGAAGAAAGGATGATGCAAAGGAAGATAAGGAAAAGAACAAGAAGTTCCGTGACGAACTAAAGAGCCTACTTTTCATGCCAATGATTATTCTGCAGTATATGAACCTATCTAGAATAATGACAAAATTAAGTTGGTAATATCGAAATGTCTAATTAATTCGAAATATTCCTGGTATAATGTAGCCTAATAGAGCACTACAGTTGGCAGCCCTGGTGACTGAATATATTCTTAGTTCCATCTCTTAAGGTACAGAATACAAAATTTGGTTGAAGTCCAATGGACGTTACATGCAGTTAGACATTGGATCTATCAGCACGCGTAAAAGCATGTTGCCAACAATACCAAGCGTGTGCTGGTCAGGAATAATCTGAAATATTATGATATCTTGTTGTGCCAATTTTGGATGAAATCCATTTGTTGGTATAGAAGTTACATGTATTTTAAAATTGGACATATCAACAGGCATAGAATCATGTTGGCAGCACTGCCTTGTATTAATTACTCCAAATTAATCTACAATGTCAGGTGCTATACGTGTGCAAAGTATAGAGCTGTTGGCTTCCATACTTTCTGATATATTGATATTAGGGTAAAAAAATATAGACAGCATTTATTAACAATTGGTAGCCCTGATTGCTCTTAACACTTAACAATACTTACAGTCATATCTGTTATGGTAACATAGCACATACGAAATTTGGTTGAAATCGAACTGATAGTATAGAAGTTACATGTATTTAAAAATTGGTACTATCAGCAGGCTTATAATCATGTTGGTAGAACTGACGTATATAAGTTACTCCAAATTAATCTAAAATGTCAGAATATACGTGTGCATAGTTTAAAGCTGTTGGCTTGCATACTTTCTGATATATTGGTATTTGGATAAAAATAAATAAATAGAGAGAGAGCAATTATTAACAGTTGACAGCCCTGGTGGCTCTTAAGAATACGCTCAGTCATATCTGTTTAGGTACAGATATTACAAACAAAATTTGGTTGAAATCCAATTGATAGTGTAGAAGTTATATGCACTTAAACATTGGAACTATCAGAAGGCTTAAAATTATTTTCGCAACACTGTCATTCTTGGCCTCCTGGAAATTAAACTGAAATAGTGTTATCTGCATGTGTACCAATTTTGGAATAGCTCCCATGCATACCTTGCGAGATATCCAACATGGAGCTCAAATTTCTAGTGCGTTTTTTCAGCAGTTGGTAGCACTGACATCATTTTCAAATATGGACGTGAGATATTCCGATGCATATCTTTACTCATACTAAATTTGGTTTTGATTTCTGCAGCCGTTTAGGAGTTGATAGGGGGGGGGGGGGACACACACAGCCAGACAGACAGACACACATTTTCCCGGATCGATCTCATAAGTCTACTTTTTCCTAATTTTTGCAAAATGTGAAAAGTAGGCTAAAATAATACGAGCCTTACAGTAGTCGCATGTGATGTGTAACATCTGACTTGTTATTCGAATAATTCCATATTACTTACTCGCATTTTTTAAAGAATGAACTCCTAGTGCTACCTTGTGCCAGCAAGCATGAAATGATTCTCCAATGCATCTGCAGTAGTGACATATACCTGCAACTGTATGTGGGAGCAATCTACTGCCTACTTGATGCGAGCTGCGCTTTATACCGGCCAGTTAGTGAACCCATGCCAGCGGTGTTATTGAAAATGGCCTCTTATTGCCGATAGAGCGCACTGCCAAGTATAGGCGCGATTAAAAATTAGGTGTGCAGTAGGTATATTAAATGCGTTTCTCCCAGTGATACGTTTAGACCAACGAAGTTTCAATTATTGTTAGTAGTCGGTGTTAATATACTGAATTCCTACGTTGTTTGGAGTGTTTGTTGATGCGATATAGCACTCGACGTATCGATTGATTACATTAAATAAGAATACAGCAAAAATATGAAGATTTAATAAATCGTAATTGTTTTCAGCAAATATGATATAATGAATATTTTCACACCAAAGAACGACAAGTTGAAGATGATTTATTGTAGGAATTTCTTTAATGGGGCCTCCAAACCTTGAGGTAAACCGTATGTGATTTACATTCCACATAGTCACATGGCCTACAGTATGTCATTGTACCGATCTCCGCCACCGCGCGCGCTCATTGTTTCCGTCCCATCCACTTCCGTCTCTTTTCCAAAATCACTCCCACAAAAAATGTCCAGCTACCGAGTGCCACAAAAATATCCAGATACCGAGTGGAAAGATGTTACACGTCAATAAAAACAAAAATCGCAATAGCAAAAGAAGCTTTCAGTAAGAAAAGAAAATTATTTTGTGGAGCAATGAATTTAGGCCTAAGGAAGAGATTATTGAAAAGTTTTGTTTGGAGTGTAGCAATGTATGGAGCGGAAACTTGGACGCTTAGGAAAGAGGAAAGAGAAGAATAGAGGCTTTCGAAATGTGGATGTGGAGGAGAATGGAGACAATAAGTTGGAAGGACAAAGTGAGAAATGAGGAAGTATTAAAGAAAGTAGGAGAAGAAAGATTGATGGTAAAGAAGATAACGAAAAGAACAAGTAGTTCCGTGAAGAACTATACAGCCTATTTTCATATATCCTACTTATGTTAATTGACTCTAGCAACATACAAAATTTCAGTTTAATTGCTGTAATAGATTCGTAGATATTAGCCTATTTTCTTATATCCTACTTATGTTAATTGACTCTAGCAACATACAAAATTTCAGTTTAATTGCAGTAATAGATTCGTAGATATTGAGAACCGACTAAATATTTCGGATGGTCGCCATGTTGGATTTTATATATGTAGGTCCCAGAGTTATGTACTGTTACATGAAGATTATTGTGTACGTGTAGTATTCAAACTTCAATCGCATGACTAGGGCACAAGAAGTTAACAACTAGATTTTAAAATTTCGCACAGCTGCCATTTTGTGGTTATGGAAACAATTGAAATAAATTAGATGCCAGTGGATTAACATTCGTATAAGGATTTACTGTACCAAGTTTCACTGCACTCGGATGGTTAAATTGCGAGAAACGTCCATGTGAGTATTTATACTTCGCGTCGCCGCCATGTTGGATTTGTGATCACCAGGATATTTAAAGTCCTATAGGTGAACTTAAGTTCATAGCCCCACTGAACATTAAAAAATCAGTTTGATTGCTATAATAGATTCGTAGATATTCAGAGCCGTCTAAATATTTCATATGGTCGCCATGTTGGATTGTTAAATGTATAGGCCATAGAGTCATGTAACATTAAAGGAATATTATTGCGTAGGTTCATTATTCAAACTTTCACTTCGATCGCTTGATTACGACACAAGAAATAAAAACTTAATTTTAAAATTCGCACAGCCGCCATCTTGAGATTATGTAAACAATTGAACTAAATTAGATACCAGTGCATTACAATGTGTATAAACATTTGCTGTACCAGATTTCATCGCGTTTGGAACATTAAATCGCGAGAAAGGTCTATTTAAAATTTTCAAATTCGCTTGGCCGCCATGTTCGTTTTGTAGTTAACCGGTTTTTGAAAGTCTTATAGGTGAACTTCCAGTAGTGCCCTTTATCTTCGTGCAAAATATTAGGGTGATGCCGCTAATAGTTTTAGAGATATAGAATGCCGGTGAAATATTTCGCACACCTGCCATCTTGTGGTTATGTGAACAATTGAACGAAGTTAGATTTCGGTGCATTACAATGTGTATAAACATATACTGTACCAAGTTTCATTGCGTTTAGTTGGTTAAATCGTGAGAAACGTCTATTTAAAAGTCGCAAATTCGCGTGGCCGCCATGTTGGTTTTATAGTTAACAGTTTCTCAAAAGTCACATAGGTGAACTTCTAGTAGTTCCCTTTATCACCGTAATAAATTCCAGGGTGATATCGGGAATAGTTTCGGAGATATTGAATGCTGGTGAAATATTTCGCACAGCCGCCATGTTGGATTGGTGAGACGTACCAAAATTTGAAGGGCACGGTCGGGGTCGCCCAGAATAGTGCTATGAACTTACCGTGTTTCATTGAAATCGCTCCAGCCGTTTAGAATTTATTAGGGGGACACACACTCACACCTCACACACACACACACACGCACACACACACGGACAAAAGGTGATCTCATAAGCCTATTTTTTTTTCAAAATTGAAAATAGGCTAAAAATGAATTGGATTGGGTACTGCCTAAGAGGAGATGGTTTGGTGAAAAGTGCATTAGAAGGGACAGTCCAAGGGGAAATCCCAAGAGGAGGAACAAGGTAGGCTACCAGATGCTGGATTCCATTAAGATTGATAAATCGTATGAGCTGATGAAACGTGCTGCTGAAGACCGGATAAGGTGGAGAGAGGAAACCTGCCATCAGGCAGATAATCTGATAATGATGATGAACAGGAAATTTACAAGCCTTTTCTCACTGTCATCAAAGAATTGCTTTTCAATTTGCCAACACGTTAATGTGCACAATAACATTGGTACTGCAGGAGCTAACGAACAGTGGGATATGAGTTAACGATATAAGTGGTAGCAGGATCGAATCCTGGCACAGTCAGTGGGCATTTGAAGGAGTGCAAATGCGAGTTTGTCGTGTCAGTAGATTCACGGGTATGTTAAAGATCCCCTTCGGAAAAAAAAATCCGGCTCCCCGGTGTCTCTAAAGGTCATAGTAGTTAAAAGGGACGTACAAAACCAATAACGTTATTATATCATCTTTGCTGATACCCTCATTCTTTGAGGGATCAGACCTCTTCTTTATCTCTTCATTGGGCCGATAGCCTAGATGTTAGGCCCCTTAAAACAACAATTATCATCATCATATCTCTTCATTGTATCTCCTGCCTCAGTGTGTATTGAAATTTGTATGATAACCTGTGTTTTTGTGATGGCTATAGTGGTGTGTGTAAATGCATTAGGGACAGGGACGGAGTAGGTGCCCCGGGAATTGAAATAAGGTACTATCCTGACATTTGCCCGAAGAGTGTGTGGAGAAACGCCGGTAAAGCACACTTAGTGCCGGGATTTGAGCCCCTGATCCCTGAAGTTACTGCAGCTCCCCATTGCTGTCCTGGTGAGTGTTTTCATGTGCAGGGCAATTAATGAAGTAATTCAAAGTAAGCGGCTTCGGTGGCGTAGTTGGTAGCATGCTGAGCTTCTGCGACCAAGGTCGCGGGTTCAAACCCGGCTGAAGTCGTCGGATTTTTAAGAGCGTTAAAATCCTTCAGTATGCCTTCCTTCGGAGGGGAAGTAAAGCCGATGGTCCCATGTCATAGATTTATGGCATATACAGGGTGTTACAAAAAGGTACGGCCAAACTTTCAGGAAACATTCCTCACACACAAAGAAAGAAAATATGATACGTGGACATGTGTCCGGAAACGCTTAATTTCCATGTTAGAGCTCATTTTATTACTTCTCTTCAAATCACATTAATCATGGAATGGAAACACACAGCAACAGAACGTACCAGCGTGACTTCAAACACTTTGTTACAGGAAATGTTCAAAATGTCCTCCGTTAGCGAGGATACATGCATCCACCCTCCGTCGCATAGAATCCCTGATGCGCTGAGGCAGCCCTTTAGAATGGCGTAATGTATCACAGCCGTCCACAATACGAGCACGAAGAGTCTCTACATTTGGTACCGGGGTTGCGTAGACAAGAGCTTTCAAATGCCCCCATAAATGAAATTCAAGAGGGTTGAGGTCAGGAGAGCGTGGAGGCCATGGAATTGGTCCGCCTCTACCAATCCATCGGTCACCGAATCTGTTGTTGAGAAGCGTACGAACACTTCGACTGAAATGTGCAGGAGCTCCATCGTGCATGAACCACATGTTGTGTCGTACTTGTAAAGGCACATGTTCTACAGCACAGGTAGAGTATCCCGTATGAAATCATGATAACGTGCTCCATTGAGCGTAGGTGGAAGAACATGGGGCCCAATCAAGACATCACCAACAATTCCTGCCCAAACGTTCACAGAAAATCTGTGTTGATGACGTGATTGCACAATTGCGTGCGGATTCTCGTCAGCCCACACATGTTGATTGTGAAAATTTACAATTTGATCACGTTGGAATGACGCCTCATCTGTAAAGAGAACATTTGCACTGAAATGAGGATTGACACATTGTTGGATGAACCATTCGCAGAAGTGTACCCGTGGAGGCCAATCAGCTGCTGATAGTGCCTGCACACGCTGTACATGGTACGGGAACAACAGGTTCTCCCGTAGCACTCTCCATACAGTGACGTGGTCAACGTTACCTTGTACAGCAGCAAGTTCTCTGACGCTGACATGAGGGTTATCGTCAACTGCACGAAGAATTGCCTCGTCCATTGCAGGTGTCCTCGTCGTTCTAGGTCTTCCCCAGTCACGAGTCATAGGCTGGAATGTTCCGTTCTCCCTAAGACGCCGATCAATTGCTTCGAACGTCTTCCTGTCGGGACACCTTCGTTCTGGAAATCTTTCTCGATACAAACGTACCGCGCCACGGCTATTGCCTCGTGCTAATCCATACATCAAATGGGCATCTGCCAACTCCGCATTTGTAAACATTGCACTGACTGCAAAACCACGTTCGTGATGAACACTAACCAGTTGATGCTACGTACTTTTGTGCTTGATGCTCGTACTGTAGAGCAATGAGTCGCATGTCAACACAAGCACTGACGTCAACATTACCTTCCTTCAAATGGGCCAACTGGTGGTGAATCGAGGAAGTACAGTACATACTAACGAAACTAAAATGAGCTCTAACATTACGTCAACATTACCTTCCTTCAAATGGGCCAACTGGCGGTGAATCGAGGAAGTACAGTACATACTAACGAAACTAAAATGAGCTCTAACATGGAAATTAGGCGTTTCCGGACACATGTCCACATAACATATTTTATTTCTTTGTGTGTGAGGAATGTTTCCTGAAAGTTTGTCCGTACCTTTTTGTAACACCCTGTATAAGTTCCTTCCACTAACTAAACTCGTGTGAAGCTAAATTTCTAGGTTATATTTCGTTGAAACGCTCTATCAAAGTTCCAACGTTCACCACTGGGTGTCAGTGACATCTGGTAGCATAAGTTGGAACTACTTGAAATTGAACTAAACTTGTAGCTCACCCCATGGGTGTCCGCTTGAAGCAGCTACAGCCTCTGGCGAGCCGAACATGTCCTCGGACACTCCCGACACTAAAAGCCATACGATAAATAAATAAATCTCCTGCCTTCTGCATAAGGCTCGTAAGAAGGCCTACCCCATCATGTGTGGTGCACCCTAGATAGAGTGCTACAACCTCAAGAGCTCTCGACTGATGAGTGCGGAAGGGTTTCCTGACCTGGGTCCGGTTTCTCTCCTTTTGGGCTAACATCTGGTCGGAGGGGTACAACACCAGAGGTAGAATCAGCACCTCGCCCAGGCGGCCTCACCTGCAAAGCGAACAGGGCCCTCAAGAGCGATGGGAAGGGAAGGGAAGATTGGGAGGGATAGGCAAGGAAGAGCGAAGGAGGCGGCCGTGGCCTTACAGTAGGTACCATCCCGGCATTGGCCCGCCATCGTAGTGAATCTCGGATGAGCTGATGTATTCCTGGAGTATTGCGTATGGTTTCACAATCTTCCATAATACGGGCACGGAGACTCTGAACATATTGTACACGGGTTCGATACAAAAGTCCTCTCAAATGACCCCACAGGTAAATGTCCAGTGGGTTTAGGTCCGGAGAGCGTGGACGCCAGGCAATTGGTCCACATCTACCTATCCATCTGTCACCGAATCTGTTATTTAGAAGCCTACGGACATTAACACTAAAATGAGGAGGTACATGTTTTGCCGCGCAGCTGTAAACAAGCAATGCCATAAGTCGCATAGCAACAGGACCATGTAAAACAAAACACTGGCGGTGCACCTTCGATTATGACAACGTAACCACACGTAACCAACAGAGCATGTTCCTCATGATTCAAACGGTCTGTTCTTGTGTGTTTCCCATGATTAATGAGTTGGAGACAATGAGGTGTAACATGGAAACATAGCGTTTCCGGACCCATAAATTCTTCATCTACGTGTGAGGAATATGTCCTGCAATTTGTGCCGTACATTTCTGTGACACCCTGTATATGATCTTAGGAGCGCCCCTCTTAAATGAAACACGTGGCATTGCGTAAGCACAAGAACACAACTAAATTTGGAGACCATCTTAAAACGAGAAAGTGTTTACACTGAAAATAAACAAGGCGCAGTGCTAGTCTGGTAGCTAATATAATTTTCCTTGCAGGTTTAGGAAGCTCGGAATTAGTGAAAGAGGATTTCAAGAGAGAGAGAAGAAAAGAGGATTAATCACCAACATGCAACATCTGGCTGTATTGTCAAGCTCGGAATTGTCGACACAAATAATCCAGTTACATAAAATATGTTCACAAGACTCACTTCTCAATCTGACAGTCGACGTGCTGCGCTTTGAATAATATCTACAAACAGCGCAGATTAGAGCATTGATGTGGAAACATTGTATACAGAGCTGGTTCTTAGTAAATACTCTCTTGGGCGTGAATGATGTTATATGACGAAGAATATTCTAACAGAGACCAACTGTGCGCCTTCTTCTCTTCATCTGTCCATTTACACCTATTTCTTTTGGGTTGTGATCAAAATTCAAATTTCTGGTTTTTGATTTTTTCTCTACAAATGCTGCGGTCGTGAATGTCTTCTATAGTGATATGTAATTGTTGTAAGTCTTCCCTAGTTTCTTTGTACCAAGAAGTACCCAATTTTGACGTAGAAATTATG
The DNA here is from genome assembly GCA_946902985.2 of Meconema thalassinum. NCBI lineage: Eukaryota > Metazoa > Arthropoda > Insecta > Orthoptera > Tettigoniidae > Meconema > Meconema thalassinum. The sequence goes on along the minus strand of OX336393.1, from coordinate 502,019,620 downwards.
TTGAATATTCCTTTAGTCAGTCTGTTGTCGTTCATTCTGGCGATGTGTGTAAAGAACTTCACTCTGCGTTTTCTGATGAGTGTCGTGATGAATAGTATTTCTGTATAAATCTTCTGTGTTGTTTTTTTTTTTTTTTTTTTTTTTGCTGAAATTATCTCTGTAAACGGCGCCATATATTTTTCTCAGAATTTTTCTTTCTTTTTTTTCAATGTCTTTAACTTTGCCCATCCCCCTGGTGCTTGTGGTTTCTGATGCGTATCAGGCTTCCGGCAAGACTACCGCTTTATAATGTCGTAATTTCGCAGCCGTGGAGATGCATTTTTATTGTAGTGGGACCAGCTAAGTACGTCAGCCTTTGTGCTAAGACCAGATTTCTGCATGATGTCTCCTAAATATTTGAAGTCATTGACTTGTACAATTTCTCCGTATTTAGTTTTTAATGGGAGTTTTCTGAGGATTTTGTATCAAAAACTGCGTTTTTCACACAAAATTGGAGCCCGGTTTTCGTGGCGATCTCGTGGAGTTTTTCTAAGGCGTGTTGTGCTTCTGTTCTAGTATTTGTTAGTAAGGCGATGTCATCTGAGAATGCGAGGCGTTTTATATGGGTTATGTTTTCTTTTTTTTTTACTAGTGGAATTTCTACGACTTCCTTTTATTATTTAATTACATTTATTATTATTATTATTATTATTATTATTATCATCACCGTCAGAATACAAAGAAATTACGGAGATTAGATTGAATCAAAGATCTGTCATAACCTTAATTTTAGATCACTGCCAATAAATTTCTGAACTAACCTAGTTGCCTTCTGAATTAATATATACAATTTAGTACCCTTGCAGAAGATGTTAAGGAACCACACCAAACTCTATTGACCTTACATTGCCTCCTGATTGACTCCACCAGCTCCAAATATTTAGACACTACTTCAGAATGTTTAGCCTGCAGGTTGTGCGTTTTCGGAATGGCAACATCAATCAACGTGACTTTCTTCAATCTATTGGTGTACATCATTATGCCAGGCCCATGACTGTCCTTGCGGTAAGCACACTCCGATCCTAATACAGTCTGGAATATTCATTTGCAATAATAATAAAAATAATAATAATAATAATATTCATGATATTGACTTTACGTCCCTTTAACTACTGCGGATTTTAAGGACGCCGGGGTGCCGGAATTTTGTCCCGAAGGGAATCTTTAACGTAACAGTAAATCTTCAGACACGGTTACCTCGCATTTGCGCACCCTCAAATATCATCGATCCTACAACCTTAGGCACATCAGTCGAGAACGTTACCGCTGAGCCACGCAGCCAGTCTGTTCATCTTCATGATAATGATGATAATTGTTGTTTTAAGGGGCCTAACATCTAGGTTATCGGCCCTTAATGGTTTGGGTGATCGTGATGATGATAATGAAAATGTAGACTATAACTTAAACTAACTACCAACTTACATACTAGAACAAGAAATGGAAAACAAAAGGAGAATAAGGCAAATAAAGGACAGGAGGAAAAGAAATGCCCTCAGCCCTCGAAGAAAGCGGATTGAGGGACCCGGAAGGAAGTAGAGCCATGAAAGGCAGATAGGAAAGTGAAAGAGGAGAGGGTCCTCCCCACAGGTAAGGGACAAAAGGGGGAAACCGGACCCAGCTCAGGAATCCCTCAGGGTTGCCAACTCCCCAACTCACCAGCCGTGGGCCCCTGAGGGTGTAGCAATATCCAGGGTGCACCAGAAGTGGTGGGGATACATACACCCGGCCTCCTTGAGGGCCCTGAGCAGAAGGCAGGAGATAACAGGAGAAGAAAAAGAAGGCTGACCCCTCGCAGTAGGTGGGTATCAGAAAAGATGAGACTAGAGCCAATTAAGGCGGAAAATGAAGAGACTCCCTAGGCCTCGGATACTCTAATACCGTCGGGGTCGGAAGAGAACAAGAGTTGACCAAGTGAGGTCGACAGGAAAGAAGACGGAGAGGAGCCTGACACAAGTAAGTGGAAGCAATGCCGGACTCGGCTGGGGTCCCGTGATCGCCAACCCACGTCCCACTAGATGTGAGCCACGTTCTCTGGAATATACTGGTAGTACGGAACCTTGTTAGCCTACTTTTCACATTTTGCAAAAATGAGGAAAAAGTAGACTTATGAGATCGGGCAAATGTGTGTCTGTCTGTCCTTCTGTCCTTCTGTCTGTCTGTCTGTCTGGCTGGCTGGCTGTGTGTGTCCCCCCCCCCCCCTATCAACTCCTAAACGGCTGGAGCAATCGAAACAAAATTTGGTAGGAGTAAAGATCTATACCTGAATATCTCACGGACATATTTGAAAATGATGTCAGTGCTACCAACTGCTAAAAAATCGCAATTGAAATTTGAGCTCCATGTTGGATATCTTGGAAACTATGAATGGGATCTATTTCAAAATTGGCACACGTATAGATAATAATATTGCAGTTTAATTTCCAGGAGGCCATACATGGCAGTGTTGCCAAAATGATTATAAGCCAGCTCATACGTCCAATTTTTAAAGGCATATAACTTCTACACTATCAATTGGAATTCAACTAAATTTCGTATGCTGTATGTGTACATAACCAGATATGACTGAGCGTATTCTTAAGACCCACCAAGGCTGCCAACTGTTCATAAATGTTCTTAATTTATTTTATCCAAATGCCAATATATCAGAAAGTATGCAAGCCGACAGCTTTAAACTATGCACACGTATAGTACCTGACATTCTATATTAATTTGGAGTAACTTATATACGTCAGTGCTACCAACATGATTCTAAGCCTGCTGAGAGGTCCAACTTTAAATACATGTAACTTCCATACTATTTTATTTTATTTAGTCAATTTACCCTCTAGGTTGGTGGTTCCCACGGACTCAGCGAGGGAACTCACCACTACCGCCTCTATGGGCAGTGTCCTGGAGCTTGGAACATCTGGTCGGGATGGATACAACTGGGGAGGTGTGATCAGCACTTCGCCCAGGCGGCCTCACCTGCAAAGCGAACAGGGGCCTCATGAGGGAGGGGAAGGGATGGAAGATAGGGATGGATAAGCTAGGAAGAGGGAAGGAGGCGGCCGTGGCCTTACAGTAGGTACCATCCTGGCATTTGCCCGAAGACGAAGTGGGAAACCACGGAAAACCACTTCGAGGATGGCTGAGGTGGGAATCGAACCCCCTCTACTCATTTGGACCACCCGAGGCTGAGTAGACCCCGTTCCAGTCCTCATATCACTTTTCAAATTTCGTGGCAGAGCCGGGAATCGAACCCAGGACCTCCGGGGCGGCAGCTAACCATGCTGACCGCTACGCTACGGAGGGGACAACTTCCATACTATCATTTGTATTTCAACCAAATTTCGTATGTGCTATGTGTACCATAACAGATATGACTATGCGTATTCTTAAGAGCAACCAGGGCAGCCAACTGTTAATATGTGCTGTCTCTATTTTTGTTACCCTAATATCAATATATCAGAAAGTATGCAAGCCAATAGCTCTAAACTTTTCACACGTACACTACCAGGCATTCTAGATGAATTTGGAGTAACTAATATACGTCAGTGCTGCCAACATGATTCTAAGCCTGCTGATAGGTCCAATTTTAAAATGCATGTATCTTCTATACTAACTAATGGATTTCATTCAAAATTGGCACAACAATAGATCATTTTATTTCAGATTATTTCTGACCATTAAATGCATGACATTGTTGCCAACATGATATTACGCGCGCTGTTAAATCCAATGCTATTCATTGGACTTCAACCAAATTTTGTATTCTGTATCTTAAGAGATGGAACTAAGAATATATTAAGTCACCAGGGCTGCCAAATGTAGTGCACTGTTAGACTACATTATGCCAGGTATACAGTATTTCGAACTAATTAGATATTTCGATATTAGCAACTTAATTTCGTCATTATTCTAGATGGATCCATATAGATTAATCATTGGCATGAATCTTAAATTTTAAGAAAAGTAGGCTCTTTAGTTCGTCACGGAACTTCTTGTTCTGTTTTAAAGGTTGGAGTTTCCCAGCTACCTTTTGGTGCAGGAATTTTGATACTTGAATATTTTACTAGCGAACCCGTGCGAGAAATCTCTCAAGTTCATAAACCACACTTTCCCCAATAAATTTTGCAAATCGAACACTTCTTACAAAAAATGGATATTTAAGAAATTAGAGTGCAATTTGTCACTGATAATGTCATTTGTGTGCTGTAACACTCACCGGTTATTCGATATTTATGAAATTATACGATTTGAGTAGGCCTACTCATTCCATTGATTTACTGTTTCTGAAATCCATGCAAAATGATTAAGAAAATACCTCATAATGTTAAAATGACATGAAACGGGCGTCACAGCGGCCAAAATGTGAAGTGCACAGCAATTATGGAGCGTATGTTCATACATCAACAGTGTCTGCAAATCGCACACTTCGTACATTTTTTTAGATATTTTTTTTTTTTAGCGTATGGCTTTTAGTGCCGGGAGTGTCCAAGGGCATGTTCGGCTCGCCAGTTTTGTAGCTGCTTGGAGACGGACACCCAATGGGTGAGCTACAAGTACCGTTGGGGAGGACAGTTGAAAGGGAAGGGCGAGGAGTTGGAAGGTAGCGGCTGTCGCCTATAGTTAGGGACCAACCCCGGCATTTGCCTGGAAGGAAGATGGGAAACCACAGAAGACCATCTTCTAGGTTGCCGGCGGGGGGATTCGAACCTCCTCGCCTCCCGGATGTGAGCGACTGCCAGCAGTTATGCCCTAACGACCACGGCTAACTCACCCGGTTTTAAAGAAATTATTGATATTTATGGAATTAGAGTGCAATTCATCACTGCTAATGTCTATTCTCTTTCATTTGAATGCTCATTTCACGATCGGTCGCTTGTGAATGCCGCAGGAGGGAGCTATACTACTGAAATAATATATATGATTTATGTTCGACCCTGGCGAAATGTAAATGCATGTTATGAAACTGTACTATAATGAGGCTCATTATAGTGCAAGTTATCATTACGATACACTTTCTCCCACCAATCAGAACTCAAGAAACAGTTGTGTGACCAATTAGGTAAGGATAGCATCGCAACTGTTCTAACTTCCAAGGCCTTCTAATTTAAATTTCACTGCGTGGCCTAGTGTCATAGTGGAGTATTCGAGGAGTCCATGGTCGAATACAAGGTATTATTTACGTCCCATGCGCTCTGTTCAGTACATAAAACTGGCGGAATATCGACAGATATTTATGAATATTTGTTAGAACGTAAACAGTCGTCTTCAACTAGCCTATGTTAGTAATTAGTATTGCCATTATAGGCTCGTTGTATTATTATTACGTTATTAGTCATCCACCTCAATAATTATAAGTAATTATAATGTGACTTTAAGTAGGTTATAAGGGGCATATGGCCACTTAAACCAACAGTCACCCTCAACATTTCTCCCCATTTTCTGTCAATGAATGATTCGGTATGGGGAATTTTCTAATTTTAAACCAATAATATTAATGAAATTCAACACTTTGGCGTAATTTCTGTGTAACTTAAGGATAATTCGGTTTGCATTTTAACAGATTGTTCTTCTTACGAAGGTATATAAGTGGTATATTATTCTAATGATAATAATACATTTAATTCTTGAATTTAGGGACAGAAGACCTCAATGTTCCGCCCCGCATAACTAATTCTAGAAATAATTTGGTAATCAATGAGTAAGTTAGTTAGGTTGGTTGGTTCCTCAGTTTAGGGGCTGCTACAACGCGGTCATGTAGCCGTGTACTTTGGGTATGTGTAGAATCTGTCTGATAACCGGTGTTAATTGAGATGACTATTAGTGTGTGTTTCTGTTTCTTAATTCAAGTAAGGACTGCAGACTTCGAATTTTTCAAGTAGTTCCTACTTTTGCCGCCAAACGCCACCGTCAACAACTACTAGTTTAGAACTTGGCTACTAGATGCCATCGCAGTCGGCTCCTGGCGACAAACGTAGGAACCTGAGCGTTGTTTACATTTTTAACCTAATTTAGCTTCACACAGGTGTAATTAGTGGAAGGTTCTTTAACATGCCATAAATGAATGACATGGGACCGCCGGCTTCACTTCCCCTCCGAAGGAAGGCATATTGAGGGATTTTAACGTGTTTAAAAAATCCGACGACTTCGGGTTTGAACCCACGATCTTGGGCATAGAAGCTCAGCATGCTACCATCTATGCCACCGAAGCCGTTAGCTAGTTAATAATAAGAATGTAGAACCCATATGCCAAGTCTACAATTATGATGAAATAATAACTATTGAGAAATAGTATTAACAATTATTGCAATGACACAAGTTGTCAGAGGAATTCCAAACACACCCCAGCACACGGGGCTACATGACCACGATGGCGTTACTTACTTACTTACTTACTTACTTACTTACTCCATGGCGCTACAACCTGGGGTGGGTTTTGGCCTCTTGGACAACTGCTCTCCATGTTGGTCTATCCATCGCCTTGCTCCTCCATCCTCTCACTCCCATTGCGACGAGGTCTGCAGTCACACCATCCAACCATCTCTTCTTAGGACGTCCTTTCCTCCTCCTGGAGAATAGCCTCCCTTTCAACATTCTCTTGGGCATCTGGCTCTCCGGCATCCTCTCTATATGTCCCAACCATTGTGCCTTTATAAACTTTACGATATCTTGTTTTCCAATCAATTCGTTTAGTTCATGGTTATATCGTATTCTCCATCCATCTTCCTCTCTAACAGGGCCATATATTCTTCGCAGTATTTTCCTTTCAAAACACTTCACAGTATTCTCATCATCCATAGTTAATGTCCAAGCTTCAGAGCCATAGGTCACTACTGGTCTTATCATTGTCTTATATATCTTCAGTTTGGTTGTTCGTGATATAAGTTGATTACTGAGCATCTTGATGTTTGCATAGTATGCTCTGTTTCCAGCCTGTAATCGATCTTTAATACAGTTTGTCATATCACACGGGTTGTTAATAAGTACTCCTAGATACTTAAATTGCGTCACACCCTCAAATGTCTTATCGCCTATTTTAATATCATGCGGGGCTCTTCTTGTGTTAGATGTGGACATTACCATGCTCTATATTTTACTCTCATTCACTAATAACCCAATATTTGTAGCCTCTTTCTCTCATTCTAAAAATACTCTTTTGAGTGTACGCTTCTCTCTTGCTATGATCACTACTTCATCTGCATAACGATGGCGTTAAGTCGGTAAATTAATCAGCAACTACAATCGACAGCATTTATTATTGCCCATCCCATCGTCATCGTGTTGGGGTAGCGCGCCTGCCTCGCCGCACTCGGAGGCCCCGGGTTCGATTCCCAGCTCCGTCAGGGATTTTATAATCTGACGTGAGGACTGGAACGGGGTGCACTCAGCCTCGTGAGTCAGCGCCCCGGGTCATGGAGACCAAGATTAACGGCTGAGGGGACCCGACACGCTGACCAAGTGTCACTCCATAATCTGCAGGCGGTCGGTTGATAGGTGTAGGCCCTTCATGGGCTGTAATGCAACGTGTCTGCTTTGGATCTTATCGTCAAAGTCACCAAAGGATCTAATTAGAGTGGAAATTATCTGAGCAAGAATTTGGAAGAAAATCAGCTGGATTTTATATTCTCTAAGTAAGTCATGTAGAATTTTACAAGCCAAATTAGCATTTCACAAAAAGAAACGTTTATTCACTACAAATTCCATTAATCTTAAAACCAGAAAAAGATTATTAAATGCGTATGTCTGGAGCATTGCCCTTTATGGTTGCGAAACGTGGACAATTGGAAAAGAAGAAAAAAGGACGTTACATTCTTTTGAACAATGGTGTTATAGAAGAATGCTAAAAATTAGCTGGACAGAAAAAATAACGGATGCTCAAGTATTTAAAAAGGTGGAGGAAAATTATACCTTATGGAAAAGCATAAAGAGGAGGAGGACTAGACTGATAGGACATATTTTGAGACACAATAGTCTGCTGGAGGGAATGGTTGAAGGCAAAAGATGTCCAGGAAGTCCACGCCTACAATGTGTACAGCAAATCATGTCTGATGTAGGATGCATAAACTGTGAAGAGATGAAGAGGAAAGCTATAAATATAGCCGACTGGAGAACTGCCTAAATACTTAAGAAGAAGTAAGTCATGGGCCAAGTGCGGCCCTTGAGCTAGTCTAATCCGGCCCGTGCGTGACATGGTTCCGATTTATACTACCTCCAATTACACAGTGGCCATATTTTCTCTTCTGTGTACCTAGAAGTGAAAAACTGTTTCAATCTCACGGTATTTATGCGTTTTGTGTTATATCTTTTTGTTCGAAAAATCTCCACGACCAATTTAAATGAGGATTTCAGGATTGAACGAGACTTGGACGTTTTCAGCATGGCATTTAATGTTGATTGTAAATCAGTAAAATCAGAGTAGCAGCTAGAACTGAATTAGTTACAATGTAACAATGATTTGAAGCAACTATTCCTCAACGATTCGAAAATTGAGTTCTACAAGGCCCTACCAAAATCAAGCTTTCCAAACTTGAAATCTCATGCACAGAAGATAACTGCAATCTTCGCATCTTACTATATCTGTTAACAGGTGTTTTCTACAATGAAGCATCGAAAAAATAGCGTCATAAATAGATTAACAGACCACCATTTAGCTGCGCTACTAAGAATCAGCTCATCCCAGTTTCAACCTTAAGAAGAACAGTCACAGTTTCACTTGTCACATACTCCTTCCTCTTCTAACAAATAATGAGGGTGTGTTCTCATTTCCTAAGTTTTCTACCATTTTGTTTGATTTAAAATTCAGTGATAAAAAGTTTATCATACTAATATATAACAAGAAGTTCCGTGAAGAACTATACAGCCTACTTTTCATGCCAATGATTATTCTACAGTATATGAACCTATCTAGAATAATGACAGAATTAAGTTGGTAATATCAAAATATCAAATTAGTTCAAAATATACCTGGTATAATGCAGCCTAATAGAGCACTACGGTTGGCAGCCCTGGTGACTGAATATATTGTTAGTTACATCTCTTAAGTTACAGATTACAAAATTAGGTTGAAGTCCAATGGACGTTACATGCAGTTAAACACTGGATTTGTCAGCACGCGTAAAAGCATGTTCCCAACAATACCATGCGTGTGCTGGTCAGAAATAATCTGAAATATTATAATATCTTGTTGTGCCAATTTTGCATGAAATCCATTTGTTAGTATAGAAGTTACATGTATTTTAAAATTGGACATATCAGCAGGCATAGAATCATGTTGGCAGCACTGCCTTGTATCAATTACTCCAAATTAATCCACAATGTCAGGTGCTATACGTGTGCAAAGTATATAGCTGTTGGCTTGCATACTTTCTGATATATTGATATTAGGGTAAAAAAATATAGACAGCATTTATTAACAGTTGGCAGCCCTGATTGCTCTTAACAATACTTGCAGTCATATCTGTTATGGTACACATAGCACATACGAAATTTGGTTGAAATCGAACTGATAGTATAGAAGTTACATGTATTTAAAAATTGGTACTATCAGCAGGCTTATAATCATGTTGGTAGAACTGACGTATATAAGTTACTCCAAATTAATCTAAAATGTCAGAATATACGTGTGTATAGTTTAAAGCTGTTGGCTTGCATACTTTCTGATATATTGGTATTTGGATTTAAAAAAAATAGAGACAGCAATTATTAACAGTTGGCAGCCCTGGTGGCTCTTAAGAATACGCTCAATCATATCTGTTTATGTACAGATATTACATACAAAATTTGGTTGAAATACAATTGATAGTGTAGATGTTATATGCATTTAAACATTGGACCTATGAGAAGGCTTAAAATTATTTTGGCAACACTGTCATTGTTGGCCTCCTGGAAATTAAACTGAAATAGTATTATCTGCATGTGTACCAATTTTGGAATAGCTCCCATGCATACCTTGAGAGATATCCAACATGGTGCTCAAATTTCTAGTGCGTTTTTTCAGCAGTTGGTAGCACTGATATCATTTTCAAATATGGACGTGAGATATTCCGGTGCACATCTTTACTCATACTAAATTTGGTTTTGATTTCTACAGCCGTTTAGGAGTTGATAGGGGGGGGACACACACACAGCCAGCCAGACAGATAGACAGACAGACACACATTTTCCCGGATCGATCTCATAAGTCTACTTTTTCCTCATTTTTGCAAAATGTGAAAAGTAGGCTAAAATGGCGACTATTTTCATATTTCCATTTAAAATAAAAAGAGAACGCTACAAAATAGCAATTTTTTGATGACACTATGAGCTTTAAAATTTAATTTTCTACCCAAAAGGTCCTTATCATTTTTCGTGTATCTCCAACGGTTAGCGAGTAAAACCCAAATATGTCTTATAAAACACGGTCAAAGCCGAGCGATGTTAGTCTATGTTAGTGTCTACATGAACTGTTTTATTTATAGAGGTAGTTTGTGTGGTCTGAAACTAGACGTTATTTTTAATCTAATTTTATACTCTTTGTGCCGGTTATTGTATGTGAGTATTTGGATCTTTAGGCCGTTTCACAATGTTATAGGACTTTGTACTTTGCACGGTATGCTTTCATTCTTTTTATCGATTTGTTTTTCGTTAAATGAATATTTCAGTTGACCAATGGTGCCTTTGTCCAGCTCTACCCCATCTGGAGAAATAGAAACATTTCCAGGAAGACCAAGCTCCGCCTTTTCAATAGCAACGTAAAATCGATTCTTCTCTATGGCTGTGAAACATGGAAAGTCACAAAACCGATCAACAACCATCTACAGGTGTTCATTAACAGATGTCTGCGTCGCATCATGAATGTGAGGTGGCCGGACATAATCTCAAATGAAGATCTTTGGACCATCACCAATCAACAACCGATTAGCATCCAGATCAAGGAGAGGAAATGGCGCTGGATCGGTCACACACTAAGGAAGCCGGATGGAGCTGTTGAGATGGCGGCGCTAGACTGGAATCCTCAAGGTGCCAGGAAGCGAGGTCGACCTAAGAAGACCTGGAAGAGGACGATCGAAAATGAAATTGCAGAGGTGGACAAGAACTGGAGTCAAGTGAAGAGAATGGCCAGGAACCATACTGCGTGGAGAAATTTCGCCAAGGCCCTATGCTCCGGAAGGAGCGGCAGGAATTAAGTAAGTAAGTAAGTAATATTTATCTGCTTTTTGTCGTTTTTACGATGATCAGAAACCCAAATACACAGACGAATGTGTCGAAGACTATCGACTGTCACATTAGTTTATTTAGTGTTCATATTAATCTTACTGCAGAACTGGGCAAATTTATTTCAATAAAGTAGGTATTTTGACTTCCGCGGCCAATAAAGAAACACGCACGAAAGACGGCGTCAACCTAGAAAAGTTGCTGAGTTTTAATTGCTTGGCCCTGAAGTTGAATATACAATCATTTTGGAAGCCTTTATAGGGAGGTGAAAGACTGTTTTAACCTTTAGCACTCGCAGTAAAGTAGCTGAGGTGTTCTAAATAAGAATTGAGGTATCGCACAGTTTGCTACTCCTTTGGTAGTCAGCAAATAGACCACAAGAGCCCGCTGATGAACCATCTCGGATTTACTATGCGTAATCTCGCACAAACACGGCATAAACTTATAAACTTTTTCTGTGATTAATTTGTTTTTGTTATTATTACTTGGGATGATTGAAGCTTGTTCCGTTACTGTAACTCTTTATCATGACATGGTACGTACTTTCCGCAATATTACTTATTGCGGATATGATAATTGCTATCAAGTTTGATGTATTTTTAGCATAATGTTTATATAGTATGAAGACGTTAAACGATAGGTGTTCAATATTTAAGACAGGTTATTTAACATTTACTACATAGAAGCTGATATTTATTTCCAATATTTAAACGCACCTTCTCACCTACAAAGTGGAGGCAACAGGCTTTTCTCCGGGTACTCCGGTTTTCCCTGTCACAATTTCATTCCAGCAACAATCTCCACTATCATTTCATTTCATCCGTCATTCATTTAATAATTGCCCCAGGGGAGTGCGACAGGCTTCGGCAGCCGGCACAGTTCATATCCTCGCTGTTAGATGGGGATTTTATTCATTCCATTCCCTGACCCGGTCGGTCGACTGAAAGCAGGATAAGGATTTTCACTTTCCTACCTCTGATTAATAATTTGGTGAGTGAAAATGCATGTAGTCTACACATGTAGTTGGTAACATGGAAATAACATAACTACATTAGGAATGTGTGATTATATATATTAATGAATTAGGCCAGCAAGTACTAAAAGCCGTTCGAAGAACGGGTACTTCAGCTAGTAATCGATAAACATGTGCTGTTTTTTTTTCGTTCCGTCTAGATTATTTTGTAGTGCATCTGGCCCTGTCCTTGTCTGATCTAAGGCATTTCTTAAACGTTCTTGAAGTTGTAACTAATCACATTATCAAATAACTCAAATCTGAGGTATTTCCTGCCTTTATGGTTGCATGGGCCATGATACGCTCCGCAATGCAGCTTCAGGTGGACTTGTATCGATAAATGAACCCCGCTGTATCGATTCCAAGGGTAGAGTTGGCTGTGGTTAGCAGATCGAGACAGCGCGTCGTGCCTCAAAGCAAATCCCTGAGGATACAGAAGGCCGTGCCTGAGAGAGTGAGGTACTAAATTCCTGGGAACAAAGGCGGAACAGGCTCTGATGAGATTACATTCTTTCAGGGATGACGCAGAGTTCAATGTGTTATTGTGCACAATTTCCAACAAAGATTCTCTCATAAATTGCTCAGATATTACGACAATGGGGTTTTTATATAACTTCTGCTCCAAATACGGCAGAAAATGTGTATAGCATCTTACAGAGAGATTCCAGCTTCAGGTTCAAATATTTTTATGTTCGACCCTGACTATTATATGTCAGAAAACTGTATCATAATGATGGTCATTATAACACTATTTTTCATTATGAAACAGTTTCTCCCACCAATCAGAGCTCAAGAAACAATTGTTTGACCAATCAGGTGAGGATAGCAAAGCATCTGCGCTGAGTTCCAAGGGCTTCTAATTTAAATTTCACTGCCTGGCCAAGTGTGATAGTGGGGCAATCGAGGAGGCCATGGTCAAATACAAGGCATTCTGTGCGTCCATGCGCAGTACATAAAACTGGTGAAATCTCGACAGATATTTATGAATATTTATGTTCGAACATACAATAGTTATAATAATTATCGTCGAACATAAACAGTCGTATGCAACTAGCCTATAATGGTAATTAAGACACGAGTATGTTTATAAAACGAGCGTATGCGAGTTTTTTAATTTCCATACGCCATTATAGGCTCGTTGCATAATGTACTATTACAGTACTTCACTACTTTTGAATTGGTTGGGTGGTTGGTTGGTTCCTCGGCTTAGGGGCTGCGACAACGTGGTCATGTATCCCGGTGCACTTTGGGTGTGTATAGAGTCTGTCAGATAACTGGTGTTAATTGTGATGGCTGTATTAGTGTGTGTTATCTGTAATTCAGGTAAGGACTGCAGACGATCAATTTCAATTGTTCCTACGATTGCTACCAAATGCTACCGTCAACGACACCTACCTGTGAACTTGGCTACTAGATGCCACCGCAAACGGAACTTTGGTGAGCGTTGGAACTTAATATAGCGTTAATCAAATCTAACCTACAAATTTAGCTTCACACAATTGTAGTTAATGGAAGGTTCTTTTACGTGCCATAAATGTATGACATGGGACCGCCGGCTTTACTTCCCCTCCGAAGGAAGGCATACTGTGGGATTTTTAACGCTCTTTAAAAATCATCATCGTCTTACTTTTGATGAGTTTATTGATTAATTACTAGGGCATTCGATATGTAATGGCAACACAGTTGTCAATCAGCGATCCTGGTGATGAGCGTTGTAATCTTGTAGTATTTTGTTGAGCAGTCTTTGTTGCATAAATCTGTCATATTGAAAGTCTCGAAATAGCCGATATTTGTGAATACAATAACTGTTTGCCAGTAAGTAATACCGCCCTAAAAAGATGTTCAGTAGATATGAACAAAGGTATTTATTTATTTATGTATCGTATGGCTTTTAGTGCCGGGAGTGTCCGAGGACATGTTCGGCTCTCCAGAGACTGTTGCTGTTTCAAGCGGACACTCGTAGGGTGAGCTACAAGTTCCGTTCAATTTCAAGTAGTTCCAACGTACGCTACCAGATATCACTGACACCTAGTGGTGAACGTTGGAAGTTTGATAGAGCGTTTCAACTAAATCTAACCTGAAAATTTAGCTTAACACAAGATTAATTAGTGGAAGGTTATTTTACATTCCATAATAATAATAATAATAATACTATCGTATGGCCTCGGGAGCCGGGTGCAAGCTTTGTTATTTGATTCCCAGAAGGGAGCTTGCATGTCGAATTTGGATGTCACTGATAACTAGTGGAACTTTGATCAAGCATTACAACGAAATCTAACCTAGAAATTTAGCTCCACACTAGTTGAGTCTGTGGAGGGATCTTTTACATGCCATAAATCTATGACATAGAACCGCAGGCTTTACTTCCCTTCCGAAGGAAGGCATACTGAAGGATTTTAACGCTCTTAAAAAATCTGACGACTTCGGCCGGGTTTGAACCCGCTATCTTGGACACATCAGTTCAGCTTGCTACCAACTACGCCACCGAAAGGCGCTTCATAAAGATCCAAGTTGCAAGAGTAAACAAGATGTTCAGTTAAGAACATATAGCCTACTTTCTCCTAAATGCATGGGTATTGTTATAACTCTTTGTCCTTTTCAAGGAGTATAATTGAATGTTGGTTTTAGTAGCTTGTTGAAATAAAACGTGCTATACGGATATCAAACATGAATATGAGGTACCCTTTGCTAGTGCTACCTCTGTAAAACATTTCATTCAATTCGGTTTCGCCGTGTTTGAATTGATATGGGGAATCGATTTGCACACATACATAGCCGCTATCTGCAAACTATTAGGCCGATGACCTTGTAGTTCAGTCAAAAGATGCTTCCCACAAAAAGGTATGTAGATGCAAAATTTGGTAGGGATCAAATTATTAGGTTGGTCGTAATTTGATTTAAGCTTTGAACATTTTGGTGGCCGCCATTACATTTTCGTCAAGATGGCGGCGATATAAAACATGAAACTGAGGTGCCCTTTGATAGTTTTACCTCTGTACCAAATTCCGTTCAATTCGGTTTCACCGTGTTCGAATTGATAGGGGGGCAGACATTCAGAGTACACACACTCACACACAGACACACAGACAGACGCACAATTTTTGGCCCTGTGTAGATCTCATAAGTCTAATTTCATTTTTTGCAAAAATCGAAAGTAGGCTAAAATGCAACTCAGTGCTTTAGAGTATTGCAAGAAGCTTGCGGGAGAGAAGTCATACCTTATCGAACTATTGCAAGATGGGTGGAAGCCTTCCGTCAAGGAAGAGAGGAATGTCAACACAGAACACGTGCTTGTAGACCCGTTGCTGCAACTAGCAATCTCTATCTTCAGACTGTAAGGGCATTATTGGAAAAAGACAGGCGTTGGAAATGTGAGGAGATTTACAAGGAACTTGGAATTGCAGAATCTCTGTCCATCACATATTAAGAAAAGAGGTGAAAATGCGAAAAGTTTGTGCCTACTGGGTTCTGCACACTTGAACTGAAATTGGAAATTGGCAGCGATTGCAGATGGTGAGGTCTTTCTTCGTCGCATTATCACAACGGATGAGATATGGGTACGTTTGTATACACCTGAGCAGAAACGACAATCAAGCGAATGGTGACATACAGAATAACCACACCCAAAACGATGTCGAGCATTGCAGGATCTTTTGAAACTGATGATTGTTGAATGTTATGATTATGACGGGATAATCTTGGTACACACTGTACCTCATGGTATAAAAGTAAATGCAGACTACCACTTGCGTTACTTGGAACATCATTTGTGCCCAATATGGCGTCGTAAACGACCTCAGCCCATTTGTAGACCTATTGTGTGACATGCCAATGCTCGTTGCCATGTAGCCGCAACAGTGAGGAATTTGTTTATTATAGGGCAGTGGTTCTGAACCTGTACAAGTCTGCGGACCACTCAGCCTGAAATAGAATCATGTACGCGCCCCCTCCACCCCGCCCCCTTCTCCCAATATATTTAATCAGTTGTAACCCTTCCTCAATAACACTTTTTTTAAAGATATTTCAATTCAAAATCTGATAGTGATCGCCGCGAAAACATTCGGACGATTCTCGTTCAACGCACATCTTTTTCGAAATCCCCATTTATTGGCCACTTTTTATACGTGCTGGAGGACTATTTTCTCCCGTTGACCACTCCCGAGGCACCACCGTTTAAGAACCACTGCTATAGAGCATCCACCGTTTAGAAAATACTGCGGAGCCTTATGGCGACAGTGTTGCTAACTCTAGGCAGAGGTAGCGCTGACGTCATACGTTATGTTCACCCGCTTCGAGTACTGCACTTTCATAAGTTCGCGAGACAACACAACCCCAGCAGCTACCTGAAGTAGAACACGCACAGGAAGGAGCAGTTTTGCAGGTGTTAACGGATTGGACCAGTATTGAGGATACCGTACGCGAAAAGAACCAATAACGACATTCATTTCGTTGTGATATGACGCATTACTGATTGACAGATGTCGAGAGCACAACCCTTCCTTCTCGGATGTACTGAATGCTGACGATGTTAACAATTTGTACGTCAGCAATACTGTTGATCATCACTTTTTTGGTTATTAGTTAGGCTATAATTTAGTTTCTTTCAATTGTATTCTTGTTGTTTTGTTTAGATTAATATTTGTAATATTGTAGTGAGTTAGCCATGCGGTTAGGGGCGAGCAGCTGTGAGCTTGCATTCTGGAGATAGTGGGTTCAAACCCAACTGTCGGCAGTCCTGATTCGATCGAACAGAAAATAAAACAGACACACAACAATATCACCAATGACGGATAGTGCTTCAGAACTTATGTTGCCGACGGAACTGAGCACGTGCTCCACTCTGGGCGAGCATGGAGTCCTGGACGAGTCTCACCTTTTTAGCGTGCTAAACTCGAAAATGTTTAAATCACTAAGACGTAATATAAACGATACTTGTATGCAATAACAAAGGTAATCAATTGGCAGGTAATTGTACGAAGCTATTATGACGAAAAATATTTATGTTCAGAGTTCCTTCATGATAACAGGTGAGGTAACAAAACCAGTGTAGGGGGGATTCCGCTAAAAGTAAAAGCCCATAAGACCCACAGTCTTTTCTAAACGCTGGATGCTCTTATAGGTGGAACTAAGAAGTACAGTACTCGAATAGCCACCAATTTCACCTGACATGAGTCCTTGTGATTATGACTTATTCTCAAAGATCAAAGAACCTCCACGAGGCGTTCGATTTCAATCAACAGTTGACATCCAGAGAGCTTTAGATCGATCAGTGAGTGATATCCCGAAATGGTGCTGCAGATGGAGTGTATCGTCTTCCAACGATTTGGCAACGTATTGTTGACATGACAGAAGACTATAAATGAATTTTGTAATGTCAAAATGAACCAAATAACATTCTTTGTCGTGTTATAAGCTGTGTTGTCATTACTTATTTAATGCCCTAGTACGAGGGTCGAGTCATAAGTCATGGCAACTTTCTTTTTCTCGCGAACAGGAGGCAACACGGAAAATCTACGATATGCATTTGAAAACGTACGGTATGTACTTGCGTAGGATGCCACTAGATGGTGTATGTAATCAACAGTGTGGGTCTGAGCATGCCCCCAAGTTCAGTGTGTGAGTGAGAGCGTCACACAATGGAAGTCAACAAGCAGGAGCAACGAACGTATATTAAAATAGCAGTTCTCCCCGACAGAAATGCACGCCAATGCCATGCAGAGCTGCGGGAATCATTAGGTGTGCATGCCATGCCCTATAGAACAGTGGCGAGGTGGTTGGAGACGTTAGCGATACTCATGCAGCGAATGGTATTCAGCGCCTGCCCCGCCGCTGTCAACGCACAGTAGTCACCTTGGGTGATTATTTCGAACCAGTGGAGACCTGTTCTTTGTACGAAGCCTTGTGTATTTGCTGTCTATCTCTACTTAGTATAAAACTAAGTCCCCGATTCTTGGATGTTACGGGTACACTCGAGAACCACTGCATGGATTTTGATGCGGTTTTCACCATTCTGTAAAGGATATCTCGAGGATGATTTCTGTAGAAAATAATTTATTTATGATCAAAGGAAGCCGAGCAGTAACGATTTCAGTGGAAAAGTCGAAATAATAAACCTGGCGTCCGAGCGCTTTGTAAGCTTACGCTGGGCAAACCGTTAAAAATATCTAAATACTATGAGTGTAAGAATTGTTCAGCATGAAAAGTTCTACAAAAAAGTCCGCAGAGCATATCTCTATCTTCAATACATCGCCCACTATAAGTGATTTAACGTTTTAATTTCTTCCAACCATGCCCATTCAACTACCGAGGCGACAGTTTACGAGCTAGCTAAGGGCGAGTTTATCATCCGTGTTACAGCCTAGCTAGCAGGCGAACCTATTGCCCCAGATACAGCCAGCAGCATACCGTTGAACCGTGTTGAGTTAAGACTTCTGAGAAGGGTGGGTGTGTTTGGAGTTTCCCTGGAAGTGCAACTCGGGTTTTCTTCATTTCGCCTGTGAAACATAGTCCAGTTAAGATTAGACAGAAGGGGGATTTGAGTTTCATTCACCTCGCCATTCCCTGGAAGTGCAACTCTCATTTCGCCTGTGAACTTTTCGTTCCGCAAAATTCACGGTCAAGTTAAGATTGGACGGAAGGGGGATTTGTGTTTCATGCACCTCGCCATTTTTAAATTACGTCTGACAAGGATTTGTTGCACATGCATCTCCATGATAATATAATTAATAGTCCAGTCAGTGATTTTAAAGACGTAAAACGGATATTGGTCGTTGTTCATTGGCATTGAAAAAAAAAGCGCTTATCAGGTAATGCATTCATAACTGTTCCCGGGCGAAGCCGGGTCAGGTTGCTAGTACCATAATAAAACAATGTTTACCAATGGTCTGAGTTCTGTCACTTACCTACGAGCATTTCCTGACGTCAGAATTTGTCTTCAGGCACTATGCATACGTACATGCCCTATATTTGCAAATGCATATCGTAGATTTTCCGTGTCGTCTCCTGTTCGCGAAAAAAGAAAAGGTTGACATAACTTATGACTCACCCCTCGTACTTGCTCATGAGTGCACCTTGCATTTCGTGCCAAATGAGCAAGTTTGATGGTGTTTTTTAGTTGATAGTTGGTTTAATTGTTAGCTGTAAATTCTTTCTTTGACTGCTCCTCATTAATGTGTCTGTACCTACGTCACATATCCCAGTACCTCGTTCGCTTCGTGGTGCCAAGCAAGGGTAATCCCATTGTTCTACACATGCAGGAATGTTAATACATGACGTCACACGACTGTCACAGATGGATTACTCCGCTATTCACTGTGAGCAAACATTGATTGCACCGAGCAAGTGAAGCCCTACTTCCTCACTGTTCCAGTTCATCACTGATTCTACATCCGTACCTGGCAGATTTATGGACGTCAAAACTAATACCCTTTTACGCTCTGTGAGGGCGTCTTCGGTGGCGTAGTTGGTAGCATGCTGAGCTTTTATGACCAAGGTCATGGGTTCAGACCCGGCCAAAGTCGTTGGATTTTTTAAAAGTGATAAAAATCCCTCAGTATGCCTTCCTTCGGAGGGGAAGTAAAGCCGGCGGTCCCATATCATAGATTTATGGCATGATAAAGTACCTTCCACTAATTACACCTGTGTGAAGCTAAATTATAAGTTATCTTTGAGTAACGCTCTTAGGTTCCAACGTTCGTCGCCAGGAGCCGACTGCGGTAGCATCTAGTAACTAAGTTCAGAACTAGTTAGTCATTGACGGTGGCGTTTGGTAGCAAAAGTTGGAACTACTTGAAAATCGAATTTCTGCAGTCCTTACTTAAATTAACAAACAGATAACACACACTAATACAGCCATCACAATTAACACCGGTTATCAGACAGAATCTACACACACACAAAGTACACGGGGCTACATGACCGCGTTGTCGCAGCCCCTAAACTGAGGAACCAACCAACACTCAGTGTGGTGTTCCTAAAGTAACTGTTTACCGTAACGAGCTTCTTAAAGAAATCATTAAGTTATGGTGACCCAATACCAACACAGAATTATGTGTATTCGTAAATTATAAGTATCACGTTTGCTTTTGTGATATCGCCCACGTTTCAATGAATGGGAAATGGGTCGTTCCTCGGTTTAGGGGCTGCGACAACGCGGTCATGTAGCCCCGTGTACTTTGTGTGTGTGTGGAATCTGTCTGATAACCGGGGATAATTGTGATGGCTGAATTAGTGTGTGTTATCTGTGATTCAGGTAAGGACTGCAGACGATGAATTTCAAGTACTTCCTACTTTTGCTACCAAATGCTACCATCAACGACACCTAGCTGTGAACTTGACTACTAGATGCCACCGCAAGTGGCACCTGGCGGGGATCGTTGGAACTCCTAGAGTGTTAATTAAATCTAACCCACACGATTGTAAGTGTGTGGAAGGTTCTTTTACATGCCATAAATCTAGGACATGGGCCTGCCGGCTTTACTTCCCCTCCAATGGAAGGCATACGGAGAGAGTTTTAACGCTCTTAAAACATCCGACGACTGGATTAGAACCCACAGCCTAGGGGATATAAGCTCAGGATGCTACCAACGACGCCACCGAAGACGCCCTAATGTAGTTTCAGATGCATATAGAGCTTCTGTTTTAACGTCAACAACGATTTACTCTGTATCATGATAGTCCGGTCAAATTTGCTAAAGGACACATGGGAAAACTGACCGATTAACAATCAGGGATTGTATTGGACTGTAGTATTCTCTATGCTATCGTATGTACATTTAATATTTCATTTGCGGGGCCTAGACATCGTGGTCATGTTGCCCCGTGTACATGGGTGTCTGTGTAGAATTTATGTGATAACCTGCGTTATTGTGATTGTTGCACTAGCATGTGTAAATACGGTACAATGCTCAATGTTGGTTTGTCTGTTATTTATACAATTCTACACCGTTTCACCGATCTGAACCAACATTTGTATACTTACCCTTTGGAACCCTGCGAGTAACATGTTTACATGAAATTTCGGACAGACCACTCCATTCCCTGCATTTAGGCCCTTTGGCACAAATCTACACCGTTTCTCCGATCTGAACCAAAATGAGTATTCTTACCCTTTGGAAACCTGCGAGTAACACTGTCTACGTGAAATTTCGTACAGATCACTCCATTCCCTGCATTTAGGCCCTTTGGCACAAGTCTACATCGTTTCACCGATCTTAACCACAATTAATGTACTTACCCTTCGAAACCCTGCGGGTAACACTATCCACTTGATATTTTGAACAACCCTCTCCATCCCCTACATTTAGAACAACAGACTAACTGAACTTGAAAACTACGTTTTAAGGTCCTAGAATCATTCATGTCCGTATAGTGTAACTGTAAGAATATTTTAATAAGTCAATTGTTGGCTGGCAATGCGAGCTGCATCACGTCGCCCCTACCTGAATTGCGAAAATAGTTACAACTTGCCCTGCTTATAAATTGGAGTCACTGGGAGTAATTATTGCAAGAAGATTTCTTAGGCCCCGTAAAACAGTTATCATCATGAAAATATTATGCCTCTGTATAAGTGCAGTGGTGTTGGTGCAATACATAGAGGTTATAAGCTGCAATAAGCGTTGGTGCTTTCAAATGTACTTTCCTTTATTCACATCCTTGTCTTTGAACGGTATGTGGCGATAAATGACACTATTGCTACTTCAGGAGCTCGGTACAGCCGAAGTTTTCCAAAGTGCTCTGATTATTTTCCTATGGCACTATGTGACAAAAGACGACACTATTGATCTCTACTTTTCTAACAGCCAATGAGGTATAGGCCCTAGGCAGTGTCTTTTATGTCACATACTCCTTTTTCTAATAATATGTTTCAATTCGTTTGTAAATTACATGTGTCAGTGCTGTAGTTAGTAAATAGCCGTTTCCCTACTCATTATTGTCATTATCATTACGGAAAAATGACCTGAATGTTACGTCCATTATACTGTACTACTTATCACCCCCACTACCACCACAAAAAGTTATATTTTTAAAATATTTTTTTCTGTTAATTTAAGTATTATATGCCAGTTCTGTAGTGTTATTCATTATGATCCATAAAACAAACAAATCCACCGGGCGAAGCCGGGCACTATTGCTGGTGAGAGATAAAATGAACGGTGGTGAATGAAACTGGACAAGGCCGTGGCCTGCCAGAAGGTTCCGTCCCAGCATTTTCCTGGTGCTGAAAATGGGAAACCACGGAAAACCATTTCAAGAGCGGTTGACGGTGGGGCTCGATCCCACCCGTCTACCGAGTCAGCAGAGAGCTTGGCCTCATGACCTAATGCTGCGCTTTAGCAAGCGTAGCCACCACTGTCGTCTATTGTTTCATTATTATTACTGTATTATTATTATTATTATTATTATTATTATTATTATTATTATTATAGATTGCCACGGTGGGTGAGTGGATAGCGTGTCGGTCTACTAACCACAATATTGCAGGTTCGCTCCTGGCCGTGGTAAGTTTTTTTTTTTTAGGCGGCAAAAATACGACACGCATGTCATACGTTGTTGGCATGTTAAAGAACCCATTTGCATTCAGTAGGCCGTGTTCATAATGGCAAAATTAATCTCGGGAGTTTCTGCCAATACAAAGTTCCTCATTTCTCCACTAGAAAGCGCTATAGTGTTCAAGGAGCTTAGATAGCTTAGATACCTTACCCTCTAGGTGTCGAATTACAAAAGCTTGCACCCGGAATCCGAGGCCATACGATATTATTATTATTATTATTATTGTTATTATTATTATATTTGATTTAATGGTGCTTGGGTACTTGGTGGTGCTCACCCACTCAAAAAGGTTGAGAATGCCTTCTCTAGGAGTTGGTTAGGAACCCAGCATTTGCTTGGAAATAGGGTAGGAAAACCCAGGGAACCACCTGTCACCTTCGATCTCCTTACTTCCTCATGCAGCCATAATGCGCGCATTAACGAACACGGCTATGTTGTGTGACTGAGCTACCAAGCAGACGAGCAGAATATATCGTCTGGTCCTGAGGTATTTACAACCAGACTGTTTGCGAGGTGCTCATGTGGAATGGTACACTAGGAAGGCCAGTTTCTTATAACCGTGTAGAATTTATCACCTTAATTCCTACATTTCTCTGCGGAACACGTACACAGTTATAAATCCTAACTCACGCTATCTTCTTTCTCTGTGCAGTGAACTGAGGTAGGTCCACTATCGCTGGGAAGAGTTAATCACTTTCTTATCATTTTTGTTCTTAGACTGCTGCGCTGTACGTGAGTGAGACTATGGGTTCATTTGAACCCGATACGGACTGAGTAGAGAGTTTCCTTTTAAACTACTGATGGATTTCGACAAGGCTGCAATCTTTTTTGTTGTTGTTGTTGCTTCTATTGAGGGGCTTGGACACCGTGGTCGTTTAGCCCCGTATACTTGGGTAAATGTGAAATTTTTGTATCATGTATGTAAAAAGACAGCTTTGAAGCCATTCTTAGCCTATTTTCATTAATGAACGAGTAGTTCCGTGAAGAACTAAATAGCCTATTTTCATATATCCTACTTATGTTAATTGCCTCTAACAATATACAAATGTTGAGTTTGATTGCTGTCCTAGATTCGTAGATATTGAGAACCGTCTAAATATTTAGTTATTGAGATTTTAAGGAACAGAACTGTGAGGTATCTGCCCCTAACCGTCTAAATATTTCGGATGGTCAACATGTTGGATTTATATGTATAAATATGCCTTAGAGTTATGTACGAATTAATATTGCGCGCTTTTCTACCAAGGTCCATACAGTAGTTTCTGGCTGCTCTCTGGTGACGAACAGAGGAATTTCTCTAGTTTTCGTAAGCTCATTGACACACATCATTCGGCCACATTGTTTCAATTCTATTGAAAAAGGAGTCAAGTTTCCTCTCAAAACGTTTGGAATTTTAATGTTATTCTCACACGGCAATATCCCAAAAGCATGAATAATTTTATTATTATTATTATTATTATTATTATTATTATTATTATTATTTTCGGTTTATACAGTACGTATAACACATTTCTGGTATATTAGAACGTAACTATACGGGCTTCAGTGAACCAAAGTATAGCTACGGAAACAGCAACTTCTAAGTTGGAATTTCGCTACCCATGAACTTCCGAACGATTCTGGTTGTTGATAGAACTACTGCCTTCTGCATTAGTTTGTATAGCCGAGTATCCAGATCCAGTTCTTTAAGGCCTTGGAGCAAGGTACTTGGGATCACGTCCGTACTTGAGACAATGATAGGTATGGTCTTTACCCGCTCTACATGCCATTGTCTTTTGATAAGGTCGACCAACTCACTGTATTTGCTGATCTTTTCAATGTGTTTTGACTGGAGATTCTTGTTGTTAGGAATCGCAACATCAATCAATGTAGTTTGCTTGATTTTCTTGTTTACAACCACCTGATCCGGCCTGTTGTGTGATACCGATTGGTCAGTCAAAATAGTTCGGTCCCAATACAGCTTGTATTATTATTATTATTATTATTATTTTAAACTACAGTTTTTATATGCAGCAGAGACCCTCTTGATGAAAAAGAAATGCAACATGGATGATTTGGAGAAAGTCGAAAGACGTATCCTTCGAAAAATTCGTGGACCAAGATTGCTCCCAGATGGTTCTTATCGATTAGCAAACACCGAACTATACCGTCAGTTGGAACCAGCCATCACTATCATGCGAAGACGACTGAAATTCTACAGGGATCTCTTGCGGATGGGGAACGATAGAATCACCAAGAAGATCTCCAACTTGATTAATGGCTACAAGACTGGCAGCTTGTGGCTTAATAAGTGAAACAAGACTTGAATTACGCTGGGATTTTAGACTGTGATATTCTTGACCGTTCCAAATAATGTGATAGTGTTAACACTTGGTCCCACCACTCAAAGTGATGAAGACCCGACCACTCCTCACACAGGAGAGGAAGGACAAGTTATTGGCTGGACTGAGGAGAGATTGGAGAACAAAGGAAGCTCCTTAGTGGGCTTAAAACACTAATAATAATAGAATTAAAACTCAGCAATTCTTCTAGGTTTGTGCCGTTTCTTGTGTGGGTTTTCGCCTAGGACACCAAGCTGGCTCATCGACGGGCTCTTGGTGTCCCCACCCGGACCCCCACAGGAGTGACGAACTGCGCGCCACCTCCCTTTATAAAGGTGCAACTGCACCACTTGACTACGAGAACTAAAAGCTCAAGCAGCCTTAATCTCCCTATGAAGGCTTCCAAAAAGATGGTATATTGGCTTTCACGGCCGGTGAATTAAAACTCAGCAATTCTTCTAGGTTTGTGCCGTGTCTTGTGTGGGTTTTCGCCTGGGACACCAAGCTGGCTCATCGACGGGCTCTTGGTGTCCCCGCCCGGACCCCCACAGGAGTGACGAACTGCGCGCCACCTCCCTTTATAAAGGTGCAACTGCACCACTTGACTACGAGAACTAAAAGCTCAAGCAGCCTTAACCTCCCTATGAAGGCTTCCAAAAAGATGGTATATTGGCTTTCACGGCCGGTGAATTAAAACTCAGCAATTCTTCTAGGTTTGTGCCGTGTCTTGTGTGGGTTTTCGCCTAGGACACCAAGCTGGCTCATCGACGGGCTCTTGGTGTCCCCGCCCGGACCCCCACAGGAGTGACGAACTGCGCGCCACCTCCCTTTATAAAGGTGCAACTGCACCACTTGACTACGAGAACTAAAAGCTCAAGCAGCCTTAACCTCCCTATGAAGGCTTCCGAAAAGATGGTATATTGGCTTTCACGGCCGGTGAATTAAAACTCAGCAATTCTTCTAGGTTTGTGCCGTGTCTTGTGTGGGTTTTCGCCTGGGACACCAAGCTGGCTCATCGACGGGCTCTTGGTGTCCCCGCCCGGACCCCCACAGGAGTGACGAACTGCGCGCCACCTCCCTTTATAAAGGTGCAACTCCACCACTTGACTACGAGAACTAAAAGCTCAAGCAGCCTTAACCTCCCTATGAAGGCTTCCAAAAAGATGGTATATTGGCTTTCACGGCCGGTGAATTAAAACTCAGCAATTCTTCTACGTTTGTGCCGTGTCTTGTGTGGGGTTTCGCCTAGGACACAAAACTGGCTCATCGGCGGGCTCTTGGTGTTCCCACCCGGACCGCCACAGGAGTGACGAACTGCGCACCACCTCTATTTATATTAGGTGCAACTGTACCACTTGACTGCGAGAACTAAAAGCTCAAGCAGCCTTAACCTCCCTATGAAGGCTTCCAAAAAGATGGTATATTGGCTTTGACGGCCAGTGAATTAAAACTCAGCAATTCTTCTAGGTTTGTGCCGTGTCTTGTGTGGGTTTTCGCCTAGGACACCAAGCTGGCTCATCGGCGGGCTCTTGGTGTCCCCGCCCGGACCGCCACAGGAGTGACGAACTGCGCGCCACCTCCATTTATATTAGGTGCAACTGTACCACTTGACTGCGAGAACTAAAAGCTCAAGCAGCCTTAACCTCCCTATGAAGGCTTCCAAAAAGATGGTATATTGGCTTTCACGGCCGGTGAATTAAAACTCAGCAATTCTTCTAGGTTTGTGCTGTGTCTTGTGTGGGGTTTCGCCTAGGACACAAAACTGGCTCATCGGCGGGCTCTTGGTGTTCCCGCCCGGACCGCCACAGGAGTGACGAACTGCGCACCACCTCCATTTATATTAGGTGCAACTGTACCACTTGACTGCGAGAACTAAAAGCTCAAGCAGCCTTAACCTCCCTATGAAGGCTTCCAAAAAGATGGTATATTGGCTTTCACGGCCAGTGAATTAAAACTCAGCAATTCTTCTAGGTTTGTGCCGTGTCTTGTGTGGGTTTTCGCCTAGGACACCAAGCTGGCTCATCGACGGGCTCTTGGTGTCCCCGCCCGGACCCCCACAGGAGTGACGAACTGCGCGCCACCTCCCTTTATAAAGGTGCAACTGCACCACTTGACTACGAGAACTAAAAGCTCAAGCAGCCTTAACCTCCCTATGAAGGCTTCCGAAAAGATGGTATATTGGCTTTCACGGCCGGTGAATTAAAACTCAGCAATTCTTCTAGGTTTGTGCCGTGTCTTGTGTGGGTTTTCGCCTGGGACACCAAGCTGGCTCATCGACGGGCTCTTGGTGTCCCCGCCCGGACCCCCACAGGAGTGACGAACTGCGCGCCACCTCCCTTTATAAAGGTGCAACTCCACCACTTGACTACGAGAACTAAAAGCTCAAGCAGCCTTAACCTCCCTATGAAGGCTTCCAAAAAGATGGTATATTGGCTTTCACGGCCGGTGAATTAAAACTCAGCAATTCTTCTACGTTTGTGCCGTGTCTTGTGTGGGGTTTCGCCTAGGACACAAAACTGGCTCATCGGCGGGCTCTTGGTGTTCCCACCCGGACCGCCACAGGAGTGACGAACTGCGCACCACCTCTATTTATATTAGGTGCAACTGTACCACTTGACTGCGAGAACTAAAAGCTCAAGCAGCCTTAACCTCCCTATGAAGGCTTCCAAAAAGATGGTATATTGGCTTTGACGGCCAGTGAATTAAAAC
Organism: Meconema thalassinum; assembly: GCA_946902985.2. Taxonomy (NCBI): domain Eukaryota; kingdom Metazoa; phylum Arthropoda; class Insecta; order Orthoptera; family Tettigoniidae; genus Meconema; species Meconema thalassinum. Next base: position 501,991,810 of record OX336393.1, on the reverse strand, counting down.
TCAGCAATTCTTCTAGGTTTGTGCCGTGTCTTGTGTGGGTTTTCGCCTAGGACACCAAGCTGGCTCATCGGCGGGCTCTTGGTGTCCCCGCCCGGACCGCCACAGGAGTGACGAACTGCGCGCCACCTCCATTTATATTAGGTGCAACTGTACCACTTGACTGCGAGAACTAAAAGCTCAAGCAGCCTTAACCTCCCTATGAAGGCTTCCAAAAAGATGGTATATTGGCTTTCACGGCCGGTGAATTAAAACTCAGCAATTCTTCTAGGTTTGTGCTGTGTCTTGTGTGGGGTTTCGCCTAGGACACAAAACTGGCTCATCGGCGGGCTCTTGGTGTTCCCGCCCGGACCGCCACAGGAGTGACGAACTGCGCACCACCTCCATTTATATTAGGTGCAACTGTACCACTTGACTGCGAGAACTAAAAGCTCAAGCAGCCTTAACCTCCCTATGAAGGCTTCCAAAAAGATGGTATATTGGCTTTCACGGCCAGTGAATTAAAACTCAGCAATTCTTCTAGGTTTGTGCCGTGTCTTGTGTGGGGTTTCGCCTAGGACACCAAGCTGGCTCTTCGGCGGGCCTTCATAGGGAGGTTAAGGCTGCTTGAGCTTCTTGTTCTCGCAGTCAAGTGGAGCAGTTGCACGTAATATAAAGGGAGGTGGCGCGCATTTCGTCACTCCTGTGGGGGTCCGGGCGGGGACACCAAGAGCCCGCCGATGAGCCAGCTTGGTGTCCTAGGCGAAACCCCACACAAGACACGGCACAAACCTAGAAGAAATGCTGAGTTTTAATTCACTGGCCGTGAAAGCCAATATACCATCAAAAATAGTATTATTATAATATTATTATTATGGCATAAGATTGGATTAGGCGTCGTGGACTTGAATTACTATGCCACCCACGCACTTTCCCGGTATAATTCAGTAAAACCGGTGAAAAGGTCGAACGCTGTCGTGCAGAGGCAATATGCTAGTGAGTGTATTCGTATACATGAATGTATCAGTATTACGAGTATTGGTTACATGGAGCTCATGTTGGAACAAACTTGTCCCGTGTAGCGACATGTCACACGTGTGTTCTGAATACCAACCAGACACGTTCAACTCGTCCCTTCCGTAATACCACACAAACAACACCACAGCACGTACTGTAGCCTATTCACTTCCCCAGTCCAGACCAAAAGTTCAACTACACCACTCCACACAATTTACAAAATAATTATAATGTCTATGTGGATACATAAATAAACAGGAAGAACTCCACTGTCGTGACCGTCCTTGAAATGGCTCTCCTTAATTTACCTTTTTAACTTAAAGAGAATATGCCTCCGTGGCTTAGGGGGCAGCAAGCCGGCCTCTCACCACTCGGTCCGTGGTTCAAATGCCGGGCTCTCCATGTGAGATCTGTGCTGGACAAAACGGAGACAGACAGGTTTTTCTCCGGGTACTCCGGTTTTCCCTGTCGAAAATTGCATTCCAGCAACACTCTTCACTATCATTTCATTTCATCTATCGTTTATTTAATCATTGCCTCAGAGGAGTGCGATAGGCTTCAGCAGCAGGCACAGTTCATATCCTCGACGCTAGATGGGGGGCCTTCATTCATTCAATACCCTGACCCGGTCGGTTGACTGGAAGCAGACTGTGGATTTTCATTTTTAACTCGAAGAGAATGCTGGGATCGAACCTTGTGATAGGCCACGAGAGTTACCTTGAAACTCCTTGATTTATATCATTCGCCCAACGGCGTGCTCGTTAAATGGTGCACCAAGACCACGTGGGCAGCTGCAAGTCAGGAGATTGTAGGTTCGAATCCCGGTGCTGACAGCGGCTATCCTGAGTGTTGTTTTTCCCTGGTTTTTTCCACACTCACTCCAGGCATATTCCGGTATTGCAGGCTACCTCATCCCTGGTCCTACTACAGACATATCGTTTGGCCTCGGGTGTCGAGTGGAAGCTTTGTTATTTGACGCCCATGTCGAATTTTGTCGTTCCCTGGAGCGCTATGAAAGTCAAGGAGGTTAGATATCTAAGCTCCTTGACACTATAGCGCTTTCTAGTGGAGAAAGGAGGAACTTTCGTGTTGGCGGAAAATCCCGAGATTAATTTTGCAATTATGAACACGGCCTACTGAATTCAAATAGGTTATTTAACATGCCAACAACGTATGAAATGCGTGCCGTAATTTTTGTCGCCTTTCTAAAATCACTTACCACGGTCAAGAGCGAACTTGCAAGCTTGGGGTTGGTAGTCCGACACGATAACCACTCACCCATCGTGGCAAACACAGATATCACTAAAATACAGGTTATCAAGCAATTTCAACAGAACCCCAACTACGCAGGGCTGATGATCAAAATGGCCCAAGCCTCTAAAATGAATGATCAACAACAGTTGGATTATCAGTAGCCCCTCCAGTGTAGTTGCCGTCAGGAAGGATATCCGGCCATAAAACCCAATGCTTCATATAAACGCACATCATCCCCTACTCGGTGTAATAATGAGGGGAAGCAATTCATAGTCCTAGCCGCCTGTTGTGGTACGTATTGAGACGCCAGATCCAGAAGACCTGGTTCGATTCCGGGATCTGTCTATAAAAGAGCATCCAGCGTTTAGAAAATACTGTGGAGACTTATGGCGACAGTGTTGCTTACTCTAGGCCGAGGTAGCGCTGACGTCATACATTATGTTCACCCGCTTTGAATACTGCCCTTTCATAAGTTAGCGAGACAACCACAACCCCAGCAGCTATCTGAAATAGAACACGCACAGGAAGGAGCAGTTTTTCAGGTGTTAACGGATTTGACCATTAATAAGGATACTGTACGCGAAGAGAACCAATAACGACATTCATTTCGTTGTGATATGACGCATTACTGATTGACAGATGTCGAGAGCACAACCCTTTCTTCTCGGATGTACTGTATGGTGACGATGTTAACAATTTGTACGTCAGCAATACTGTTGATCATCACCTTTTGGTTATTAGTTAGGCTACAATTTAGTTTCTTTCAATTGTATTCTTGTTGTTTTGTTTAGATTAATATTTGTAATATTGTAGTGAGTTAGCCATGCGCTTAGGGGCGCGCAGCTGTGAGCTTGCATTCGGGAGATAGTGGGTTCGAACCCAACTGTCGGCAGCCCTGATTCGATCGAACAGAAAATAAAACAGACACACAACAATAACACCAATGACGGATAGTGCTTCAGAACTTATGTTGCCGGTGGAACTGAGCACGTGCTCCACTCCGGGCGAGCATGCAGCACAGGACGAGGCTCTTCTTTCCAGCGTGCTAACCTCGAAAATGTTTAAATCACTAAGACGTAATATAAACGATACTTGTATGCAATAACACACGTTATTAATTGGCAGATAATTGTAGGAAGCAATTATGACGAAAAACATAAATGCTCAGAGTTCCTTCATGATAAAAGGTGAGGTAACAAGACCAGTGTAGGGGGTTATCCGCTAAAAGTAAAAGCCCATAAGACCCACAGTCTTTTCTAAACGCTGGATGCTCTTATGGAGATTTCATTCTGGTCTGAGGATTGGAACGGGGTGCACTCAGCCTCGTTGAGTCAAAGCTGAGACGAGATTACAAAAGGTTGGTGCTTTTCAGTCGGTCAACACGATTGTACCCAAATGAGATAAGTAATTCGCTAATCCTTCACCCATAATTTCAGACATAGATTTTATAGCCTTATGTCCATTGCTCACGGTAAAATTTTCCTTCAAATTTATTGTACAATAATTTAATTTTATAAAATTTCTGTTGCTCACGGTCAAATTCAAGTTTTATAAAACCTTTGATAAAACTTTCCTTAAAATAGGACACGTTCTATTCCGTAAAATTAATTTTACGAAACGAACCAATCAGGGAAGCTGACATGAAGATGATGCTGGCGCCACGTGGTGAGAAGATTGTGAAGCTCGCTTGTAAACAAACACTTCGAAATTGGCAGTTTCCAGCTGCTGTTACTGTTTTACTGGACGAGTATCTGAAATATCAGTGTTTGTATGAGGTTAAAACGCCCATATACCACAATAGAAATGCAAGAAGGGAGGCGGAAATCTCAATCGCCGAATATGTTTCACAAATTTGACCGAACACAAGCCAGGCTGATGTGAAGGCGAAGATAAACGGGCTTCGCTCTCACTTGCAGTCTCATTTCAGGAGAAATGGCTTGCCTCATGTTAGTGACCTGTCGAATAATTTTGGGACCAACAAGATCTAGGAGTTTTTAAAACTGCTTTCCTCCATTCTTAGAAAATTCCTATATGAATTCTGATCTTCTAACCTCAACTCATTTTCGACCAAGGACAGCACTCCTCTACTCTTCTCTTCTTTTTATCCATTCCCGAGTCCAGGACTTCCTAGCATTTCTTTTCTTCCTTTTTACCACTGTGCGACATATAATTGTAGCTAAAGCAGCAATTTTTGCAAATTTGCTTTGTTTGTTGGAGCCATACTCTCAAACCAATGTGTGTTGAACAGCTGATTTTTGGTTCAGAAGTTTATCGGTAGATGGCGATTCTGATACATCCACGGATTTTATAAAATAATTTTACCGTGAACAACACAGCTTGCTTTCGTCAATTTTTTTATAAAATTAGTTGTAAAATAAATTTTAAGAAACATTTTACCGTGAGCAACGGGCATAAGTGTAATGGATCTGACGATCGAAACTGGTCATCCAAGTGTATTTATTAATCTCATGTTTTTTTTTTTTTTTTTTTCAGGATTAGGGAATAAGCCAACTCTTATGGCTACATTCGTGTTGACCGACTAAAAAGCAGCAAACTTTTGTTTACTAAGGCAACACTGAAAAACGGCTTTAAACATTTATTGAGAATAGATGGGTTTGATTCCCACCTTACCTGTTCTAAGAGAGGTGTTCCGTAGTTTCTCACTTCCACGTCCATCTGTAAGGAAGGGGCCGTGGCCTTAAGTTAGGAACCAGCCCGTCATTTTCATGGAGGGGAAATAGAAAACCACGGAAGACCACTTCTAGGATGGCTGAGATGGGAATCAAACCTACTCGTCGGGAAGAGGCTAGCTTCATTGACCTTCGTCCCTAAGACTCCGGTCTCGATTCCCGACTCAGACAAGTAATCCAATTCTGGTATGAGGCCTGGAATGTTTACACTCATCTGTTAGTGGCAAATGACCTCGTAGTTCCATCCCCTTAAAACAATAATAACTAACTATAACTTAATACTCATCCTGAAACCTTATAAGTCAGTCATAAGGACAGAAGCCTTATATGCCATGGAGTGTCTTTCTTTAAACCGAAGGGGTCTAATGGAGAAGATGGAAATTAGAGAGAGGAGCATTCTCCGGAAGATCCTCGTAGGCGACATAACTCCGAGCTCTACGAACATATCGAGAAACTATCTGATTGTGCGAGAAAATGAGAATAGCCTTGTATGGCCAAATCGCGAGATTACCTTCCACAAGATTGACCAGTCGTTTGCTCAGTTCCTGGCACAATAAGAAAGTTCGTACCACGTGGTTGATAGCTTGCCACGGTGGGTGAGTGGATAGCGTGTCGGTCTACTAACCCCAAGATTGCAGGTTCGCTCCTGGCCGTGGTAAGTGATCTTTGAAAGGCTGCAAAAATACGATACGCATGTCATACGATGTTGGCATGTCAAAGAACCCATTTGAATTCAGTAGGCCGTATTCATAATGGCAAAATTAATCTCGGGAGTTTCCGCCAACACAAAGTTCCTCATTTCTCTACTAGAAAGCGCTATAGTGTTCAAGGAGCTTAGATATCTAACCTCCCTGACTTTCATAGTGATTCAAGGAACAACGAAATTCGACATGCAAGATACCCTCTGGGTGTCAAATTACAAAGCTTGCCCCGGAACCCGAGGCCATATAACAAAAAATAAATTAAAAAATATATAATAATTTAAAAGCCTCCGTGGCTTAGGCGGCAGCACGCCGGCCTCTCACCGCTGGATCCGTCGTTCAAATCCCGGTTACTCCATGTGAGATCTGTGCTGGACAAAACGGAGGCAGACAGGTTTTTCTCCGGGTACTCCGGTTTTCCCTGTCAACATTTCGTTCCAGCAACACTCTCCACTCTCATTTCATTTCATCTGTCATACATTTAATCATTGCCCCAGAGGAGTGCGTCAGGCCTCGGCAGCCGGCACAGTTCATATCCTCGCCGCTAGATGGGGGCTTCATTCATTCCATTCCTGACCCGGTCGGAGACTGGAAGCTGGCTGTGGATTTTCATTTTCATAATAATTTAAAAAAACACGTGGTTCATGGAAACTGAGAAGGATATTAACGAACAGGAAATATCAGATCTGTATGACTGTGAGGCGTGCTTTGAAGGAGGTCCATAGTTTTCAGGAGAAATCTCGGAAGAAAGGTGCCCCCTGGACTACCGAAAGAAAGGAGCTACACCGGCTGAAAATGTGTCAATACTGGGCGAAGATTAAGACGCTCCAGTTGAATGTACGTGGTCCTAATCGGCCCAATTCGAGAGAAGAAGAAGATAATACTCACCCGTGAGGACAACACTGACATTGAGGTGGTCTAAAAACGTCTCCTCAGACAAATCACATATTATACCAGGTGAATCAGCTGCTCCTAATATTATTGTGTTATGCAGCCCAACTAACGTGGGTTATCAGTAAGGTCGATATTTCTCAGCTTGCATCCCGTATGGTACCAATGCTCTGCAAACATGTCCTGCTATCGATACTGAACACTTCCCATTATACCGGGTGAGTTAGCCGTGATCGTTTCGGCGTGGCTGCAGGCAGTCGCTCACATCCGGGAGGCGAGGAGGTTTGATACCCCCGCCGGCAACCCTGAATATGGTCTTCTGTGGTTTCCCATCTTCCTTCCAGGTAAATGCCGGGGTTGGTCCCTCACTATAGGCCACAGCCGCTACCTTCCAACTCCCAGTCCTTAAATTCAAAATTTCCTCCCCAGACAACACTCCACACGCGATGGTACATGTAGCTCACCCCATGGGTGTCCGCCTCGAAGCAGCTACAAAATCTGGTGAGCCAAACATATTCTCGGACACTCCCGGCACCAAAAGCCATACGCTAAAAAATAAAAAATAAGAAGAAAAACACTTACCATTATGTTTCCCTCGTATTAGTCTGTAGTCAAGTCTAACCTATAAGTTAGCTTCACACAAGTGTACTTAGTGGTAGGTTCTTTTACATGCCACAAATCTATTACATGGGATCGCCGGCTTTACTTCCCCTCCTAAGCAAGGCATATTGAGGGATTTTTAAGGCTCTTAAAAAATCCAACTTCTTCGGCCGGGTTTGAACCCGCGACCTTGGGCATAGAAGCTCAACATGCTACCAACTACGCCACCGAAGTCGCCTATAGAATTGACTTCATCATTAGAAGTGGATTAAGTCAGAATATATAATTCCTCGTCTTTTTTGAGATCACTGAAGTTGAAAGAAATCGTCTCGATCTTCTGAAAGCTATTGCAGAATGTGTTAATAATGCAGAAGACAATCTTGTAATCAGAGTCTCTTTAAAGAGGATTTCAATAATCAGAACAGAGCACTGGTATTGGATTTGAATTGTACTCCTTCGTTAACTCTATAATATTATTCATTCAAATATTCAGACTGAAAAAAGACAAATGGAAATGTACTGAGCAGGCAGCGTAGCCGTTCACGTTATGTCACGCGAGGATTAGCTGCCCGGTGCTCTGTCGGTGTCGGATGTATTGGTCATGGATACGTTAACCGGGTCGTCTCCACACTCGCACAGGTCTATCCTCATTGACACAGGCGAGTGTACACAGCCGATAACACGCACGCAAGAACGATTGATGTGTTTGAGACTACTACTACTATTGGCCAGCAATATACAATACTTGTTCTGAGATGTATTATAGTGACACAGGTTATCAGATAACATCTACACACACCCAAGTACACGGGGCTACATGACCACGATGTCGCAAAGCCCTAAAGGCAGTCATGGGAAACGTACGACCCGTGAGCCAAGTGCGGTCCTTGAGCTAGTCTAATCCAGCCCGCGACATGGTTCCGAATTATACTACCCACAATTATTAGTCCAGACGACAGGTTGGGCGAAGTGGGGTTAGGTGGAAAAAGGTCGGAATTTAATGAAACTTTGGGATGTTGTTCAGGGATAGTTAATTAACATCTTCTCAAGTTTTGGACCTCCAGGGCCCTGTGCGAAAAGAGGAGGGGGAAGAAAACTGCAAAAGTTTCGACCTTTCTCCGGTTTGTCCTCAATTACTTTTTTCCCTTACGTCCTACGGCAAAAGCATTCTTATGCGTGTTTCTAGAGCGTTAAATTTTCCACCATTTTGACTATTCAAACATGTTTGTATTTCAATTCGTTACCGAGTTATGGCGCTTCGAAAGAAATTTCATTTTTCAAAATTCGCTAAAAATGCCCAAAAATGCAGAATTTCACCTTATTTCTTCGGTTTACCCGAATTATGATGAAATGTTGTAATTATGGTTCCTGGTTACAATCACCAACTTTGGAAAACTCCACCCCCACTCCTCCCTTCCCCACCCACCCCCAATTCACAAAAGCTAATTTTCTTCTGTCATGAAAGCCAACTATATTCACAACATGTTGTTATTGATATTACTTACTTTTCAGATCGACCTCCCCCTCCCCCCTCCCCCCCCCCCCCCGCCCTCCCCCTCCCACTACATAATTAGATGGACATTGGGCATGCTGTGTTTGCAAAGCATTTGTGAACAAATATAATTGTTCGCTGATGTTCGTTCAGCAAGTGGACATGAGACCAACCCTAGTAGTGATTGAGAGACAACATGGACACTGGGAAACTCACATCCAGGAGAGAGCGCAGGGATCATTGGTCATGGCGAAGTGAACTGTCACTTCGTAGCCATGTGATTTAGCACGAGAGATACACTTATCATTCATGAAGAAAGTGGTGGGGGGAATTTTGAAGAATTGAAACTGAAGCGGAAGGATATGGTAGTGACTCTCGCTTCCGTTTCCTGCTCGTCGAAAGTTGCTGGTAAAAAATTAACTGTCAATCCCCTCACATTCTTCCAGTGTGTCTGTATTGTCAAAAACTCTGAAGAAGATCTTAAAGAACTCTTGAAATTTGGACTCGCACCCTTCCCTACGTCACTCTTCACTCACATAGAGGAAGTCAACCTTGGCAACAGGAAATGTAACGTGATTGATGGAGGATACCTGTTAAATAAAGTGGTGTGGGACAAAACTCCCACAATCACATTCGAGAATCTGTGCTCTACGTAGCCTACATCAACTACGTGCAGAGACACTTTGTGATTTTGTTGTGTTTGATGGATACCCCACTAACGCCGGCTATCAAAGCACCAAAGCCGCAGAACGAGCTCGCCATTTTGCATTACAATCAGAAACCAAAGTTGTGTTGTCCTCATCTACCAAGGTGACCGTAGCACAAGAAAAGTTCTTGGCAAACGATCACACTACGAGCGCATTCATTTCGGTGTTGATGACACGAATGGCGGATGCTAGCATCGAAGTCAAACAGGCATCCTCCAAGGACATACTTTTCCTCCATGCAGTGAGTGGTAGTGATACCTCGTCAGCACCGCATGGATTGGGGAAGAACAAAATTTGCAGCACCTACATGAAGAATACAGCAGTGGCTCTGCTTCTCACATCAAACGCTAGTCCTCAGCAGATCAGTGACGCTGAAGAAAAGTTCCTGGTAGAATTTTATGGAGGCGACATTGACAATGACAACCTTGACGACCTGTGATACAGATTATTCACACGATCAGTGACGAAGGCTAAATTGCAATTAGCCTGCCTGCCACCAACAAGGGACGCTGTCAAGTATCACTACCTCCGCACTTACCAGCAAGTACAGGCGTCGTTAGGCAATGAACTTCTCCCATCAGTTTGAGGCTGGAGCCAAACCCCGCGAAGGGTACTACCAATCCCCACAACCAGAAATGCTGCGCCGGATAACATCCTCCAGATTGTTTCCTGCAAGTGCAGCAAAGTCTGTAGCTCCGGTGTTCAGCAATGTGCAAGCACTGCACAGGCCACTCCAGCGAAAATGCCCCCGCAACTGATTTGAGCGAGGAGGACTTAGCAGACATAGTTGACGAATACAACGATGGAGAGGACGTCATTAATAGCCTGATCACTCAGGAGGTCGACGAGCAATTAGAAGCAGAAAAATTTAGTACCTGCTATGGCATGTACTTGTACATGAGTACCTTTCAATAATAATAATATCTCTATTCCATAATGTATGCCTTGTGAATACCTTAATATTACTAATTACATTAATTCTTTCCACGAAAGGACTACGTCTTTTTTTACCTGCCCTGGGATAATTATGTTGTGATTGTGGGAGGGGGGAGAGAGGAGGGGGAGGTCGATCCGAAAAGTAACTAATATCAATAACAGCATGATGTGAATATGGTTGGCTTCCATCAGAGAAGAAAATTAGCTTTTGTGAATTGGGGTTGAGTGGGGGAAGGGGGAGCGGGGGTGGGGTTGGGGTGGGGATTTCCAAAGTTGGTGATTGTAACCAGGAATCATAGTTACAACAACATTTCACCATAATTTGGGTATAACAGAAGAGATAAGGTGGAATTCTGCGTTTTTGGGCACTTTTTAGCGAATTTGTTTCGAAGCGCCATATCTCGGTAACGAATTGATATACACACATGTTTGAATAGTCATACTTGTAGGAAATTTAACTCTCTACAAAAAGTGGGAGTGAAGATTCAAGGAGAAATAATTTCAACTCTGAGATTTGCTGATGACATCGTCATCTTGGCCGACAAGCCTGAGGATTTGAATGAGTTTTTGAATGGTATGGACTCCGTCTTACGGAAAGAATTCATGATGAAAATTAATAAATGTAAAACAAAAATACTGGAATGCAGCCGAAATAAATCAGAAACCTCTATGGAGATCAAATTGGCAGGTGAAAAGCTGAAGGAAGCAGGAAACTTCTGTTACTTAGGAAGCAGAATAACCAGTGATGGACGAAGCAAAGAGGATATAAAAAGTAGGTTGGCTCAGGCAAAGAAAGCATTTCTACAAAAAAGGAATCTGCTGACATCGAATATAGATTTAGGTATTAGGAAGTCATTTTTGAAAGCCTTTGTCTGGAGCGTGGCGCTCTATGGAAGTGAAACTTGGACTATTGGTGTAGCAGAAAAGAGGAGAATTGAAGCATTTGAAATGTGGTGTTACAGGAGAATGATGAAGATCAGATGGGTAGATAGGGTTACAAACAAAGAGGTATTAACCCGAGTGGGAGAGGAGAGATGTTTCTGGCGACTGCTAATGAAGAGAAGAGATAGGTTGGTAGGACACATACTAAGACACCCAGGAATAGCAAGCTTAGTTATGGAAGGAAGGGTCGAGGACAAGAACTGTAGGGGTAGACCAAGGTTAGAATATGTTAAACAGATTGCCTCGGATGTGGGGTGTGGTAGCTATGTAGAGATGAAACGATTAGCTCAGGGCAGGGAGGCATGGAGGGCTGCATCAAACCAGTCAAAAGACTGAAGACTCAAACAACAACAACAAAAAAGCATAAGAATGCTATTGCCGTAGGACTTCAGGGAAAAATGTTATTGAGGACAAACCAGAGGAAGGTCGAAACTTTTGCTGTTTCCTTCCCCCTCCTCTTTTCGCACAGGGTCCTCGAGGTCCAAAACATGAGAAAATGTTAATTAACCATCCCTCAACAAGATCCCAAAGTTTCATTAAATTCCGACCTTTTTCTATCTGAAACTACCTGTCGACTGGGCATAGTTTCTGCTCTGTGTACCTAGAAGTGAAAACCTGTTTCAATCTCATTGTGTTTATGCGTTTTGTGTAATAGAGTTGCAGCTAGAACTGATTGAGTTACAATGTAACAAGGAATTGAATCAACTATTCCTCAACGTTTCAAAAGTTGAGTTCTACAAGGTTCTACGAAAATGAAGCTTCCTAAACTTGAAATCTCATGCACAAAAGATAATGGGCATGTTTGCATCTTCCTACATCTTTGAACAGGTGTTTTCTACAACGAAGCTTCGCTAAAATAGCGTCAGAAATAGATTAACAGACCACCATTTAGCTGCGCTACTAATAATCAGCTCATCAGAGTTTTATTTGGCACATTCTCCTTCCTCTTCTAACAAATAATTAAATGTGTACAGAGTGCAAAGATGAAGGAATACTGGGTTAAGAAGAAAGCTCGTCACAGTTAGGAACCACGTGGTCCAAGGGGCTTCACCGATCCAAGAAGAAGGTGTAATCTTTTTTTCCCTAAGTTTTCTACCATTGTAGCCAATAAGTTTTGTTTGATATTCAGAAATAATCAGTTTATAATCTATCTATAAACATGTGTTGTTTTTCTTTCCCCCCCAGGGGCTCACATCTAGTGGGACGAGGGTTGGCAACCACAGGGCCCTTGCTGAGTCCGGCATTGCTTCCACTTACTTGTGCCGGGCTCCTCTCCGTCATCTTTCCTGTCGACATCTCTTGGTCAACTCCTGTTCTTTTCCGACCACGACGGTATTAGGGTATCCGAGGCCTAGGAGACTCTTCTTTTCCCGCCTTAATTGGCCCTTGTCTCACCTTTTCTGATACCCTCCTTCTGCGAGGGGTCAGCCTTCTTTTTCTTTTCCAGTTATCTCCTGCCTTCCGCTCAAGGCCCTCGAGGAGGCCGGGTGTATGCAGCCCCACCACTTCTGGTGCACCCTAGATTGTGCTATACCCTCAGGGGCTCACGGCTGGTGAGTTTGGGAGTTGGCAACCCGGAGGAATTCCTGAGCTGGGTCCGGTTTTCCCCCTTTTATCCATTACCTCTGAGGCGGACCCTCTCCTCTTTCACTTTCCTATCTGCCTTTCATGGCTCTCCTTCCTTCCAAGTCCCTCAATCTGCTTTCTTCGAGGGTTGAGGGCATTTATTTTCCTCCTGTCCTTTATTTTACTTATTCTCCTTTTGTTTTCCATTTCTTCTTCTAGTATGTAAGTTAGTAGTTAGTTTTAGTTATAGTTTACATTTCATTCTTCTCTTCACGATCACCTAAACCATTAGAGGCCGATAACCTAGATGTTAGGCCCCTTAAAACAACAATTATCATCAGCATCATATTTTTCTTTTCGGCCCACCTAGATTATTTTGTATTGCATCTGGCCCTGCCCTTTAGCCCATGTCTGCCCAAAGGAATCAACAGCAACTCATTAATTTGTATATAACTCGTGGTTATATAGTCCCGTGTATTTTGGCGAGGGGGTTGAATCTGCGTGTTATTGTGATGACTGGGGAGAGGATTGGGAAGGAAGCAGCCGTGGCCTTAGGTTAGGAACCATCCCAGCATTTGTCTGGAATAGAAATGGGGAGGACCACGGAAAACCACTTCCAGAATGGATGGGGTGGGAATGGAACCCGTACCTCCAGGGTGACAGCCAACAACGCTAGCCGTTACACCACGAGGGAGTCCTGGATACATCCCTGTTTACCGGCGTGGATCAGAGAGGAAGTCAGGTGTGAGGCGGCAAAAGGTCACAAGGCAATAGAATAGATGATTATGAGGAATGAACGCTGTAATTCCCTCCTACATAGAGATGAACATATAAATTTAAAATCACATCACATCATAAATGTTTACATCGGCTTACTAGTGCCTGTAGTTCCGTGTGAGGTCACCAGGTGTACACACAATCTCCGCACACCTTCGAGTATAGGAGTAGAGTGTCAGTCTCTTTGTAACGTCTTCACACTGATCTCAAGGCAATTTGTCGTACGTTCTTACTTTCTTACGTTCTTACTTTCTTCCTTTATTTCTATATAAATCATAATTTTTTGAATATGTTCGATTATTGACTGAATAGTCGGGTTATTTCACTAATGCGTCTATTTTGAAATTCGAATGTTCGAATGAAATATTCGAATTCTAAATAATTTAGAACATTCAAAACGATAATTTGTACATCCCTAGAATGATAAAGACGTCACGAATACTCAATCCACAACTCAAAGCAATTAACTATAGGAAATAAATATTCAACTACCCGCCTGAGAATAGGACCCAGGTCCTCCCGGTCCAAAGTATAGCTACGGAGCTCAATGCACTACACACTCGCATATCAGCACATGCAAAGTAGTTCATAACTGACAAAACACTTACGATATTAATCTCTCTGATAACCTTATGGTATTGTTCTGTCTGTACTAATGTACAGTATGTATGTATGTATGTATGTATGTATGTATGTATGTATGTATGTATGTTTTATGTTGTTATACACTTTATATTTTTCTACCAAAATAAAGTAAATTACACATCAGTTGATCAGTTGTTACGTTCACCTTCTCAACATAATCTCCTTGTAAGTTTATGCACTTTTGCCATCGATGTGTCAGTCTCTCCAGACCTTCCTGAAACCATTATTTCGGAGAGCTGCTTACCCATGCCTTGACAGCTGTGTCCAGAGGTTTCTTCATGTTCCCGAACAGGTAATAATCACTTAGTGCCAAGTCGGGAGAGTATGGTGGGTGTGACAGCACTGAGAATTCCATTTGATCAATGGCAGCGGTGTTCTCTCGGCTAGTGGGTGGGCGGGCATTGTCAATGTTGCAGAAGCACACCTTTTGCCTATTTACCTGGCCACTTAGTTTTAATGGCATGACGTAAGCGCTTAATGGTTGCCACATATGCTGCACTGTTAATCGTGGCCCCCAGTCAATGAGGATGATGCCCTTTGTGTCCCAGAACACTGTCGCCATTCGCTTACCAACTCATGGCACTGTTGGCATTTCATTGGCTGTGGACTGACCCTATGCTTCCATTGCATGGACACCGTTTTGCGGATTTTGCAGAGCTGGGCACAGCTGTCAGGGCAAGGGTACGCAGCTCTCCGAAAGAATGGTTTAGGACGGTCTGGAGAGACTGACACATCGATGGCAAAAGTGCACACAGTTACAGGAGATTATGTTGAGAAGATTGACGAAACAACTGATGTGTAATGTACTTCATTTGGGTAGAAAAGAATAACGTCTAAAGCAATATAGTATGCCCCTCGTATGTATGTATGTATGTATGTATGTATGCAAGCCGAATCTCAAAGTAGTTTATTGTACAAAGCCTGCAACAAAATATCCACTACACTCGTATTTCAGCGCACATACTGTACAGACTAGTTCATAATTCAGAGAGCACTTGCGATATATAACTCTTTAACAATCTTATGCTATTGTTCTGTCTGTACCGGTGTATATATGCAAGCTAAATCTCACAGTAGTTTATTGCACAAGGCCTGCAACAAAGTATCCACTACACTCGTATTTCATCTCACATACTGTACAGACTAGTTCATAATTCAGAGAACATGTACGATATTAAACTGTTGAAATTAATGGAGTATAATAACAATGAGTTCCTTGCCGATCTAGCAGCACGTAGAGAGGGAATTAGTCAAGGAGAATAGCCAGGGCTGTAACTCAATCTCTTTGTTACATTTTGCATTAATTTGCGAATATTTAGAGACTATCCAGTTTAATTAATTTCCACATAGAAATACAAGCAATCTTCATTACGAGCTGGAGTGCGTCCTTCATGAGGAGCCAAGCTCTCCCCTTGACATTTATAGAAATAAACCAGTTCCAACATCCCTCAAGGAAAAGTTGAAGAGTAGAATGGAGCAGACGCAGATCCAGAGGAGGGATAAAGGGTCCATGTCCTTTCCCCTCCCATCGCTCTTCATTACTTAACAAGTAGTTCCGTGAAGAACTATACAGCCTATTTTCATATATCCTACTTATGTTAATTGCCACTATCAACACACACAATTTCAGTTTGATTGCTGTAATAGATTCGTAGATATTGAGAACCGACTAAATATTGCGGATGGTCGCCATGTTGGATTTTTATATATGTAGGTCTTAGAGTTGTGTACTGTTACATGAAGATTATTGTGTACGTGTGGTATTCAAACTTCAATCGCATGATTAGGACACAAGAAGTAAAAACGAGATTATAAAATTTCGCACAGCTGCCATCTTGTGGTTATGGAAACAATTGTAACAAATTAGATGCCAGTGGATTAACATTTGTATAACGATTTACTGTACCAAATTTCACTGCGTTTGGATCATTAAATCGCGAGAAAGGTCTATTTAAAATTTTCAACTTCGCTTGGCCGCCATGTTCGTTTTGTAGTTAACCGGTTTTTGAAAGTCTTATAGATGAACTTCCAGTAGTTCCCTTTATCTCCGTACAAAATTTCAGGGTGATACCGATAATAGTTTCAGAGATATAGAATGCCAGTGGAATATTTCGCACAGCCGCCATCTTGAGGTTATGTAAACAATTGAACGAAGTAAAATGTCAGTGCTTTACAAAAGCAACATGGCCAACCGAAGTTGCGAGTTTTAAATATACCAAACGCCATAAAACTTGGTACAGTATATGTTTATACACATTGCCGTCTCCTGGAAACCTCTGTTCTCCTTAATTAGTCGTCTAAATTTCTCTTTTCAGGTAGGAAAGACAGAGGTCAAATGTTTTCGACAACTGAGAACAGATCTGATAGGGCTACAAGACTTGGCTTCTGAGATCACATTTTGCCCGTGTGTCTGACTGTGTGTCGTGTGTGAGATGGTGTTCCCCCCCCCCCCCCCCCCCCTCACAACTTCTAAACGGCTGGTGTGGTTTCAATGAAACTCTGTAAGTTCATAGCACTATTCCGGACGACGACCGATGAGGAGGTGAAGTCCGCTGTCTCCGTGTGGTTGCAGAACGCTGGAGGAACTTTCTATGCATCCGGCATCGACAAGTTCGCAGAAATGTTTGGACCTAGCCTGAAAAAATCGACAATTCTATGGAGACGACGTCATGTCCCATCAAATGTTCAGTGAAGGAAGGCTGAGTGTGGAAGATGAAGACTGATCTGGGTGCCTCTACAAGTTCACGACTGTAACATACATTGATAGAGTGCAAGAAATGGTATGAGGGCAGATCAAAAAATAAGTTGCACTTCCCAGTTATGGCCATTTATTACACCACCTATACAACAGCAACACGCCTATAACAACATACAATGTTACGTCACTTTTCCACATAGTTTCCAGGAGATTCCAAACATTTCTGCGAACGCACAACCAACTTGTCGATGCCGGATGCATAGAAAGTTCCTCCAGCGTTCTGCAACCACACGGAGACAGCGGACTTCACCTCCTCATCGGTCTGGAAACGTCGACCACCGAGCTCCGTTTTGAGCTTACCGAACAGATGAAAGTCACATGGCGCTAGGTGGGGATTGTAGGGTGGATGTTGCCAGACCTCCCACTTGAAGCGCTGCAGCAGTTCGCTCGTTTGGCAGGCCTTGTGATGTATTGCGTTATCGTGCAACAAAATCACACTGGTGCTCAATTTCCCCCGGTGCTTCTCTTTAATCGCTTTACGCAACCGGTGCAACGTTTGAGAATACGACGACGCGTTGATCGTTGTTCCTTTCGGCATGAATTCCACGTGCAGCAAACCCTCCATGTCAAGGAACACTGTCGCCATAACCTTACCGACTGCAGGTTGAACCTTGGCCTTCTTTCGTTTTGGTGATGAGGGGTGCACCTATTTGCACGGGTCCTGGACGTTGCGGACCTGCCTTCGGGATATTCGTCCGTGATATTCGTGCGTCCGGCTTCGAATTGCTGACACCACTTTACGAGCCCTTGCCGGGAAATGGCCCGCTCCCCATACACAGCACTAATTTCACGATGAATGACCGTGCAATTCTTTCTTTTGGCCCATTGGAATCGGATTGTCGCACGTACCTCATATTTGGAGTGAACGTCCAGTCAAAGAGCGACTGCATTTGACCGCGATTCACACCATACAAGACGAGACACCACCTGCCTAACAGACGTGTCCGTTTCTCCGCTGCGCCCACGTTTGCGACACACAGCGCGCTGCTGCAGCGCGTTAGTGTAACTAACTTTTTGATCCACCTTCGTATTAGACTACAGGGTTGTAGCTGTGTGTGATATCGCATCCATACTGGGTGTTGAGCGAGCTCGAGCCCATCACATTATTCACCAAGTGTTGGGATGTCGGAAGGGGTCGGTAAGATGAGCTCACACCTGATCACAAAAGTGCAAGAATGACAATAAAACTTGTGGTGGTACGAGCGTGATGGCAATAACTACCTGTTCAGGATCATCACAGTGGATGTGACATGGGTGCGCCCAGTGGCGGCTCGTGCAATTAATTAGGTGTGTGCTGTAACCCATCCCCCTCCAAAATATACACAAAATTAGAAAAGTAATTTATAGAAACACTCAAGAGGCTCTCCACTGAGTTTTCCATTCTGCACAAATACGCCAATAAACCCAACACATTTCCTCGTTAGCTTTGAGCGATTCCCTCTTAAATGCTACCACTGCTTCCTCCTGCCACGTTCCCATTTCGTGTGACCAGTGCTGCCTCTTTTTGTTTCAACGAAGAATTGCTGTGATGTCTTGGCTCTGGTCCTTACTGTTAGTCCGATGGCTTAACGCCATATATACAACCAATTGTGCAAATCGAGGTAAAAGCGATTTTATTTTTAGTTTAGAATCCCCGGGGGATTCACTGGCCCCATCCCATACCTCCTATATCAAAACCATACCCAGAAATGAATTCTGCACCCCAATATACCTTGAAAATGATATGCATCAACCACGTTTTACGGTTTTTGACCCCCCGCCCCCTGTAGCATCGCCCCCAATATTGACAGCCCCCAACCCTACCCCCTAATACAAAAAATACCCCAGAAATGAATTCTACAACCCCGAATACCTTGGAAATGAATCATAATAAGCACCAGTTTGCTATCATTGTGTGCACCGCCCCCGTAGTTCCGCCTCCTACCATTCCCTGCCCCCACCTCTTACCACCCTAGAACAAAAACTAACCCAGAAATGAATCCTACGCCCCAAAATACCTGGAAAATTATATGCTTCAACCAAGTTTTACGGCTTTTGACCCCCGCCCCCTGTAGCGCCACCCCTTGCCCCCGACAAGAAAAATGACCCCAAAAAGAATTTCTTGCCCTCAAAAACATCGGAAATGATACTCATTTTATTAATTTTGCACATAAAAAAATAATTACGAATTTTTTACCCATAACATAAGGGTACGCGCCCCATCACATGTTTGGGGGGCTGTAAAAAATTAACCAGGGAGAGTACAGAATGCCTCCGTGGCTGAAACGTTCCTTATGGACCCCTTAACGTAACTAGAAAATGAAATCGCTTTTACCTCGATTTGCCCAATACTTCCCTTAATACCCCGGACTATGTTATCCCAACAGCACAACGAAAAGATTTGGCACGCATGCACAAAAGGCAGAATTCACGTTTGCTGGCAATGTATGTCTACCCCTGATTATTCCCGTTTTCCAACGGGGTCGGGGATGAGATGCGATGAAAGTCTTTGTGGCGATGGTTTTTACGGCCGGATGCCCTTCCTGACGCCAACCTCATGAGAGGAGTTAATGAGAGATGAAATGAATGATGGTGAATGAAACTGGGCAAGGATGTGGAAGGAAGCGGCAGTGGCCTGTCAGAAGGCACCGTCCCAGCATTTGCCTGGTGTTGAAAATGGGAAACCACGGAAAACCATTTCAAGGACGGCCGACGGTGGGGCTCGAACCCACGCGTCTACCGAGTCAGCAGAGAGCTTGGCCCCATGACTTAATGCTGCCCTTTAGCCAGCATAGCCACTACTGTCGGTTCACGTTTGCTGGCAATAAACTTAGAAATTCTCGCCGAGCTGCGATCTGCACAGCCAATGTCAGACTCTGGAAGGAGTTCAAGTATTTCCTATAGTTTGGCTGACGTATTTTTAAAGCGCTGTATTTGATTGTAAATATTATTAACGTAATATATTTTTCAAATAAAACAATATGCTACTGCACTTCAGCACATTAGGTTGGGCCGTCCCTGGGTGCAGCACTTTATCCCGCCTCAATAACATGGAAACAATCCAGCTCACTCTTTCTGGAGAAAAAAAAGAAGTGTTGCAGTACGCTGGGCAGTGACTTTCACCAGAAGGATTTTTTGAAATTGATTTCACACTACGACAAATATGTCAACGTTGGTGCTGACTTCATGAAAAAATAGCAAAAGGTAAGAATATGTGTTTTGTAACTTTGTAATACAGCTTTCCTGTGAAATGAATGAAAGATTTCCTTTCTTACAATAACTAAACTAAACAGACAACAAAGGAAGAAGGATCACCCGAATGGGCGTTAATTTTTGCTACAATCATTAAGTGACGTTGTTCCTTTGCGGCTTGCCGTTATATGGTACTTGCTAGAGCTTTCGTCACACAGTACACACACACTCGGGCTATGGTAAGATCTGGTTAAGCAAATCTTAAGATGAAAGCCATGAATGGCGAGTCTCGTTATCATATGTCTGTGTTCATGAGGGCGATACATTTCTTACCATTTCATAATAATTTCGTCCCACCTATTTCGAAAGTTCTCTCTACAATATCTTTCTATCTGGCAAATACAAATCAACCATCATGTATAACCTAACTTATTCAGCATATATATTTTCACAAACACATCTCTTCAATTCAACGCTGTTTCATCAAGATTCTTTATGCTTTATTAACCCGGGAAAGGTGGCGCGGGGAACTTTGTGACCCCACGCAGTTTCGTTATGCTGGGGTTTCTACATTTTACTACACACGGACCAAACCTGCCACATACCTTTCCCAACATGCCTTATCTATTGTCTGAGGGCAGTAGCCTATTAGTGGCAGGGATGAGGGCCGAGACAAATGTATTTTATAGAGCCATGTTGCAATGTGTTTTGTAAGACCCCGCGCCTCCAGTGCCGCTGGCAGACTGAACAGCAGTTCCCGTCTTACGTGTACTCCATGAGAATGTAGCTGTCTGATCGCGAAATAGAATCGATTGTAGTTAAGTGTTAAAATAAAATGAATCGTCCGAGCTATCTCTTCTGCAAGACGTCGAAGAGGCAGACATATTAGGAGGTGATAACAGTGATTGTGAAGATGAAGTAGAAATAGCAGAATATTAAAGTGATACTGAGCAGAGTGTAGACCAAGAAGAAAATGAAGAAAGTGATGATCATATGCCTCTTTCCCAGCGGATGTGTACCCTTACTGGCAAAACAGTTACAAAATGGAGCACAATACAACCACAGTACAACAAGAGACTTCCTAAAATGTGTCATTAGTTAAAAACTAGAATCTTAAATTATCTAAAACTTGTCTAATCATTGATTTCGATATTGTAAATAGGCAAACTGAAGTAAGAATTATCTGATATTTCATAAAAATACATGATTACCTGTCAGATCCGCACCATTTCTATTATAGTGTAAATACCCGTTTATAATATGTGCATGTCTTTCATTTTAGACAAATATATTTGCTCATTAGATCAGTGAATGTTTTCATGCCATATCAGTAGCATAAACGAAATAAGTATCGTTATTACTGTGAAATAATTTGGAGGGGGTCAAAATGACCCCGCGCC
The DNA here is from genome assembly GCA_946902985.2 of Meconema thalassinum. NCBI lineage: Eukaryota > Metazoa > Arthropoda > Insecta > Orthoptera > Tettigoniidae > Meconema > Meconema thalassinum. The sequence continues at coordinate 501,970,287 of OX336393.1, read as the reverse complement.
TCCTCTAACATTGCTCAAGTAAGCGCCACCTCTCCCGGGTTAACAAAATGATTGTCACAGATCTGGATTTTGAAATATTACTCTGTGAGCTTTTGGAACAAAAATATTTATAGTATCCTCCATTATGACAAAAATTGTATTAAGTTGTTTGTTACTGCACAGTTACTTATCCTATACCTCGCTGAGGAAGGTCACAATGCACTAAATATTGACTTTAGGTAATAAATAGTTCATTATAATTAATACGTCAATAAGGAATCGGGCTATCATAGTCATTTCTATGTCATTTTATTATTCATTACGTTCTTGATTCTTCTTGGTCCACGTTTTGTCCATCATGGCGTCAGTGATAGAAAAGTCTGGGTCGATCTTTCTTCTCTTTGTTTTTCTACACTCTAATAGGTCTTGCAGCTAGCAATGAATGGTATTTTCAGCCTGAGGTCCTCTATGTAGAAGGTTTCCTTCGCTAGCTCGTGTACCGGTACCAACCTTGTAGGGGCCAGTTTTCCAACTCGGAAATGTTCCGACATCGCGATTTCCAGTTTTTCTCGTATATCGGAAGCCATCACATTATGTTTAGTCCATCATTAACGTGTGTAAACGGAAGCTAGAGATTTACGGTCAATATTTATATAGACTTTACAGAATTCATAGCGTTCTGAACGTAAGTTATCTTTTGCATGCTTCGGGCAGGCAATAAGCGGAAGGAGCAAACACGAGCTCACACAAAACATGTAGGAAAACATTCCCGGCATTAGCACTTTTGTGAATGATTAATTTGTTCTCGAGTGAAGATAGTCATTCGGAACTTTATTTGGGATGTAAGTATTGAGATGCTTCAAAAATGTTTACTGAATCTGAAGTTATCGAAGGATCCAGTGCATCAGAACATGACAGTTCTGACTGGGTAACCTACAAGATAGACAGGTTTCCAACCACACTCATATTTTTGTCGCACTATTTTTCACGAACGAATCATTGAAATAATATATTGGACGAGATACAAAAGAAATGCTAAGAATAGATAGCAGCATTGCCATAAATTTTCTGAAAAATAAAATAACGGCGAATAGAGGAATGTGACCAAATAAACAAATTCAAGTGCTAAGGGTTAAGAATCGTGGTTTGACACTATTCTTTCGAGATCGCTGATAGTGAGGGGATCCCATGGTACTGTATTTCTGGGCCATATGTCACAATGGGTGAGACGGTGCTATGGGAATAGCTTCAAAGCTGTAGCTAGAGATAGCGCTATTACATTCCGGATCTTGTACACGGATGGCTTGGATACGATGGCTGAAGGTGGTTGCTGTAGTCTGCAGAGTTATGTCCATGCATTCCTGTGTAATAATAGTACATTATGCAACGAGCCCTTAACGGCAATAATTAAGATACGAGTTTTATTATTTCCAAACGAGTGTCTTCATTACCATTACAGGCGAGATGCATACGACTGTTTATGTTCGACGATAAGTATAACTGTATTATATTCATAAATATCTGTCGTGATTCTGTCGGTTGAATTCATCTTGGGAATCGTGTGAGCTCAGTATTTGATCTCTACCCAATAACGAATCGCAAAGCTTTGAAACATTGTTTATCCTGAAGTAGCACCAACAGATAGCGCACAGGTACTAAGTTGGATCATTATATTATTATGGTCAAATAACACTAAATAGGCTGTTAAAAACGCTTGAAAATTAAAATGTATCGTATTATCAGCTAGTTATTCTTCATATTCGATGCGTACAGAATGTCAACGGAAGGAAAATCAATTGAGTCCCAAATGCTTTCTGGTGGAAAAGTTTCGCATAAGAAATCCATTTACTGAACAGAGAGCTGGATTATAATTTCCGTGGAACTAATGTCATACTCCAGCTTCCTCCATGACGCTCTGGTGTGTTTATACCAACAACAGTATTCAGTAAAATTGTCGGCGAAATCTTACGAATGTGTAGAAATTGGAGTTGTGGATATTAAGGTACAGTGCCATTACTCTTGCAATATTGCCCAGTTTGTTTATGCTTTGTAACTACAATGGTTAATCTAATATACGCTACATGGTCAATTTTCAATTCACGTAACTTAATTCATGTCCGACATGTTGGATTTTGAGTGCATGTGAGAAGCTATCCTTACCTAATTGGTCAATGAATGAAACTATTGAGCTGTGATTGGTTGGAGAAAGTGTGTTCTAATGAAACGTAGTACTTTAATGACCCCCATTATGATACAGTTTTCTGACATATAATATTGAGATATCGACATCGTCGAACATAAAATAACAAACATATTCTGAACCCCTCTCGCACAGTAGAAGAATTCTCCCCGCCAGGGGAGCCAACTCTCCCTCCATAATCATGTTAATGTCTACCCAGGATCCTGAGCAGTGTCTGGCACACTTGGTGCGAACTAATTTGCATTTAATAAACTGAAGCTTGTGTTGTAAGACGCGGTGCCAGTAATTAAGGCAGTGGGGCTAGCGCATGAGGCGTTGTGCATTAAACCATTTGCTGCCAGCACAGCCATTACTTCCTGCATATTGGAGCAACAAATAACCCTAGTATTATATAAACAGTTTAAAACTTTTCGTACTGTTCAGTGATTATATTGTGAATAGAAGGTAGTGTCTTGAAATTTGGCTCACACACCGAATAGATTAAAAAAATTACGAGCCTTACAGTAGTCGCATATGATGTGTAACATCTCACATGTTATTCGAATAATTCCATATTACTTACTCGCATTTTTTTAAAGAATGAACTCATAGTGCTACCTTGTGCCAGCAAGCATGAGATGATTCTCCAATGCATCTGCAGTAGTGACATATACCTGCAACTGTATGGGGGGGGGGGGGGGGGAGGGCAATCCACTGCCTACTTCATGTGAGCTGCGCTTTATACCGGCCAGTTAGTGAACCCATGAAGATGATATATTGTAGGAATTCCTTTAATGGGGCCTCCAAACCTTGAGGTAAACCGTATGTGATTTACATTCCACATAGTCACATGACCTACAGTATGTCATTGTACCGATCTCCGCCACCGCGCGCGCTCATTGTTTCCGTCCCATGCACTTCCGTCCCATCCACGTCCGTCTCCTTTCCAAAATCACTCCCACAAAAATGTCCAGCTACCGAGTGCCACAAAATATCCAGATACCGAGTGGAAAGATGTTACACATCAAAAACTCTCAAAAGTTAATTTCGGAATTTCGATAATCTTACTTCGCTTTTCTGCTCATCTCTCACTTATTTGACATTGTGCAGTAATATAACTTTCAGCGATATGAGGCAACCGCTTTCTCGGATATACAGGGCGTAAATAAAAATATGTGAGAAAGCTCCGGGAATTCGATAGAGGACCTGACATCAAGTAAAACATGTCCTGTAAACATATGGTGTATTTGCTTTAGTTTCCGTGTTACACGCATTGCTTGTGGTGTGCATAACACAGACCACTTCACTATGGAGGTTGGTCGTTTGTGTTGATCAAGTGTACGTTACTACTAACAGTTCTCTGGAGAAGGTGCTCAAAATGGCTACCACGCACTGTAATGCAGGCGTCTATGCGTCGCATCATTGACTGTCTCACACGCTCCCATATTCCCGGCGTCTGTCGTATCTGCTCACATCCTTGCTCTATTCACTGACGCAGCATCCAGGTAATGAATAGGTGTGACATACACAATGGCCTTTAAATGCTCACATAAGTAGAAGTCTAATGGGTTGAGATCGGGAGAAAGAGCAGGCCACGGTGTTGGTCTCTGACGACCTACCCATTTGTTTGGGAATGCAAACAGACTTGAATAGCGACGAAATGTCATTAGAACCGCTACCATGGAAGATGGGACATGCACATGATGGCAGATTACTGCTGGAGCTTAAAAGGGACTGTCCAAAATACATCAAGAATGTCACGGAAAAGAAGCTCCCGAAGTGTTCAGTGACTGGTTGGTTTCATTCATGACTTTCTACTCTATGTTTGTATATAATAATATTTGTATAATACAATAATTACAATTCCGTGTTTAGTTTTTTGTTACCATGAGATAGTGTACGGTAATGTATATTTCACAAAACAAGTCATACATTCTCTCGGAAACTAAAGATGCTAGGCAAAAACTAGTGGCATGTTTGAATTCAGTGCATCAAATTCATATAAAATCAGCTTAAATCGCCCTGGCACCAAAATCACTGTTGACCAGTGTTATATTTCTAGTCACAGCCGGGAATCAAACCCGGCGTCTCCGCGGTGACAGCCAAAAATGCAGCCACTATTCAACGATGCTGACTCATTACCATTAGGGGCAGATGGCCTAGCTGTTTTGACCCTTAAAACAACCATCACCTACTCACAAGTATTCGGGGCTCACGAACCCCTGCTGGTACGAAAGAACATTGTAAATTGTAAATGCGTGGGCGTGCTTCTCCCATTCACAGGGAAGTCGCCTGCTATGCACGTGACCCACGTTACGTAAGAGTGATGGCGTTGCGTCACAAGATTCTTTCGTACCTTATTTTCCTTTTACGGCAAATCGAGTCCAGTTTCTCACCAGGGAATAGCTGCTCGATATTCAGGAGTAGAAATGCAATAAGTCTTTGAACTAGATTCGAGTGGACGCTAAACCCAAACCCATCACAGAGAAACAAGCATAAAATATTGCGTTAGTTCCCGCACATACAGTCAGTGCATGGGTGTTCGAAGAACGAGGTCAAGCCGCACAGGCGTTTTACTTAAGATGGATGGAATATAACTAGAGTCCCGGATTATTGGACTTAACAATATCCGCGAAATTTTTCAGCAAACATATGTTATCGCCAGGGATAGGATTTATAAGTACGAGGGCAGCTTTTTCTGAAATTCCGATGGACTGGATAAAAATAACAGATTGACATACAAAATTGATTTCACTACTAAATGTTTGCTTGTTTTATTCTCATGTCTCAACATCATCGCCAAAATTATAAAAACATTGGTCGTATCGTTACACCAACTTTCCATTGCCCTCGGCAAAAAATTCTGCCGCCACTGAGGTTGGTACGTCTGGACAGTCTCATGAAGTGTTTCCCTTTTGGTGAGGCGTTACCGCCCAACCATACCGTCAATTCTAGAAAAAGGTGAAAATCATTCACGACCGCACTGTGCCAACGTTACGATTGATATTGTCAAAGAATTCAAGTGTGAAGTTTTGGAACATCTACCGTTTAGTCTAAACCAGCCGGCACAGTTCATATCCTCGCCGCTATTCATTTCATTCCCTGACCTGGTCGGTCGACTTGAAGCAGGCTATGGATTTTCACTCATCTCCCAAATCGTTCAAATAAGTTGTAAAGTACAGAAATTCATTAGATAATTATAACGAAGAAACATTATCAAAAAGGAAACACTGCTACTCCGTCAGGGATTTTAAAACTGACGTGAGGGTTGGAACGGGGTGCACTCAACCTCGTGAGGACAATTGAGTAGCTGTCTGACAGTGAGACAGCGCCCCGATCACGAATACCAAGATTAACGGCCGAGGGGACCCGACGCGCTGATCACGCGTCACCCCAATATCTGCAGCCCAAATGGCTGGGCAGCGGTCGCTTGGTCGGCCTTAGCTCGTCATGGGCTGTATAGTGCCAGGGGTTGACTTTGGCTACTCAATTCGTAGCATTACCTTTTTGAAGTAAACATGATACGCCATTAAGCTTTCTAAATGCCCTATTTTTCTATTATTCAGAAGTGAACACGGAAAAAGATGGCTGTAGACTTGTTGCTCTACAAAGAAGTCGTATAACTTTCAGACTGGATGATAAGCGTTCTTGTCACATTGGAGGGAAGTTTTAAATAATACAGACCAGATAACACAGTTTCCAATGAAGTACAATGCTCCCTGGAATTTAAAAAATGGAAGCATTCTACCTCATTACATCACATAAATTTAAAAGGTAGTGTTGTTGAACTTCGAAAAGTGTAGCAGGTGATGCCCGAGAAGAAAGGATGAATCCTGGAGTTTTTCTTCGTACAGGAGGGTGGTGTGAAGTGGAATAGCAGACATATTTTATTATAATCTCCCCTCTACCCTATTTCTTAATAATGATATGAATGTTATGTCCCTCGCATAGCCAGCGTCACCTTACGGAAGTTACTGAGGATGAAATCTTACCACTTGTCCCCCATTCCTACAAACTTCGTGATTTATTGTGCCTTATTAAATGCATGTTTTAAACGATTTGAATAAAGTACAGGGATAGGAGGGTGATATACAATCTATACAGAAACCAGACAGCAGTCATTCGAGCTGAAGGACATGAGAGGGAAGCTGATATTCAGAGAAGATTAAGGCAAGACTGCAACTTATCACCCATACTTTTCAATCTATACATTGAACAAGCAATGAAGGAAATTGGAGAACAGACAAATGCAGGGATTGATTGATTGATTTTATTTCCACGGCTACACTTAGAGCTTAAGAGCTCCTTTACAGCAGCGCCCTACATAAAATAAGATTAGGGTATATAAAAATAAAACATTTCACTTACATTTACAATATTAATAATAATAATAATCTAACTATCATATAACTGTCAAACCTACACCCTTCGTAACGTCCCTCACAGAAGCTACCCACAGACCAAAGGACGAGACCAGGAAATGGTCTGAGGAGCGTAAGATTGAATTTAGCAGGAAATTGAAGGACTACTGGGCCATCAGAAAATTTCAAGGCACCTACAAGAAAGCAGCTGCCAAACCCACCACTCAGAACACCAATCGTGGCAAACAACGACGATGACAGCGAGAAACGTACAGCTAAAACACAAGCTGGACCTAACGAACTGAAAAAAATAGTCTAACAATGATAGTGACAAAAAGACAGTAATAATACAATAATAATAATAATAATAATAATATTAATAATAATAATGGAAAAATAATATACAAAAGAGTGCATACAGACTATCCGTCCGAAAACAAACACCATATACAATAAAAGCTATTAAAGTAGGTAGGTTGTCAGCTATTGTCCTGATGTTATAATGGAACTAAAAACAGTATTTTAGCATAATGCAGTAATCAGATGTGAGAGGTTTTCTGCTCCAAGAAGCAGGATGAAAGATGTCTTTTGAAAGTGCAGTGCTTGCAATGTTGACAAACTTATATAAATCGAAGGTGTTGAAGAGGCGTGAGGCGGTGCAAACAAAATATTTATGAAACTTCATGGTTCGGTGTAGAGGAATCTGGAGTGTTAATTTTATTTTCTCGATTATGAACAGAATGATACCTTAAGGCCACGGTCTCTTCCTACCCAAATCATAACTCGATAACAAGTACACTAAAACAGACATCACAGTGACACAGGTTATTAGACTACTTCTACAGATACCTAATTACATGGGGATACTAAGGCCACGATGTCGCTAAGCCCCTAAAAGAATCAACAAAAATGACTTCAAAGCTAGGCCTATCTATACCTTAATAATACTGTAATAATAATAATAATATCGTATGGCCTCGGGTGCCGGGTGCAAGGTTCGTTATTTTACAACCAGAGGGCAGGTTGCGTGTCGAATTATGTTGTTCCTTGAAGCACAATGAAAGTCAAGGGGGTTAAATATTTAAGCTCCTTGACACTGTAGCGCTTTCTAGTGGAGAAATTAGGAATTTGGGTTGGAGGAAAACCCCAAGATTAATTTTGCCATTATGAACACGGCCTACTGAATTCAAATGGGTTCTTTAACATGCCAACAACGTTTGTCGCCTTTCAAAAATCACTTACCACGGCCAGGAGCGAACCTGTAAGCTTGGGGGGGGGGTTGGTAGTCCGACACGATAACCACTCACCTACCCTGGCAAGCTATCTATACCTTGAACAAATACATATTATCATACAATCAATCTTGCTTACGATGAAAGTAAAAGAAGGAAGCTTTTAGTTTTGCGTGTCCGTTAATCACGGGACCTCCTTTTTACGTGGAATCCGAACCATAGGACATGGCATTTCACTTCGAAAATCTCACATGCATTGACCGGGAATTGAACCTTGGTGAGAGGGCAACAGCTTGACCACTGCGCCACCTCGCCTTCCACGATGAAAATTTAACCCTTTTTTGGGAAGAATTAATATTAATATATTTTATTTGTATTTATTTAATTATTTTATCCTAATTTTAATTTGTTAATTTTATTTTGTTTTATCTTTTTAATTTTTACGTTTAGAATAATTTTTTTTTGATTTTTTTTATGGTTTACTTTTTTATAATTCTAATTTTATAAGCATGTTTATTTTAAATTATAAAAGCTTATTCAATTTTAATAATAATAATGTTTTAAGATTATTAATTAATTTTTTACAAGCATAATTATTTTCAATTTTAATTTTTTCATTATATTTTCTTCTTCTTCTTTCCTAGATTTTGGCTATCTTTGGACCGCGTAAAATAACCCATTGCACTCACAGTCTCTTATTTCCTTTATCCTCTCTCACCTTCCAGTAGTTCTTCATTACTTCACTTTGTCTCCTTTTTCTCTCTTCCGTCCAGATGTTAACCCGCTTCTTCTTTTCCTTCTCCTGGAAACCCTTGAAATTTTTGATCATATTTCTGAAATGTGGTCTGTCCTGAATAATATCTATTGTTACTTCCACCTCTTCCACATCCCTTTTTATACTTTGTACCCATTGATTACCATTCTTGCTTTTGTATACATCACTGAAAATTTGTCCTCCTTACATGTCCAAATAAATTAACCCTCCTTTTCCTGATGGTATCGTGGATTTTTTTCAATTTCTTTATTTTTGTAGAGGTCGTCATTTTTTCTGTACATGGACTCTCCACTTTCTGTTTTTAATGGTCCCAATATTTTTCTAAGTATTATTCTTTCCGTTTTCTCTAGCTCTTCAATTTCGCCTTTTTAAATGGGAAACATACATTCAGAATCATAGAGACTTTCCTGCTTAATTAATGTCGGATGTTATTTGCAAAAGAAAGATTTTTCTTATTGTAGGTATCCTTCGTCAATTGAAAAGCTTGTTCCAATTTTCGTATTCTTGCTCTATTTGCTTCTCTGTCTAGTCCATTAATTTGAATCATTTCTCCCAAATACTTAAACTTTTCTACCTGTCAATTTTTCCGGAGTCAGTTATTAAAACTGTATGAGAGTGATTTCTAATATTAGTCATAAATTTGGTCTTCTCAAAAGATATCTGAACTCCAACTTTCTTTGCTATCTTCCTCAACAGGTTTATTTGGACACAAGCTGTTTGTATATTTTCTGAAAGAATGGCAATGTCAACAGCAAAGGCCAACCAATTGACACCTATCCCCTTTACATTTCGATCCAAGTCTAATTTCATAGTAGAGTCCTCTTTCCTTGAGCCTTTCTTCCCATTCCCTTATTACCTTATCTAAAACACAGTTGAAAAGAATCGGAGACAGTCCCTGTCTCACACTGGGATTAATTAAAAATTCCTTTGAGATCGCTCCCATAAATTTCACTTTGGATTTTGTATCTGTAAGTGTATCTCTGATTATGTTGATGGACTTCGAGTCATATTTTATATTTAGCCTACTTTCTATTTTGGAAAAAAATGAAAGTAGACTTATGAGATCAACCCAGGTCGAAAAATTGTGTGTGTGTGTGTCTGTGTCTGTGTGTCTGTGAGTGTGTGTACTCTGAATGTCTGCCCCCCCCCCCTTTCAATTTGAACACGGTGAAACTGAATTGAACGAAATTTTTTACAGGGGTTGCACTAGCAAAGGGCACCTCAGTGTCATGTTTTATATCGCCGCCATCTTGATGGAAACGTAATGGCGGCCACCCAAATGTTCAAAGCTTAAATCAAATTACGACTAACCTAATCATCCGATCTCCACCAAATTTTACAACAACATATATTTATATGGCGAGCGTCTTTCAACTAATCTACAAGGTCATCAGCCCAATAGTTTGAAGATGGCGGCTATGTATGTGTGCAAATCGATTCCCCCTATCAATTCAAACATGGTGAAACCGAATTGAACGAAATTTCGTACAGAGGTAGTACTCGCAAAAGGCAACATAGTGTCATGATTATATGGTCGCCATCTTGACGGAAACGTAATGGCGGCCACCCAAATGTTAAAAGCTTAAATCAAATTACGACCAACCGAATCATGTGATCTCTACCAATTTTGCAACAACATACCTATATGTGGGAAGCGTTCTTTGATCAAGCTACAAGGTCATCGGTTGAATATTTTGCTTATGGCTGCCATGCATGTGTGCAAATCGATTATCCCTATCAATTCAAACACGGTAAAACGAATTGAACGAAATTTGGTACAGAGGTAGCACTAGCAAAGGACACCTCAGTGTCATGTTTTATATCGCCACCATCTTGACGGAAACGGAATGGCGGCCATCCAAATGTTAAAAGCTTAAATCAAATTACGACCAACCAAATCATTTGATCTCTACCTAATTTTACAACAACATACCATATATCAACAGTTGTCAAACCTGGCGACTCTAAATATATTCCTAGTTCCATCGCTTAAGATCCATAATGCACATGCATTATTTGGTTGAGGTCCAAAAGATAGCATGCACGTTACATGTATTTAGAAGCATCTTTTGACTGAACTACAAGGTCATTTGCACAATAATTTGCAGATAAGCGACAATGTATGTGTGCAAACCGATACACCATATCAATTCAACCACGGTGAGACCGAATTGATTTAAATTTTGTATAGAGGTAGCTCTAGCAAAGGACACTTCATATTCATGTTTAATAGCCGTATAACACGTTGTATTTCAACAAGCTACTACAACCAACATTCAATTATACTCTTTGAAAAGGACAAAGAGTAATAACAATATCCATGCATTTAGGAGAAGGTAGGCTATATGTTCTTTACTGAACATCTTGTTTACGTTTTAATTGTTTTAAAAAAGTTTATATTTGATCAAGGATCTCAGGCCAAGAAGATAGAAGCATATTATTTGGTTTTCTGAAATATTAACACTTCCAAAAGAACATTCGTTGACATAGCAGCTGGTTAATATACAGACCACTAAGGACAGCAAGAATATTCGTTAAGGCAGATAGCCTTGCTTTTCCGCCCCTAAAACATAACAAGTAGTTCCGTGGCGAACTAAAGATCCTACTTTTCTTAAAATTATAGAGACCATATATCAACAGTTGGCAAACCTGGCGACTCTAACTATATTCCTAGTTCCATCGCTTAAGATCCATAATGCACATGCAATATTTGGTTGAGGTGCAAAAGATAGCACGTACGTTACATGTATTTAGATATTGAATTTATCAGCATGCGTAAAATCATGTTGGCGATACTTAGATGCTCAAACTTAAAATTGAAATAATATGATCTATATACGTGCCAATTTTGAAAGAACTTCATTTTTTAGTATGGAAGTTACATGTGATTCAACATTAAGCCTATCAGCACGCGTAGAATCATGTTGGCAACACTATCGTATATCGGTTACTGAAAATTAACCTACATTTGTAGGTACTATATGTTTAGAACTGTAGGCTTGGATACATTCTGATATATTAAGATTACGATAAAAATGTATAGAGTGCATTTTTCAACAGTTGGCAGCCGTTGACACTAAAAATGCATATTCATATCTGCTCCGGTGCGAAAATCACATAACAAATTTGGTTGAGATCCAATATGGAAGTTATATGCATTTAAAGATTGGACCTATCAGCAGGCATGGAATCACGTTAGGAACACTCTCAAGTATGGGCTCCTGTAAATTAGTCTGATGTAATATTCTCTATATGCGTGTCAATTTTGGAACAATTCCCAAGCATATCTTCCGAGATATCCAACATAGATCTCAATTTTCAATTGTGATTTGTCAGCAGTTGGTAGCACAAACGTCATTTTCAAATATGGCCTCGCGATATTCAGGCATAGCTCTATACTCATACCAAATTTGGTTTCAATATCTGTAGCCATTAAGGAATTGATAGGGACACACACACACACACACATAGACAGACAGACGTAGGGACATACAGACACACATTTGCCCGGATCGATTTTATAAGTCTAATTTTTCCTTATTAGCCTACTTTCGATTTTTGCAAAAAATGAAAGTAGACTTATGAGATCAACACAGGGCGAAAAAAGTGTGTCTGTCTGTGTGTGTGTATGTGTGTGTGTGAGTCTGTGTGTGTGTGTGTGTGTGTGTGTGTCTGTGTGTGTGTGTACTCTGAATGTCTGTCCCCCCCTATCAATTCGAACACGGTGAATGCGAATTGAACGAAATTTGGTACAAAGGTAGCACTAGCAAAGGACACCTCAGTGTCATGTTTTATATCGCCGCCATCTTGACGGAAACGTAATGGCGGCCACACAAATGTTCAAAGCTTAAATCAAATTACGACTAACCTAATCATCCGATCTCTACCAAATTTTGCAACAACATACCTTTATGGGGGGAGCATCCTTTGACCAAACTAATAAGTCATCAGCGTAATAGTTTGCGGATGGCGGCCATCTTTGTGTGAAAATCGATTCCCCCTATTAATTCGAACACGGTGCAACCGAATGGAACAAAATTTGGTACAGAGGTAGTACTAACAAAAGGCACCTCAGTGTCATGTTTTATATTGCCGCCATCTTGACGGAAACGTAATGGCGGCCACACAAATGTTCAAAGCTTAAATCAAATTACGATTAACCTAATCATCCGATCTCTACCAAATTTTGCAACTACATACCTTTATGGAGGGAGCATGCTTTGACCAATCTAATAGGTTATTAGCCTAATAGTTGACGGGTGGCGGCCATCTTTATGTCAAAATTGATTCCCCCTATTAATTCGAACACGGTGGAACCGAATGGAACGAAATTTGGTACAGAGGTAGCACTAGCAAAGGGCACCTCAGTGTCATGTTTTATATCGCCACCATCTTGACTGAAACGTAATGGCGGCCACACGAATGTTCAAAGCTTAAATCAAATTACGATTAACCTAATCATCCGATCTCTACCAAATTTTGCAACTACATACCTTTATGGAAAGAGCATCCTTTGACCAATCTAATAGGTCATTCGCCTAATAGTTTGCGGATGGCGGCCATCTTTGTGTCAAAATCGATTCTCCCTATTAATTCAAACACGGTGAAACCGAATGGAACGAAATTTGGTACAGAGATAGCACTAGCAAAGGGCATCTCAGTGTCATGATTTATATCGCCGCCATATTGACAGAAACGTAATGGCGGCCACACAAATGTTCAAAGCTTAAATCAAATTACGATTAGCCTAATCATCCGATCTCTAGCAAATTTAGCAACAACATACCTTTATGGAGGGAGCATCCTTTGACCAAACTAATAGGTCATCAGCCTAATATTTTGCGGATGGCGGCCATCTTTGTGTGAAAATCGATTCCCCTTATCAATTCGAACACGGTGAAACCGAATGGAACGAAATTTGGTACAGAGGTAGCACTAGCAAAGGGCACCTCAGTGTCATGTTTTATATCACCACTATCTTGACGGAAATGTAATCGCGGCCACCCAAATGTTAAAAGCTAAAATGTAAATACGACCAACCTAATAATCTAGTCTCTACCAAATTTTTCAACACCATATCTTTATGTGGGAAACATATTCAGACCAAACTGCAAGAACATCAGCCCAATAGTTTGCAGATGGTGGCCAAGTATGTGTGCAAATCGATTCCCCCTATCAATTCAAACACGGTGAAACCGAATTGAACGAAATTTGGTACAGAGGTAGCACTAGCAAAGGGCACCTCATATTCATGTTTAATATCCCTATAGCACGTTGTATTTCAACAAGCTACTACAACCAACATTCAATCATACTCCTTGAAAAGGATAAAGAGTTATAACAATACCCATGCATTTAGGAGAAAGTAGGCTATATCTTCTTTACTGAACATCTTGTTTTTAACCTGTTTTCAATTTCGAAAAAATAGGCTTATAAGATCACCTTTTATCCGTGTGTGTGTGTGTGTGTGTGTGTGTGAGGAGTGTGTGTGTCCCCCCTAATAACTTCTAAACGGCTGGAGCGATTTCAATTAAACTCGGTAGGTTCATAGCGCTATTCCGGCCGACCCCGACCGTGCCCTTCAAATTTTGTTACGGCTCACCAATCAATCATGGCGGCTGTGCGAAATATTTCACCAGCATTCAATATCTCCGAAACTATTCCCGATATCACCCTGGAAATTTCTACGGTGATAAAGGGAACTACTAGAAGTTCCCCTATGTGACTTTTGATAAACTGGTAACTTCAAAACCAACATGGCGGCCACGCGAATTTGCGACTTTTAAATAGACGTTTCTCGTGATTTAACCAACCAAACGCAATAAAACTTGGTACAGTATATGTTCATACACATTGTAATGCACCGACATCTAACTTGGTTCAATTGTTTACATAACCATAAGATGACGGATGTGCGAAATATTTCACCGGCACTCTATATCTCTGAAACTATTAGCGGTATCACCCTGAAATTTTGTACGGAGATAATGGGCACGACTGGAAGTTCACCGATAAGACTTTAAAAAGCCGGTTAACTTCACAACGAACATGGCGGCCAAGCGAATTTGAAAATTTTAAATAGACCTTTCTCGCGATTTTGTTGTTCCAAACGCAATGAAATCTGGTACAGGATATGTTTATACACGTTATAATGCACTGGTATCTAATTTAGTTCAATTGTTTACATAACCTCAAGATGGCGGCTGTGCGAATTTTAAAATTAAGTTTTTATTTCTTGTGTCGTAATCATGCGATCGAAGTGAAAGTTTGATAATGAACCTACGCACTAATTTTCCTTTAATGGTACATGACTCTATGACCTATACATTTAACATGGCGACCATCCGAAATATCTAGACGGCTCTGAATTTCTACGAATCTATTATAGCAATCAAACTGATTTTTTTATGTTCATAGGGGCTATGAACTTAAGTTCACCGATAGGACTTTAAATAACCTGGTGATCACAAATCTAACATGGCGGCGACGCGAAATATTAATATTCACATGGACGTTTCTCGCAACCATCCGAGTGCAGTGAAACTTGGTACAGTAAATTCTTATACTAATGTTAATCCACTGGCATCTAATTTATTTCAATTATTTCCATAACCACAAGATGGCAGCTGTGCGAAATTTTAAAATCTCCTTGTTACTTCTTGTGTCCTAATCATGCGATTGAAGTTTGAATGCTACACGTACACAATAATATTCATGTAACAGTACATAACTCTAGGACCTACATATACAAAATCCAACATGGCGACCATCCGAAATATTTAGTCGGTTCTCAATGTCTACGAATCTATTACAGCAATCAAACTAAAATTTTGTATGTAGATAGTGGCAATTAACATAAGTAGTATATATGAAAATAGGCTGTATAGTTCTTCACGGAACTACTTGTTACAAAATGTGAAAAGTAGGCTAAAAAACATCCATATTCGATGAATTTGCTTATGCCTTTAAACTTTTGATAGAAACTGTACAACAGTTATGTAAACAATTGTTTTAGTTTGTTCCATCCACCTTGGTGGATTCAATCCCCAAGCTTCACTCATGCAGAGCCCCATGCTTCGATCACCAGTGGCGTAATTGAGGCAGGGGGCTGAGAGCTGATGCAATTAGGATTAGGAAGAGCGAGCGCACTTGGACGTGAAATGGACACGCGGGAGCAGAAAAACAAAACACGAGCACATAGCGTGCTGTAATGCGATCATCCGGTTTGGGATTACAAGCTCCTCCAACTTAGCCAATATGCTAATTGAAAGCTTAATCCCCTTCAATACTTGAGCAGACTAGTAAATATGGAGAGGATTAGACTTGTCAGCGAAACGCGGCTTTCAACCTTGGGCCAGAAATCTAAATGTTCAAGTGTTCCGTGACTCAAGAAACTTGTTATTATTTATTTACATTTTCGTTTATTATCATAATTTCCATTTTTAGTCGGTTTACCCTCCAGTTTGGCTTTACCCTCGGACTCAGCGAGAGATCCTACTTTTACCGCCCCCAGGGCAGTGTCCTGGAGCTTGAAACACCTGGTCGGTGGATACAATTGGAGAGGTGGGACCTTACGGTAGGTACCATCCCGGCATTTGTCCGGAGGCGAAGTTGGAAATCACGTAAAACCACTTCAAGGATGGCTCAGGTGGGAATCGGACCGCCTCTACTCATTTGGACCACCAGAGGCTGAGTAGCCCCCATTCCAGTCCTCAAACCACTTTTCAAATTTCGTGGCAGAGCCGGGAATCGATCCTTGGACCTCCGGGGTGGCAGCTAAGCACGCTGACCACTACACCACGGAGGCGGCATTTATAATTATTAGTTTAATTTATTTTTTTGTCTTATTCATCATCCTCATCATCATCATCACCAGTATTTTCTGTTTTCCAGCCTAAGGGCCGTTTAAACCAACTGTTTACTAACGATTAGTTAGTTAATTGCTATTTAACTTAAATACGAGAGTTAAGGTAAGATTATCGTTGATGCATTTCACGAGGCCATTCGAGTTCATAATTACTTAAATACGCTTTACGGCTCTCGCGCATGCGTGGACTCGGTTTCACCCTGGAGAAACATGGCGGACAGATCAAGAAGCATAATAGCACTGATTGTTGTTTGC
This sequence comes from Meconema thalassinum, assembly GCA_946902985.2. Classification (NCBI taxonomy): domain Eukaryota; kingdom Metazoa; phylum Arthropoda; class Insecta; order Orthoptera; family Tettigoniidae; genus Meconema; species Meconema thalassinum. The sequence continues at coordinate 501,953,639 of OX336393.1, read as the reverse complement.
GATGCTTCCTTGAGATTTACTGGAACATAATTATAAAGGAAGGGAAATACAGAACACCTTATTCGTGGCAAAATCTTAAAATGATATGAACAAAGTATTTAAGAAGACTGGAAGTTTACTTAGCCAAATATGACATGCTCTAACCATTGTCTTTATAGCTTAAGTACTTACAGTTGCATTGCAGACACGGAGTTCATTATGCAGACCTAGAACGAGTTAGAATCCGACTTTGGCTGTGTATTTTTGATGTGTAACATCTTTCCGCTCGGTTGCTGGATAGTTTTGTGGGAGTGATTTTGAAAATTGGGGACGGAAGTGAATCGGGCGGAAGTGGATCGAACGGAAGTGGATCGGACGGAAGAGAAGACGCACTGCCAGCTGGATGTACAATTGAAAATGTGTGTATTGGAAACAAGGCAGTGTGTGCTCTGTAGCGCGAGAATATTATGGTAATACAGTAGGCAGTGCATTTAGCAGTCATTGGTTTGACGAGCACAGTGGCAAATGTTTCACCGACTTTCATTTGTCATTGAGCAGTTTATGAAGCTTCACGTTCAAGGTTGAATATCACATGGGGTAGGACAAAGACGACAAATGACATTTAAGTAAGCGGCATTATTGTCAACCTGTGGGTGAGTAGTCAAATATTAAATGCATAACAGAATGTTGTTATATGAGTGGAATAAAAGCTGTATTTTCATCATATGTGAGACTAGGTCATTTCATGATTGTAGGAAGCCATGTTTTGATTGTTTACGACGAACTGTATGAGAGCCTTGAGAATAATGAATGTTATAGTTACTGAGGAATGTGCTCACAGTATTTGAGAGTACTGTCGACGTTGTGTGTCACTTTGTTATTATGAATTATTAATGTAAAAGGAAGGAAGGAAGCTTGTAGTTTTGCGTGTCCGTTAATCTCACGATCATGATCCACGGTACCTCCCTTTTACGTGGAATGCGAACCACAGGACATGGCATTTCAATTCGAAAATCTGACATGTATTGACCGGGAATCAAACCCGGTCTACCTTGGTTAGAGACTAACAGCTTGACCGCTGCGCCACAAATGTGCCAGTAGCATATCTCCAATTCAATATATACATTCACCATAGTACCAGTATGAAAATGGAGTGTAAATTAACATTTTAAGAATGTCCAAGCCGTGTAGTATACGAGTAGGATAACAGGTCAGATGTTACACATCATATGCAACTACTGTAAGGCTCGTATCTTTTTTTCAGATCCCAATTTTCTCCCTTGGTGTTATAATTTCATTGTCAAAAACATATTTTATATTCATATGAATGAAAGTTCGTGTGAAAGTCGGAAATAAACCTATTCTCCCGGCATTGCAAGATGTGCGAGAAATAACTCAGCTGTTTCCCTCCACTTTAACGATGCTTTAGAGAGTTAAGTGGTTAGATTTAGCAATTTCACGTAATTGCTTGTTAGTGGAAAGTTAACGAGTGTCTCTGATGAGCTTATAATTCAACTTCTGGATATTCACTTCCTTTCCAATGTCCTCATTTCTCACTATACCGTATATCCCAATCTCTGCACCATACTCCTCAGAAATGTCATTTCAGCTGCCTGTATTCAACTTTCATCTCCCCTGGTCATCGACCAGGTTTCTGTTCCATCCGTCGTTATTGGTAAGTAATAGGTCTTGTACATCACTTCTTTAGCCCTCAGTGGTTTGTCTCTATCCCAAATTAAACTCAGAACCTGATGGTAGAACACACTCCCACATTATATTGTCTTGTTGATCTCTCCGTCCTCATTCCTGTCGACCTCTTTTGGTCTACTCTTGTTCTCTTCTGACCCCGACGATATTAGGGTATCCGAGACCCAGGGAGTCTCTTCCTTTCCTGCATTAATTGGCCCTTGCCTCATCTTTACTATACCCTCCTTCGGCGAGGGTTCAGCCTTCTTTTTCGTTTTATGTTGTCTCCTGCCTTCTGCTCAAGGCCCTCAAGGAGGCAGGGTGTATGTAGTCCCACCACTTCTGGTGCACACTGGATATTGCTACACCCTCAGGGGCTCACGGCTGCTGAGTTTGGGAGTTGGCGATCCCGAGGGATTCCTGAGCTAGGTCCGTTTTATCCACTTTTTTCCTCTGACCTTGGGGCTGGCCCTCTGCTCTTTCCCCTTCCTATCTGCCTTTCATGGCTCTCCTTCCTTCCAAGTCCCTCAATCCTCATTCTTCGAGGGTTAAGCTCATTTCTTTTTTCCTGTCCTCTATATGTCTTATTCTTTATTTGTTCACCATTTCTTCTGCTAGTAGAAGAACTCAATCAACGTGTGAATATATAAGGTTATGTACACATAAACGAATGAATCCTAGTGTTCCAGCTATAATAAGATATTACATTACCTCAAGATTTTTGTATTTCTTTTCTAAAAGATTCAACGCAAACACTGCTATATAGTGTTTGGTGATACAAACCTTTTATATTCTGCCTTTTGTTTTGTCTATATGATCCTTTTTGATAGTTCTTTTCAGTAGATATATTTTAATGACTGGTGAGAGAATTCTCATCCAAATGCTACTTTCTTACACTTAGTGCACCCTGGTGTAAAATAACAAGGCTCTGGCGTCCGAATAACTCCCGGTATAAGGAGTGATAGAGGCGTAACACCTCTGTAAAAAACCTTGGTCCAGCTGACCTGCCTGGAAGTAGGGTCCCTTGCCGGGGTTACGGTCAACACCACAATGGCAGTTACAGTGGAGAAGTTGGACTTTGGCACAGTAATAATAATTGATACCTTATTTAGAGGTCCGTGTCGCTTCCACGGCAAAACCACCTCTAGATGACATGCCCCAACAGAAAAACTCCCAAAGGGGTGGAAGGAAGGTGGAGAAGAGGGGAACACACAGGCTATTCTACAGACACCTCCCAATAACCAACAGAACTGCTGCCGACGAAATAATGCCACAACAGTTGCTTAAAAATTTAAAATAAAAATTTAATGTTAAAAGTTAACAAAAAACACCTCCACCAGAAAACAGAACATGCTTGCTTGCAAAGTAAAAAAAGGAAAAGAATTAAATTAAAACTAAAATGTTAAAGCCCAAAGATAAAAAATAAAATTACAGGCATAATTAAATGAGAACGGGCTTGATAATTTAGTAGGACGTAATACCGACCGGACATGCAGAGACCAGGCCACGATGAAAAGAGAAATTTAAAATTAAATTAATAAAATAAAATTGGATCAGAAAATAAATCCATAATTTGCATGACGGAGAAAAAACACAGGAACATTTACCAAAAACACAAAGTTAAACCAACAAAGTTAATAAAAAAACATATTAAGCTAACACCACAACACGTTTGAGTTTCGCGGTCGGCGCCAAGAGACTGACCTCGAAACCAGAATGCATTTCGGCAAAACAAAAACAAACATGGCCACAAAAAACAGGAGACCGCATGTCAAATCGAAATTACGGCAAAGAATTAGCACTAAATTAATTTTAAAAATCACCGGAAAGAAATGAAATGAGGAAAACAATTACATCTAAATACTATTAACATGCGGGTGGTGCATCGGATCTTACATCAGATTAATAATATGCCAATCCCAAGATTGCCAAAGGAAAATAAATAATAATTTAAAACGTAAAATAAACTTAGAAATATGTCTCCAGAAGGTACAAAAAATAACAAAATTAATACATATATGGAAACATTATTAAAACATAAAAAAAATTTAGGCCTACCAGGCGAAACAAAACACAAGATCAAACATTCATACAAGGCCAATAATGGAGCTCCCAAAATAAAATAAATAAAAAACGTACCTTAAAACTTCACAGTGGAGACACAATAAAAATAAAATAATTCACACACAAACCAAATAACGTAATACGGCACTATATTGCCTGAAAATGGCCTACCCAGCCATGCGCCGTTTTGGTATCACAACCACTGTTCTGCATCGATATGCGTTTTTCATTTCGTACTTCTTCACTGCGAAACGATGAAATAATAGCCTGAAGAGCACAGGCAATTCCCTTCCATCGTATATCCATATTTTGTAAAAGCTAGGGGCCAATGCCCCCTAGCCCACGAAGAGATACTCTGTCACACCAGCAGGCTAGTTGCTTCTTAGACGACAGATAATGAAATCCACAAGATGGCGGAGAATCCCGCGTCAAAAACAGCATTGCATACATGTTAATTTAATTGTCCAATCACAGCTTGACACATCAAGCAACAATGTGATTATTCAGTAATTAATTTGGCGGTATCACGTATACCCAGTCCTTTGTTTCATGACGTAGAATTAAAATAGCCTTCAAATATGACACAAATAGGATTAGTTTATAAGGCACAACCAACACACTCTAGCGGAGAAGAAGGAACCACGTCAAGAAACCCCGAAGTCCGACAGCAGCTGCCATCTCGTGTTCACAAACGGAACCAAGCGACCGGGCGGTCGTTTCAAAATGTCATGAATTCACATCCAGGGAAGATACATGTTTGAAAACGTTGGGACGGGCTCTTGCACGTAACAATAATAATAATATCGTATGGCCTCGGGTGCCTGGTGCAAGCTTTGTTAATTGACACCCAGAGGGTAGCTTGCATGTCGAATTTCGTCGTTCCTTTGAACGCTATGAAAGTCAAGGAGGTTAGATATCTAAACTCCTTGACACTACAGCGCTTTCAAGTAGATAATGGAGGAACTTTGTGTTGGCGGAAAATCCCGAGATTAATTTTGCCATTGAACACGGCCTACTGAATTCAAATGGGTTCTTTAACATGCCAACAACGTATGATATGAGTATCGTGATTTTTGTCGCCTTCAAAAATCACTTACCATGGCCAGGGGCGAACCTGCAATCTTGGGGTTGGTAGTCCGACACGATAACCACTCACCCACCGTGGCAAGCTTTGGTACAGTGTAACGGCCGGAGTAATTTCAATGAAACTCGGCAAGTTCATAGCACCAATCCAACATGGCGGCTGTGCGAAATATTTCACCGGCATTCTATATCTCGGAAACTATTACCGAGTTGATAATAAGTGATGTTCGATGAATCGACTAATAATAGAATCGATAAAATGAATAAGTTGAGATTAATCGACAGACCGAATAATATATTAATCGACTAACTGAAGATTCGATTACTTAATTAGTAGACACGAGATAAGAAAAGAAGTTTAAAAGAGTGGTTAAGTTGAGTTACGCTTATTTTCGGAATAGTTTTTAGTCATAGTTGATTTAAGGAGCGGAACTACATGGTCATCTGACACTGATATAATTGGAATGATGTATAGAAATCTATAAAAGTTACTTTTTGTCTAAATGTACAAAGTATCCTTCCTTGTTTTTGTTAACAATAACCAAATAAGAGTTAGTGACAGTGGAACGACAAACAGCAATAAAATTGGGAAGGGATTCGAAACAAGAAAGTTTTTAGCAAAGATTTTGAATTCTTGTTCAATGTTTACATTAAGGACATTATCCTAGTTTTCACAAAGAAGGTGCATTATTTAACAAGTAGTTCCCTGAAGAACTATACATCCTATTTTCATATATCCTACTTACGTTCATAGCCTCCATCAACATACAAAATTTCAGTTTAATTGCTATCATAGATTAATGGATAGCCTATTGAGAACCGACTAAATATTTCGGTTGGTCGCCATGTTGTATTTTTATATATGTAGGCCATAGAGTTATGTACTATTAGATGACGATTATTGCGTAGGTTCATTATTCAAACGTTCACTTCGATCGCATGATTAATACATAAGAAATACAAACTTAATTTAAAAATTTCGCACAGCCGCCATGTTGGATTGGTGAGACGTAACAAAATTTGAAGGGCACGGTCGGGGTCGTCCGGAATAGTGCTATGAACTTACCGAGTTTCATTGAAATCGGCCCAGCCGTTTAGAAGTTAATAGGGACACACACACACACATCACACACATACACACACACACACACACGCACACACACACGGACAAAAGGTGATCTCATAAGCCTATTTTTTTTAAATTGAAAATAGGCTAAAAATGCAATGGATATTGAAATTACTTACAAAATGGAGTTTACGTCCAAAATACTTACAAAGTACAATGTAGATGGAAAAAAAACTAACAAGATGTGGTTGAGTTTTAAAAAAATCACAAATTGTAATTTAGAGACACCGAGAGCCAATTCATAAAAACAGGCCCGGAATCTTAAAGAGAAAAGGAACTATAATAAAATTAAGGCTGATCCCACGAAGAAGGAGGGATCAGGAAAGATGAGAGAAGGGCCAATGAAGGCCGGAAAGTGAAAGACTCCCGAGGCCTCAGATAACCTAATACCGTCGGGGTCGGAAGAGAACAAGAGTTGACCAAGAGAGGTCGACAGGAAAGAAGACAGAGAGGAGCCCGGCACAAGTAAGTGTAAGCAATGCCAGACTCAGCTGGGGTCCCGCGGTCGCCAACCAACGTCCCACTAATCTATTAAACGCACCGTCGGTTAATCTGTTATAGCCAGGAAACAATTCTTTACCTTGCGGAAATTCTTTGTACGATCAGATCTCAGTCTACAGTTGCGAATCCGCATGATCCATTGTTACATATTTTCTGTTCTTCTACTGTATATGGTGCGAATGCTGGACCATGGATCCTTCTATTGAAAAACGAATCGATGCCTTTGAAATGTATGTATATCGTCGTCTCCTGCGCATACCTTGGATATTGAAAATTTCAAATGTCGAGGTCCTACATCAGACGAAAAAGCAAAAAGAACTGCTACATGTTATAAAGCAAAGAAAGACACAATATCTAGGTCACATCATGCTAAACGAGAGGTACCAATTATTACAGCTAATTATTGAAGGAAAGATACAAGGAAAAAGATCCGTTGGGTGACGCAGAAATTCATGGTTGAAAGACATTAGAAGGTGGCACCGGTGTACATCGGAGGAGCATTTCATACTGCGATGTTAAGGTGGATCGCCAGCCTTCGTTTGGAGACGGCGTCTTAAGTAGAAGAAGAAGCAATCAATCGATTTATCTGCTTTATATAATCGATTATTTGACAGTTGAAATGAATCGATTACTTGACAACTGAAATGAATCGATTAAAAGTGCCAGCCCTAGTAACAGCAAGCTTATTGCAATATAATGTTAGTGAATGAGATACTGTGTACCTGAAGAGCGATCACTTGGCTGGCGTCAAAGCTAAGCCACTTAGCAGAGCTGCTCAATTAGACAAGGCATGTCCCTGGAGGCGACCACAAGGATGCCGCCCCCAAGCAAAGTGGCGTACAATTAGCGGGCACAGCTGCCTTGATCCCAGCCGCTCCGTCCATCATCAACTGGATTGCAAATCATGATAATAATAATAATAATCTGTTGTATATAATACCTAGGTGAAGTGCTTGAACCGACGGGAAAAGAGAAAATCGCGCAGAGCACTAAGTTAATGAAAATTATTATTATTAACAGAAAAGCGCACGAATGAGCATAACATAGATTTACACTAGTAAAAGAAACATGTTACAAAATAGTTAATTGATGTGAAGACATCATGATCCAGTAATCAATCAGGAAAGTGTGCATTAAGGCATTCATTCATGACCAGTCATTATATTGTGAATTGAGTGTTATTTGTGAAATAGAGCAACACTCTATGATGCTTTGTTCAGTTTAAATGTTAGTACTTGCCATATTCACACAGTGATTTCTGGTTATTTTTACATCGTGTGATGTGATATGTGACACAGAACTGGTCACATATCGAGCACACGCAGAGTTCATTTTGGGCGTGGTAGGACATGTTTTTGCATATTTTATGGTGGTACCCATGCACCGCTAACTTTATCACCACATGACTTAGTTTCTGATTGGCGCCTGTCCAGTTCCGGTTGATCATGGCATCCGGGCTATAAAATTCTAGCGGAATGTCTTGTCTCTTCTCTCTGCTAGGTGCGCTTCAGCATCCTTTGTTGATGGAAGCTGTAATTTCTTCGACGAGGAAGGGTCCCGTGCTAATTCATATGTTAGGCGGAAGCGCGTATATTTTGAGATGCCCATTGAGGTTTTCAGGAATTGGGCTTTAACTCTTTCGATGGTGGCAAGATCTCTCTTCGTTAGTCGGTCCCATATCAAGTGGATCCCGTACGTGAGAATTGGTAGGATCTTTGCGTCAAACAGATGCATAGCTGTTTTTAAGGATAGCTGCTGTAATGTCGTACATGGCATTCAAGCAAGCCACTGCTCTGTCTTGGAAGTGTAATCTGAAAGTCCCGGTAGTCTGTAAAGTGATGAAAATTACGAGAGCCTTATACTGTACAAGACACAGGGTGTCTACAACAAAAAATGTCTGTCCACATTCACTAAACTTCGTCATTACAACACGGTTATTAAACCTGAGGTGCTTTATGGTACTAAATAATAATATCGTATGGCCTCGGGTGCCGGGTGCAAGCTTTGTAATTTGACACCCAGAGGGTAGCTTGCATGTCGAATTTCGTTGTTCCTTGAATCACCATGGAAGTCAAGGAGGTTAGATATCTAACCTCCTTGAACACTATAGTAGAGAAATGAGGAACTTTGTGTTGGCGGAAACTCCCGAGATGAATTTTGCCATAATGAACACAGCCTACTGAATTCAAATGGTTTCTTTGACATGCCAGAATCGTATGACATGCGTGTCGTATTTTTGCCGCCTTCCAAAAAAAATATCACTTACCACGGCCAGGAGCGAACCTGCAATCTTGGGGTTAGTAGACCGAAACGCTATCCACTCACCCACCGTGGCAAGCTTTTATGGTAGTGAGACATTGACGTTACACACTAAGGACGACTTGGAACAAATCCTCACAGAGGAAAGAAAAATAATAAGGAAAATCATTGGACCAAAGCACACAGATGAAGGATACAGGCTTCACTCCAGAGACACCACAGAAAAATTGTCCAACCTCGTAGCAGACATCAGAAAGAGGCGACTAAAATTTTACGGCCACATCAGCAGACTCCCACAAATCAGACTCACCAACGAAATTCTCAGATTCATACAGCGGCGCAAGATTACTACACCCTGGACGATGCAAGTCAAAATTGGTCTTGTAAAAGCACAGGTCGACCCAGAAGACGTCATAGACAAAAGCGTCTTTCGACACAAAGTATACGAGTAGGAACTGATGTCGGAGAGAGCGGTTTCTACAGCCCAAAGACCAAAGTGGACCGAAGAAAGGAAAAGTGCCTTTAGTGCACGAATGAAAGAGTTCTGGAAAGACAGGAAGAACAAATAGTCATGATTGCTTCGCGTGGTCTATCTAATAGACCTGTAAATGAGTTGGAAATGGTACAAAGAAAGGCCGCTAGATTTGTGCTCAGTGACTTTAATCCCAGGAGCAGTGTGAGCCGTATGTTAAAGAAACTTGGGACGGAATCACTTGAGGCTAGGAGGATGAAATCTAGACTCTGCGCTATGTACAACACGTATACAAATCAACCAGCATGGGGTGAGCTTAGCAAACGTGTGGGAAAACCTACTTACATGGGTAGGTGCGATCATCCTTTCAAAGTTAAGGGCCGACCACAGCGAACAAATTATGGTAAATATTCTTTCGTAAACCGTGCCATTGATAATTGGAACTCTCTACCTGCCGCAGTCTTAGAGCCTTTTCCCAAACATAGAGGTGTGTTTAAGAAAAGACTAACTATTTGTGTAAATACTCCAGTTTAATTGTTAGTGAATTGTTATGTACAATTATTTATTTGTTATGTATATCTAATTTGCCACCGGGGGACACACCCCCAATTGCAAATAAACGAACGAATGAATGAATGAATGAATGAATGAATGAATGAATGTGCGAAATAAATAAATAATAGTCTATTGTATATAATACGCTAAGGTGTGTGTTTCACAAAACTCAAGCTCCTAAACCAGAGGGAGTTAGAAGGTGTGGTTTGTACCAAAATCTTCCAAATCGTCTCAATAGTACAGGAAAATCTTGCATTTCTTTAAAAATCAACGGAAATATATTTATTTGCTTATAAAGTGCTTTTAAACAAATAAACAAGACAATAGCCCCTGGGAGAACTGTGTCGCGTACTGCCCACATAGCACTAGGGCCGGGCGGGTAGTCTGTACATATGGGGTGCACACAACCCACAATTTATTTATAAAGTGCGTTTAAACACATAAAAATATTTATAGAAGCCCGCATAACAGTAAAGCCAGGCGGGTGGTTTTTACTCAAGCGACAGTTCTCGCATGGGTCCGCGAGTAATAATAATAATTTCAGCTTCTGGGGCGTCATAAAGTTCCATACAATCAGTAGGCTACCTCCCAGGGTGCATCACCGAAAATTATACCTTCCGAACTGGAAGATACATCATATAGCAGCGACGTCCGATTCACTGGAATCGAACCATTCAAATGTTTTTAAAATCTTTTTGTGAGTTTTTTTATTTAAATTTCTAACAGTGTTTTGTAAGGACAGCCATTATATTTCTAACTTATGCTCACGGTAAAATTTTCCTTCAAATTCATTGTACAATAATATAATTATATAAAATTTCTGTTGCTCACGGTCAAATTCAAGTTTTATAAAATCTTTGATAAGGCTTTCCATAAAATATGACATGTTCTATTCCGTAAAATTAATTTTGCAAAACGAACCAATCAGGGAAGCTGACACGACGATGATGCTGGTACCACGTGGTGAGAAGATTGTGAAGCTCGCTTGTAAACAAACACTTCGAAAATGGCAGGCTCCGGCTGGACTATGGAAGCTGTTAGTGTTTTACTGGACGAGTACCAGAAATATCCGTGTTTGTATGAGGTTAAGACGCCCATATACCACAATAGAAATACAAGAAGGAAGGCAGAAATCTCCTCCATTCTTAGAAAATTCCTATATGAATTCTGATCTTCTAACCCCAACTAATTTTCGACCAAGGACAGCATTCCTCTACCTTCTTCTCTTCTTTTTATCCATTCCCATGTCCAGCACGTATTATCATTTCTTTTCTTCCTTTTTACCACTGTACAACATATAATTGTAGCAAAAGCAGCAATTTTTGCTTTGTTTGTTGGAGCCATACTCTCAAACCAATGTGTGTTGAGCAGCTGATTCTTGGTACAGAAGTTTACCGGTAGATGGCGATCCTGATACCTCTACGGATTTTATAAAATAATTTTACCGTGAACAACACAGCTTGCTTTGGTAAAAATTTTATAAAATTAGTTGTACATTAAATTTTTAGAAACATTTGACCGTGATCAACGGGCATTAATTTTAAGATTATTTTAAACCAAATACGCTGACGAAGGTGTCATTGAACACCGAAACATGTACGTTTAAGCAGTGATTAAACCACATTCTTTAGTGTTTGACAAGTTGACACTGAGAGACATCTCATCCACCATTTACGACTCCCACAATGGTCTTCCACCTCCACATTTCTCACGCCCAACTGTCACCCTAGCCACCATCATCTTATAATAACTCATTCACCTCATCTGCCTACTACCCCCTTAATTCGTTATTACAACCGTCCCAGCAGATATGCTATGGGTCGGTTTGTTTCTTCTTTTTCTTTCTATCTTTCTTCTTTCTTTCTTTCTTTCTTTCTTTCTTTCTTTGGTTTTCTCTCTCTTCTTTCCTTTTTTCTACGGCACCACTCTTCTTCTGCCCCGCCAGTATCGCACACTACTTCCATCTCATCACTTACATTCATCACTAAAAAAAAAAAAAAAAAAAAACGGCAACCAGTGGTTCGACCTTCCACCTTTCAACTCCCGATTCACTTCATACGCTTACTACTCCACATCTCATCTCATTAATTCGCCGCAGTCCACATATCACCAGTTATACAGTACTACCCCTTTTCTTTTTCACTTTCTTCCTTTTCATTTATTCTTTCACTCTCTTAACGTAATACCATTCTCTTCTTCATCTCAGCGAACATACTTATCTACACCATCGACATCGACATCATCCATTTCTTTAACTTATAAAAAAAAACTCTCTCTCTCTATATATATATATATCTTCAGCTCCAAACCCACTCTTCACCAACACCATCACTTTATCTCCTCCACGACTTTATGATCTGGACGTCATTACAGCCCCTTATTCACCACGCTTAGTCTCTTCAAATCCAAACATACGTAAACCTCCGAGCAATATAAGTTTTATCGTCTACTTTTGGCAGTTGCAGCAACGTATCCATGTTTTCTTCGTTGGTCATAAATATCCGCCTTTTAAACACTACCCATCAGGGGCGGCCGCTCCTTATGTGCTGAAGTGCTGCAGCACAATGCTTTATTTGAAAATAAATTATTTTAATAGTAGGCTTATTATCTACAAATACAACGCTTTAAAAAAGTCGTCAAGCAAAGAGTAGGAAATATTTATACTCCCCTCACTACGAGGTACAGAACAGATACGGTACGAGGTATCTAGGCGTGCGCTCCACTCCGTGCACGGCGTTAGCTGTGCAGATCACAGCCCAGCGAGAATTTCCAAGTTTATTGGCAGCATACGTGAATTTTGTCTTCTGCGCATGCGCGCCCAACTTTTCCCTTGTGTTCTGGATGTGCTGTTGGGACAACAGCTAAGACCAGTCATCACAGCGATTCTTTGTTCGACCACAGAGAGGCAGCACTGGTCACAAGGAATGTGAACGTGGCTAGTGGCACTATCTGGACACAGCAATAGGATTTAAGAGGGAATCGCTCAAAGAAAATGAGGTAAAAAAGCAGAGGAAGCCATCAGCTGTTCCCGCTAGAAGGTCTTCTTCAATACACCCAACTTAATTATTATATAGCCACATTTTGTAAATCGATGTACTATAAAAATTATAATGTTTATGTCGTCAAAATAAGGACATGATTATTGTGATGCCTAGTTCATAAATTTCAGTATTGCAAAATAACCTGTGATTTTGCATTACGGCGTTGCTGGTTTCATTTTAATGCTTTTGGTAATACTGAGTAGTACTGTTTTTGCGCGGTCACACCAAGTGTTTCGTGAATATTTTGTAATTGCAGGTGTTATTACCATGTACAATCAGTTGCAGTCAAGAACAGCTGATGCCGTGAAGATAAAATCCGCTGTGTCACGAGAACACACGAGAAGCCCACGATCGCTTCCAAATCTTGGATCACCTGGAAGCAGCAAAACTGTTAGATTCCACCAACTTTGAACAATTTTCCAAAACGTTTCCAGATAAAAAAAAACTAGGTGTAACTGTTCATGCCTATAGCATGCTGGAAAAGAAAAGGCTCAGAACAGAACTATCGGTTCTGTACTGTAGGCCAGATTTTAGGAATATTGGTGGGGCAGTCCCTCTTCTGCATTTCATAATATCCAGTAATCTGCAAGGTACGTTCTGCCAAACAAGGAAGCTTCTGAGGATATTAGTAACAACACCCATGACTAATTCAGAGCCTGAGAGGTGTTTCTCATCGCTGAAGAGGATCAAGACCTTTCTGCGGAACACCATGGCACAAGAAAGACTAAGTGCCTTCGCTATGCTCTCCATTGAGAAGAAGACGGTCTCCAGTATAGAGGGGTTCAATGCCAGGGTGATTGACAAGTTCTGCAGCAAGAAGGAGCGACGTATGGACTTCATTTTTCGTCACTGAGTGAGTGTTTCTATATGTTTATATAAAAAAAATGGAGGGAGGGTCAGGCCTACAGCACACAACTAATCTTCTACACCAGCCGCCACTGCTACCCATGTCGAACCACACAATCTCCCTTCTCCACCTTCTTCCCCAACCCACCATCTAACTCTCCCTTCTCAACAGCGACGCTTCGCCCAAACCCATCTTCAAACTCCACCGCATTGCCCCACATCAAACTTCCAACACACATTCATCCAATTCCTAACACCAAACCCACCCATCTCCAAAATTTCACCCCTCCCATAAACCGTAATCCCCTGGCCCGAAGAGACGGCGAAACCGTCTAAGGGGGCCCGCCGCCGCAGAAGCAATAGCCATGCGGCGGAATGAAACAACTGCATAATAATAATTGACACTGAGTGGGGGCAAATATGGTTCCTCTCCACTTTGTTCTGTCGTTCCACCATTTCTCTTCCGACACGGTGTCCCAATCCAGGTTCCGTTTTCTAATGCTATACTTCACCGAGTCCATCCAACGCATTCTTGGTCTTCCTCGTCCTCTCTTCCCTGTCATCCGTCGTTCCAGTATTCGTCTTGGTAGCCTTTCTTCATTCATCCGTTTGACATGTCCAAACCATCTCAATCTGTTTTGCTCCTGTTTGTCATTTAGTTTCTGTACTCCCAGTTCTTTCCGTATATCATTATTTCTCACTCTACCTCTCCTCGTTTTCTGGACCATATTTCTCAGGAATCTCATCTCAGCTGCCAGTTCTCTGCTCTCATCCCTCTTAGTCATTGTCCAAGTTTCTGCTGAATTATAGGAACATAATATGCTTTGTACATAACTTCTTCAGCCTTAATTGGTAAATCCTTCTTCCAAACTAGTCCCCGTACCTGTTGGTAGAAAGCACTCCCGAGTTGTATTATTCTGCTAATTTCCAAATCTACTCTTCCATCTTCAGTCAGTTCACTTCCCAAGTATTTGAAGTGTTTCACCACTTCCATTTCCTTATCTCCGACTTTGATTATTCCCCTTTTCCTTCTTTCTTACCTCTACTCATCACCACTGTTTTACTCTTCTCCACATTTATCTTCAATGTCCATTGCTCAATCATTTCATTTATTACGTCTAACTCTTCTTGTACCTCCATCACATCCTCGCTCCAGATCACAGCATCGTCTGCAAACAACATTACCTTCATCTTTGCCCTACTATATTCTTTCATTGCTGCCTTCATGATGTCATCCATCACCATTACGAACAATAATAGTGACAACACACTTCCTTGCTTTATTCCAGTGTCAATTTTAAACCATTCCGATGTCCCGACTCTAGTCTTCACACTACTTTGGCACTCCATGCACATTCCATTTATCATGTCTCTCAGTTCCTTGCCTATGCCTCTATTTGTTAAGCTTTCCCAAACTTTTGTTCTAGGGATGCTATCATAGGCCTTTTCAAATCCATTAAAGTCATTACCATATCCTTCCCATAACCCAACTCTTTTCAATGTTCTGTCTCAGAATGAAAATGGGTTCCGCTCTTGACCTGCCCCCTCTAAATCCAAATTGCTCCTCCTCTATTTGGCTTTCTACCTTTACTCTAATTCTTTTTTCTGGGATTCTTTCCATTACTTTGGCAACATGCGAGATGATAGTGATTCTTCGGTAGTTACCACACACGTTCCTGTCTCCTTTCTTGAATTTTTGCAATTATTTATTTATTTATCGTATGACATACAGACAACAAGCATGCAAGATAAATACATACACACATAAACATTGATATATACATATTTACAGCGACACATGACAAGGAAGGCTCATATCTTTAAATCTAAATTCTGTATCCATTGCAGTGCTGTAGGTTTTGCCAACAGGAAGTCAGACTGATTACCCTGATATGCTCTTCTATGGCATTCGTGAACAATGTGGTGAACTGACTGTGAAGGAGCACCGCAGTCACATTGGGGAGAAGGAATGTTACCCCATTTGAAGAGTGATTCAGCACAGACTCCGTGGTTAGTCCGGATCCTATTGAGGGCAGTCCACGTTCCTCTTGGCAGGTCAAACCCGGGTGCAACGCTATCTCCAATTAAACCACTCCAAGCGTCAAGGTTGATGTTGGTGCTCCATTTATTTCTCCATTGGATATTCGGCTTAAAATTGCTGCCTGTGAGATCTCTAGCATATTTGATGGGTGGATGTCTAGATTTCAGTCGGTTTCTATTCAGATCAGGGATGTCGCAGTGAATAGGAAGAGCTGGATTACTCATCATTTTCTTATACTCTCGGATCAGGGCAGCTTTCCTGCGTAGGTCAGGAGGCATGATGTTGCTGAGGACAGGAAGCCAATAAGTCGGCGTAGATCTAATAAGGCCACTGATCAGTCTCATGGTGTTATTGAGTTGGGTATTAATTATCTTTACATGGGGGCTGTTCAGCCAAACTGGAGCACAATATTCAGCAGCGGAGAAGACAAGACCTAATGCAGAACACCTCAGAGTTGTAGCAGAAGCTCCCCAAGTAGTTCCACAAAGCTTCTGCAGGATATTATTCCGGCTTCTAATTTTGGCGGCTGTATTTTCAAGATGTTATTTAAAAGATAATGTGCGATCCAGAGTGACACCTAAATATTTAGGGTGTTTATTATTTCTCAGCACAGAACCTTGAAGCGATACATGAACTGCACTATCAGCCATTCTGTTGTTTAAGTGGAAACATGATACTTCAGTTCTTGTTGCACTTGGTTGGAGCCTCCATTTGTGGAAATAACTTTCAAGCCTAGGAACGTCATCATTGAGCACATTCTCCATGACAGTGATGTCCTTGTGCCTTATAGCCAAAGCTATATCATCAGCATAACAAAACTTTCTGGACTGAGTATCTGGTAGATCAGAGAGATACAGATACAGATTGAAGAGAAGGGGAGACAGAACTGAACCTTGAGGGAGCCCGTTGTTCAGCTTTCTTTGTTTGCTCATTCTTTTTCCTAGAATGACTTGGAAAAGTCTGTTACTGAGCATGTTACCAATAAGTTGCACGGTAGTTTTGCAAGGTATTATTCGAGACAGTTTATAGAGCAACCCCTCTCTCCATACTGTATCATAAGTGGCAGACAGATCGAGAAACACAACAGAAGTTTTCAGCTGGAGTTGAAAACCAGACTCGATATGCGATGTAAGAGCAAGGACTTGATCACAACAACTGCGATTAGGTTTAAAGCCAGCCTGTTCCACAGGAATGTGTTCTAAGATAGTCGGACTGATCCTGTTATAAATCAGCCTTTCAAGAAGTTTGTAGCAACAGCTCAGCTATGCTATAGGCCTGTAGCTTTGGGGAGCGTCTTTTGGCTTACCAGGTTTCAAAGCAGCTATAATTTTCGTTTTCTTGAACTGATTTGGGAGGATCCCTGTGTTTAGAATATCACTGAAAAATCGAGCAAGCCATTTTCGAGCATTTTGGCCCAGATTTAACAGAAACTCAGGATGAATGCCATCAAATCCGGGGGCTTTCCCATGTTTGATGTCTTTTATAGCCACATTGACTTCTTCAAGGGTGAATACTTCGGAGTAAGACGAAGTTGATGGAAGTGATGCTTTTATTTTTTTGAAGTTCCTTTTCAGCATTCGAGTATGGTCTTTATCTTGTGCAACCATAGAAGTCGATACAATGAGGCTGGCAACCTTATGAGGCATAATGCTAGGTTGCTCTCTTTGACCTATAAAATTTCCTCCAAGCTTCCTTAGCAGACTCCAGGCTTTTCTGATTGAGTGATGAAAAATCAACTCCTCAACAGTCTCTGTCCATTTTTGCTTGCGTTTTGCATCCAAACTATGTAAGAGCTCATCAGCCACTACATGATTACCTGTTTTCATAAATTCATTATAAAGAGCATCACTTCGTTCATTCCAACCCGGAACGTATTCCTTTCTATACTCTCTCGGAATATATTTCTTGGCTATTGAAGTAACTAACCCAACAAACCTGTTGTAGCTCATGCTTCTCGCAGGAATCCATCTGATGCATTTGTCTAGTTCACTAGTAAATTTTGTCCAATTAGCTTTATTGAAGTTCCATCGAGGGCGAGGGAATGAAGTTATGAGTGGGATAGACAACCCTATCTCTATAAGTACTAGTCTGTGCTGACTGCGGGGAAAATCACCCAATATGCGTCTTACAGTTGGAAGAGGTTGATCCTTCTTGTCACAAGTCACAAAACACAGATCTGGATTATATTCACGTTGATTTTGGCAATATTATTCCCTTTTTCTAGTCTTCAGGAACTTCCTTCTCTCTCCACACATTCCCGAGAAGTCTATATGTCCACTGCAGTCCCACTGGTCCTGCCGCCTTGATCATTTCTATTGCCACTTCGTCAATTCCCGCAGCTTTCCCCATCTTCATCTTCCTAACTGCCCTTTCCACTTCTGCCATAGTAATGTCTGGTTCTTCTTCTTTTTTTCCTCCACCGTTTTGGCTGTTTGCGTAACTTCTCTGCAAACCTGACGTCTCTCCTTCAACAGCTCGCTGAAATATTATTTCCATCTGCCCGTTATCTCTTCTGGGTTTGTCAATATATCACCTTTGTTTTTCACGAACCCAGTGATCACCTTTTCATTCCTTCTGCTTTTTATAATTCCAAATAGCATTTTTTTCCCACAATTTAAATCCTCCCTTGTTTCCTGGGTGAATTCTTCCCAGCTTTTCTTCTTTTCCTCTGCAATTACTGTCTTGCAATCTCTGTTTGCTTGGATATATTTTGCTCTACTTTCTTCAGTCTTTTTTGTTTTCCATTCCTTCCAAGTTTTCTTCTTCTCTCTTACCTTTTCTTTCACTCTATCATTCCACCATTTTGTTGCCTTTTACCGTACCTTTCCTGATGTTCTACCACATATTTTCTCTGCACTGTTTACAAATGCACTCTTAAACTTTTCCTATTCTTGTTCCACATGGGTAATATCCGTCCTTGGTATCTGTTCTTGCAAATATTTTTTAAACTTTTCTGCAACCTCCTTTTCCTTTCGTCCCCAGACCTTAATATTTCTTTCCTTTTTTTCTGGTAATCTCATGACATTACCTACTTTTAGTTTTGCTACCACTGCCCAATGGTCTCCTCCAAAGGCTTCCTCTGGCATGGCTGTGACATCCATTAGCTCTTTCCGATGTCCTTTTTCGACTAATACATAGTCTGTCAGAGTTTTCGTTCTCCTATCTCCCCATCCATACCTTGTTATCATCTGACTATTTTCCTTTCTGAACCACGTATTCCCTATAATTAATTGGTTCCGCTGACAGAAGTCCATTAATAAATCCCCTTCTGGATTCTTACTTCCATAACCATATGGTCCCAAAATCGCCTCTCTTCCTTGTCTGTCTCTTCCCACATGTGCATTCAAATCACCCATTACCATTATTTCCTTATCCTCTACATATTGTTCTACATCTTCTAGGAATTCTTCTAAGTTCTCTTCTTTATTCCCCTTTTGTGGAGCTTATACTAGAAACAGATCTTTTGTCCCTGTCTGGAACTGTATCCTTCCTATGACCATCCTGTCACTTATCTTCTTCACCTCCTCCACATACTCTAGGACATCCTTTCTTATAATCATTCCTACTCCATTTCTCGCCTCCTGTCCTCCACTGTAAATCAGCCTGTATCCTTCCTTTAGTTTTCTTTCCCCTTTTCGTTTCACTGAGACCGAGGATGGCTATATCCTTCTCCATCATGAAGTCCACTAGCTCCTCAATCTAGTCCGTCAGGGTTAAGATGTTGACTGTCCCTATTCAGATATGTTGTGAATAAGATAGTATCGTACTATATTAACCGAGCGGACAGTCTGCCATAACAGGCCAGACATTGTAGTCATCAACAGAATGGTTAAGAAATCCATCTTGGTTGATGTAGCAGTTCCCAGTAGCCCTTTATAGGGCAAAAGACTGGGGGTATAAAATTACTTTTTTCTGCACATTTGTAATAGGGGGTGTTAGATGAGTAGGAATATGCAACAGTTTTATAGGTGTGGATTCTATTTTATGAAATATGGGGTGGGAAATTATTATCTCACTAATAATAATAATAATAATAATATCGTATGGTCTCGGGTGCCGGGTGCAAGCTTTGTAATTTGACACCCAGAGGGTAGCTTGCATGCCAAATTTCGTTGTTCATTGAATCACTATGAAAGTCAAGGAGGTTAGATATATAAGCTCATTGAACACTATAGCGCTTTCTAGTAGAGAAACGAGGAACGTTGTGTTGGCGGAAATTCCCAAGATTAATTTTGCCATTATGAACACGGCCTACTGAATTCAAATGGGTTCTTTGGCATGCCAACTTCGTATGACATGCGTGTCGTATTTTTTCCGCCTTACAAAAATCACTTACCGCGGCCAGGAGCGAACCTGCGATCTTGGGGGTTAGTAGACTGACACGCTATCCACTCACCCACCGTGGCAATCTAATATCTCACTGCCCATACCCAACAGTATGTTTTCTTAAATGAGCAATGGGGTTATAATTTCCCACCTCAAAGTTATGATGATACCGTGTTTATCACTAAATAATGAGGTTTATTTAACATGATGTATTATATACAAAACGCACATCACGCTCTATAATTTTAAAAAACATAACTCCTACGCAACACAATGTCAGTGACCAATAACATCTTTGTCGAAAACTGCACAAAAAATATAAAAGTGATTTTGGAATGTTAAAAGTTAGTATATTTGAAATATAATTCAACACATTCAAAATAGTGTTTACTAAAAACACAGAAAGGTAATTTAAAACATCTTCTCTTCTATGGCAAACACCCTGAACAGGATAATTATTTCCTTTCTAGCTGAAATATATTTACTCAAGAGTTTAGTGCTTTTCAGTCGGTCAACACGAAAAGCACTAAACTCTTGTTTACTAAGGCTACACTGAAAATATGGCTTCAAACACCACAATATATTTACTCAAGTGACCAAAACCATTATTAACATTATATTTCAATTATATACCAACTTTTACAAATCTCTTATCTTCAATAAAGACACCTTCTTCTGTAAAACATTGCACTGCATTCACTCAACACAACCGAACTGGCGAGCACGTGAACTGTGGAGACCACTGGGATATATGCTTCCCACCTTTGGTTTCTGATGACAGTATAAATCAAATTAATAGGTTTTCAATATTTCTGTGCAGCTAGCTTGTGGTTGCATGTGGAACTGCTTGAAATGAAAGGGGTGGGAAGTTCACTCCCTAACACCGTTCTATAAATACATGGTGTCCAAAAAAAAAAGTCAACCCCTGGCACTATTCAGTCCATGACGGGCTAAGGCCGACCAAGCGACCGCTGCCCAGCCATTTGGCCTGCAGATATTGGGGTGACGCGTGATCAGCGCGTCGGGTCCCCTCGGCCGTTAATCTTGGTATTCGTGATCGGGGCGCTGTCTCACTGTCAGACAGCTACTCAATTGTCCTCACGAGGCTGAGTGCACCCCGTTCCAACCCTCACGTCAGTTTTAAAATCCCTGACGGAGCCGGGGATCGAACCCGGGGCCTCCGGGAGAGAGGCAGGCGTGCTACCCCAACACCATGGGGCCGGCATAAATACATGGTGGGAAGATATTATCCCAACAACCTATAAATAATAGAGCCACTTGAATATGAAAATCCACAGCCTGCTTCCAGTCTCCGACCGGTTCAGGAATGGAATGAATGAAGCCCCTATCTAGCGGCGAGGATATGAAGTGTGCCGGCTGCCGAAGCCTGTCGCACTCCTCTGGGGCAATGATTAAATGAATAATAGATGAAATGAAATGATATTGGAGATTGTTGCTGGAATGAAATTGTGACAGGGAAAACCGGAGTACCCGGAGAAAAACCTGTCTGCCTCCGTTTTGTCCAGCATAGATCTCACATGGAGTGACCGGGATTTGAACCACGGACCCAGCGGTGAGAGGCCAGCGTGCTGCCGCCTAAGCCATGGAGGCTACGGTAGAGCCACTTACAGAATAGAAAACATCGGGCCATACCTAACGAAAGATCAACTGTCAAACCTCGAAAAAGTTAAAGCATCCTTTCTAGAGAAAACTTTGTGTGTCTCCAAGTATACTCCCTCACGCTTGGTGTACATATTAGCAAGAAAACCATTCTATCTAGAAGAAATAAGGTTAACATTTCTAGTCCCAGTTACAGCCAACTACAGAATAATCAGAATCAGAATAATCTCTCATCAAAGAGAGAGGAAATCTGGGATGCTATGATCATACAGGATTAGAAAAACTCAACTACGACCTCAAATATGTAGCGACTAGGTGTGCGGTACATGGTTTCCATCACCTGATATGTCTGAGAGAAAAATTCCACTCGCCGTGACTGGAATGTGTGTGTAAGCGCTGTGGTGAGATATGTGGCAGATACCAGGCGATGTTTTGCACAAATTAGGACCAAAACACTGACAATGTCCTGTGCCAACTAAATCATGAAATTATTCAGATAACACTGGGAAACAAAAGTAGATTTTTTGTGTGCTGTATGGAATTTAAAAATATATTCCGCGAGTAAAATTACTTCCGTTGGAAAAAGTTCAACTGATATTCAAGCTAGAATTTCCCAAGCCAAAATTGCATTTAACAGCCAAAAATCCCTTCTGACTTCAAAGAATATATCTATTGAGACCAGGACTAAATTTATAAAATGTTATGTGTGGAGTGTAGCCTTGTATGGCTCAGAATCTTGGACAATGGGATGTGCTGATAAAAGAAGACTTGCAGCTTTTGAAATGTGGTGCTGGCGGCGGATGGGAAAAATGCCATGGATCGCAAGAGTGACGAATGACGAAGTGCTCCAAAACATTAATGAAAAGAGAGCATTTCTCAAAACAATACGGAAACGACGAGACCAACTGATAGGACATCTCTATCGCCAGAATGACTTTATTGTAACTGTGTTAGACGGCAAAATTCGGGGCAAGAGGGGAAGAGGGCGACCGAGACTGCAATACATCAAGCAGATCATAACAGATGTTAATGTCCATTCATACAGAGACATGAAGAGACTGACTGGTGACAGGGAAGAATGGAAGAGGAGGATTGCTGCCGACCAATCTACGGATTGAGAACATGAATGAATGAATATTTGCACTGCTGATTCCAAAACTGATGTCCATTTTATTCTATTAGCTCTCGTTCTTTTAGGATATTGATAATTTTGAGATAATTGATTACAGTAATTTAGAAATTAGGTTCACGGAAGGACAGTTCTGTGGACGATGGGATGCAAATATGATGACTATTGCTGGAGCCACCATCGAGAATATCGCAGCGCAGATAATCACAGGAACGTGGATTCAGCGATGTTCAAATTTCTGCTCGGCATTGCGTCATAGTGAACAAGAAATGGATAACGACTAACTGCAAATGTAAGAACATTGTACCAAAAATACCTGTTATCTTAATGAAGAACTGGTGGTTATTTGTCAATGATTTAGACTTAATTGAATAATCTAATATGCCATATCGTGAGAAGGAGAGCTTATATGCAAAAACTATCATCATTTTCAGAATCTACGACCCAAGAAAAGGGACTATTATCTTAGACACCAAAAATCGTGTTCCTCAGTGTAATACACACATTCTGCAAATTCCTATATTTATTAATAGACTAAATGCAGTTTTTAGTTTATTTTCATTATATGAAAAAAAAATAGGCTTATGAGATCACCTTTTGTCCGTGTGTGTGTGCGTATGTGTGTCTGTCTCTGTGTGTGTGTCCCCCTAATAACGTCCAAACGGATGGAGCGATTTCTATGAAACTGGGTAGGGTCATGGTACTATTTTGACCGACCCCGACCGTGCCCTTCAAACTCTATTACGTCTTACCAGTTCAACATGGCGGCTGTGCGAAATATTTCACCATCATTCAATATCTCCGAAACTATTACCGATATAAATCTGAATTGCTGTACGGTGATAAAGGGCACTACTAGAATTTCACCTATAGGACTATCAAAAACCTGTAAAGTTCAAAACGAACATGGCGGCCAAGCGAAGGTGAGACATTTTAATAGACTTTTCTCGGGATTTAATCATCTGAGCACAGTGAAATATGTTTATATACAGTAAATGTTTATATACATTGTAATGCACTGGCATCTAATTTAGTTCAATTGTTCACATAACCTGAAAATGGCAACCATGCGCATTTTTTAAATTAAGGTTTTATTTCTCGTGTATTAATCATGCGATCGAAGTGAACGTTTGAATAATGAACCTTTGCAAAAATCGTCTTCTAATAGTACATAACTCTATGGCCTACATATATAGAAATCCAACATGGCGACCAACCGAAATATTTAGACGGTCCTCAATATCTATTAATCTATGATAGCAATCAAACTGAAATGTTGTATGTTGATAGAGGCTATGAACATACATTCACCTATAAGACTTTCAATAACCTGGTTAGCACAAATCCAACATGGCGGAGACGCGAAATATAAATATTTACATGGACCTTTCTCGCGATTTAACCATCCGAGTGCAGTAAAACTTGGTATGGTAAATGCTTATACAAATTTCAATCCACTGGCCTCCAATCTATTTCAATAGTTTTCATAACCACAAGATGGCAGCTCTGCGAAATTTTAAAATCTGATTTTCATTTCTTGTGCCCTAATTATGCGATTGCTGTTTGAATACTACACCTACACAATAATCTTCATGTAAAAGTACATAACTCTAAGACCTAAATATATAAAAATCAAACATGACGATCATCCGAAGTGTATTTAGACAGTTCTCAATATCTTCGAATGTATTACAGCAACCAAACTGAAATTTTGTATGTTGATAGAGGCAATTAACGAAAGTAGGATATATGAAAATAGGCTGTATAGTTCTTCACAGAACTACTTGTTTCATTTAATTTCAAAAGCAAAGCGCGACGAAAAGATTTCCAAATATATAAAAAGTGACAGTCAGTCTGAAAGACTAGACTTTGTATCATTTTAAATGCTACAAATGCTGAAAAATGCTAGAAAGGCTGGAGGCTTCTCGCTTAGCTCGAAGCCAAAGACTCTTGACATGTTAGAAAATTATCTGCATAATACTTATCTTGCTTATCTTGTTTCAAATTACTCGCGAACGGCAAGTGCAAACCAAGGTCAAAGCAAGGTCAAGCGCACGGGATGCCGTCACGCTCACCAGAGCGCGCGGGGACTTGCCTCTTCCATCCAGTACGTGTAGAGCTCTTGATAAGGTCGCCTTCTGTATTCATTACCTTCCTTAACAGGCCCCAATATCTTCCTCATTATCTTTCTCTCCTATACTCATAGGATATTGATATTTTTAACGGTTTGCCTAGCGTAAGCTTAAAAAGCGGACGGACGTCAGATTTTTCTTCGACTTTTTCACTCAAATCGTTACTGCTTGGCTACCTTTGATTGTAAATAAATTATTTTCTACCAAAACCTTCCTCGAGATATCCTTTACAGAATGGTGAAAACCGCATCAAAATCTATCCAGTGGCTTTCGAGATTACCTGTGACATCCAAGAATCGGGGACTTTGTTTTATACTGCACCCGTTATCTAATCCAGGCTATCGGCTACGCTAGCTGTAGTTGGATTTAGTTACTAAGAAGAAAAGGTTGCGCTGATATCGCATCAGTGACGTCGAGGGAAATGACGTAGGCGACTAGGGAAGAAGAAGTCACTACCCCTCAAACGCACGGAATCACGGGAGAAGTACTGGATATTTATGAAAAATTTATCGGAATTTAACCTCAGAAGATAAAGGAATTATATGGAATATTAATAATAACAACATTAGAAAAGGTGGATAACTCCTTAATTGAGTATTACGGCTTGATAACAGGCCGAGGTTAAATGTCTGACGTCAGAGAGAGAACGAAAGTAGGGGCTACCCTCACTTCAGCGGAGGGGTAGCGAGTCATGTGTTTGGCGAGGTGAGTGATCGCAGCACGCAGTGACAAGAAATCAGTCTTCTATTACATTCTGCTCAAGTAGCAAGTCAAGAGTGTGACAGTATCCAATACAGTGCAGTGCACTAATTATTACCTGCCTGGCAGGATCGCTTCGTAAGTTAGCATTGTAACTTCAAAAGCACGGCGCAGTTGAGTTGGCTGACCGGAGATTGTGTCGCGATGGCTGTGAACGGGACGAAGGAGGCCGGTGATAGAAAGCAGTCTAGTTTGAACAGTGGAGTTGCGTTAACATATGTTTCAGATAGCAACGTTTTTACCAGCTCTTAACTTACAGCAGAAATAAGCAGTAGTTCACTGGGAATAACGAACATTATTACGGCAGTGTTCACAACGAATAGTCGCATAGAACAGCAATACAATGAGGCTAGTGGTTAACCTTGTGTTACACTCATATATTGGAGCAGAACTTGTCAAGCATTGGGCGACATTTTGAGACACTTTAGTGGTCATCTAATGGAACATTGCATTCTGACATTTTCACGTTTACGATATTTGGACTTAGACTTTCAGCAGTCCAGATACTCATTGCTTTTACAATTTATACACATTCAATGGATAATTAGACGATCTTAAAGTTATTTTACCGATATTACGGCATGCGAAATGATGTGTTCCAACGGAGCATATTTAAAGCGACCATGGGGCAACTTACAAATTGCTTCATTATGCAAAATGGGACTTTGGATTTCATGCACTTTATGTAACAGCGATATGTGCATCAAATGGCTTTAGTTCATGAACACTTATGGAAATAATTAACACATCGAACACAGATACAGGGTGTCTAGTGAACATGTACACATTCTGAAATTATATATTTTTTCATCGATGCAATTCATTGGCAGTGAACGAGAACGTTATCAGCGAATGTCAATTAACGATTTTACATTGAACAGTGGCGTAACACATCCGAGAATAGAATGGGGTACCCATTCGAATTGAACTTTTGCGGGGATTATTGGACAATATCCGTGATGGATATCCTTCGTTCTACCATGTGGGGCTAGGCGTATGAAGAGACGTGATGGCATCGCAGAGTGACGGATTCGATTCCTATTAAAGAGAACGACTACATCATGATGTGCATTTGGATGGGGCCAAATGCATTTCCAGTGGGAAATACGACGATTTCGCCGATCTTCCGAGAAATCTGTTGCGTACACTTGAATTATCGCCGATCTTGGAATAAATTATCTAACATCTGGAACATGAAGGTATTGTAAGAGCTATGACATTACTGATATGATTTTCTAGCATGGCACTGGGCACACTAGTATATCTTTAGGAGTGTTATTTATGACATGGCTTGAATATTTTCTTACTACTTTTTGAGGAGTTTGCTAAAATATGGTGTTACCATATGAGATGGCAGACACATTTATCCGACTTTGTCGCTTTTTATTGACTTTATTAAGCAGGAGTTTGATCTTTATTTTTCTCATGTGATAGCATTTTTGATCATGTTGATTTTTATCGAGTATTTCGAAACTCGAGATCTGCAGTCGGTTAGTTTAGATTTTTATCAGCTTATTGCATACTAGGGAGTATGTGGAATTTATCAGTAGGGATTTTTCCTTTATTGGATTGTTTTTGAGATGTGGAATTTAATTCGCTCTAGCGAATCAGTATCGCTTTTATGAGAGGAGTAGAATATTGTTGATTCAAATCATGTGCACTCACTCATTAGTCTACGTAGACGGGACCTGTTACCTAGAGTAGCTGGGTGGTGTTTGATCGCCTTACCCGTCGCTATAGGAATACCATTTTATCAACCGAGTGCAATTGTGATCGTAAGAGAATTAAACAATATTTTACCAGTCAAATATTAGTTGATCTTTGTTCAGTAATTTAGAAATAAATGTCAGCAGGGTTACATTTTGTAATTCTTGTATTGCCAATCCAATAGTTTGTTGCATTACTCTTTTGAGAGTACAGTCATTTAATATTTAATTTTGATACTCTTTTATGAGTGAGTTTATACCTTTGATAAGGATTTCAAGTAATTGAGTCTTTTACGACGAGTTATTTCTTATTAGAAATTTATTACAGGCAGATGATGAACAGATATTATGAATATGAGTTAATATAACACGTGGGTGTTCTTTTTGAAGTAAATTTTGAGGATCTTAATAGAGATTTTGTACTCTGAATTAACCAAATCTTGGATTGGATTACGATTACTTTGGTAATTTTTCTTATTGTTTGAGAAGATGTCTGGACATGATAGTACTGACTACAGTTCTTGTAGGTCATATTCATCAACCGTCTGAAGCCAGTTATATTTTTTGTGGATCATTCAATGTGATGATTTAAGGTATTTTTTGGCCAAAGTTTGGGAGGTTGCCAGAAGAGGTTTATAATATTGCCAATGCGAGTTTTTTGATGCAGACATGAGGTCGTCGAACCCATTCTAGTATATTTCTGAAGTTCATGCTGTGCGCTGAATAATTGTGGTGTTATGTGAAATAATAATGATGTTCAAATGTGAAATTTGATGAAGTGAATTTAAATGGTAAAGTTTTGGATGGTGAGGTCCAACGTGATTTAGTGGAGGCAACGTATTATTGGCATCTCAATTGAGTATATTAAGGGTATAGCCTGGAACTGGTGAATTTTTAAGGCAACGTTCGGTAACCGATCTTAAACATTTTCTTGAAGTTTTATAATCCAAGATTCTCTAATAATCATAATAATTTATGGAATTATTATCTGAAGTTTAAACATATTAATAATCTGACCTGACATATAAAATAATAATAATTGATTTAATAAACTGATGAATAGATGAAAGAAATGATAATTAATTAAAATAGCTGATAATTAAAATATAATTATAATAAATTTAAGTTGAAGTAACTTAAATAAGCTGATGGAATTTAAATGAATTTAAGTAAGCTGATGACTTACAATAAAATTAAATAAGTTGGTGATTTATAATTTAAATTGATGAATTAAATTTAAATGTGATGATGAAATAAAATTTGATGAGATGATCTGCAGATGATTTAATGAAATGATGAATATAATAATTATTTGAATGATCTGATGATAAGAAATTAATAATTTTGATTTGAATAGAACAGATAACTGAATGATAGCTGATGTGATGAACAATTAGTAATTTTCGATGGATGATGACAGATGATTAGAACAGAATTTTGATTCACAACCGAGTAGTTGTTAAAAGTGGTGTAAATAACGTGTAGAAATTCATTGTTAACCTTAAGAGTGATTATATCTATTCCAACATTTGGAACAGTGACAAAGCCATTTATGAATGATTATTTACATGTTAGCGTTGATATAAAATTTGTTGTGTGATAGAAAGTATAATATCTACTTGAATTCACGTGCCTGATGTTAGATTAATCAAAGATAGGTCTCAGGGATCACAAAATGTCAGTGACGAAAGACATAGTGCTACGGTGACCCTGAGAGCGCAAGAGAACTATATATGTTTATTTCTTGCACGTGAATAACATTATTTATTTTATGCAGTGCGGAGATGGTACGATTTGAGAGGACATTAACATCATAACTATTATAATCTACCATACTTCTAGGCAGGAATTTATTTTTTTTCTCTCTGACCACTCAAGTTTAAATACATTTTATTTTATTTTAAGCTGTGATCTCAAGATTATGTGTTTTCCCAATCCTTTCCTTTGTCATACTTAAGGCTTAACCAGTAAGGATGTGGTTTGTTAGGGATTCAGTTGATGGCGTCCACCTTTAACTTGAAACTATGAATACATTTAAGCCCGTAACGACCCGTAGATATTTTATCTCGTGTTACCCTCTGCTTTTGTGATATGTCAACTGAATTTCCGACACATTCCTTGTTTATTTTGTGTACTTTTAACCTTACTCCTGGCCTGGGATGCCAGGTACGCGATGTAATAGCAGATGGGTCATCGCGTACCTTGGACGAACGGGTACAATATTAAATAGTGATTTAGCGTATAGCTTTTAGTGCCGGGAGTGTCCGAGGGCCTGCTTCTTTGGGGACACCCTTGGGGTGAGCTACAAGTACCGTCGCGTGTAGATGAGATGAATAGGGATGTATAGAACTAGCACCGATAGAGCGCACTGCTGTTGTACTGGGTAAGCGCAAGGCGCTCTTCATTTGTCTCCTGTGTTCTCATGCCGCTAATATGTACGAATTTAAGTTGTTTAAATTGTTATTTTCGTAACTATGCCGAGCTATTGCAGTGTTCCTCTTTGCAAAAATCAGGGAAGCCCGTTTTCGTTTCACCAATTTCCACAAAATAAAGAAATGAGGAAGAAATGGTCACGTGCTATTAGAAGGAAAAATTTCGGTGAGAAAAATACGACCGAATATATTAATGTGTGTTTCCATAATTTACAACCCGATGACTTCACGAAAACTGTGCTGGATAAGTGTGACTTACAAAGGGAAATAATTCCTATTTTGTACCTATAAACTGATTAGACATTTCGATAACAACCACTGAATTTATGCGTTTGTATTTGAAGGTGAGAGAGCAAGATTAAAACCGGGCGCTGTTCCATCGCTTTTTCCGCGGACCACAAACACAACAAAAATAATTTTTTAGGAAGAGGCCATACACAAGAAAATTGCCGGATTATCACGATAAGCCTACAATATCGGAATCTACAGAAATCATCTCCATTGAAGTACGGGAAGAAATCGCAATATACACGAAGAAATGAAAGTAACATTTCGATCTCCCATTTTCAAAGACATCAATACTCGGTCAAATACTTCAAGAATAAATGTCGCAACATTAACAGTCACAAACGTATTATGTTTGGTTTCTTGAAATCAGAATTAATCGTCAACTTCCATCTGCCCGACGGAGAATGTGGTAGCGACTGACTTCTACATTCTTGAGACATAGTCAGACGAATGGAAACAGTTCATGGCCCTAAAGCAGGGATTCTCAAACTTTTAAAAAAATGTACCCCGAAGTCCTTTCCCAGGGGCAAGGGAACGATTCTTATTGAGAAATTGACAAAATTACATAAGAACCAAACGTTGCGATGCATTTTCGAGGTACACATTACCGGTATCAACTTTCTTTGATTATGTTTACCTTAAAACACGACAGTTTCATGTAAGCTATCAACCTAAAAAAAACATGAATCGAAGTCTGTAAGCAGGGGGAGCAAGTGAATATTTAAATCTCTATTTATGATTTAAGTCTTATGGAGATATATTTATCAATATAGGCCTACAATAAATACTCTAGTACTTGTAATCTTTAGGAGAAAGCATGCTGACTCATATTCATTATTTGAATAATAAAGAGTGTTAGAATTTTGTTATTACCGCTGTAGGCTATTCTTCCTTCCTCCCGCTAGTTTTAGTGCCTCTAGTCCGTAGCTCATTTTACAGCTGTTTAACGCTTAAACGCTGAAAATCGTCCATAATATATTAGGAGATATACCTATAGAATTAAATAATATAGTCTTGGAGTATAATTAGAGAAGATATAATTTACTTTAGCTTAGAAAACTCGGTCACAATTTATCATTCCTCACAGCTGACTGGGAGAAACATAAAACGATCGCCATGCGCTTACCCAGTACTACACGAGCGCTATCTGGCGCGAACTTTCTCCCGCTACATCCCTATTGAATGAAGATGTATGACCAAGATCAAATTCAAGTAGTTCCAACTTTGGGAAACAGATGCCACTGACACCTAGCAACGAACGTTGGAATTTGATAGTGTTCTAACGAAATATAACCTACAAATTTTGCTACACACCAAAAATTGCAGTGTTAGTTTCTTTTACACGCCCTAGATCTATGAAATGGTTCCGCCGGCTCACTTCCCCTCGGAAGGATGGCATACTGACGGATTTTAAAGCTCTTAAAAAATCCGACGACTTCGGCCGGGTTTGAACCCGCGATCTTAAGACATCT
Source organism: Meconema thalassinum (assembly GCA_946902985.2). NCBI lineage: Eukaryota > Metazoa > Arthropoda > Insecta > Orthoptera > Tettigoniidae > Meconema > Meconema thalassinum. Next base: position 501,922,122 of record OX336393.1, on the reverse strand, counting down.
TGGTCATCAGCTCCATGTATTCGGGTGAATGTTAAATCTGTCTAATAACTTGTGATGTATGATGTGTATGTTGTCTCCACCTATCACTGAACATGGCTTTTCGCTGTCCCCGATAGATGGCAGTAAAGAGATATTTTGAGATGCATCTGTCTTGTAGCTTGCCGCTGTCTTAGGCGAGACGGGGATTCTCAAACATCATAGTTTAAATGACGTATCATAAAATACGTTTTGCTGATTTTGCTATTAAAATTAACAGTGTTAAAATCTACGGGAGAGCCAGTGTTTCTGAAGGCGCAAAACGGTTGTTTACAGTAGAGAAAGTGGATATATAACGATTGCGAAAGTTACGCTTCGCGAGCCGACCGCGACCAAGTCATCACAGACTAGACAGATGTATAAGTCTGTAAATCGAATGTCCATTTTAGGTAGATTTCATTAGAAAGCTAACTATTGCAATGGGTCCCATGTTTCGACTTCCGGAAAATTTCGACATATCTTCGCTTTTTACATCCCCCAGACCCCAAAACCACCGTCAGTTCAAAAGTTTATATATAATTTATGTATGTATATCAGTTTCTTGTGGACACGATAACTGCCGTAATTTTGCACCAATCTCTTTGAATTTTTTACATAATATGTATCCCCTTAAAATCTCGGTCGAGTTCGTTAATGGGCAAAATCGGTCAAAGGGGGTGAAAATGGGAGGCTTTTTTCGAAAAATTGAAATATCGCTATAACTCTCTTAATATCTGAAATATTGAATCCATTCAAAGTTCATACTATGTGTCGGACAAGGCCCTAAAATTTATGTTTGAAAAGTTTTTTGATAGCACCAACCATTGACCAAAGGGGTGGGAAAAAGTGGGTTTTTCGGGAAACATTAATCATATCTCTGTTAATAGGCACAATATCAAAACCGTACAAAATGGACAATATTCCTCCCATAATTACCTAAAACTTTTGTCTGAAAGAATTTTTGATATGACCCACCATTACGCCACGGGGTGAGCAAAATGATTTAAATTATAAGAAAATGCAAAGTGCCAAGAGAGGTTGCCATGACAACTTTACTTTTTAGGTAGATTTCATTAGAAAGCTAACTATTGCAATGGGTCCCATGTTTCGACTTCCGGAAAATTTCGACATATCTTCGCGTTTCACATCCTCCAGACCCCATAACCACCGTCAGTTCAAAAGTTATATATATATATATATATATATATATATATGTATATCAGTTTCTTGTGGACACGATAACTGCGTAATTTTGCACCAATCACTTTGAATTCTTTACATAATATGTATCCCTATAAATTCTCGGTCGAGTTCGTTAATGGGCGAAATCGGTCTAAGGGGGTAAAAATGGGGGGCTTTTTTTGAAAAATTGAAATTTCGCTATAACTCTCTTAATACGTGAAATATCGAATCCATTCAAAGTTCATAATATGTGTCAGATAAGTGCCAACAATTTATGCCAAATAAGTTTTTTGATAGCACCAACCACTGACCAAAGGGGTGGAAAATAGTGGGGTTTTCGGGAAACATTAATCATATCTCTCTTAAGAGGCACAATATCAAAACCGTACAAGATGGACAATATTCTCCTAATAATTACCTAAAACTTTTGTCTGAAAGAATTTTTGATATGACCCACCATTACGCCAAGGGATGAGAAAAATGATTTCGGAATTATAAGAAAATGCCAAGAGCTATCAGAGGTTGCCATGGCAACACTACTAAATTGATGAGGGATGAGCCATCAGACGTTGCCATGACAACGCACTTGCAAGAGATCAGATTCAGTATTTTCATCTAAGTGGGAAGCGGCTTCGGTGACGTAACTGGTAGCATGCAGAATGTCTATGCCAAAGGTCGCGGGTTCAAAGCCGGCCAAAGTCGTCGGATTTTCTAAGAGAGCTAAAATCCCTCAGTATGCTTTCCTTTGGAGCGGAAGTTCCAACGTTCGTTGCGAGTTGCTGGTTGGGGTGGCATCTAGTAGCCAAGTTCACAGCTAGGTGTCGTTGACGGTAGTACCTGGTAGCAACATTAGGAACTACTGCTTGAAATTGACCGTCTGCAGTCCTTACCTGAATTAAGACTACTACAGCCATTACAATTCACACCGTTTATCAGACAGATTCTACACTCACCCAAAGTACACGGGGTTAGATGACCGCGTTGTCGCAGCCCCTAAACTGAGGAACCAACCAGAGGTAGATTTCATTAGAAAACTAACTATTGCAATGGGTACCATGTTTCGACTTCCGAAAAATTTCGACATATCTTCGCGTTTCACATCCCCCAGACCCCAAAACCACCGTCAGTTCAAAAGTTTATATATAATTTATGTATGTATATGTGTATATGTGTATTGAAATATCGCTATAACTCTCTTAATATCTGAAATATTGAATCCATTCAAAGTTCATACTATGTGTCGGATAAAGCCCAAAAATTTATGTTTGAAGAGTTTTTTATAGCACCAACCATTGACCAAAGGGGTGGGAAAAAGTGGGTTTTTCGGGAAACATTAATCATATCTCTCTTAATAGGCACAATATCAAAACCGTACGAAATGGACAATATTCCCCTAATAATTACCTAAAATTTTGTCTGAAAGTATTTTTGATATGACCCACCATTATGCCAAGGGATGAGAAAAATGTTTTCGGAATTATAAGAAAATGCCAAGAGCTATCAGTGGTTGCCATGGCAACACTACTAAATTGATGAGGGATGAGCCATCAGACGTTGCCAAGATAACGCACTTGCACGAGATCATATTCAGAATTCCATCTGACTAAGTGTGAAGCGGCTTCGGCGACGTAACTGGTAGCAAGCATGCTGAATGTCTATGCCCAAGGTCGCGAGTTAAAAGCCGGCCGAAGTCGTCGGATTTTCTAAGAGCGCTAAAAATCCCTCAGTATGCTTTCCTTTGGAGGGGAAGTTCCAACGTTCGTTGCGAGTTGCTGGCTGCGGTGGCATCTAGTAGCCAAGTTCACAGGTAGGTGTCGTTGACGGTAGTACCTGGTAGCAACATTAGGAACTACTGCTTGAAATTGACCGTCTGCAGTCCTTACCTGAATTACAGACTAATACAGCCATCCCTAAGTACACGGGGTTACATGACCGCGTTGTCGCAGCCCCTAAACTGAGGAACCAACCAAAATCTCTGCGGGAGATATAATTTTGCGTGAAGAAGTAACAGACCGTTACATAGTTACACATCAGTGTCGAAACCTTGCATAAGGACAGTGTGACCACAAGTATAAAAATGGACCCCAAATGACAAGAAGGTTAGCGTTCCCATAAGACAATAAAATGTTTAAAATATGCATAATATGACGAGAAACAAAGTTAATTAAGCTCCAATTATAAAATACCTTCTCGCAATAAATGAGGTCTGATCCTTCTACGAAAACCTGCATATTCTGCCTATTTTCGCCTATCCCCAAGTTTGTCCGGTGAAATCTACCTCCGCCTTCCGGCGTGCCGAGAGGACTTTAATTGATAAGGGATGAGCCATCAGCAGTTGCTATGACAACGCCACTGCACGAGATAACATTCAGTTTTCCATCTGTCTGTGGGAAGCGACTTCGGTATCGGAACTGGTAGCATGCTGAACTTCTATGCCCAAGGTCGCGGGTTCAAACCCGGCTGAAGTCGTCGGATTTACTTAGAGCGCTAAAAAACTGAGTTTGCTTTCTTTCGGAGGGGAAGATCCAACGTTCGTTGCGAGTTGATGGTTCCGGTGGCATCTAGTAGCCAAGTTCACAGCTAGGTGTCGTTGATGGTAGTATTTTTAATTATGTAGCCTATTTTAGGTAGATTTCATCAGAAAGCTAACTATTGCAATTTAGGTAGATTCCATCAGAAAGCAAACCATTGCAATGGGTGCCATGTTTCGACTTCCGGAAAATTTCGACATATCTTCGCGTTTCACATCCCCCAGACCCCCAAACCACCGTCAGTTCAATAGTTTATATATATATATATGTATGTGTATATATATGCATATATATCAGTTTCTTGTGGACACGATAACTGCCGTAATTTTACACCAATCACTTTGAATGTTTTGCATAATATGTATCCCCTTAAAATCTCGGTCGAGTTCGTTAATGGGCAGAATCGGTTGAAAGGGGGGTGGGGGAGGGGGGCTTTTTTTTCGAAAAAGTGAAATATCGCTATAATTCTCTTAATGCGTGAAATATCGAATCCATTCAAAGTTCATAATATGTGTCGGATAAGTGCCAAAAATTTACGATTGAAAAGTTTTTGATAGCACCAAACATTGACGAAGGGGTGGAAAAAAGTGGGTTTTTCGGGAAACATTAATCATATCTCTCTTAATAGGCACAATACCAAACCGTACAAAATGGAAATTATTCCCCTAATAATTACCTAAAACTTTGTCTGAAAGAATTTTTGATCTGACCTACCATTACGCCAAGGGATGAGAAAAATGATTTCGGAATTAAAGAAAATGTCAAGTGCCATCAAAGGTTACCATGACAACGCTTCTTATTTGATGAGGGATGAGCTATCAGAGGTTGCCAAGACAACGCCATCGCACGAGATCACATTCATTTTTCCATCTGACTCTGTGCGAAGCGGCTAACTGGTAGCATGCTGAACTTATAAGCCCAAGGTCGCTGGTTCAAAGCCGGCCGAAGTCGTCGGATTTTCTAAGAGCGCTAAAAATCCCTCAGCATGCTTTCCTGGAGGGCAAGTTCCAACGTTCGTTGCAAGTTGCTGGTTGCGGTGGCATCTAGTAGCCAAGTTCACAGCTAGGTGTCGTTGCCGTTAGTATATGGCACAAAATTAGGAACTACTACTTAAAATTGACCGTCTGCAGACCATACCTGAATTACAGACTAATACAGTCATCACAATTAACACCGTTTATCAGATTCTACACACACCCAGTGTACACGGGGTTACATGACCACGTTGCCGCAGCCCCTAAACTGAGGAACCAACAAAAATCTCTGCGGGAGATAAAATTTTGCGTGAAGAAGTTGTACCGATTTTGCAAATCAGTACATGTTCATCTTATCTTCGAGACGCAGCAAGAGCTCCAGGACTGACCGGATTATCATAGGGCATACACCAGGCCTCTTCTGAGAATTCCTTTCGCCAACCTGGCGCCTGACTACTGGTGAAATGGGTTCGCCGAGCCCTTTCTGCCAGGATTTGTGCCTTTGTGTGTCCTGTCACTTATAGGCTTATCGCTGATAGACACTTGTAAAGGGAGATAAATCGAGCTTTGTTCTGTGAACATTGGAAAAGCGAACATTTCTTGTCAGCTACATTCGCCAAGCCTTGTTCTAAGAACACCCTTGCAAGAACATTGTGTAACGCCTCAGCTCCTGGAAGGTTTCTACGCAGTAACTTGTGTGGGGTGATATTCAATAGTACGCTGGGCTTGGGCTCTGCCCTTGTGTTGGCCGATTGTGCCACTAGTCGCAGGTGGTGGGGGACTCTGGTATACAGAGGGGTGCGATCTGAGACTAGGAACAGTGTGTGAGGAAGCTTGCTGTGTTAAGGACTCTGAAAGCGATCGCCTCCGGAGGAACTGGGAGGGCAGCTCTCCGGAGGGTTGAAATACACCAGGTGGTATGAACTCAATTTGTTAGAAGGGGCAACCGTTCAATGGAACATTCAACTGTGTCATTTGCTATGTCGTTAAGGCCATGTGACGGTGGACCATATTTTGAGCGGACTGACATTTTATTTTAGCACTTTAGTATGTAATCTTTTGAAGGGCCTTGTATAGTTTGGTGATACCTTGATATGTAGTTACTGCAGGGTGGGTTATTATTGCCCTATTTCCGGTTACCTGGATGGGAACCTTGTGAATTTAACTTTGGTCAGATAGGCTTCAAAAGACAGTCAGTGCTGGACTCTGAAGTTTCTCGAACGCTTCGTTCACTAAGGAACGCGTTTGTTGCTTTATGCAATTTGTTTGTGAAACGGCACCGGGCCTGAATTTCATGTTGTTAAATTTCCTTTATCCTTGGGGATGAAACTACCCTCAATTCAGTAATTCAATTAATCGTATGATGGGGAAATGTAATATTGCCAACTGGGCAATGTCTGACCTTATTTTATTCACAGTATTATCCGTAACTTGCATTACCTTTTATATATTAGCCTAAGTTAAGCGGTTTAGGGTTTTAGTTGTAATTTAATTATGATTTAATTGTATCTCTTTTGATTTTCATTATATTTTGATATTGAGATGTTGTTTTTTTATTGACGGCAGTCAGTAGGAAGATTGTTTCTATTCATTTCACCATGTGTGGCAAGATTAAAATTGTCGGCCTTCCTGAGTACGTCCAGCCTTCCATTCAACAAGCTGGTCGTGACATTAGCTTCGCCCCGCCTGATCTCTTATTCTAAATCAAATCAGGGTGTTCTTGAATACCACGAAAATTTGGAACATTCACTCCTAGGGTTTTCTTTTGTTGTGAACTCAGCAGACCTAGCGAGAAATTAAATTATAATTTTGATATGCTAATATTATTATTATTATTATTATCACATCTTGGGTTATCAGAAGGGAAAGGGGGGATGAGAGCCTGTTACATTGGTAGCAGAGAGCATGGTTTGCTCTGTGATCTTGCCATTAGCAAATAATCTTTCCTGCTGACTGATTGCAGTAATTAATTAAAATTAAATTCAGTAACTTAATTATGGGCCCTCCTCCTTATTAATCTTTTCTCCACATAGGTAGGCTAGTTATTAGAGCAGAAACTGATACATGTTGTGATTTGATTTCATGTAAAATAACCTGCTGTGTACATCGAGGACCAAATGAGAAATTCATATCGTCAGCTGTTAGACGAGAAGATAGCTGTAAGTGACAGTCCAGAGTGCGCTGAACGAAATTCAGGACTGCTGTAATAATAATGGCGGTGCTGGGTTGCCAGATTGACGAGTTGACCGGCCGAATGAATTTCACACGTGGTGAGTTTTGATATGCTGTTTGTATGGTTTTGGGGTGGTTGTAAATTCATTCTGTTTCTTGTAGGAAATAGTCCAGCTCAATTTTACTACGCCTGTGCTAAGGTACACCTCGGGAAGTGTTGTTTTGACTAAATTGTGTCACGTATTTGAAAAGAATAAAATGTTTGTCTGATTGGAAGTAGGTTTGGTAAAATTAAAATTATTGACGTTCTAAATTCTCTTGACAATAGGCTGAAATTGATAAAATTGTATTTCCAGTAAGAATAACTTAGTGTCTGTTTTGATGTGCGTTTAGTACACGCCTGTTGAATCACGTAGTGATTTTGAACCATCATGGCCGACGACTGTGCGAAGTTATTATTTTATGCAACTGATGTCAGTAAAAATGTGAATTGCGTGTGTGGATTTATCATCAGCAGGTTCCTTGGGGGTAAATCTGTAATTATTCTTAATAATTGTTAGTGACGTATGGCTGCAAGTGTGAAGTTCTGCGATTCGCTGTGCATAATACGTGTATGGTATAATTGGTAGTTGTCAGCTGTTCATTAGGCCAAACATTTCAAGTTTTGTTGTCATTTCTTTAGCTGGAGGTTAATTATTTCGCTGTTGGTAGTTCTGTCAAAATTAAATTGGACCGTGGGAGTATTAAAAATTTGGTCTTGTCAACTTATTCTGTGTTAAATTAATTCCGGAAAATGGTCGAATTGCTGTCTATATGTACGTTCGGTAATTGTGTTTTGAATGATGTTAAGTGTCGAATTGCGTGTGTGCTAATTAAGTATAAATGAATCAGGTGAGTGTTTATGTATGTTTGATTTATGTTTAAGTTTGCTTAGTAATTGGGGGGAGAGTAAATAGTCTTGTTGTGACATGGGGATTTTAAGGTTAGGTTGTCATCTAAATTAGTCAAGTATTAAATTGCTTTAATATTCAGTATCTTAGTGTGTTTTTCGTTGAGTGACTTACTAAGTGGGATATTTCTGGGAGGCATTCACCTTCAGGTCGCATCTCATTTAGGGTGTAAATAAATATTTTCCCCCGATTCGTGTCTTCCGTTTTAGGACGTTTTTCTACGATGTAAGGAGAACTGTGATTTCAGGGCTACAACCTTGGGTTGTTTTATCAGGTCCTCACGTGAGTTGATACTCCGTTGGCGTTATAGTGTCTTGACGATCCGAATACTAACATACTGGTGTAAATGGGGAATTTAGGGTTGTTCAGGGAAGGGAGCACGTATGTCTGGTGGATGCATGAATGTATTTCTGTGGTTGACTGTGTTCAGGATGTAAGAGGGTGTGTGATGAGATTTTAATTGCTGTCCTGACTAGGAATCGAACTGGTGTTCTTTGGTGGTCAAAATTGTATTTATTTTCTTTTGTAATCTTTCAAGTTTTTTAAAAATCCTGTTGATTGAATGAAAGTCATGTGTGAATGAATTGATGTAAGTTACAATTTGAATTTGGGTGGGAGTAATTGAGGCCTGATTGCCAGTAAAGTAAGATGGATTATTATTAATTTTATGTTAGTTGTATTAGTTGCATTTTGAACTGAACCTATTATGCAGATGTGCTTCGTGCGGGGATCTACTGTCAGGAGTCCAGTTAATTTGGGGTGTGAGTACCATCTTGATTGGGCCCGGGCAGGGTGTATATAGTATTTGCCCGAGTCGAGTGACTGAAGGTATGGGACTTCGTTATCTCGGTGACAGGCAAAGGTTTTTTTGGGGGGTATTAGAGGCCACTCGTAAAGTTTGTATGGAGAGTCGAACCAAGATTGCTGAGCTGTCGGTAAGTGTTTCTATACCATAGGGTATTTTGTGTTCATGATATCTGTGCGACTGCTAATTTGCATAATTGAAAGTAACGGGTTATTGTCGTGGGTGGTTAAATCTTATTATGAGATGTTTGAGAAGGATGTGTGATGGATGATGGATGAATGTTAGGAACTGGAGTCCCGTGTTCGAGTTCCAGTGATGAAGTTGTTAACTCTGGGAATACTTGTTGATTTTTGGTAGTAAAAAAAAATTTTTGGTAGTTCGGTTGGTGAAAGTTTTCCTTTAGCGAGATGGCCCTGCGGTGGCATGCTGAGCTGTCGCTGTATGTCAGCTGCTGTGTTTACTAGTCTGGTTTTGAGATTTTTTTGAGGTTGCAGTGTTTCGTTTGCGATGGCATTGAAATAGGCTGGTTCATTAGTTATTCATAACTTGCAGTTCTTGCTGTTAGGCGGCTAGGTTATTCTATTGTGGTCACTTTCTGAAGGGTAGTAGGTTCGTGATATTTCATGTAGACCCCGTTAGCTTGGGTGTGTTCACTTCACAATCAGCTGTTGTAGGCGTTCATGCATATTTTGATATTTTGATTCTGGAGTTTTCGCTTGAGGGTGCTTCAGTGCATTAGTTGGTTAGTTATTTATAACTTGCAGCCTTGATCTGTTAGACCGCTAGGGTCTCTGTTGTAGTCTCTACTCTGAAAAGTTCTGGGTTCGTTAAAATTTTGTGTAGCCCCGTCATCTTGGGTGTGTTTGAGTTCGGGTGTTGCCACCGGATGTTCTGATCGATTGTAAGCCTTAGTGACAGTCAGTGTCCTGGGTAGTTACTGGAGTAGTGTCATCTTCCGTGGTAAATAAATTTAAATTCTCTGAGTAATAGTGTGTAGGTAGCTTGGCAGTTTTTTTTTTTTTGGCTATGCGAGGTTCCAATGTGGTTAGGTGTGAGCTGGATTTATGGACTTATTTTGAAGATTTTAATTGCTTAGTGCCTTTTGAGATGTAACATCTGTCACTTCTGTGACTTGTAATTCTGAATAAATTAGTTTTGATATTCTGGGAGAGATTTTATTGGCGATAGCATTTGGTGAGATACAGACACGTGTTGTTAGCCGAGGAGGTTGTGAATTTTGAGATTTTAAGTAGCTTCGTGAAGTTAATGTTTTGGGAACGTATGATGACAGTGGTGCGTTGAAGCATCATGGGTTCGATTTGAGTGTGGTCATAAAGTGTCACCCGGTATTTGGATGGTGAACATTAATGGTAGGTGACACACGTTGATTGTTAGAGATGTCTGTAGTCTGTGGTAACGCTAGTTAGAGAAATTTTCGGGGTTTTGATTGTCTGTGTTGTGTGATTGGAAGGTGAGCCACGTGCACTAGGGTGTGTGTGACACTTGGTGGGTGCCCTACCTTGTGTTGAAAGGTATATCTATGCGTAATTATGTGTTTGTAATGTGTTGTACTGTCATCTTCTGAGGCGGGGTGCCTTTGTGGGAGAAGATGTCAAGTATCCTCCGTGGGGTCACGCGTTGATCCGGAGTGGACAGCTCAGGTACCGAGCTGATTTGCGTCTTGATGGCCAGGGTTTGGTGGCGCAAGAGTAGATGTTCCTCCCGGTGTCATAAGGGAGAGGACCTGTCGTATGAAGGACAGGGGGATATTTGTTTGTGTAGTGTGTGGATGATGTTCCTCCCGGTGTCATAAGGGAGAGGACCTGTCGTGTGAAGGACAGGGTGATATTTATTTGTGTAGTGTGTGAATGACAGTGCATACTGTTTTAATAATTCACGTCAGGCTTATGAACTGCAGTCTCCGTGTTGTTTACCTGGTTCGTAAGTTGCTGTATGAGTGGGTAATTATGTATTTTGTGTTGTCGCCGGGAACAGTGCCCGTAGGCAGTTATGGAGTGGGAGAAATATCGGGGTGACAGTCCGATGGATTTGAGGATCTTATATTTTTGTGTGAATCGTTCTGCAGAGCCAGTCCTCCGCCTTGTGTGAGTCCTTGGCCTTGGGTTCAGTTCTCAGCCCAGGTGCCGGGAGTGTGAATGTGTGTGAATTATGTGGGTGACGTGGTTTTTTACTTATTTTGTTTGTCTTGCTGCTAGTGTGCTTGCGTGATAGGATGTTGTGGTCTCTGTTCCTCCTGTCCTTGGAGGCCACTGAGGGAAGTGTGGGTCAGGAACATGTAAAATTGAGCAAGACATGTAATTTGTGTTTGTGTGCATATCAAAACGAGCTCTGTGTGATGCCTTCAGTGCGGTAGGTAATTTTGTAATGTATTAACTTGAGTGATACCACGGGCGGTATAGTAAATGTAGTTCTGATGGAATGCCCCGTGCGGCATGTTAATGTAATTGTCATTGTGAATTTTGGAAATAATTACGTGCTGTCCTGATTTCGTGAAGTCGCAGAAAAATGGTCCTTCGGTTTTGTTAAAGTAATTCATTTTGAAATATTGTTTAAAATTTTTGGTGGGCAAGTTTGTAGATGCCTTTGATTTGAGTATTCTAAAGAAAAATTCTGGGTTCTGTACACCTTAGTCAAATTTTGATTATTCTTGCTAAGTATTGTAGTGAACTTTCGATTAAGCTTGTTAACGTCAGTCATATCGTATAGTTGGTTGCCCCTTTCGTGTGATTTTAATACTTCAGTGGACCTTTAATTATGCCCTGAACACTATCTCTTTGCGTAGAACCTTGTTTGAAGCCTCAAGTATCCCTTGTGACATGAAAGACTCTTAAGTGGACTTCGATGGGACACTAATGTTTCGTGTAATGTTTTTTATCCTTCCTGGGATAACTTCAGCTGTTTGGGCTGGTTGACTGGCCTGGAACGATTGTTCCCTCTAAGGGAACTGTATTTGGACCATACGCTGCTGTTCTGATGTGTGTTTCAGTGGTCACTATGTGGGACGTGTACTACCAATCTGGGCCCAGTTTGGAGGTACCACCTAGATCCCATGGCATCATTCTACCCGAGGAGATCTACTTCAAGGTCCGCTGGCGGAGATTGGAGTAGCCTCTTCAGCTGCCAAGAGACCAGCTGGACACCATCACCCTGTTCATCATCTCCCCATCGTCTTCCTTTGGAGGAGGAGGATGTACCGATTTTGCAAATCAGTACATGTTCATCTTATCTTCGAGACGCAGCAAGAGCTCCAGGTCTGACCAGATTATCATAGGGCATACACCAGGCCTCTTCTGAGAATTCCTTTCGCCAACCTGGCGCCTGACTACTGGTGAAATGGGTTCGCCAAGCCCTTTCTGCCAGGATTTGTGCCTTTGTGTGTCCTGTCACTTATAGGCTTATCGCTGATAGACACTTGTAAAGGGAGATAAATCGAGCTTTGTTCTGTGAACATTGGAAAAGCGAACATTTCTTGTCAGCTACATTCGCCAAGCCTGGTTCTAAGAACACCCTTGCAAGAACATTGTGTAACGCCTCAGCTCCTGGAAGGTTTCTACGCAGTAACTTGTGTGGGGTGATATTCAATAGTACGCTGGGCTTGGGCTCTGCCCTTGTGTTGGCCGATTGTGCCACTAGTCGCAGGTGGTGGGGGACTCTGGTATACAGAGGGGTGCGATCTGAGACTAGGAACAGTGTGTGAGGAAGCTTGCTGGCATAAGGACTCTTAAAGCGATCGCCTCCGGAGGAACTGGGAGGGCAGTTCTCCGGAGGGTTGAAATACACCAGGTGGTATGAACTCAATTTGTTAGAAGGGGCAACCGTTCAATGGAACATTCAACTGTGTCATTTGCTATGTCGTTAAGGCCATGTGACGGTGGACCATATTTTGAGCGGACTGACATTTTATTTTAGCACTTTAGTATGTAATCTTTTGAAGAGCCTTGTATAGTTTGGTGATACCTTGATATGTAGTTACTGCAGGGTGGGTTATTATTGCCCTATTTCCGGTTACCTGGATGGGAACCTTGTGAATTTAACTTTGGTCAGATAGGCTTCAGAAGACAGTCAGTGCTGGACTCTGAAGTTTCTCGGACGCTTCGTTCACTAAGGAACGCGTTTGTTGCTTTATGCAATTTGTTTGTGAAACGGCACCGGGCCTGAATTTCATGTTGTTGAATTTCCTTTATCCTTGGGGATGAAACTACCCTCAATTCAGTAATTCAATTAATCGTATGATGGGGAAATGTAATATTGCCAACTGGGCAATGTCTGACCTTATTTTATTCACAGTATTATCCGTAACTTGCATTACCTTTTATATATTAGCCTAAGTTAAGCGGTTTAGGGTTTTAGTTGTAATTTAATTATGATTTAATTGTATCTCTTTTGATTTTCATTATATTTTGATATTGAGATGTTGTTTTTTTATTGACGGCAGTCAGTAGGAAGATTGTTTCTATTCATTTCACCATGTGTGGCAAGATTAAAATTGTCGGCCTTCCTGAGTACGTCCAGCCTTCCATTCAACAAGCTGGTCGTGACATTAGCTTCGCCCCGCCTGATCTCTTATTCTAAATCAAATCAGGGTGTTCTTGAATACCACGAAAATTTGGAACATTCACTCCTAGGGTTTTCTTTTGTTGTGAACTCAGCAGACCTAGCGAGAAATTAAATTATAATTTTGATATGCTAATATTATTATTATTATTATTATCACATCTTGGGTTATCAGAAGGGAAAGGGGGGATGAGAGCCTGTTACATTGGTAGCAGAGAGCATGGTTTGCTCTGTGATCTTGCCATTAGCAAATAATCTTTCCTGCTGACTGATTGCAGTAATTAATTAAAATTAAATTCAGTAACTTAATTATGGGCCCTCCTCCTTATTAATCTTTTCTCCACATAGGTAGGCTAGTTATTAGAGCAGAAACTGATACATGTTGTGATTTGATTTCATGTAAAATAACCTGCTGTGTACATCGAGGACCAAATGAGAAATTCATATCGTCAGCTGTTAGACGAGAAGATAGCTGTAAGTGACAGTCCAGAGTGCGCTGAACGAAATTCAGGACTGCTGTAATAATAATGGCGGTGCTGGGTTGCCAGATTGACGAGTTGACCGGCCGAATGAATTTCACACGTGGTGAGTTTTGATATGCTGTTTGTATGGTTTTGGGGTGGTTGTAAATTCATTCTGTTTCTTGTAGGAAATAGTCCAGCTCAATTTTACTACGCCTGTGCTAAGGTACACCTCGGGAAGTGTTGTTTTGACTAAATTGTGTCACGTATTTGAAAAGAATAAAATGTTTGTCTGATTGGAAGTAGGTTTGGTAAAATTAAAATTATTGACGTTCTAAATTCTCTTGACAATAGGCTGAAATTGATAAAATTGTATTTCCAGTAAGAATAACTTAGTGTCTGTTTTGATGTGCGTTTAGTACACGCCTGTTGAATCACGTAGTGATTTTGAACCATCATGGCCGACGACTGTGCGAAGTTATTATTTTATGCAACTGATGTCAGTAAAAATGTGAATTGCGTGTGTGGATTTATCATCAGCAGGTTCCTTGGGGGTAAATCTGTAATTATTCTTAATAATTGTTAGTGACGTATGGCTGCAAGTGTGAAGTTCTGCGATTCGCTGTGCATAATACGTGTAAGGTATAATTGGTAGTTGTCAGCTGTTCATTAGGCCAAACATTTCAAGTTTTGTTGTCATTTCTTTAGCTGGAGGTTAATTATTTCGCTGTTGGTAGTTCTGTCAAAATTAAATTGGACCGTGGGAGTATTAAAAATTTGGTCTTGTCAACTTATTCTGTGTTAAATTAATTCCGGAAAATGGTCGAATTGCTGTCTATATGTACGTTCGGTAATTGTGTTTTGAATGATGTTAAGTGTCGAATTGCGTGTGTGCTAATTAAGTATAAATGAATCAGGTGAGTGTTTATGTATGTTTGATTTATGTTTAAGTTTGCTTAGTAATTGGGGGGAGAGTAAATAGTCTTGTTGTGACATGGGGATTTTAAGGTTAGGTTGTCATCTAAATTAGTCAAGTATTAAATTGCTTTAATATTCAGTATCTTAGTGTGTTTTTCGTTGAGTGACTTACTAAGTGGGATATTTCTGGGAGGCATTCACCTTCAGGTCGCATCTCATTTAGGGTGTAAATAAATATTTTCCCCCGATTCGTGTCTTCCGTTTTAGGACGTTTTTTTACGATGTAAGGAGAACTGTGATTTCAGGGCTACAACCTTGGGTTGTTTTATCAGGTCCTCACGTGAGTTGATACTCCGTTGGCGTTATAGTGTCTTGACGATCCGAATACTAACATACTGGTGTAAATGGGGAATTTAGGGTTGTTCAGGGAAGGGAGCACGTATGTCTGGTGGATGCATGAATGTATTTCTGTGGTTGACTGTGTTCAGGATGTAAGAGGGTGTGTGATGAGATTTTAATTGCTGTCCTGACTAGGAATCGAACTGGTGTTCTTTGGTGGTCAAAATTGTATTTATTTTCTTTTGTAATCTTTCAAGTTTTTTAAAAATCCTGTTGATTGAATGAAAGTCATGTGTGAATGAATTGATGTAAGTTACAATTTGAATTTGGGTGGGAGTAATTGAGGCCTGATTGCCAGTAAAGTAAGATGGATTATTATTAATTTTATGTTAGTTGTATTAGTTGCATTTTGAACTGAACCTATTATGCAGATGTGCTTCGTGCGGGGATCTACTGTCAGGAGTCCAGTTAATTTGGGGTGTGAGTACCATCTTGATTGGGCCCGGGCAGGGTGTATATAGTATTTGCCCGAGTCGAGTGACTGAAGGTATGGGACTTCGTTATCTCGGTGACAGGCAAAGGTTTTTTTGGGGGGTATTAGAGGCCACTCGTAAAGTTTGTATGGAGAGTCGAACCAAGATTGCTGAGCTGTCGGTAAGTGTTTCTATACCATAGGGTATTTTGTGTTCATGATATCTGTGCGACTGCTAATTTGCATAATTGAAAGTAACGGGTTATTGTCGTGGGTGGTTAAATCTTATTATGAGATGTTTGAGAAGGATGTGTGATGGATGATGGATGAATGTTAGGAACTGGAGTCCCGTGTTCGAGTTCCAGTGATGAAGTTGTTAACTCTGGGAATACTTGTTGATTTTTGGTAGTAAAAAAAAAATTTTTTGGTAGTTCGGTTGGTGAAAGTTTTCCTTTAGCGAGATGGCCCTGCGGTGGCATGCTGAGCTGTCGCTGTATGTCAGCTGCTGTGTTTACTAGTCTGGTTTTGAGATTTTTTTGAGGTTGCAGTGTTTCGTTTGCGATGGCATTGAAATAGGCTGGTTCATTAGTTATTCATAACTTGCAGTTCTTGCTGTTAGGCGGCTAGGTTATTCTATTGTGGTCACTTTCTGAAGGGTAGTAGGTTCGTGAGATTTCATGTAGACCCCGTTAGCTTGGGTGTGTTCACTTCACAATCAGCTGTTGTAGGCGTTCATGCATATTTTGATATTTTGATTCTGGAGTTTTCGCTTGAGGGTGCTTCAGTGCATTAGTTGGTTAGTCATTTATAACTTGCAGCCTTGATCTGTTAGACCGCTAGGGTCTCTGTTGTAGTCTCTACTCTGAAAAGTTCTGGGTTCGTTAAAATTTTGTGTAGCCCCGTCATCATGGGTGTGTGTGAGTTCGGGTGTTGCCACCGGATGTTCTGATCGATTGTAAGCCTTAGTGACAGTCAGTGTCCTGGGTAGTTACTGGAGTAGTGTCATCTTCCGTGGTAAATAAATTTAAATTCTCTGAGTAATAGTGTGTAGGTAGCTTGGCAGTTTTTTTTTTTGGCTATGCGAGGTTCCAATGTGGTTAGGTGTGAGCTGGATTTATGGACTTATTTTGAAGATTTTAATTGCTTAGTGCCTTTTGAGATGTAACATCTGTCACTTCTGTGACTTGTAATTCTGAATAAATTAGTTTTGATATTCTGGGAGAGATTTTATTGGCGATAGCATTTGGTGAGATACAGACACGTGTTGTTAGCCGAGGAGGTTGTGAATTTTGAGATTTTAAGTAGCTTCGTGAAGTTAAAGTTTTGGGAACGTATGATGACAGTGGTGCGTTGAAGCATCATGGGTTCGATTTGAGTGTGGTCATAAAGTGTCACCCGGTATTTGGATGGTGAACATTAATGGTAGGTGACACACGTTGATTGTTAGAGATGTCTGTAGTCTGTGGTAACGCTAGTTAGAGAAATTTTCGGGGTTTTGATTGTCTGTGTTGTGTGATTGGAAGGTGAGCCACGGGCACTAGGGTGTGTGTGACACTTGGTGGGTGCCCTACCTTGTGTTGAAAGGTATATCTATGCGTAATTATGTGTTTGTAATGTGTTGTACTGTCATCTTCTGAGGCGGGGTGCCTTTGTGGGAGAAGATGTCAAGTATCCTCCGTGGGGTCACGCGTTGATCCGGAGTGGACAGCTCAGGTACCGAGCTGATTTGCGTCTTGATGGCCAGGGTTTGGTGGCGCAAGAGTAGATGTTCCTCCCGGTGTCATAAGGGAGAGGACCTGTCGTATGAAGGACAGGGGGATATTTGTTTGTGTAGTGTGTGGATGATGTTCCTCCCGGTGTCATAAGGGAGAGGACCTGTCGTGTGAAGGACAGGGTGATATTTATTTGTGTAGTGTGTGAATGACAGTGCATACTGTTTTAATAATTCACGTCAGGCTTATGAACTGCAGTCTCCGTGTTGTTTACCTGGTTCGTAAGTTGCTGTATGAGTGGGTAATTATGCATTTTGTGTTGTCGCCGGGAACAGTGCCCGTAGGCAGTTATGGAGTGGGAGAAATATCGGGGTGACAGTCCGATGGATTTGAGGATCTTATATTTTTGTGTGAATCGTTCTGCAGAGCCAGTCCTCCGCCTTGTGTGAGTCCTTGGCCTTGGGTTCAGTTCTCAGCCCAGGTGCCGGGAGTGTGAATGTGTGTGAATTATGTGGGTGACGTGGTTTTTTACTTATTTTGTTTGTCTTGCTGCTAGTGTGCTTGCGTGATAGGATGTTGTGGTCTCTGTTCCTCCTGTCCTTGGAGGCCACTGAGGGCAGTGTGGGTCAGGAACATGTAAAATTGAGCAAGACATGTAATTTGTGTTTGTGTGCATATCAAAACGAGCTCTGTGTGATGCCTTCAGTGCGGTAGGTAATTTTGTAATGTATTAACTTGAGTGATACCACGGGTGGTATAGTAAATGTAGTTCTGATGGAATGCCCCGTGCGGCATGTTAATGTAATTGTCATTGTGAATTTTGGAAATAATTACGTGCTGTCCTGATTTCGTGAAGTCGCAGAAAAATGGTCCTTCGGTTTTGTTAAAGTAATTCATTTTGAAATATTGTTTAAAATTTTTGGTGGGCAAGTTTGTAGATGCCTTTGATTTGAGTATTCTAAAGAAAAATTCTGGGTTCTGTACACCTTAGTCAAATTTTGATTATTCTTGCTAAGTATTGTAGTGAACTTTCGATTAAGCTTGTTAACGTCAGTCATATCGTATAGTTGGTTGCCCCTTTCGTGTGATTTTAATACTTCAGTGGACCTTTAATTATGCCCTGAACACTATCTCTTTGCGTAGAACCTTGTTTGAAGCCTCAAGTATCCCTTGTGACATGAAAGACTCTTAAGTGGACTTCGATGGGACACTAATGTTTCGTGTAATGTTTTTTATCCTTCCTGGGATAACTTCAGCTGTTTGGGCTGGTTGACTGGCCTGGAACGATTGTTCCCTCTAAGGGAACTGTATTCGGACCATACGCTGCTGTTCTGATGTGTGTTTCAGTGGTCACTATGTGGGACGTGTACTACCAATCTGGGCCCAGTTTGGAGGTACCACCTAGATCCCATGGCATCATTCTACCCGAGGAGATCTACTTCAAGGTCCGCTGGCGGAGATTGGAGTAGCCTCTTCAGCTGCCAAGAGACCAGCTGGACACCATCACCCTGTTCATCATCTCCCCATCGTCTTCCTTTGGAGGAGGAGGATGTACCGATTTTGCAAATCAGTACATGTTCATCTTATCTTCGAGACGCAGCAAGAGCTCCAGGTCTGACCAGATTATCATAGGGCATACACCAGGCCTCTTCTGAGAATTCCTTTCGCCAACCTGGCGCCTGACTACTGGTGAAATGGGTTCGCCAAGCCCTTTCTGCCAGGATTTGTGCCTTTGTGTGTCCTGTCACTTATAGGCTTATCGCTGATAGACACTTGTAAAGGGAGATAAATCGAGCTTTGTTCTGTGAACATTGGAAAAGCGAACATTTCTTGTCAGCTACATTCGCCAAGCCTGGTTCTAAGAACACCCTTGCAAGAACATTGTGTAACGCCTCAGCTCCTGGAAGGTTTCTACGCAGTAACTTGTGTGGGGTGATATTCAATAGTACGCTGGGCTTGGGCTCTGCCCTTGTGTTGGCCGATTGTGCCACTAGTCGCAGGTGGTGGGGGACTCTGGTATACAGAGGGGTGCGATCTGAGACTAGGAACAGTGTGTGAGGAAGCTTGCTGGCATAAGGACTCTTAAAGCGATCGCCTCCGGAGGAACTGGGAGGGCAGTTCTCCGGAGGGTTGAAATACACCAGGTGGTATGAACTCAATTTGTTAGAAGGGGCAACCGTTCAATGGAACATTCAACTGTGTCATTTGCTATGTCGTTAAGGCCATGTGACGGTGGACCATATTTTGAGCGGACTGACATTTTATTTTAGCACTTTAGTATGTAATCTTTTGAAGAGCCTTGTATAGTTTGGTGATACCTTGGTATGTAGTTACTGCAGGGTGGGTTATTATTGCCCTATTTCCGGTTACCTGGATGGGAACCTTGTGAATTTAACTTTGGTCAGATAGGCTTCAGAAGACAGTCAGTGCTGGACTCTGAAGTTTCTCGGACGCTTCGTTCACTAAGGAACGCGTTTGTTGCTTTATGCAATTTGTTTGTGAAACGGCACCGGGCCTGAATTTCATGTTGTTAAATTTCCTTTATCCTTGGGGATGAAACTACCCTCAATTCAGTAATTCAATTAATCGTATGATGGGGAAATGTAATATTGCCAACTGGGCAATGTCTGACCTTATTTTATTCACAGTATTATCCGTAACTTGCATTACCTTTTATATATTAGCCTAAGTTAAGCGGTTTAGGGTTTTAGTTGTAATTTAATTATGATTTAATTGTATCTCTTTTGATTTTCATTATATTTTGATATTGAGATGTTGTTTTTTTATTGACGGCAGTCAGTAGGAAGATTGTTTCTATTCATTTCACCATGTGTGGCAAGATTAAAATTGTCGGCCTTCCTGAGTACGTCCAGCCTTCCATTCAACAAGCTGGTCGTGACATTAGCTTCGCCCCGCCTGATCTCTTATTCTAAATCAAATCAGGGTGTTCTTGAATACCACGAAAATTTGGAACATTCACTCCTAGGGTTTTCTTTTGTTGTGAACTCAGCAGACCTAGCGAGAAATTAAATTATAATTTTGATATGCTAATATTATTATTATTATTATTATTATCACATCTTGGGTTATCAGAAGGGAAAGGGGGATGAGAGCCTGTTACATTGGTAGCAGAGAGCATGGTTTGCTCTGTGATCTTGCCATTAGCAAATAATCTTTCCTGCTGACTGATTGCAGTAATTAATTAAAATTAAATTCAGTAACTTAATTATGGGCCCTCCTCCTTATTAATCTTTTCTCCACATAGGTAGGCTAGTTATTAGAGCAGAAACTAATACATGTTGTGATTTGATTTCTTGTAAAATAACCTGCTGTGTACATCGAGGACCAAATGAGAAATTCATATCGTCAGCTGTTAGACGAGAAGATAGCTGTAAGTGACAGTCCAGAGTGCGCTGAACGAAATTCAGGACTGCTGTAATAATAATGGCGGTGCTGGGTTGCCAGATTGACGAGTTGACCGGCCGAATGAATTTCACACGTGGTGAGTTTTGATATGCTGTTTGTATGGTTTTGGGGTGGTTGTAAATTCATTCTGTTTCTTGTAGGAAATAGTCCAGCTCAATTTTACTACGCCTGTGCTAAGGTACACCTCGGGAAGTGTTGTTTTGACTAAATTGTGTCACGTATTTGAAAAGAATAAAATGTTTGTCTGATTGGAAGTAGGTTTGGTAAAATTAAAATTATTGACGTTCTAAATTCTCTTGACAATAAGCTGAAATTGATAAAATTGTATTTCCAGTAAGAATAACTTAGTGTCTGTTTTGATGTGCGTTTAGTACACGCCTGTTGAATCACGTAGTGATTTTGAACCATCATGGCCGACGACTGTGCGAAGTTATTATTTTATGCAACTGATGTCAGTAAAAATGTGAATTGCGTGTGTGGATTTATCATCAGCAGGTTCCTTGGGGTAAATCTGTAATTATTCTTAATAATTGTTAGTGACGTATGGCTGCAAGTGTGAAGTTCTGCGATTCGCTGTGCATAATACGTGTAAGGTATAATTGGTAGTTGTCAGCTGTTCATTAGGCCAAACATTTCAAGTTTTGTTGTCATTTCTTTAGCTGGAGGTTAATTATTTCGCTGTTGGTAGTTCTGTCAAAATTAAATTGGACCGTGGGAGTATTAAAAATTTGGTCTTGTCAACTTATTCTGTGTTAAATTAATTCCGGAAAATGGTCGAATTGCTGTCTATATGTACGTTCGGTAATTGTGTTTTGAATGATGTTAAGTGTCGAATTGCGTGTGTGCTAATTAAGTATAAATGAATCAGGTGAGTGTTTATGTATGTTTGATTTATGTTTAAGTTTGCTTAGTAATTGGGGGGAGAGTAAATAGTCTTGTTGTGACATGGGGATTTTAAGGTTAGGTTGTCATCTAAATTGGTCAAGTATTAAATTGCTTTAATATTCAGTATCTTAGTGTGTTTTTCGTTGAGTGACTTACTAAGTGGGATATTTCTGGGAGGCATTCACCTTCAGGTCGCATCTCATTTAGGGTGTAAATAAATATTTTCCCCCGATTCGTGTCTTCCGTTTTAGGACGTTTTTCTACGATGTAAGGAGAACTGTGATTTCAGGGCTACAACCTTGGGTTGTTTTATCAGGTCCTCACGTGAGTTGATACTCCGTTGGCGTTATAGTGTCTTGACGATCCGAATACTAACATACTGGTGTAAATGGGGAATTTAGGGTTGTTCAGGGAAGGGAGCACGTATGTCTGGTGGATGCATGAATGTATTTCTGTGGTTGACTGTGTTCAGGATGTAAGAGGGTGTGTGATGAGATTTTAATTGCTGTCCTGACTAGGAATCGAACTGGTGTTCTTTGGTGGTCAAAATTGTATTTATTTTCTTTTGTAATCTTTCAAGTTTTTTAAAAATCCTGTTGATTGAATGAAAGTCATGTGTGAATGAATTGATGTAAGTTACAATTTGAATTTGGGTGGGAGTAATTGAGGCCTGATTGCCAGTAAAGTAAGATGGATTATTATTAATTTTATGTTAGTTGTATTAGTTGCATTTTGAACTGAACCTATTATGCAGATGTGCTTCGTGCGGGGATCTACTCTCAGGAGTCCAGTTAATTTGGGGTGTGAGTACCATCTTGATTGGGCCCGGGCAGGGTGTATATAGTATTTGCCCGAGTCGAGTGACTGAAAGTATGGGACTTCGTTATCTCGGTGACAGGCAAAGGTTTTTTTTGGGGTATTAGAGGCCACTCGTCCAATTTGTATGGAGAGTCGAACCAATATTGCTGAGCTGTCGGTAAGTGTTTCTATACCATAGGGTATTTTGTGTTCATGATATCTTTGCGACTGCTAATTTGCGTAATTGAAAGTAACGGGTTATTGTCGTGGGTGGTTAAATCTTATTATGAGATGTTTGAGAAGGATGTGTGATGGATGATGGATGAATGTTAGGAACTGGAGTCCCGTGTTCGAGTTCCAGTGATGAAGTTGTTAACTCTGGGAATACTTGTTGATTTTTGGTAGTAAAAAAAAATATTTGGTAGTTCGGTTGGTGAAAGTTTTCCTTTAGCGAGATGGCCCTGCGGTGGCATGCTGAGCTGTCGCTGTATGTCAGCTGCTGTGTTTACTAGTTTGGTTTTGAGATTTTTTTGAGGTTGCAGTGTTTCGTTTGCGATGGCATTGAAATAGGCTGGTTCATTAGTTATTCATAACTTGCAGTTCTTGCTGTTAGGCGGCTAGGTTATTCTATTGTGGTCACTTTCTGAAGGGTTGTAGGTTCGTGAGATTTCATGTAGACCCCGTTAGCTTGGGTGTGTTCACTTCACAATCAGCTGTTGTAGGCGTTCATGCATATTTTGATATTTTGATTCTGGAGTTTTCGCTTGAGGGTGCTTCAGTGCATTAGTTGGTTAGTTATTTATAACTTGCAGCCTTGATCTGTTAGACCGCTAGGGTCTCTGTTGTAGTCTCTACTCTGAAAAGTTCTGGGTTCGTTAAAATTTTGTGTAGCCCCATCATCTTGGGTGTGTGTGAGTTCGGGTGTTGCCACCGGATGTTCTGATCGATTGTAAGCCTTAGTGACAGTCAGTGTCCTGGGTAGTTACTGGAGTAGTGTCATCTTCCGTGGTAAATAAATTTAAATTCTCTGATTAATAGTGTGTTGGTAGCTTGGCAGTTTTTTTTTAGCTATGCGATGTTCCAATGTGGTTAGGTGTGAGCTGGATTTATGGACTTATATTGAAGATTTTAATTGCTTCGTGCCTTTCGAGATGTAACATCTGTCACTTCTGTGACTTGTAATTCTGAATAAATTAGTTTTGATATTCTGGGAGAGATTTTATTGGCGATAGCATTTGGTGAGATACAGACACGTGTTGTTAGCCGAGGAGGTTGTGAATTTTGAGATTTTAAGTAGCTTCGTGAAGTTAATGTTTTGGGAACGTATGATGACAGTGGTGCGTTGAAGCATCATGGGTTCGATTTGAGTGTGGTCATAAAGTGTCACCCGGTATTTGGATGGTGAATATTAATGGTAGGTGACACACGTTGATTGTTAGAGATGTCTGTAGTCTGTGGTAACGCTAGTTAGAGAAATTTTCGGGGTTTTGATTGTCTGTGTTGTGTGATTGGAAGGTGAGCCACGTGCACTAGGGTGTGTGTGACACTTGGTGGGTGCCCTACCTTGTGTTGAAAGGTATATCTATGCGTAATTATGTGTTTGTAATGTGTTGTACTGTCATCTTCTGAGGCGGGGTGCCTTTGTGGGAGAAGATGTCAAGTATCCTCCGTGGGGTCACGCGTTGATCCGGAGTGGACAGCTCAGGTACCGAGCTGATTTGCGTCTTGATGGCCAGGGTTTGGTGGCGCAAGAGTAGATGTTCCTCCCGGTGTCATAAGGGAGAGGACCTGTCGTATGAAGGACAGGGGGATATTTGTTTGTGTAGTGTGTGGATGATGTTCCTCCCGGTGTCATAAGGGAGAGGACCTGTCGTGTGAAGGACAGGGCGATATTTATTTGTGTAGTGTGTGAATGACAGTGCATACTGTTTTAATAATTCACGTCAGGCTTATGAACTGCAGTCTCCGTGTTGTTTACCTGGTTCGTAAGTTGCTGTATGAGTGGGTAATTATGTCTTTTGTGTTGTCGCCGGGAACAGTGCCCGTAGGCAGTTATGGAGTGGGAGAAATATCGGGGTTACAGTCCGATGGATTTGAGGATCTTATATTTTTGTGTGAATCGTTCTGCAGAGCCAGTCCTCCGCCTTGTGTGAGTCCTTGGCCTTGGGTTCAGTTCTCAGCCCAGGTGCCGGGAGTGTGAATGTGTGTGAATTATGTGGGTGACGTGGTTTTTTACTTATTTTGTTTGTCTTGCTGCTAGTGTGCTTGCGTGATAGGATGTTGTGGTCTCTGTTCCTCCTGTCCTTGGAGGCCACTGAGGGCAGTGTGGGTCAGGAACATGTAAAATTGAGCAAGACATGTAATTTGTGTTTCTGTGCATATCAAAACGAGCTCTGTGTGATGCCTTCAGTGCGGTAGGTAATTTTGTAATGTATTAACTTGAGTGATACCACGGGCGGTATAGTAAATGTCGTTCTGATGGAATGCCCATGCGGCATGTTAATGTAATTGTCATTGTGAATTTTGGAAATAGTTACGTGCTGTCCTGATTTCGTGAAGTCGCAGAAAAATGGTCCTTCGGTTTTGTTAAAGTAATTCATTTTGAAATATTGTTTAAAATTTTTGGTGGGCAAGTTTGTAGGTGCCTTTGATTTGCGTATTCTAAAGAAAAATTCTGGGTTCTGTACACCTTAGTCAAATTTTGATTATTCTTGCTAAGTATTGTAGTGAACTTTCGATTAAGCTTGTTAACGTCAGTCATATCGTATAGTTGGTTGCCCCTTTCGTGTGATTTTAATACTTCAGTGGACCTTTAATTATGCCCTGAACACAATCTCTTTGCGTAGAACCTTGTTTGAAGCCTCAAGTATCCCTTGTGACATGAAAGACTCTTAAGTGAACTTCGATGGGACACTAATGTTTCGTGTAATGTTTTTTTATCCTTCCTGGGATAACTTCAGCTGTTTGGGCTGGTTGACTGGCCTGGAACGATTGTTCCCTCTAAGGGAACTGTATTTGGACCATACGCTGCTGTTCTGATGTGTGTTTCAGTGGTCACTATGTGGGACGTGTACTACCAATCTGGGCCCAGTTTGGAGGTACCACCTAGATCCCATGGCATCATTCTACCCGAGGAGATCTACTTCAAGGTCCGCTGGCGGAGATTGGAGTAGCCTCTTCAGCTGCCAAGAGACCAGCTGGACACCATCACCCTGTTCATCATCTCCCCATCGTCTTCCTTTGGAGGAGGAGGATGTACCGATTTTGCAAATCAGTACATGTTCATCTTATCTTCGAGACGCAGCAAGAGCTCCAGGTCTGACCGGATTATCATAGGGCATACACCAGGCCTCTTCTGAGAATTCCTTTCGCCAACCTGGCGCCTGACTACTGGTGAAATGGGTTCGCCAAGCCCTTTCTGCCAGGATTTGTGCCTTTGTGTGTCCTGTCACTTATAGGCTTATCGCTGATAGACACTTGTAAAGGGAGATAAATCGAGCTTTGTTCTGTGAACATTGGAAAAGCGAACATTTCTTGTCAGCTACATTCGCCAAGCCTTGTTCTAAGAACACCCTTGCAAGAACATTGTGTAACGCCTCAGCTCCTGGAAGGTTTCTACGCAGTAACTTGTGTGGGGTGATATTCAATAGTACGCTGGGCTTGGGCTCTGCCCTTGTGTTGGCCGATTGTGCCACTAGTCGCAGGTGGTGGGGGACTCTGGTATACTGAGGGGTGCGATCTGAGACTAGGAACCGTGTGTGAGGAAGCTTGCTGGCATAAGGACTCTTAAAGCGATCGCCTCCGGAGGAACTGGGAGGGCAGTTCTCCGGAGGGTTGAAATACACCAGGTGGTATGAACTCAATTTGTTAGAAGGGGCAACCGTTCAATGGAACATTCAACTGTGTCATTTGCTATGTCGTTAAGGCCATGTGACGGTGGACCATATTTTGAGCGGACTGACATTTTATTTTAGCACTTTAGTATGTAATCTTTTGAAGGGCCTTGTATAGTTTGGTGATACCTTGATATGTAGTTACTGCAGGGTGGGTTATTATTGCCCTATTTCCGGTTACCTGGATGGGAACCTTGTGAATTTAACTTTGGTCAGATAGGCTTCAAAAGACAGTCAGTGCTGGACTCTGAAGTTTCTCGGACGCTTCGTTCACTAAGGAACGCGTTTGTTGCTTTATGCAATTTGTTTGTGAAACGGCACCGGGCCTGAATTTCATGTTGTTAAATTTCCTTTATCCTTGGGGATGAAACTACCCTCAATTCAGTAATTCAATTAATCGTATGATGGGGAAATGTAATATTGCCAACTGGGCAATGTCTGACCTTATTTTATTCACAGTATTATCCGTAACTTGCATTACCTTTTATATATTAGCCTAAGTTAAGCGGTTTAGGGTATTAGTTGTAATTTAATTATGATTAAATTGTATCTTTTTGATTTTCATTATATTTTGATATTGAGATGTTGTTTTTTTATTGACGGCAGTCAGTAGGAAGATTGTTTCTATTCCTTTCACCATGTGTGGCAAGATTAAAATTGTCGGCCTTCCTGAGTACGTCCAGCCTTCCATTCAACAAGCTGGTCTTGACATTAGCTTCGCCCCGCCTGATCTCATATTCTAAATCAAATCAGGGTGTTCTTGAATACCACGAAAATTTGGAACATTCACTCCTAGGGTTTTCTTTTGTTGTGAACTCAGCAGACCTAGCGAGAAATTAAATTATAATTTTGATATGCTAATATTATCATTATTATTATTATCACATCTTGGGTTATCAGAAGGGAAAGGGGGGATGAGAGCCTGTTACAGAAGTAACAGACTGTCAGATAGTTACACATGAGTTCCAAACCTTGCATAAGGACAGTGTGATCACAAGTTTAAAAATGAACCCCATATCACAAGAAGGTTACCATCACCATAAGACAGTAAAATGATAAAAATATGCAGACAAAAACGAAAAAAAAGTTAATTAACCTCCAAATGTAAAATACTTTCTTGCAATCAATGAGGTCTGATCCTCCTACGAAAACCTGCATATTTTGCCTATTATAGTGTTTTAGATCCCTTATTGGGGGGGGGGGGGGGGGTTGGATCTAAAACGGAAGAGTTATTGTGCTAATTTATAAAGATGTGCCTAAAAGGGGGTAGCTTCCCGTAGTCGGGCAAGCTGACCAGTGTAGAGTGTTGTTTAGTGTTAGGATACTAGGGGGTGCTCCTATAAAAGGTGTAGGTGTATTTTAGGGGATGGAACTTAGTGCCCGGGTCAACGTGCTGGTCGTCCAGCTGGCTGACCAATTATATAACGGATGTGCACGCGTCAGTCTTATGGCTGGTGCTGTCTCTGGTAGTCGGGCCGCTGCGTGAACACAATGCTACCTAAGCTAGCAAGTGTCTGGCTACTGTGCGTCACGTCTAATCGTGACGGAGGAGTCAGGAAGGGAGTTAGGGCGTAAAGAAGCGTGTAAACAGTAATGCAGGGGTAATGTACTGACCAAGTGTTTATTGGTCAGTAATATGGAATTATGAGTCCCTTTTAAGGGATGTAGTGATGTTACAATGTATGTGTACAAACTTGTGGGTAAAGGTTACAAAGTACAGGATTCTGAACACTGCTGACTCACCTGATGAAAACAGCGATAGCCTCTGGCCGATGCACTGTAAGACTGGTAATTGAGAGAGGGACTGCCCTAGTTAGAGCCTCCCTTTATAGTCTCCGGCGTTGTGCTGTCAGCATTGTGCTGAATAGGTGTCCTAGTTAATTGTGTGTCGCTGTTTGTAGTAGTGATGCAATAATTGGGTAAGCTTTCCAGACTGGCTAGCTGCCCTTGCGTGTTAATAGATGTTGGTCTGGGCTTACAGGATTTGCCAGTTAGGGGTAGTTTGAATAGATGATGGGGGGATGGCCTCCAGGGGGTGCAGACCCCTAGGGGTTGTACAAGCCTCTTCCCCTATTTAGTTCGCGTCCCCGCGAACGGGAACGGAACTTGGGGTTGGGGATGTTGATGGAGCAGTTAGTTCTTGAAGTTCTTGAAGCCCCCTCGTATCTTCTGTTGGTGTCGTCCTTCATCGTCGTGTGGATGTGGTGATGTCGTGTAGATGTGTAGGTGTGAGAGCAGCTCGTGTTCAGAGGGGTGGGTTATGGGATAGACATACATATATATAACATTTGACATTGCATGAGAAAAAAAATCGAAATTTACATATTGCAGGTTTGCATTAAAAAATATAGTTCTGACAGTTATTCGGTACATTGTTGTGCAGGGAGGGAAAAAACCAGGGCTGAACGGATGATTGCGTCGTCCGCCCTATCTTAGGGAAAAAGTGCTCCCTGCAAAGAGAGAAGAAATAGACAAAAATGGGTGTTCCAGGGTATAATTTAAGGGAAATATTCAAAGTGCATTTATTGATTTGGAATAAAACGGAACACCCTGACAAATGGGGAAGTTAGAAGAAAGGAAAATGAAAGAAAAACGAATCATGGACATTGTGTACATTGGTGGTCATGGTAATGATAACACATATGACCTGATAATAATAATAATAATCATTACATGTGTAATATTCCTGACGATTTATAAGTAAGCATAGTAAACATAGTAATAATGATGAGCATAGAAAAAATAATGGTTGCCATGTTGGTACATTATATGTATAGGTATGTTGGTCACCCATGTGGAACCTTTTATTTGTATGATATGGCGAGAAAATACAAAATAATTTACAATTTACAATTATCAACTATCATATATACCTTGTAGAGCTCTTTTACGTGGCCAGTTATTTTGTACCTCTTATTCTTTGTGCGCACCTTACCATCATGCCTTGACTACCGCTCTCTATTCGGCCGTTCCTGGTGCGGTTTAGTGGCTAATCCACTATTCCCTCCTTGTACTTATTGTATAACCTCGTGGTTTTCCGTCGTGGGTCGGAATTCCACCTTAGGGTCGAAGGTTCGGCACTTACAACCACCGTGTCGCCCTTCGATCCTGAAGTAACGCTTCATTTGCGTATGCTGAATGTGTTTGCGTTCAGCGATGTTCATCATCCCACGTATGCTGTCCACCGCTGACAGCTGACGTTGTCACCTTTAAGGGTGCAACTAAAATCGATGAGTAGTGTGTTTGTGTGTGACATAGATGAAGGTATGTGTATTTTGGTGTGGGTAATATATTTACAACATACATATTCATGCTCCAAGTTATCTGTAAATCAAAAATTTATCAATGTAAAAATGTTCATCTCTTCGTTGCTCCGTGGTCTTCCTGTGTGGGTGAAAGTGGGTTAATGATTAATAAGACATTACAATACCTTGCAATACATAACATGTATATATATAACATTACATTGGTAGCGCTTAATTTGTAAAACTAAGTGTGGCGCCACTGAAGTTTAACTTAATCTAGGTGGGCCTAGGTAGGTCTATTTTAGCCTAGTATGGTGGGGCTTACCCTGGTAACGGATTTTTAGCCACCAGGAGCCGAGCGGCTTAATCTTAATCTTATTTATATTAATATGTTGCCGGGCTTACCCTATACGGTGCCGTAATGCCGTTTCTTATTGTGTTGTCGGTCTTACCCCGGTAGCGGAATTTTGGATACCGGGTGCCGATATATTCCACTTCAATTATATTTATTTTACTATATTATAGTGTATTATCCTATATTATAGTGTATTGTCGGACTTACCCTGATGACGGGTTTGGCGGTCATCAGGAGCCGAAATATTCTACCTTAATCTAAAAAAAATTGCCTTAATTGTAAAACTATACTGTATATACAAGCCGAGTAGACCTTATTCTAAAGCCGAAATGTGCTGTGCCCAGTTTTAGCAACAGCGCTGGTTGAATTTGCTTACGTCTAAGTGACCTTAAAAATGGCACTGTAACTTAAATACTAAAATTTAGATGGAGGCTCGTCCGTCCGATTTCTCTCGCGGGGGCCCTTGTAGTACATTGTTGAGACCGGAACCCAACAATGCCTCGTAGTCCCCTCCATTTTAATCCTAATGTCGACGTTTATCACTAGTATTAACCTAGTCGCAGGCGGCTTACGGTGCCCCTGAGCAAACCTTTTCGCCCGCTGTACTTATCAGCTCTTTACCTTTGCCTTTGCGTATGTAGTCGTAGTTGGGTCGCCCACTTAACCCCTGTGGGTTGCTCGCTATGCTACCCATTTAATGCCCTTAGGCTGCCCGATGCGTCGCCATTTATGTGGGCATTGGACATCGTCCAATGGCATAATATTATCTTCGCCTTCATTGGCAATCGTAGTCTGCTTTTCGCAGTATAAGAATCTCTTCGCCTTTATCGGCCGCAGTAGTATGCTTTTCGCATGCTTTTCGCAGTAATATTTCTCTTCGCCTTTATCGGCCGCAGTAGTATGCTTTTCGCATGCTTTTCGCAGTAATATTTCTCTTCGCCTTTATCGGCCGCAGTAGTATGCTTTTCGCAGTAATATTTCACTCCAGCGCACAGGAGTCTTGCTTCCCGCTACAGAAGCCCTACTTACTTAAATTTAACTAGAAGTCTAGTCATAGTTTGGGTCGTCTCTAGGGTCATCCCCTGAGTCCGGCGCGGAGTGAGCTATTTCTCCCACCATCCTCAGAAAGTCTTCCCTGCAGGTCTTGGCTTCGATGACCGTGGCACATAGTGGGTGTAGCATCCCTTCTTCCTAGGGGCAGTTGAGGCGCACCTAGGATTCCAGAGCTTGCCCTGCCAGGCCGCGAGTGCCTCAGCCTTACGTGGTTCATCTGTTTAGTCTAGTCGTGAAGTTAAGTAAGGTCACTGAGCTGTTGAGCCAACTGGGGTAAGGGTCCACATCACCTTCCCCAGCTCTGCTCCAGTGTGGTGCCTCTGACCTTCGGCCTGTGCCGCTATCATCCATCAGAGTGTCTCAGATTCCTTTTCATGTAAAAAAAATAAAAAAATATGGGCGTAACCTTTGTAAATAAGTTAATTTGTGTAAAATGTAAACTATTTCAAGTGTTGTGGGGTTGTAGAGCTTCTAAGTGCATAGACTACTTCAGGTCTACTATTGCTACGTCGGCTGTCCAGCGATAATGCTCCGTTACCCTTCATGGAGGTGTTAGTAGGGTCTATGATGTCAGGTACCCTGTTATTAGGATCTGGGGGTAGTTATTTGTAGAGTGGGCTGAAAGCATGGTAGGAAGAGGTTGCGCATCTTTGGGCTCAAATAAATGGTGGCCTTGAGCCAGTAATGCTGCTAGGATTGCTCTTACAATGAGTGGACTGGGGAGGTAATTCCCGGGATTGCAAAAATATAAAAATTCCATGCAGGTTTGATAGTAATATCCCTTGGTAAATGGATGGGATACTCATGCATGTATCTGGATATGAGGCATCTGCACTCATGTACGGATAGGTGTAGGGTGAGGCGTAAGAATAATGTATTCCTGTCATGCGGGAGTATTTAATTAACAAAAAATGGTTAATATATATAACTGTGGCCTCATCTCTCATTTGGAGATGCGCATTATGCTTATTTGATGTTTGCCGACCCACCCCTAATACTTATGTGGTAGCATCGTGATCCAAGGCGTAGTAAGCCCTCTCTTTAGACGCATGAAGTCTATCAACCCCTATGTATACTTTGTAATAAACGGTTGGATAAGACGTTGGCCAGGATTTTACCGTTTGAAGCCGTTGGCCGAAGAAATACTGCCTGAAACTCAGTGTGGCTTTCGACCTAATCGAAGCACAACTGATATGATCTTCTGTGCTAGGCAGATGCAGGAGAAATCCAGAGAGCAAGGACGCCCTCTATATATGGCTTTCATAGATATTGTTAAAGCATTTGATTCGGTCAATCGAGAAATGCTATGGAGGATTCTTGCCACAC
This sequence comes from Meconema thalassinum, assembly GCA_946902985.2. Classification (NCBI taxonomy): domain Eukaryota; kingdom Metazoa; phylum Arthropoda; class Insecta; order Orthoptera; family Tettigoniidae; genus Meconema; species Meconema thalassinum. Next base: position 501,890,035 of record OX336393.1, on the reverse strand, counting down.
TTGGCTGCCCCCCAAAATTCATTCAAATTCTTCGATTACTACATGATGATATGAATGGCACGGTCCTTAACAGCAATGGCCCTGGAGAGCCATTTAAGATTACAACGGGTGTCAAACAGGGATGTGTGATTGCCCCCACACTCTTTTCAATATATGTTAGTGTTGTACTAAATTTGGTCCAAGAAAAGATTCCAAAGGGTGTAGAAATTATATCCAGGACAGATGGAGGTTTATTCAATCTCAACAGATTACGTGCAAAAACTAAAGTGTCAGCTACATCCGTTCTTGATCTCCAGTATGCTGATGACAATGTCATCTTAGCAAATTCTGATGAAGATCTTCAAACCACCCTGAATGTGTTCAATGAGGCATACAGAAGCATTGGTCTGGACATAAACACCAATAAAACACAGGTTCTTCATCAGCCTATATCACATGACAGGGCTACTGCTCCTGCTATCATGATTGATGGACATAAACTAAAGAATATAGATCATTTTCCCTATTTGGGTAGTCACCTATCAACAAATGCGAACATTGACGCTGAGATTCAACACCGCCTCCAATGTGCCAGTGCAGCCTTTGGTCGTTTGCTCGTTCGCGTGTTTGACAACCACGACATTAGCATTCTAACAAAATTATACGTTTATCAAGCTGTTGTAGTTCCCACTCTGCTTTATGGCTGCGAAACCTGGGTTACTTACAGAAGGCACCTCGTATCTTTAGAAAAATACCATCAACGATGCCTTAGGAGAATTCTTGGTATTAAATGGCAAGACCGGCGCACTAACACAAGTGTTTTAGAGGAAGCTAGCACTATTAGTATAGAGGCTCTCATTATAAAACACCAACTTCGATGGACAGGACATGTAGTTCGCATGCCTGAGTCCCGCCTCCCAAAACAAATCTTATATTGCCAGCTGAATGTCGGTCAGAGAAAGCAGGGTGGGCAACAAAAACGCTACAAAGATGTTCTGAAGACCAACTTGAAGAAATGTCAAATTGATACAGGTAACTGGGAAGCTGTCGCATACGACCGATCAGAGTGGCGCCGCAACGTCCATCAAGGCCACTTGTACTTCGAACAAGAGAGAAGAAGGCTTCTGGCTGAAAAAAGAAAAGCCAGGAAAGAGCGCATGATTCGCAGAATGATCAACCCCCAAGATCCATTGGCTGCTCAAGACCTTGTGTGCCAATATTGTGGAAGAGTCTGTGGTTCTCGGATCGGACTGTACAGTCACCAAAGAACTCACGCAATATGATTAGGCCTAATGTTGGATTACAGCGAAGATTTACATAAATGTAACTTGGAAGACAATCATACTCGTATCACGAGTGATAGCCTAAATAATAATAATACTTTGTAATGTAGTGTAGGTGTTTTCATCGTGTTCATGTGTCTGCGTTGGTCACGTTGGACGTGGGAAGGTTATTAGAAAGGAGTAAGGTATTCAAACTGGTAGCCTTTAGGTGGTATGTCGGCAATCCCGCTGGGATTATCCACTTATGCTTCAGTCATTCTCCCTTTGTCCATGTCTGCTCGCTATCCGCTTCTTGGGATAGTAAGGCGTCGTGACGCTGTGACGTCACGACTGAATCTGGTCTGCCATTTGTAGTGTGAGTGTGGCCAGTGGTCGTAGTGCGACTGGCCATGTCCTAATCGCCTGGAATGATTTCTTTTATAAATAAAATCGCGAAAGGAAGTTATTAGGGGGGAGGTCTTGTTTCCTCAGAGCCCCTGCCTGTGTTCGCTCCTGATTAGTGAGCACGTGTGTGTGTGACTATGTTCCGCTACACCATGCGGACGGTTGGTCTGTTATAGGGTAAGTCCTAATGTGTATCGCGTGTATGGGCAGGAGGTGCCCGTGGCCCGTCAACGCCTTTGAGAACGTGCTCCTATGGGCCCAAGATAATTTCGGTCTGTCACGTCTGTCCATTGCGAAATGTCACAATTGTTTTTGCGTGTTAAAAAAATGTGTGGCATGAAGATTGTTTTGTGCTTGTAATTTCATGGTCAATGCCGATACAACAATAGTGTCTGTCACCAGCAGTATTGTGATGTGACGAAATCTACAAGTTAGCGGTTTGTATGTGTAATGGCAGTCTCGGCGTTATGCATGTCAGCTGTCGGCACGTGCTTTCTTGCACGTATGCGAGTGTTGTCATTGTTCTAGATTCCTGGCGGACCATGTAGCAATTCGTACTATTTGCTAGTACTATTTTGTGGCCATTATTCCATAAGATATTTGTCTTATGAAATTTCTATGCCTGTGTCTGGGAAGTATATTTTCCACGTTAGGTGTAATTGAAATTTTATGCCTGGCCTTTGGCCGAAGGAAATGTGGTATTATCTGGTTTTGTAGTTGTATGGGCCAATTTTGGTGTGATTGAAAGCCTGGATAGCTGTTTTCCCTGGTGTCCAATTTTTTGCTGGGATTTGGACCCGTGATCTATGTAATTCTCTGTGTTTTATGTCTGCGTTGTGTTTCAGGGATTGAGGTGTCCTCAGTGTGGTTTTTGCTTGTGTCTCTCGTACCAAAAATACCGTTGGAGAGTTAGTTTTTCGTACGAGTGTGGTGTGTGATCATGGGTTCGGACCCGGGGTGCTGTAAAGGCTTGGTATGCCGCTATCTGTGCCGTATATATGATGGCACATGCACTGTGTATTTGCAATGCGCAAATGGGAGTACGCATTCCTGTGAAGAGTTTGTGTGTTTCTGAATTCTCCTCGTAGTGTAATTTGGGGAGTTATGAGGTGTTTGGACTCGGCTTAAATGATGCCGTATGTTCTGCTCTGAGAGCTGCTAGCATATTGCTGTCTGTAAGCGTGCAGGTCACCCATGAGACTTGTGTTATCGCTGAGTGTGGCAGTATTGAATTACAATGTCGTGCGCGCTTGCTTGTTACTTGTTTTGATAATGCTCTGTGTCCGGCACATGTGTGTCTAATCGGCTTGCTCTCTGTGACTGTGAATAGTGCTTTCCGCACTGTGAAAGAACCTTTCAATAACTACATTCGTGTAAAAAGTGCATGCAGGTCCCTATCCGTTGTACAAAATGTCGTTATACACGAGTGTCTCCGGGCCGCTAGTCGCGTGTTTGGTGACTATGTGCCGGAGGCGATTTTGTTGTTTTTCATTTATGAGCCTCTGTCAGTGGAACTGTCCCAATCTATTTTAGCTTCCTATTTTTCTATCCTGTAACTGGATAGCTACCCGACCTTACATTCCTGGTATTCAGAAGGTTGCGGGTTTTGAGACCGTCTTTACTCAGAGTAATCGTTTCTGGTGCCATTCTAGGCTGTGCCTCCGGGACAGTTCTGGTGAGTGTTAGGATCGTATCCCGGTGCGGTCAGTGAGGTCCGAAGGCTATTTCTTGGCCTTCTTTCCACGTCTGCCAGCGGGATCATTTCCTTTTCTTTTAGTAGTGTGCCTGCCTGTACGTGTAGGTGTGGGAGCTTGGCGTGTATGATATGCCTTCATACGGCGGGCGTGAATAGTGTCTTTAATGAGTTTTTTCCCATGGCGCACGCTGACTATATAACTTAGGTCAGATACTTTCCTGCAGACTTTGAAGGGACCTGACCAGCGTGGCAGGAGGAACTCGGACACGTTTTTCTTACGGGCAGAATTGGAAACCATAACCAATTGCCCGGGTGTGTATTCCACGGTCTTCCTATGCCGATCGTACCGCTCTTTCTGTTTCTGCTGCGCCGCGGCTATGTTCTTTCTAGCGTTCATTCGCGCTATCTGTAAGTGCTCTAGCCGGGCAGCATTGTCCGTGTAAGTGTCCTGTGGGATACATATATTATCTATGGGACTTCTGGGTGTGTACCCGTGCAGTAGGAAGTGTGGAGAGTGTTTCGTAGCCGTGGATATAGAGGTATTATAACTAAAAGTGATGGACTGCAGGTATTCATCCCAGTCTGTTCCTGCGTCCTCTGTAAATTTAGCCAGCGCTATTCAGAGTATTTTATTCATACTCTCCGTGAGTCCGTTGGTTTGCGGGGAAAAACTCGTGGTAGTGTATGCCTTAATCCTGAGTATCTCCAGAAACTGTTGGAGCACTCTCGAGGTGAAAATAGTACCTCTGTCGGATAATAAGGTTTGGAATAGGCCGTATCGTGTAACTATATCAAATAGGAATTCGGCTATGCTGTTCGTGTCTGCTTTGGGAACAGCCTTTGTAATCATGTATCGTGTGAGATACTCGGTGGCCACCAGGATATATTTATTACCTTTCTGACTTGTCGTAATGGGGCCTTTCACATCTATCCCGACTCTGTGAAATAACTCTCCCACGGGAATTGGGTTGAGTAGTCCATGAGGCTTGCCAGGTCTTGTTTTGAATCGTTGGCAAGTGTGACATGTCTTTACAAAGGTATCTATGTCGGCCTTCATGTTTACCCAATAGTACTTGTCACGGATTCTAAGGTATGTTTTATGCGTACCTAAGTGGGCCCCTGCCAGTGGGCTATTGTGGTGTCCGATCATGATATTTTCTCTCAATGATTCCGGAACCGCTATAGGTGCGTTATCGTGCGTGGCCGTGGGCTTAAATTTCAGTACCCCGTCTTTGTCTAGGAAAAATCGCCTAGATAGCCGTGCTGTCTTGGAGTCCACTTTATCCAAGTTTTCTAGTGCCAATAGAATCTGTTTCAAGTACGGATCACTTTCTTGCTCCTGTTTGATGTTAATCACTGTCAGGGCAAAAGTGGGCATGTCGTCCCAGTCGTGGTCCTTACTGTCATCCGGGGGATCGGCTACTGGCAGCCTAGACAACCCATCTGCGTCTAGGTGTGTAGCGCCTTTCTTGTGTTTGACCACGAAGTCATATTTATACAGGCGGAATGTAAACCTGTTGAGCCGCGAATTTGTATTTTTAAATTTGTCCCAAAAAAGCAAGCTCGCGTGGTCAGTCACTACCGTGAACTTGATACCGTAGAGGTATACTCTGAAATAGTTCACTCCCCACGAAAATGCCAGCATTTCCCGCTCTGTGGCAGAGTATCTATTCTCAACGGCCGTTAGCTTCCTGCTAGCGAAAGCGACGGGCCGTATGCGCCCTTCTGCGTCTTCCTGCAATAGGGCCGCACCCAGCCCGTACAGGCTGGCATCCACGTGTAAAAATGTGGGCCTATCACTGTGGAAGTGTTGCAGTAATGGTGGTGAAGTCAATAGTTGCTTCAATGTGTTGAAGGCATCTATGTGCTCCTGTTTAATGCTGAAGGGCGTCTTTTCCCGTGTGAGTTCAGTTAAGGGGTGGGCGATGTGCGCAAACCTGTAGATATACTTGCGGTAATACGAGGCCAGGCCAATAAAACTGCGCAATTGTTTCAAATTTGTGGGTACTGGGATGCCCGTTATTGCGTCAGTTTTCGCTGGGTCGGGAATAATGCCCTCTCTATTTACAATGTGGCCCAATATGTTAATCTGTTGTCTAGCAAATTGGCATTTCGCAGGTTTAAGTCTTAACTTGGCCTCTCTGATCCTTGCGAAGGCCTCCTCCAAATGTATGATATGTTCCTCGAAGGTGTTGGAAAAAACTGTTATGTCGTCCACGTATACTAATACGGAACGCCACTTAAGCCCTGAAAATGTCTTATCCACCAGCTTTTGGAAGGTTTGGCTGGCGTTACGGAGGCCCATGGGTAACCTTGTGTAGGTATATAGCCCGTTCTCTGTAACGAACGCCAGCTTGTGCCTATCTGGTTCATAGACGGGGATTGAATAGAATCCACTATAGCAATCCATCGAACTGAACCAGCTAGCTCCGCCAAGGGCGTCCAAATAGGTGTCTGCCCTTGGTAGTGGATAACTATCATTTTCGACTAACTTATTGAGCCTCCTGTAGTCAGTACAAAATCTGTGCGATCCGTCCCGTTTTTTGGTCAGCAGAACCGGCGAGCTGTAGTTTGAAATAACGGGAACAATGACCCCTGCCTCGAGCATCTTTGAGATCTGAGCGTCGATGGCGTGTCTCTCCTTCTGGCTCACTCTGAAGGGAGGCTGGTGTACTGGCCGGTCACTAGTGAGTGTGACATGGTGTTCAATGAGGTCTGTCACAGCGAGATCCTTCATTGAATGGGCAAAAATATCCCTGTTGGTCTCCAGGAGCTCCGTGAGCCTTTCATTTTGCTCCGGAGTTAGGTCCTGCCTGTGGTTCTGGTTGGCCGCCTTATCTGTTTGTGTGTCTGTGTGCTGGCTGATAGTATGTAGTGCAGAGGCCTGGTGCTCGTGATTTTCTCGCTCCGCTCGAATCCCATCTGTGTTCCTGGTGTATTTCATGGGATGTGTGGTGAGCCTCTGGTCGTGCTTTAAAAGCCTCTGACCGCTAGCGTAATTTATGCTAGCCTCATATCTAGCGAGAAAATCCATGCCAATTATGGCTGACGCAGAAAGATGTTCTATAACGAACATGGGATGCGTTGTGGCAAAATAGTCTATCCTAAGATGTATGTTTGCCACGCGTTTTCTAGCTTCTGAGCATTGGCCGCTACCAGCCGGATGTCACCCGTGACACCGTGTATTTGGGCTTCGGTAACGTGTCTCCTATTAACACAACTTACTGCTGCCCCGGTGTCAGTTAGGGCCTGCACTCTGTGGCCATTTATGGTGGCGCGTATCGTGAGGGCCGATACTTGAAATCCACTGCCCTGCACCGATGTGTTATGTAAGATGTATGTAGTTGTTGTTGTTGTTGTTACCAGAGCGACATGTGTACTGGGAAGGCATGGAGCGGGCCGCTTATCGTATCGGGCACGCTTAGCCTCTAGGCCTGCTTCCTGTCCCGAGTGCTTTGCCTCAGTCAGCAAAGTGCGCTCATCCAATACGTCGCCAGCTCTCTTAATCGGACTTGCTGTTAGAATAGAAGTTTGCTGGCGAACGTTTAACGTATTAATCGCTCCCAGCCTTCGTGTAGTTGTGTTGTTGTTGTTTCCTTCCTCTCGGGAAGGTGTGTCTGCGAACGTGACCCTGAGCTTGCCCTTGTTACCCCGTTTCTTGTTCCAGGCGGTCGCGAGTTCGACTCCTGTGGCTGGCTTCCCAGTGCCGAGCGAGCTCGCGTCCTGCGCCTGCGTGTGGTCAATTCCTACCCTGCGTTGTGATGTAGGGGGTATGGACTTCTGTTTGGGGGGTGTGGGTGTGTTCTCAGGCTGTTGGCGCGTAATTATGAGGGGTGTATAATGTCCCGCCCTAGGGTTCCCTGTAAAAAGAACATGCAGGTCCCTGTCGAATCCTGCAGTGGAAAATAGCGGGGGCGAGTGCACGTCAGTGTATACATGGATATTGGTTCGAAGCACCTTGCCGAGAGCGGTCACCTCTACGGCACTGGCATAGGTGCCGTCTCTACCCATGTATTTTTTGTAATCCTCCCCGGTCTGGAATGGGTTTTCCCGCTCGTCCGACACAAAGTCTCGGTACTCTTTCCAGTTGGCCAGGATATGCTTGACCGTTTCCTGCCTGTATTCCTTATGATGGTCCTCGCTATGCCGAACCAGGAAGCTAATAGTCCTAAACAGGCAGTTGCCGTCTCCTTGTACGGGGTGTGTCTGGAAACGGCCCGGGGGCGGATTGTCAGCCTTAGCTTTAGCTGGCTGCTTCTTCCCCTTACTCTTGCGAATTTGCTTGGGGGAAGGGCCTTTCTGTTGTTGTGTTGGGGGAGGAACATCAGCTGCTTCATCCGCTAGCCGACCCTCCCCGTCTAGGCGTTTTTTTGAAACGTAGGTGTACGCCTGCCTGTAATGTATGTGCGCCCCCCCCCCCCCCTCGGGGTGGCTGCGCCAGCTCCCCGCCTGCGGTGTGTGGCTAGGCGTAGGGAGTATTGCCCCCCTGTCTGTCCTGTGGGGTGTCTCATCCCTGAACTCCCTCGGGTATTCGTCGGGGAGGGGGTAGTGTTCCGGGCCCTTCGTGTGTTTATCTACATTGTCCCGTCCACTTGTGCGTTTTCTTCCCTGTCTGTTATTGCCCGGGGGTCTGTTTTCCTGTTTCCGCCAGGGTGGGGTGTATGTCTGATGCTGGGGGAGCGGGTTTTCCCGTCGGTTCCCCTTTTCCCTGTACTGGGCAGCTGCATACTCCTGTCTGGTCGGGGGTGGGTTTCCTCGCCTGTCCCTATTTCCCCTGTACTGTGGGGGTGCATAGCTTTGTCTGCGCGGGGGCGGGTTCTCCCGATATTCCCTGTTTCCCATGTACTGCGGGGCTGCACAGCCTTGTCTGCGTGGGGGTGAGTTTTCCCGGTACTCCCTGTCTGCCCTGTATTGTGGGACAGCGTAGGACTGCCTACTTGGTGGCGGGCTGTTTCGTCGGGGATGTCGTGCTCGTACTCCTCAGGGTAGTACTCCTGTGTGTACGGGGATGGTGATCGCCGTGAGGGGTGTGTCTGCTCTGTGTCCGTGTACGATATCGGTAAATACCGAGGAGGGTAGTGTGGCCTATCCTGTGGGGGAGGTGTTGTTGTTCGCTGTGGAGGGTAGTAATTTTCTTCCCTCCCGTAGCGTCTCCTCTCTGCGTACCCCCTATCCCTCTCAGGATAATAGCGTTCTTGTGTGTCTTCGTGCTCATCCCTTAGCGGTCTCCCGCCTGCTTGGATGGCAGCTATGGTCAGTTTCTCCATTCTGTCCTCCAATTCATCCATTTTACTGTTGGTGTCGTCTTTTTGTGTTTGGAAGTGCAGATCCACGGCTTTTTCCGTAGCCTTTTCCGTGATCTTTCTTCCCTCCTCTATGGTCTTTATGTTATTTAACATATGTTGGACCGTGGGGTTGTTCACTATGCACAGCTTTTCCACTATGGCTGGTCTGAGGCCCTGCATTAACAGCTTGACTTTCTGTTTATTTGTCATGGCTGCATTGTACTTGTCGCACATTATCAATTTTACATTGATGTATGCCTGGGCGCTTTCTTTGGGTCCCTGTGACCTCTGTCGAATTTGGTCGTAGAGGTCGTCATCGTCTGGTATGAGCTGGAATTCACTCTTCAACAGAAAAGCGGTTTCCTCCCATGTGGCAGCTTCTAGTGTGTCCTCATGGAGCTCATACCATGTCATGGCCGCCTTTGTGAGGTATGCAGGAAGGAGCCGTTTCCTAACTTCCTCGCTCCAACCATTGATCCGGGCCGTTCTATTGAAGGCCTTGAGGTATTCCTCGGGATCCTGGCCTTCCCCCGTGAACTTTGTGGGGTGGATCATGGGGTACTCAGTGTGTCTGTTCATTTCGTTCTCGGCTGTGTCTCGTTGGCTGTGTAGTGATTCTGGTCTGTCTATGTTGTTCGCACCGCTATCGTGTGCCGAGGTGTTCGAATTATTTAGAGGGGAATTAGTCTCGCTACCCGTGTACGACACTTGTGTTACGTTACCAGGTGGCTCGTCACCTGATATGTCTGTACTGATGGATGGTGTGTTGTCGTACTGTGTGGATTTGACTATGTGTACGGTCCTGTCTAAATCCTGTTTTACTGTTTCCAGAATAGTGTGGATGTCAAGAACTGCTTCTGTCGTATGATTATTGGACTTGATAGTGTCTGTCTCTAGTAGCTCTGTAATGCGCTCGAGCAGATAACTGGCTTTCTGCTCTGTGATTTGCAGTTGCTGCAACAATAGGGGATGGAGTGTTGGCAGGCAATCTACTTCACTAGCGCTGGATACTGGTGACTCTTGTGTGTGTTCACTGGCCTGGGATCGTGTAAAATGTATAACTTGTGCTGCGGCGGTAGGGTGTTGAGCACGGATCTGTGATGTTTTGAATTCAAGGTCCCTGAGAAGTTGTACTGCGGTCTGGACAGTTATCAAGTCACCGTTCTTAATTTTTAGTTTCGGCAGGAGTGGAGTCGTACTAGCCGACAAATGGTGCGCAAAGTCTCTTAGTGTAGTTCTAAATGTGGACATCTAATTTCCACCGAGTTTACACTATGGGGCGAATGGGGGTTGGTGTAATAATACAAACTCCTATATAAAAAAAATGTGTGACGTAATATGAGGTCAAAAAAATTTTTTTTTCAGTCTCGCTTGGCTATGTGCGGTACGGGCCGTTTTGACCACGAGAACTCGTTGTATGAGTCCTATTTTACTATGCGTGGTACCCGGCCTCCACCATCTGTTTTAGATCCCTTATTGGGGGGGGGGGGGGTTGGATCTAAAACGGAAGAGTTATTGTGCTAATTTAGAAAGAGGTGCCTAAAAGGGGGTAGCTTCCCGTAGTCGGGCAAGCTGACCAGTGTAGAGTGTTGTTTAGTGTTAGGATACTAGGGGGTGCTCCTATAAAAGGTGTAGGTGTATTTTAGGGGATGGAACTTAGTGCCCGGGTCAACGTGCTGGTCGTCCAGCTGGCTGACCAATTATATAACGGATGTGCACGCGTCAGTCTTATGGCTCGTGCTGTCTCTGGTAGTCGGGCCGCTGCGTGAACACAATGCTACCTAAGCTAGCAAGTGTCTGGCTACTGTGCGTCACGTCTAATCGTGACGGAGGAGTCAGGAAGGGAGTTAGGGCGTAAAGAAGCGTGTAAACAGTAATGCAGGTGTAATGTACTGACCAAGTGTTTATTGGTCAGTAATATGGAATTATGAGTCCCTTTTAAGGGATGTAGTGATGTTACAATGTATGTGTACAAACTTGTGGGTAAAGGTTACAAAGTACAGGATTCTGAACACTGCTGACTCACCTGATGATAACAGCGATAGCCTCTGGCCGATGCACTGTAAGACTGGTAATTGAGAGAGGGACTGCCCTAGTTAGAGCCTCCCTTTATAGTCTCCGGCGTTGTGCTGAATAGGTGTCCTAGTTAATTGTGTGTCGCTGTTTGTAGTAGTGATGCAATAATTGGGTAAGCTTTCCAGACTGGCTAGCTGCCCTTGCGTGTTAATAGATGTTGGTCTGGGCTTACAGGATTTGCCAGTTAGGGGTAGTTTGAATAGATGATGGGGGGATGGCCTCCAGGGGGTGCAGACCCCTGGGGGTTGTACAATAGCCTATCCCCTAGTTTGCCCGGTGAAATCTACCTCCGCCTTCCGGCGTGCCGAGAGGATTTTTTTACCTGACGACTGACACTGGGAGAAACTATCGACTAAATAGTCGACTATTTTCAGTCGAAAAGTTACCTGAATTCGCATAGCTCCTAAGTGTGTTGTTTTATTTATTCGACTGAAAGTACTCGCTTCTAGACAGCGTGCAAAGCACAGTAAGCCGTTACCCGCGGAGTTGAGTCGTACCAACAGATGAAAATCAAACTTCTCCATATCCGGCATATTTTTGCAGACGTTAGTTTGGACTACTTGACACTCGTCAACATACAATTGGTCAAAGTTATTTATTTATTTATTTATTTATTTTACTGTGCTTCGAAATGGTGGTTTACGTCGTGTAGAGTGCATGCATTATTTGCAATGTTGCACATTTCATTTAATGCAAAATGTGTCTGAGTCAATTAAATCACTATAACTGAATGGGAGTTCTTAAGTACCGATAAAAATTCGATAGCCAACATTGAAATAATCACACATCCTGTTTTAATCCCACAAAATAAAATAATGCAAAATATTTCCATAGAGTCACTAACAAGTAATGTGTTCACTAATTTAATCCTCTTTAAAATACAGGGTCTTTCATATAAAGTAAGAACGGCAAGCGGCAGTTTGGTTATTCACTGCTACGGTGGCCTTGGCGGAGCTTGTGGCGCGCCATGGCCCCCTGCTGTACTATGGAAAGCGCGCGCATAGTACATACGAGGGCTGTGTTTGTATTTGTTTTTTTCCAAGTTCCAATGGACTGTATAACAAGTAGTTCCGTGAAGAACTATACAGCCTATTTTCATATATCCTGCTCATGTTAATTGTCTCTATCAACATACAAAATTTCAATTTAATTGCTGTAACAGATTCGTAGATATTGAGAACCGTCTAAATATTTCATATGGTCGCCAGGATGGATTTTTATTTTTGTACTATTACATTAAGATTATTGTATACGTGTGGTATTCAAACTTCAATCGCATGATTAGAACACAAGAAGTAAAAACGAGATTTTAAAAGTACGCACAGCAGTCATCTTGTGATTATGCAAACAATTGAAATAAATTACATGCCAGTGGATCAACATTTGTATAAGCATTTAACGTGCAACGTTTCACGGCACTCGGATAGTTAATTCGCGAGAAACGACCATTTAAATATTTATACTTCGTGTCGCCGCCATGTTGGATTTGTGCTCACCAGGTTACTGAAAGTCCTATAGGTGAACATATGTTCATAGTCTCTATGAACATAAAAAAAATCAGTTTGGTTGCTGTAAAAGATTCATAGATATTGAGAACCGTCTAAATATTTCGGAAGCTCGCCATTTAGGATTGTTATATGTATAGGCCATAGAGTTATGTACCATTCAAGGACAATTATTGCCTAGCTTCATTATTCAAACTTTCACTTCGATCGCTTGATTACGACACAAGAATAACAATTTAATTTTAAAATTTCGCACAGCCGCCATCTTGAGGTTATGTAAACAATTGATTTAAATTAGATGGCAGTGCATTACAATCTGCAAAATCATTTACTGTACCACATTTCACTGCGCTCAGAGAGTTAAATCACGAGAAAAGTCTATTAAAATATTTCAAATTCGCTTGGTCGCCATGTTCGTTTTATACTTTACAGGTTTATGAAATATACATAGGTAAACTTGTATAAGTACCCTTTATCACCGTACAAAATTGCATGAAGATATCTGTAATAGTTTCGGAGATATAGAATGTCAGTGAAATAATTCGCACAGCCGCCATTTTGAGGTTACGTAAACAATTGAACTAAATTAGACTCCAGTGCATTACAATGTGTACAAAAATTTTCTGTACCAAGTTTTATTAGGTTTGGATAGTTAAATCGCGAGAAATGTCTATTTAAAAGTCTCAATTTCGCTAGACCGCCATGTTGGTTTTGTAGTTACCAGGTTTTTGAAAGTCTCATAGGTGAACTTCTAGTAGTGCCCTTTATCACCGTACACAATTTCAGGGCGATATCGGTAATAGTTTCGGAGATATTGAATGCTAGTGAAATATTTCGCACAGCCGCCATGTTGGATTGGTGAGACGTAACAAAATTTGAAGGGCACGGTCGAGGTCGGCGGGAATAGTGCTATGAACTTACCGAGTTTCATTGAAATCGCTCCAGCCGTTTAGATTTTATTAGGGACACACACACACACACCTCACACTCACACACACACACGCGCACACACACGGACAAAAGGTGATGTCATAAGCCTATTTTTTTCAAAATTGAAAATAGGCTAAAAATAACAGAATGACATACCAAACTGATTTTACTACTAAATGTTTGCTTGTTTTATTCGTATGTCTCAACATAATCGCCAAAAACGAATGAATCATTTGTTGTATCGTTACACCAGCTTCTCAATGCCCTCGGCAAAATATTCTGCCGCCACTGAGGTGGGTACATCTGGAGAGTCTCCTGAAGTTTTTCCCTTTTTGACGAGGCGTTGCCGCCCAACCATACCTTCAATTCTCGGTGGAAATCATTCACTGCTGGTTTGGACTAAACGGCAGATGGTCCAAAACTTCACACTTCTTTGTAAAAGTCTATCGTAACGTTGGTACATTGTGGACATAAGAATAAAACAAGCAAACATTTAGTAGTAAAATCAGTTTGGTATGTCAATCTGTTATTTTTATAGCCCATCGGAACTTGAGGGGGGGGGGGGGGGAAGAAGATAAAACAGCACTCGTATATACTACGCACGCGCTTTCAATAGTACTGCAGGGGGCCATGACGCGCCACAAGCTCGGTCAAGGTCACCGCGGCAGCGAATAACAAAACTGCCGCTTCGTACTTTATATGAAAGACCCTGTACTAAGAACGTCGAGTTGAAATACGACTTGAACAAGGAAACGGCGGCCTACAGTAAATACACACAAAATAGAGCACTTTAGAACAGTAACGAGAGCGAACATTCAGTGGAGATGTTGGCAACCATGTAAATAAAAAGTTTCTTTAATGCGTGCGCTATCCACGTGCTGAAACAATTGACGACCAGAACTTAAAACTATCCGAGCGCTTTCTACATGGAAAAACAATTGGGATCGTTTGCAAACGACTTGTTTATGTTACGGTGAGTAGTCGTTGAATCCATTCGACTGTTTTTTAAAAGCAGTCAAACAAGTCGATGGTTTTAACTTTTTTCAGTCGACTGCTGCCCATCTCTAGGTTAAAACAATTGACGACCAGAATCAATTTGAGCGTAAACGACCTCCGACTTGCTACCATCCTATTTATTTTGGATCCCAATATAAAATATTTTCTGATTTAATTTTCCTGGAAAATCTATTCTATGTTTGCATCGATCACTACCATCACGCTATGGGGAGAATTTCATAATAGTTTTCTTGTAATTCATTTATCCCGTGGCAAAATAAATGAATGAAATTCAATCATAAAATGAATATAACTCTAATTCATAATTGGAAAGCCAAGTTCAAGCCGTATATTAATTCATGAATGCACCCAATTCTCATTACAAGTTTATATACTGGGTTAAGGTGTTCAAACATAACCTAAATATTGAATGCTTAACATTTCCAATAACATACATATATATTTGGACAACTGGATAGCTATTTCATTGAAAGAATCTACGAACTGTATAAAACTATAGGCTCCTACAGGTGGTATATTGGCTTTCACGGCCGGTGAATTAAAACTCAGCAATTCTTCTAGGTTTGTGCCGTGTCTTGTGCGCATTGACCAGGAATCTAACCCGGACCGCCTTGGTGAGAGGCATACAGCTAGACCGCTGAGCCACCACGCCCCTACACAGTATTTTGAATCGCGGGCTTCCACTTATTGTGAGTATTTTGAATCTACCATACATTTTGTATGCATTTTCAATTTCAATTGCATTTTGTAAGTATTTTGAATTCCAATTGCACTTTGTGAGTATTTTGAATCTGAACCGGCCTTTTTCAATCTAACTTGCATTGTGTATTTTCAATTGCAATTTGTAAATACTTTGAACCTCAATTGCATTTTGTACGTACAGTATTTTCAATTTAAATTGCTTTTTGTAAGTATTTTGAATTTCAATTGAATTTTGTGAGTATTTCGAATCTACATTGCATTTTGTGAGTATTTTGAACCTAAACTACATTTTGTGAGTTATTTTTTCAATTTGAGTCCCATTTTGTAAGTATTTTCAGTCCAGCTTAATTCTCGTTATGGTTTCCATTTCATTGTCAAATTCGCTATCACCCAGACCATTAGGGGCCGATAACCTAGATGTTAGGCCCCTGTCTAAGGTACTCTTTAGCAGCGCCATCCAACGGAGAATCTGAAACCTCATTGAGTTACAGATTTAATTAGTTTTGTTTTGTAATCACCAAATATGACATAAGAGGTCTTTTACTAATCGATATCGTGCAACTATAAGTGCCGTAGATTTTACCCGTACTTCCTCGTCGGGGAATCGAACCCGCGATATTGTGAGCCTCTGATCCACTGTGTCCTTTACGTTATACGTTCGGTAATCTGGAATATTTTGCAAGAAACGAATTCTAAAAATTGATATTAAAAATATGTTTATTGCAGCAAAATTGCCATACAAATTAACATAAACACTAATAACAACAAAACTTGATCAATGATACATATAGTATACTTCTGTACATGATATCTGTCACATAACTCTCCACAGAGACGACATTTACAGGTCACGCATGGGTCATGGAATCTCTCTGTCCGCCATAACTTATGGTGGAATCCATGCACCGCGAGCCTTGTGACAAGATATCTAAGATGGTAATTCGCCTCCTTCCAATCCTTTCTATTATGGTGGAAAAAGTATAGATACTCGAGTTTAGACATCAATAAAACCGTTACCCGTAATCTTACATAAAAACAATCTACACCAAACGTTTCCTTACTTTAATCTGCATTTAGCTATGCAGAGTTAACATTTGTATTGTAACCCATTAAAATTTTATAGTTGATTGAACAAAAAAAGTGCCGTCCTTTTTACCAAGTCCAAGTCATTTAGAAAGAGCATTACATTAAAAGTATTAATCAGATCGTAATGAAACTTTAATACGTCTTGTTAAAACTTATTGTTAACATATATACAGAGTTTTAATGTGATCTGATGGTTCTGAAAATAGTTGATGTTCATCACTTGTAGATAAAACGTAGTTTTTCGTTTAGCCTTGCATTGCTATGAGCCATATGTCATACTGCTACGACCACCCAGGCCCGAGAAAAAGTTGGTTTACAAAATTAAATGCAACTATTTTCAGAACCGTAAGATCACATTAAAATTATGTATACACATTAACAATAAGTTCCTCCAAGACGTATTAAAGTTTCATTACGATCTGATTAATATGTTTAATGTAATGATATTTCTAAGTGAGGCACTTTTTTGTTCTAACAGCTATAAAACACAGAATAAAACAAGAAGTTCCGTGAAGAACTATACATCCTACTTTTCATGCCAATGATTCTTCTACAGTATATGAACCTATCTAGAATAATGACGAAATTAAGTTGTTAATATCGAAATATCTAATTAGTTCCAAATATACCTGGTATAATGTAGCCTAATAGAGCACTACAGTTGGCAGCCCTGGTGACTGAATATATTCTTAGTTCCATCTCTTAAGGTACAGAATACAAAATTTGGTTGAAGTCCAATGGACGTTACATGCAGTTAAACACTGGATCTATCAGCACGCGTAAAAGCATGTTGCCAACAATACCATGCGTGTACTGGTCAGAAATAATCTGAAATATTATGATATCTTGTTGTGCCAATTTTGGATGAAATCCATTTGTTAGTATAGAAGTCACATGTATTTTAAAATTGGACATATCAGCAGGCATAGAATCATGTTGGCAGCACTGCCTTGTATTAATTACTCCAAATTAATCTAGAATGTCAGGTGCTATACCTGTGCAAAGTATAGAGCTGTTGGCTTGCATACTTTCTGATATATTGATAATAGGGTAAAAAGAATATAGACAGCATTTATTAACAATTGGCAGCCCTGATTCCTCTTATCAATACTTATAGTCATATCTGTTATGGTACACATTGCACATACGAAATTTGGTTGAAATCCAACTGATAGTATAGAAGTTACATGTATTTAAAAATTGGTACTATCAGCAGGCTTATAATGATGTTGGTAGAACTGACGTATATAAGTTACTCCAAATTAACCTAAAATGTCAGAATATACGTGTGCATAGTTTAAAGCTGTTGGCTTGCATACTTTCTGATATATTGGTATTTGGATTTAAAAAAATAGAGAGAGCAATTATTAACAGTTGGCAGCCCTGGTGGCTCTTAAGAATACGCACAGTCATATCTGTTTATGTACAGATATTACATACAAAATTTGGTTAAAATCCAGTTGATAGTGTAGAAGTTATATGCATTTAAACATTGGACATATCAGAAGGCTTAAAATTATTTTGGCAACACTGTCATGGTTGGCCTCCTGGAAATTAAACTGAAATAGTATTATCTACATGTGTGCCAATTTTGGAATAGTTCCCATGCATACCTTACAAGATATCCAACATGGAGCTCAAATTTCTAGTGCGTTTTTTCAGCAGTTGGTAGCACTGACATCATTTTCAAATATGTACGTGAGCTATTCCGGTGCACATCTTTACTCATACTAAATTTGATTTTGATTGCTGCAGCCGTTTAGGAGTTGATAGGGGGGGACACACACACAGCCAGACAGATAGACAGACAGACACACATTTTCCCGGATCGATCTCATAAGTCTACTTTTTCCTCATTTTTGCAAAATGTGAAAAGTAGGCTAATAAGGAAAAGTTTAGTGTAGATTGTTTTATGTAAGACTACGGGTAACGGTTTTATTGACGTCTTAACTCGAGTATCTATACTTTTTTCCCCGACAGTAGTCATAGCATTTGTACTGTAGAAATCTTAGATCATAAATAGAATAGATGGCTGATGATGTCACATTGGTGAAACCAACATCTCGATCAGCTGACTAAAGGGAACTGCCGGGAACTGCGGATAGTTTGGAGCACTGAAATACTACACGTGATGATAGAATTGGGCTATCCTATTCATTACCGTACTAAGCCAGAATGGTGTATTACTGTACAGCGTATGGATGTAAGGAGACATTTAGAAAAGGATCGGGCATTTCTTTCCATAGATAAGCCTAAAATTCATTGTAAAATAACGCTAAAATTCTTGACTTCACTACTTGCATTTCTTTACGTTTCTTCAACTCCGAAACATGAAAGAAAAATAATTTAACATTTAAATTTATTACAAATTATTAAAATTTACCCTATCCCTTATTCCACTGAACAGGCCTATGAAGCAAAATTAGGACCACCACAACATCAAAGAACCTTCCTTTTCAATCAATAATCATGTTCAGAGTAAAATTGCAGATTATGCTACTTATGTGACGATGTAGTCTTCGATAATAAATACGCTGAGGTAATATTTGTCATCTTATTAAACGAATGCACAGTGCGCTTGGTTGAGGAAATTTTCAAATTCTTCTGAAAATGTATGCAGCCCTAAATTAGTCAATTCTTCGTAGAATTTGAAAGTTCTGGGTTATTTTTTCGAAGGTTTTTATGATTCATGGAGACTTTAAAAGGAAACAGTTCATTGCTTGTAACGTTTTCCTTTGTAGCAAGTGTAATCCATAGTTGTTGAAAAAACAACGCTTACTAATTCAACAGACTTCCTTATTTCCATTTGCCCATGTTTTGTTCACTTTCATAAAATACTGAAGTGGAAGCTAACGCTGAATAAGAGCTAATCGTACGATAAAATTTTGTAAAGTATTGTACTGAAATTAGCCAAAATACATTTTCTAATGATGAAAAATAAATTAGGAAATGATGTAGTAATAGGCCTAGATCGAACTTGATTGGAGGTCTTGGGCGTACAATCAAGAATGACCAGCTCACAATCACAATTCTGTTCAAAAATCAGTAGGCCTAATTCAGAGTTGGATTTGTTATTAATTATTTACAAGAGGGGATCCTGGATGTATGAATATTACGGAACACGACAGCCACTCTTTACACAAACACAATTCTGTTCAAAAATCAGTAGGCCTAATTCAGAATTGGATTTGTTATTAATTATTTACAAGAGGGGATCCTGTATGTATGAATATTATGGAACACAACAGCCACTTTTAACACCAAATATGTTACATTCTTAACCTTTGCTACCTTCCGGTACGTAAAGAAACATGCGATGCTTTTCCCAATGTCGTATAAATTATGAAAATATGTGTTTAAACCCTCATTAAAAATCATTTTCCCACCTTCTCATATCACCTTCCATTACGAGTTCCTCTGTTTTCCCTTTAGTCAGCTGATCGAGATGTTGGTTTCACGTCACAGTACAGGCGCAGTGTGGCAATGCGCACTCTATTGTATTTATGCTCGAAGGTAGAAATCGACCCAGATTTCTCGTTTTTTGTTGTTGTTTTTTTTTCTTGGTGTTCAAGTACCACTTCTTCATAAGCTGGCGTGAATGGTAGCAGTATTTTCAATCGTAGATCTTCAAGCAGCATTGTTTCATTCGTCATCTCGTAAACCAGTCTGGATGGCGTATATTTAGAAAGGCAAAGTGCTCGCTTCAGGAACGTCGCTTTAATTTTCTCAATGACTTTTAAATTATTTCTTGTAAGGTACTGCCAAATTACTTGTATACCATAAGTGATTATTGGTACAATTTTGGTATTAAAAAGCTTCATCGCAGTTTGGATTGACATCTTGGAGAGGTGTTGAATGTCCTTCATGGGCAGCACAGATTTTAAGCCATTGTCCTTCACATGCGCCGTATAGGTGGTTCATTGGGTATTTGACATTATGGCTAAACGCTCCTGCATAGAGAGCAGCAGATTCGGGTTCGGATCCCGAATGCAGTCAAATCTTCTATCTCAGCAGATATGACCACTCCAAGGAGAGCTAAGTCCTATTCTTTGTTTCGACTGTTCGGTGGATCGAGTAACAGCCACGTTACTTCCAATGGCAGCGTTAGGTTGTGTGGCTTGTTGGTCATGTTGAGAATGTCAAACCCCACGGAAGCCTTGTTTAGTATGATATACAGTGCTCTCTCGGTAATCCGGCAGATATCGGACCAGAGCACTGGTGGATTACCGGAAACGCCGGATTACTGGAAAATATTGAGAAAAACGCAGATATCATTTGAAAATCAGTTTTAATTACATTGTACTATACAAAGTAAAAAAGTACAAAAATACATCATACAACTCACGTTATTCCTTGGAAGTAGACGGCTGGAAATATGCATCAACTGTATTTTGCTTACCACGTTCTTGTAAAAACCAAGCATAGAGGCTATCGTCAACTTTTGGATTTTCACCAGTTTTCAATGTCTGTTGTTTACTTTTTCAATTTTAATTCGTCTTAAAAAACGACTTTATTTTATCACTGTTTTTTCTTATGTCGAGAACTGTAGCTCGACCAACACCGTATTCGTTAGCAACACTAGTTAACGTTTCGCCCTTTTCAATAATAATGTTATTGGTTTTACGTCACTTTTCAAGCCGCTTTATGATTTCATTTTTATCTAACAAAGATAGAGTTTAATGTTTACGTTTTTTCTGCACGGATGCCATCTTCAACACAACAATATTACAGTACAACTGTCCTACACTAAGCACCTGAGGGAGGCGTGCGTGAGTCATCGCTCTTGGCGCCAATGCATTGTTTACTCAGACACTAGTCTTATCGCTGCGTGGGAAGCATTGTACAGTATTGGGGACGCATTATCAAATCAGGTGTTGAGCTCGTACTCGAATACAAAACGCCGGATTACTCGGAGCGCCGGAGAGCTGAGAAGGAGTACTGTACTAGGAACGCTAGTTCCACTCGCTATTGCAAGCTTCCGCATGTCTCCCTCCAAGCAGGGGCGTATATACAACTTTTTCGGGGGGAGGGGGGGGGCTGATTATTCTGGAAAATTGTGAGTATTCTCAGGGGATTGTCACCGCAAAATACCCAGGAATATCAACCAATAACTTAAAGCATATAACTTTGTGTAGTTATGTTAGATAAGAGTTAATTGTAAAATTCTAAATTTATATAGTCTACATATCGTTGCAATACAAATAAAATGTTTTCTATTATGGCCTATGGAGTATGAATGGCAAATATCTAAATATTTGTCAATTTACTAAGCAGAAAGGTAAACAGGTCCCTTTTTCTGTTTTATTTTTTGCAAATTGATAATTCATTTCTCAAAAGTACCGTACTTTGGAATTCTCAGTTTTGCCGTTCCAACCCTCAGACCAGAATTAAAATTTCTTGGCAGAGTCAGGAATCGAATTCAGACCTCCGGGGCGGCAGTAAAGAATGCTAGCCGCTACACCACAAGATAGTCTAATTTCAATCTTAATATTCTTTATGTTCGACCCTCACTATTATGTGTCAGAAAACTGTATCATAATGATGGTCATTATAACACTCTTTTTCATTATGATACAGTTTCTCCAGCCAATCAGAGCTCGTTCATTGACCAATTAGGTAACGATACCTT
The DNA here is from genome assembly GCA_946902985.2 of Meconema thalassinum. Taxonomy (NCBI): domain Eukaryota; kingdom Metazoa; phylum Arthropoda; class Insecta; order Orthoptera; family Tettigoniidae; genus Meconema; species Meconema thalassinum. The sequence continues at coordinate 501,868,463 of OX336393.1, read as the reverse complement.
CGCGCATGCGCTCAAAATCCAACATGTCGGACATAAACACAACATCGAACTATAATAAATTACCGACATGGAATACACACCGTCCATATGTTCGCGTAAATAAACTGGCGAATATGAGACAACAAATAGCACTGTACCTTAATATAATTTCTACACAGCGCATTGTCTTGAAACAACTCCAGTGACAATATTACTGAGGGGCGGCAGATGTAAACATATGGCCTGCATATGGCATTGCAAGCACACAGAGCGCATGCGTCGGTCGTCCAGAGATCTTGAAAGACAGCGATATAACACCCAACGCTCGCTCTGCGACAATTCAAGTAGCTGACCCTCAACAGATATTTATGAATATTTATGTTAAAACATATAATAAAGTTATAATTATCGTCGAACATAAACAGTCGTATGCAACTCGCCTATAATGGTAATTAAGACACTCGTATGGAAATTATAAAACTCGCGTACGCTCGTTTTATAAAAATACTCGTGTCTTAATTATAGCCATTATAGGCTCGTTGCATAATGTACTATTATAACTTAGCCAACCGGGTGAGTTAGCCGTGGTCGTTACGGCATGACTGCTGGCAGTCACTGACATCCGGGAGGCGAGAAGGTTCGAATCCCCCCCTCCAGCAACCTTGAAGATGGTCTTCTGTGGTTTCCCATCTTCCTTCCAGGCAAATGCCGGGGTTGGTCCCTAACTATAGGCCACAGCCGCTACCTTCCAACTCCTCGTCCTTACATTCCAACTTCCCTCCCCAACGGTACTTGTAGCTCACTCATTGGGTGTCCGTCCCGAAGCAGCTACAAAACTGGCGAGCCGAACATGTCGTCGGTCACTCCCGGCACTAAAAGCCATACGCTAAAAAAAAGTTAAGTTTAAGGTACAATCAAATTTTCAATTATTTTATGCTTTTACCAAAGCAACACATTCTTATTGTTATTGGCTTTTTTCGGGGGTGCTGAAGGCCCCACAGATCCCCCCCCCCCATATAAATACGCCCCTGCATCCAAGGGTACTCAAGCTCAAGTCTCCCTGAGGAAAGAGAATCTATATAAGTCAGCCATTCACACTCCAGCTTGCTGGCCGCCAGGACAGTTAACCAGTTGCTGGATTATGTATTGCGTTGCCGACAGCACAATCGCGCTGGATTAAAAGTACGTTCAGCAAGCCACTTGCCGTTCGCCCTGATGGGATATGTGTCGAGGCGGCCAGCGGAGCATCCAGCCGCATACGTGTGTGACAAAGTAATCGGTTATTATTATTTATTTATTTATTTATTTATTTATTTATTTATCGTATGGCTCTTAGTGCCGGGAGTGTCCGAGGACATGTTCGGTTCGCCAGAGTCTGTAGCTGCTTCAAGCGGACACCACTAAGGTGAGCTACAAGTTCCGTTCAATTTCAAGTAGTTCTAACTTTCGCTACCAGATATCAATGATACCTACTGTAGTAGTGAACGTTGGAAATTTAATAGAGCGTTACAACGAAATCTAACCTAGAAATTTAGCTCCACACAAGTTTAGTCTGTGGAAGGATCTTCTAAATGCCATAAATCTATGACAAAGAACCGCCGGTTTTACTTTCCCTCCAAAAGAAAGAATACTGATGGATTTTAACGCTCTTAAAAAATCCGACGACGTCGGCCGGATTTGAACCCGTGACCTTGGGCATAGAAGCTCAGCACGCTACCAACTAAGCCACCGAGGCCGCCGATGGAATACAAAAGGAGCCTCATATATGAGTTCTATGTGGCCAGTAACCACACAATCTATGGGACCCAACACAACAGTGTGTGACCACCAGATGAAAAACGAATATTTGGGATTGAAAGGGTTAATCACATTTAAATTGTTTTTCAGCTTTTGGGTGCAATCGTGTTGACCGACTAAAAACCATTAGTTTCGATTACTAAGGCAACACACCCACCGTGATAATGAAACGCATTGTTATTCTCAACAAAAGGCAAGGTGAAAGTCGGAAACCAGGTAACAGAGAGCTTCGACGTAATTACAGCACTGAGACGAAGGGATGGAATGTCACCGATATTGTACAACCTGGCACTCGAAAAGGTGATGAGGGAAACCTTCCATGACAACTTCCAAGGAATCCAAGTAGAAAGCGAGAAGATCACACATCTTACATACGCTGACGACGTGGCCCTCTTATCCAGATCAAAGGAAGAACTGCCACAGGTGACTAAAGTCATGGAGGCTGAAGCAAGCAAGATAGGTCTGCAGGTAAATGAGTCGAAAACAGATTACCTGGTGATGAGCCGAAATTCAAGGGAACTATGGGAGCCATTGATAGTTGGGACAAAATCCTACCGGAGAGTTCATGATTGTAAGTACCTAGACGTTATTTTTGTAGAGGTTGCATCATATCAGGCAGAGATTAAAGCGAGGATCTTAGCCAGAAACCGCTCCTACTACAGTCTCAGTCATTTTCATAAATCCCGCAGCCTATCGAGAAAGTTCAAACTCCAACTAGACAAGACACTAATTCAGCCTGTAGTGCTGTATGGAAGCGAGACCTGGAGTACTCGGAAAAAGGGATTTGAATAATCTCCTTGTTTTTGAGCGGAAAGTTTTGAAGAAGATCTTTGGTCCCGTTCAAGATGAGGACACTGGTGAATGGCGTACACGGTACAATCGAGAGCTGGATGCAGTGTATAAGACCTCAAACATCGTAGCACTAATGCGAAGCAAACGTGTGGCATGGGCAAGCCATGTCAATAGGATGGATGGACACATGCCGATGGCCTCTGAAACTGCTCAATTTTGTTCCTCATAGAAGAATACCACTGAGTAGGCCAAGGAAAATATGGAAGGACGGAATCCGTGAAAACCTGCGACAGATTGGAATAGAGGATGACTGGAAACAGAGAGCAGTGGAGGAGAACCCTTGTAGCAGCGCGCCGTCCCCTGGGCCTGATCGCGTGAAGTAAGTATCAGTCTATTGTTATTCTTAACGACTTCACTCATTAAAAAAGTATGTAGTAGATTGAAGTCTGAAATTAGTGGTATAACGAGTTATAAGGTAGGATTATTTATACCTAAACAAAATAAAGAATACTGGCATGCTTGTGGGTGCGCTTTGAACCCTTCCAGTGTCACTGAAATACAGCATGTTGAACTATTCTCTGAGTGTGCTTTAAGAAAATGTTTAAGACCTGTTTACTTATATTTCTTCTTTAATATTGTTTATAAAAGAGAACATAATAATATGAATCAGTTCCGGGAAACCAAGGAATTAGATCGCGGAAAGCAGGCATACATTTGAGTACTGCACTTGCATCTGCATCACCACTGCTCTCATTTCCATCATTCATTGTCACTTGATGATAAACCCTGAATCTCTTCAAAACTGTCTTCATTAGCACTGTCTGACTTGTCTAAATATCTTGAAATTGTAGCCACATTTTTATAGTAGGAGCCCTACATTTCGCTGCTTACGCCGTACATCAGCTAATACTGTCAAACTCAAGTATGGATCATACTAATCCTGAAAAATGTAAATTAAATGGTTCACGTATTCAATTCTGGTTCCAGTTGCGTTCATAAAGGTTGCTGCCACCTATCGTAATTAAATGTAAACGTACGATAGCCAGCGGAATATTCGGTACGTGACCCGGGGAATTATGTTGCGGGATATATCGTAAACGACACGCAAGGTTAAGGTATTAGCGCTGAATATTCCGGAAAGGACACGGAAAAGGTTAAATCGTTATCATCTACTTGAGACCAGTACGAGCAGATTATGTCAATGGAATGAACGATTTCCCTGTTGTAACCTTACACAACACGGCACAGTACCCTATGACCGGGCCATGCTGGTTAGTTCTGGATACCACGGTACAGAGGTTCCAAACCGCACTACATTTACATCAGCGAGACAGTTGGGAACGGTTTGACCGACTTCAATCCCTCTCGTAACGCCATGATAGGCTATCCGCTTGCCCGTCCTTAAGGTTCAGTGGGTTACCCTAGAACCACAGTGTAGGGTCACCCACGACCCGGCCATTTTATGATCTCTTCTGCGCAAGCGCCAAATGCCGTTAGCTTGTTGCTATTTCATCTACCTTCAATGTTGGAATAATTGTTGATGTGACTACATTGTTCAAGCGTTTGGAATATTTTGTTGCTGAGTATTGTTATATTAGGGTCACACACGACACCACGGTGTGGTTTGTGTAACAACACTTTCTACAAGGTACATTGCTTTATCCTAATCTAGTTAATCTAGTTGTGAAAACACTGTAAACCCTTGTAACCTAGATACCAAGATGTAAGGGCAAACAAAGTGTGTGATTTGTTCTTGCAGTCTGTGTTCAGAACACTGACAAGTAATCTGAAGAGAGTGAAAAGATGTCAGGGCCTAGGTTTTCGCAGATGGTTGAAATGAACAACTGTGTGCTATTTGTTGTTAGTTCATAAAGCGACGGTTTAAAGCATGTTCCTGTATGCATTAGAATAGTGATAATCATATATATTATTTAAGTAGTATTGATCACTCCTACGGCGCTCACAAGCGACCGATCGTGAAAAATGAGCGTTCAAATGAAAGAGAATATACGTTACCAGTGACGCATTGCACTCTAATTTCATAAATATCTATAATTTCGTTAAGAAATTACATTTAAAAATATTGTACGAAGTGTGTGATTTGCAGATACTGTTGCTGCAGGGAGATACGCTCCATTGCTGTCCACATTTTGGCCGCTGTGACGCCTGTTTCATGTCATTTTAACATTCTGAGGTGTTTCCTTTATCATTTTGCATGGATTTCAGAATCAGTAATTTAAAGTAATGAGTACTCAAATCGTATATTTTCATAAATATCGAATAACCGATGATTGTTACGGCTAAGCTGTCAATCAATGGACTCAGCACAGAACTGATATTAGCAGTGACGCATTGCATTCTAATTTCATAAATATCAATTTTTGTAAGAAGTGTTCACATCGCATTTTGGCCGTAGGGACGCCTGAAACGTAAATAGTGTTCCATAATCATTTGGTACAAATAAAAACCCTTTCTCCTTAAGTGTCTCATTATAAACCTATTGGGGAAAGTGTGGTTTATGAACATGCGAGATTTCTCGCACGGGTCTGCTACTTTATTAAATTATGTTAGTTAAAATTTCGTGTTCAGTAAATTGCTATTTCCGACAAGGAGGCAACTTTACTTAATCAATGTGCGAATGCATAGAAGCAGGGAAGTACATCAATGCGACTCCCTAGAACACTGCGAAGAGAAACAAGATGAAAATTAAAACTATAAACACCAAATTAATTCCTATATCACTTTATAGAATTGGGTCACCAGGGACCCTACAGGGTGGATCTAGGGTTAAGAGAAGAAAGCTGGTTGTTTCACGTGGCTCATAACCCCACAAATATAAGTCACGAGAACACCATTTTGTTTGCGTGCAAACCGAACCACAGGAAGTGACATTTCAGTTCGAACCTCTTAAATTACTTGACACTATTGTTTCAATGTAACTTTGGATACGGTATTTCCTTAAAACTTTTCACGACATACTGTGGCCTACTTGCTTTGATAAATGCTACTCAAATTCAAAGAACTCAAATTATTGTTGATACAGATTCTACTAAACCTACACCACAAGTGGTGGTCTGAGCAACTTGGAGACTTTCCACAATTTTAGAAAATATTGGAAATGTACTTACTACTTATCTGGAACTGAATAGGCGTGTACTCACCTGTAACAAGAAAATGGATACAAATTAGACTATTGCATATATAATAACACTCAATCACATAATATACATTTTAATAATACAAATATGCGGCTTCTGTGGCGTAGCTGGTAGCATGCTGAGCTTCTATGCCCAAGATCGCGGGTTCAAACCCGGCCGAAGTCGTCGGAATTTTAAAGAGCGTTTAAAATTCCTCAGTATGCCTTCCTTCGGAGGGAAATAAAGTCGGCGGTCCCGTGTCATAGATGTATGGCATGAAAAAGAACCTTCCACTAATTACACTTGTGGAAGCAAAACAATTTGTAGGTTAGTTTGATAACGCTCGATTAGTTCCAACGTTTGCCACCGGGTGCTGACTGCGATGGCATTCAGTAGTTGCGTCCGCAGCTAGGTGTCGTGGGTGTTAGCATTTGGTGGCAAAGTAGGAACTACTTGAAAAAATTAATCGTCTGCAGTCCTTCTACTTGAATCACAGAGTACCGTACTTGTAGTTCATCTTAGTTCACAATTCCACTGTAGTTTTAGGGCTTATCACAGCAACAGTAGCTGCTCCTTCATACAATAGTTTGGGGGAGGAAGACAGTTTTGTTGACGGGATCGCCATTTCTAAGATTTGCAACATTAAAATAAATATTTATTTTATCGGGTGCTTAACGCCTTAATATTTATCAGTAATGATCACCACACTTACTAAGTTTTCTGACGGGTTTTCTTCCATTTGTTTTTTGTAGGACAGAGACTGTCTGTGGGGGTCACTGTAGGTTTGGATCTGATAATGCTCGCCTGACGAGCGCAATCATCTTCATCTTCATCATCTTTATAAGTAGAGATTTATTTTTTCGAATAGCACTTTTACAGAAAACGTTATATCAACCCTGGTACTACTTCAATTCTTGCTAAATGTCTTCTTTATCTCTGCCTACATTTGCTTCCTGAGTTGTTCGATGTTACGCGACTACTTTCTGTTACTTTCTTGTTCCCTGAAGAACACTTTGTGAAGTTTGCCTCTACTTAAATTCCTATTAATATGTGTATCTTTAATGCCAATGTTAGCTTCCTTTAGGCCATTCAATGTCTGTGTAAACCACGCTGGTTTGTCAGCCTGACATTATTCATTCCATTTAAATGCCCAAAAAATGACAATATCTTTCCACTCGGTATCTGTATATTTTTGTAGGGGTGATTTTGAAAAATGAAACGGAAATGGATGAGACGGAAACAATGAGCACGCGCGGTGGCGGAGATTGATACCACCACGTTCTGTTGGCCTTGTGGCTATGTGGAATGTATATCACAGACGGTTTACTTCAAGGTGTGGAGGCCCCATTAATGATATTCCTACAATAAATCAGCTTCAAATTGACGTTCTTTGTTGTGAAAATCTTCATTATATCATATTTGCTGAAAACCGATCAAGATTTGGCACTGCAGTTTTTCAATCAGTTACTTCAATGACCAACCGAGTTCACTGTTAACAAGGGATAACATGTCACATGTTACAGATCATATGTGACTACTGTAAGACTCGTATTTCTTTATTTTTTATTACATAACGTTTCAAGTACTTCAATTACTTAAAACAAGTATTTATTTTATAATGGACTAAGCGATCGCGATTAAATAAAAACATACAAGACATTAAATTAAATAACGTATGAGTAATGGCATTTGGGGCGCAACCAGTGTTGTGAAAGGTTCTACTCATAGGGTCAGTGCTGTTGTTCTGACTCGGTGAGGAAAGCAATGGCAAACTACCTCACTCCACACCTGCCTCGTACGCCTCATTATATAGTGCTGCCTTGAATTTACGGTGGTACTTTTCGAGGCTCCAACCAGCCTCCGGGCTGACTATCTAACAGAAAAAGGCAGACACTTTATTGCCAAAATCCGTCAAGCTATCGTAAATTAAGTACACTTGTCGTAGTGTAATTATTTAGACTTACATGGTTTGTCCAGCACTTATAAGGTAATACTAGTCCAGTGTGATAAATTGAAAATTTAATTAGGCAGAGTAAAGGTGTTAATTATCTGGTGTTGCGAGAAGTTAAGAAGTGATCCTCTGGACCGCCCCGGCTTGATTCCTAGAGGGTCCAAAACCCTGTTTCTCACTAGGTTTATACTTTTGTAATAATCGCACTTCTGTTCTTTATCATTCCTGGTTTTTACGGGGTGGGACATGAGGTGAGGAGGGTGCCTAAGTGGTAAGTGATGTTAACGAATGGATGCCCTTTATGAAGCGAACCACATCAGAAGAGTTAACGAGATATAAAATGCATAAAGACTGGAGTTGGAAGGAGGCTGTCGTGACCTTTTAGAACAGACATGAGCAATCGTTTTAGTGACAGGGCCAAATGCAATACAAAATAATCTAGGCGGGCCGAATTGAGCACATGTTTACAAATAGATTATAAACTTATTACTCTGAATGTTAAATCTAAAAGAACGTGAAGGCTACAATGGTAGAAAACTTAGGAAAAAGGAACACACCTTCTTCTTCTTCTCCTTCTTGGTTCATTGAGGGCCGTTGGATCACGCGGTTCCTAACTCTAACGAGCTTTCTCCTTAGCCCAGTATTTCTTCATATTTGCACTATGAACACATCTTCATTATTTGTTAGAAGAGGAAGGAGTATGTGACAAGTAAACTGTGACTGTGCTTCTAAAGGTTTTCATAATCTGGTTTAAACTGGGCAGCGCAGCTAAATGGTGGTCTGTCAATCTATTTCTGACGCTACTTATGTGAAGCTTCATTGTAGAAAACACCTGTTCACAGATATAGGAAGATGCGAACATGGCAGTTAACTTCCCTGCATGTGATTTCAAGTTTGGGAAGCTTGATGTTGGTAGGGCCTTGTAGAACTCAATTTTCGAAACGTTGAGGAATAGTTGCTTCAATTCAATGTTACATCGTAGCTCAATCAGTTCTAGCTGCTACTCTATTACACAATGAGATTGAAACAGGTATTCACTTCTAGGTACACAGAGCAGAAAATATATCCTATGTGTAATTGTAGATAGTATAATGTCGGGGGCTGGATTAGACTAGCCTTGCCCGCGGGCCGTACTTTGCCCATCACTGTTTCATAAGGTACCATCCTAGCATTTGCTCTCACTTGAAAATCAAACACCATGGATAATCATTTCCAGGACGACTAATGGTGGGGTAGTAATTAATTCGCCTCCAGTGTTCGCCGCACATATAGGCTGGCCCCATGACAAACCGTCTGGCAAGTTTATGTCAATATTAATGCATGCAAAAATTGATTGTATACTTCTTGGCAGCGATAATAAATCATCCATATACTGTCATTAACGCAAGACAGAGAGATTTATTGTTTCTTTATTTTAGCATTACACAGCCTATGTAGGACTAAAAACCCCATTCAATGTGAATAATCCACTGTTATGACGTCAGTGCTGAAAAATCGCAATTGAAATTTGAGCTCTATGTTAGATATATCGAAAGGTATGCTTGGGACCTATTCCAAAATTGGCACACATATAGATAATAATATTCCATTTTAATTTCCAGGAGTTCATACATGACAGTGTTGCCAACATGAGTCTAAGCCTGCTGTTAGGTCCTATTTTTAAATGCATGTAATTTCTACACTGTTAATTGGATTTCAACCAAAATTCGTATGTACTATGTGTACCATAACAGATATGACTATGCGCATTCTTAAGAGCAACCAGGGCTGACAACTGATAATAAATGCTCTCTTTTTTATTTATTTTTATAGTTATTTTTTATCCTAATACCAATATATCAGAAAGTATGCAAGCCAACAGCTCTAAAATTTGCACACGTATAGTACCTGATATTCTAGATTAATTTGGAATAACTGATACATGTCAGTGCTGCCAACATGATTCTAAGCCTGCTAATAGGTCCAATTTGTAAATACTTGTAACTTCTATACTAACAAATGGATTTCATCCAAAATTGCGACAGTAATAGGTTATAATGTTTCAGATTAATTCTCAGCAACACATACATAACATTGTTGCCAAAATGCCTTTACGAGCGCTGATAGATCCAATGTAACATTTCATTTCTGATATATACACTAGATTAATCATTGGCATGAATCTTAAATTTTAAGAAAAGTAGGCTCTTTAGTCCGTCACGGAACTACTTATTATGTTTACGTATCTACATCTCTTACATCCTCTTTGGCACCTACACATGATTAACAAGCTCATTTAACTCGCAAAAATTGAAAACTCTAGGCTCACAAGCAGCTAAGAATATTGATTAATACTGCTGGACACGAATCTAGCGATGTGTATTGGAGGTTTGAGTTAAGTGGAATGAAAAAAAAACTGAGAATGGTTATTTAAAAATAAATATAAAACAAAGTTTAAAATTACGAGCCTTACAGTGGTCGCATATGTGTAACATCTGACATGATATCCTACTATGAAATTGAGATGAAATATACGTGAAGACAATTTATTTCGGCAGTACTCCTCCAGTTTTTAATAATAATAATAATAATAATAATATCGTATGACCTCGGGTGCCTGGTGCAAGCTTTGTTAATTGACACCCAGAGGGTAGCTTGCATGTCGAATTTCGTCGTTCCTTTGAACGCTATGAAAGTCAAGGTGGTTAGATATCTAAACTCCGTGATACTACAGCGCTTTCAAGTAGAGAATGGAGGAACTTTGTGTTGGCGGAAAATCCCGAGATTAATTTTGCCATTGAACGCGGCCTACTGAATTCAAATGGGTTCTTTAACATGCCAACAACGTATGACATGAGTATCGTGATTTTTGTCGCCTTCAAAAATCACTTACCATGGTCAGGGGCGAACCTGCAATCTTGGGGTTGGTAGTCCGACACTATAACCACTCAACCACCGTGGCAAGTTAGTTTTTAATTTTCCCTCACGTTTCTTTTGTCGATAATTTCGCATATCTTCTGCTCTGGATTTACCCATCTCTGCAAATCACAAAATCATTACAAAAAAGGGGGGCGTCACCCTGAGTCCTACAACACCTCACACAAGTCCCTACCATTATTGGTTCGCGAGTTATCAAAAAGCCTTTAGTTTTGGGTGCTTTGGTTAAATTAAGAGGGGGATAAAAAACGGGGGCGTCACCCTGACTCCTAGGACACCTCATACAAGTCCCTAGCATTATTGGTTCGCGAGATATTAAAAAGCCGATGACTAATTAGTTTTGGGTCCTTTCGTTAAATTATGAGGGCTATATGAATACTGGGGGTGTCACCCCGAGTCCTAGGACACCAGATACAAGTCTCTAGCATTATTGGTTCGCGAGCTATTAAAAAGCCGATGACCTATTAGTTTTGGTTCCTTTAAGGGGGCAAAATGGGTTGTCACCATCTCACAGCCATCTCTCCACCACCGCGCGCGCTCATTGGTCAAATCAAATAGCGCACGCTTCCAAAATTTCCTGTTACACAATTACGTCCCCTTTCCAAAACCACTCCCACAAAAAAAATATCCAGCAACCTACAGGCAACACTATGTTGGCCAACAGTACTTCGTGGTACCAATCTCCGCCACCACACGCGCTCATTGTTTCTTGTATGTTGGCCGACAGTACGTTGTGGTACCAATCTCCGCCACCGCGCGCGCTCATTGTTTCTTGTATGTTGGCCGACAGTACGTTGTGGTACCAATCTCCGCCACCGCGCGCGCTCATTGTTTCTTGTATGTTGGCCGACAGTACGTTGTGGTACCAATCTCCGCCACCGCGCGCGCTCATTGTTTCCTATAATACATTTCCGTCGCTTTTCCAAAACCACCCCCACAAAAATATCCAGCAACCGAGAGGAAAGATGTTACACATCAAAAAGTAAAAGAGTGCGGTAAACCTCATTAACAAGCCCACAAACAGAACACCTCTCTCTCTCTCGTGACAGTCACAGAGCTGTGGATGAAACTGCAGCATTGGTTTCAATGCGAAGTGCGCACGTATCCTTGCGTTCGTATGGGAGGAGAGATGTGATAACACAGGGATTCCATATGATATGCCATGCTACAGCCCGCATTGCCAGCCAATAAGACACTCATTCAAATATACTTACAGTTACACTTTAATTCCCAGCAATTTTGGACCACCACAACAACTCTCAAAACCCACCGTTCATTCATTCACACACCCAATTAGTCAAAAACTCGACTAATTTCATACATACATTATACACTAACGTCAGGCTCTTTTTATTGCCCCCCTGGGGCTTACTATTAGTGGGACGTGGGTTGGCGACCATGGGACCCCAGCTGAGTCTGGCATTGCTTCCACTTACTTGTGCTGGGCTCCTCTCTGTTATCTTTCCTCTCGACCTCCCATAGTCAACTCCTGTTCTTTTCAACCCCGACGGTATTAGGGTATTCGAGGCCTAGGGAGTCTTTCACTTTCCCGCCTTAATTGGCCCTTGTCTCATCTTTCCTGATACCGTCATTCTTCGAGGGGTCAGCCTTCTTTTTCTTTTCATGTTATCTCCTGCCTTCTGCTCAAGGCCCTCAAGGAGGAAGGGTGTATGTAGCCCCACCACTTCTGGTGCACCCTGGATAAAGCTACACCCTCAAGGGCTAACGGCTGGTGAGTTTGGGAGTTGGCGACCCCGAGGAATTCCTGAGCTGGGTCCGTTTCCCCCCCCTTTTCCTCTGACCTTGGGGCAGGCCCCCTCCTCTTTCCGTTTCCTATCTGCCTTTCATGGCTCTCCTACCGGGTGAGTTAGCCGTGGTCGTTACGGCATGACTGCTGGCAGTCGCTCACATCCGGGAGGCGAGGAGGTTCGAATCCCCCCGCCCGCAACCTTGGAGATGGTCTTCTATGGTTTCCCATCTTCCTTCCTGGCAAATACCAGGGTTGGTCCCTAACTATAGGCCACAGCCGATACCTTCCAACTCCTCGTCCTTACATCAAATAGCTTATAAAGATAATAGCGGAAACTCCGCGCCAAAACAGGAGACAGCGCTACCCAGCACCGCCTAGCGGTCCGAGTTGGCAACGTAAGGCCAGCTGATTTACAACTGTGAGATCCAACCAAACAATTATAAGAAATTATTGACTGTGGATGATCTAATGATCCAGTTGTAATGGTTGGTATTTGTGCCATATATGGCTGTAATAATTATAAACAACAAAGTGACCCAAAATCTTTCTTCAGGTTCCCAAGAAATAAGGAAATGGAAGTATGAGTTTATTGAAAACAAGTAGCCATCCATTACACTGAAAGTTCGGTTTTCTTTTAATACAGAATGCTTTTACAATATAATTTAGCATATTTTAGCATGTTCTTTATTTATTTATAGATGCACGCGGTGGGTTATTCGAAGCCGAAGAGCTGACTTAGATGACGTGTTGAAAAAGAATGGCCCAGAACATTTAAACAGAACTCATGTTGTATGCTCAGACCACTTCGTGGAGAAAGATTTCAGGAACAAAACTTGTTAAGTTAATGGTAAGATCTTTGGGTAAAACTTCACAAGAGTGTTTCACATGGTTTTGCCTAGACCAATATTTTCGTCCAGACCAATGGTGGATTGATAGCGATAGATAACACCCCTGGTTTTTGTCACGCACAGTGGGGGAAGTCACGCATCAATAATCTTTATCCAGGCCAATAGTTTTGCCTTTTATTTCATGTCGTGAAACCCTCTCGTAAAGAATTAATGATCTTTGTAGGTTGTTGATAGTAGGCCTAATGTTAATACTGAAATAACAGCATAATTATAAAACGTGGTGACTCTACAGTACAGTAGCCCTAACATTTAACAACATACTTCAATATTTCCGATTGAAAGTGCACGTAGTTATTTATTGTTGTTATAAGGGGCGGTACAGCGAGGTCATCTGGCTCTAAAGTGTACGTATAGCACGCATGGGGTCAAAATCAAGATGGTTAATTTACTTACGAGTGAATGTGCCACACCGGAGGGAGTATGCAAGAACTGTATTCTGTTGTTGGCTAGCAGATAATTTGCAGTCTTCATAAAGGCATTTGTGAATAAGACAAATGATTCTTTTGAATCGTATGTAAACATAGGAAGTGTTAAATTACGAAAAGTAACACATCAATAAGTGTAAATGCTTATACGGGTATGAATGGGCATATTCCAGACTTCAGTAACCCACACCAATACCATGTCATGAATTATCTGCAGTATTTTTTAGAATTCTCTATAAATTGTACAGAACCAAGTATCTTTTGTTTCTTTCAACACTAATATGTAAATTATTTGCTGCCTAAATATCAAGCCGAGACATATGTTAGCTTCACAATGCGATTTCGGTCGGTGCGCACTCAAAAATGCTAGCTGTGGGTGGCAAGGCGAGTAATGCTGTCAACTCGCACCAAGAGATGGCACTGTGATCGCTGTCTCCAGGTGAGCGCATGCTTTTACGGCCGAGTTTCCGCTATTATCTTTATAAGCTATTTGCTTACATCCACCTTTCCTCCCCAACGGTACTTGTAGCTCACCCATTGGGTGTCCCTCTCGAAGCAGCTACAAAACTGGCGAGCTGAACATGTCCTCGGACACTCCCGGCACTAAAATCCATACGCTTAAAAAAATAAAAAAAATAAAAGGCTCAGGGTTGGGAGCATTTCCTTTCTTCCTGACCTTTATTTGTTTATCCTTTATTTGTTTACAATTTCTTCTTGTGTTATGTAAGTTCGTAGTTAGTATTATTTATGTTTTTCATTCTCATCTCATCTTTCACTATAACCCAAACCATTAGGGGCCGATAACCTAGAAGATACGCCCCTTAAACATCAATTATCATCATCTTTTTCTATTGCCGACCAACGCCATAGGTCTTTCTCCTTATGCTATCATTTCTACTCCTACTATATCAAAAAAAACACTATTTCATATTTTACTTAAATTACCATGTTGCTGCTAAACCGTTCAAATACATTTTATATCAGACACAGTTAAACAACATTGGGCGTGGTTGCCGTGAGATGGGTGAACATGTCAAATATCATTCAAGCATTCTTTTTTTAAATTTACTATTAGTCTACTGTATAAGCCTCCGTGGCTTAGACGGCAGCACGTCGGCCTCTCACCGCTGGGTCCGTGGTTCAAATCCCGGTCACTCCATGTGAGATCTGTGCTGGACAAAACGGAGGCAGACAGGTTTTTCTCCGGGTACTCCGGTTTTCCCTGTCAAAATTTCATTCCAGCAACACTCTTCACTATCATTTCAATTCATCTGTCATTCAATTAATCATTGCCCCAGAGGAGTGCGTCAGGCCTCGGCAGCCGGCACAGATCATATCCTCGCCGCTAGATGAGGGCTTCATTCATTCCATTCCTGACCCGGTCGGGGACTGGAAGCAGGCTATGGATTTTTTCATTAGTCTACTGTATGCTGTGTTCAATAATATTTGGTTAGAAGGCATTGAAGATTATCTTCAACAGTATTGTATTCATCTCTTTTGGTTTTAACACTCCATATGGTTGCTGGTTCTGAATCTCATAGGTTAGTTCCTGGCTTTTTGTAGTTGTTAGTTTATACTGGATTCTTTCCCACTATACCATCACTCTTATCGGCAGGATATTTTTGTATCACATCACTTTGTAGCTTTCTACATATTGTAGCCACTGTTGAACCACTTTATAACCTGCTCAATATGACATGCGATTTGTACATTGCACGAAGAACATATCGTACTAAATTACATGGGACACGCATGGAATAACTGCGGGATGATATTACTTCTTAAATGTGTCGACATTTAATTTGCATTAGTTCTTTAAATTGTAATGAGTGAAGAAAACAGTTAAGACGAAATATGGGAGGATAAAAGTCTCGAAACAGTTTAAATACCTCGGAGAGATCATTAGCAACAAGGACTGGACAAAGAGTCAATGGAAAACAGAAGACTTAAACTAGAAAAACTCAACTTCTCCACTAAAAATATATACAACAAAAAGAACCTCTCCCTTTATGTCAAACTACAACACTGTGGTTTCAGCGACAAGGCCTCTGGAAGTTTATTTTGATGGTACACAACTTACCCATAATAAGGAACCATCATATCTGGGTGTCAAGCTAGATAGAACTCTATCGTATAAATCACACCTTACAAAAGTTGCTGCAAAACTGAGGACAAGAAACAATATCATACAAAACTTTGTGGAACCACTGGGGATCAACCGCCACAACTCTGCGGACATCTGCGTTGAGCTTGGTATACTCTGCGGCGGAGTACTGTGCACCAGTATGGTTGAACAGCACACATATGTCCAGCTTAATAATACAATGCGTATTATTTCGGAAACGATCAGGTCTACACCCATCATCTGGTTGCCTGTCCTAAGTAATATGCCACCCCCTCATCTGCGAAGGAAAGTTGCTTTGAGAAGAGAATACACCAAGATCATGGGAAACCCTGATCTCCCGATACATTCTGATATCCCTGACCTTGGGATCAACAGACTCCGCTCAAGACATCCACCTCTTGCACTTGCCAGCTGCCTCGGCGAGTTCAACATCATTGACTCCTGGAGGAGAGATTGGCTCGAAAACGCTCCAGTTGCTTGCCAGTCTATGCCTTGTATCAGTAAGACAGTTCTAGGTTTTGATCAGTCTCGTAAAATGTTGTCAACACTCAATCGCCTTAGAACGGGACACGGACGATGCGGAGATTCGCTTTTTAAGTGGCGAATGCTACCCTCACCAGCATGCGACTGTGGAGCACCGCGGGAAACTGTTGAACACATTAGGAAGGACTGCACAATCAGAGCATATGAAGGACGCTATGAAGACTTCGTGTTGGCAACCCCAAAATCCATTGAATATATACAGGGCCTAGATGTTTGTTTGTAATAATTGTTGTAAATTTGTAATAATGTATTTGTATGCCATACGCTAAATAAATAAATAAATAAATAAATAAAGCGACAAGGCCTAGCCTTTAGATGATGATGATGAGACTTTGTATGACCTCCGCCGTGGTATTGGGTCACCGTTTTAGCATGCAAAAGATCCTTTCACAGACTAAACTTGTGTAAAGCAAAATTGTTAGGTTAGATTTCGTCAGAACGCTCTATCAAAGTTCCAACGTTCACCACTAGGTATCATTGATATCTGGTGGCGAAAGTTGGAACTACTTGAAACTGAACGGAACTTGTAGCTCACCCTTTAGGGTGTCCGCTGGAAGCAGCTACAATAATTTCCATAAATATAGAAGGATTATCAGTAGAGAAAGAAGTACTACTATCCGATATGTGTAAGACAAAGAACTGTGATCTTCTGCTCATCCAGGAAACTCATAGAGGTCCGAACAACAGAAGGCCAAAGATAAATGGAATGACTTTAATCACTGAGAGACCCAGTGTACAGTACGGCAGTGCAATATTTGCTAAACCAGGCCTGAATATCTCGTCTGCAAACTTAACTGTAGATAATGACACAGAAATACTGACTGCAGCAACAGACTCCTATACAGTAACATCCATGTACAAACCTCCAAATAATGCATTTAATTTCAAAGAACCAGATAATTTCTATTCGCAACCAGTGAAGTTGGTCATGGGAGACTTTAACTGCCACAGTATATCATGGGGTTACAGAGAAACAGACCAGAGTGGAGAAGACCTTGAAAACAGGGCAGAATGCACGGGCCTGAAGCTAATACACGATCCAAAGCTACCATACTCTTTCAGGAGTGGAAGATGGGGCCGTGGATATAACCCAGATAATATCTTTGCAAGTGAAAATATTGCCCACCAAGTGAAGAAAGAAATGGGAGACCCAATTCCAAGGACACAACATCGAGCAATTATCTGCACTATAGAAGCAGTCATCAAACCCAAGTATACTACCTTCCAGAGAAGGTTTAACTTCAAACGAGCACAATGGGATAAACTCTCTGAGGAACTTGACTCCAAAATCCTTGAACTGGACCCTTCTCCAGAGAAATATGACTCCTTTATAAAGCTGGTCAAAGCTGTCTCACGTAGGTACATACCTCGTGGATGTAGAACAACTTATATACAGGGACTAGACAAAGATACAAAAACTCTAATGAATAAATATGAACACCTCTTTGAAGATGACCCATTTTCTGAAGAAACAATACAGGCTGGTGAAGACCTGACACTAGCCATATCAGCTACAAGGAAAGAAAAATGGTGTGATCTCATGCTGCAGCTTGATATGAAACAAAACAGTAGAAAGGCATGGCAATTGCTGAAGAACCTTGGAAACGAGCCAACAACTACTCCCTCGGCCATTCCTGATATAGCACCTAACCAGATAGCGCAGCAGCTATTGTTGAATGGCAAAGTTAATAAAAAATCTGCAACTCCAAAGATCCAGAGAATTACTGAGGAGAATAACTATATTGGCACAGCTTTCTCACTGGAAGAATTAGAAACTGCAATATACTCAATGAAGAACAATAAAGCCGCTGGATTAGATGACTTGAGGATGGAACAAATAAAAATGTTTGGACCAGCAACCAGGAAGTGGATCCTAGATATGATGAACACCTGTGTCTCAAGATTGCAAATACCAAAGATCTGGAGAAAAACCAAAGTTGTGGCCCTACTGAAACCTGGGAAACAGCCAACGGATGCCAAAAACTTCCGACCGGTATCACTCCTATGCCATCTCTATAAAGTTCTAGAGAGAATGATCCTCAATCGAATCTCGGACCAAGTTGACAAAACTCTGATTAGAGAACAATCGGGCTTTCGTCCCGGGAGGTCGTGTTGTGGACAGATCTTGAACCTGACACAACACATAGAAGATGGATATGAACGCGGGCAGATCACCGGTGTCGCCTTTGTTGACCTTACTGCGGCATATGACACCATCAATCACAGGATTCTATTAACGAAGATCTATGCCATCACGAAAGACTTCCACCTAACACAGTTTATAAGATGTCTGCTACAAAACAGACGTTTCTTTGTTATCCTACAAAACAAAAGGAGCCGATGGAGGACACAGAAAAATGGTATCCCACAAGGAAGTGTGCTAGCCCCACTGTTGTTTAATATGTACACTAATGACCAGCCAATTCATCCTGTCACAAAATCTTTCATTTACGCAGATGACACAGCAATTGCTGCCCAAGGGACAACTTTTGAGGAGGTGGAAGGAAAACTCACAACAGGTCTTAAAGCACTATCTGCCTATTATGATAACAATTACTTGAAGCCAAACCCTTCCAAAACACAAGTGTGTGCATTCCACTTACGGAACAGAGAGGCTTGGAGGAAACTGAGAATAACCTGGAGAGGTCAACAACTAACCCACTGTGACACCCCAAAATACCTGGGAATAAAGTTGGACCGTTCCCTCACCTTCAAAGACCATTGCACAGATACAAAAATGAAAGTTTGTGCTAGGAATAACATTATTAGGAAACTGACCGGCAACAACTGGGGAGCACATCCAGATGTCCTCCGCACATCCGCCCTCTCCCTGTGCTTCTCCGCTGCTGAATATGCAGCACCTGTATGGCACAACTCCAGTCATGCCAAACAGGTAAATATTGCCCTAAATGAAACAGGACGGATTGTAACAGGCTGCCTGCGGGCAACCCCTGTTAACAAAATATACCACCTAATGGGCATAGCACCTCCAGATATCCGAAGAAGAACGGCAGCTGAAATAGAAAGAAAGAAGCAGGAGACGGAACCAAGACACCCCCTATTTGGAAGTGAACATCAACTACCAAGACTGAAATCGAGAAAGAGTTTCCTCCAGACGACACAACCAATTCAGACACCACCTGCAAACCGTCGGATACAACTCTGGCGTAGCTCATCATCAGAGAAATATTGGGACAACCCCAAAGAAGAACTTGCTGCAGGTCATCACCTCCCATACGAGACATGGAAGGTCCTTAATAGACTGAGGACTGGAGTATCTCGGTGTAAGGTGAACATGAAGAAATGGGGATTCATCTCAGAGGACGAACTATGTGAGTGTGGTGAACATCAAGACCACCAGCACCTACTCAACTGCAGGAACCTATCAGAACCTGTCTCCATGGACGATCTGGTAGCCGCCAGTGATAAGGCAGTTCTTGCGGCGGAATTCTGGGCATCACATAGAATATAAAGATGCACATATACTTTGTAATCTTTGTATATATATATTTATAATATGTTATGTACTGGACACGTATAAATAAAAGCTACAGACTCAGACGAGCCGAACATGTCCTCGGACACTCCCGGCACTAAAAGCCATACGATAAATAAAATAAAGCTCCTCGCTGAGGCGGTCTGAGTTAGATTCCCAGTACTGTCCAGGAGGTCAGGAACTGCATTGACCCAGCGTCGTAATGAATATTGGAGAGCTACAGTGAGTAGCGGCACGTGACATAAAATCAAGAAATGTGGCTGAGGGAAGCGTTGTGCTGACCAAACGATCTTCCTTACTATGTGGGCTTTGAGCAGCAGCCGTCTTGGACGCTATGGGTTTAACGGTCTGCCAACGTGGTGTAGGTAGATTTTATACAAAATACAAAACACTTATTCTTCTTCTTCTTCTTTCGATTCGGCCATCTAAGGACCACGTCATTTCAGCTGCTTCTTGCTGCATCGATCTTTAACATCCTCCCGGTACTTTCGCATTAGTTCTCGATGCTGTTGTTTCCTTTCCCCAGTCCACTTCTTGCCAGTTGGAAGCTTTGGCTTTTCTTGGAAACATCGGTGTGCTGTCAGTTTTTGTTTAAGGGTGTCACGTTCCCAAATATCGTTGCCTGTTATTCCCACTTCTTGTAAATCTTTGTCCACCTCAATGAACCAAGCTCCCTTGTCTTTCTTTTTGAGGAAGTAGGTGAAAATTCTATTTGTCAATCGTGCTGGGTTCATTCTTGTTATATGACAGTAAAAGGCAATTCTCCGTTTCCTCATGGCATCAGTTATTTTTTCCACGTGGGTGTAAAGTTCGTGGTTGTGCCTTCTCCTATATTCCCCATTTTCTTTTACCGGACCCAAGATTTTTCTTAGAATTTTTCTTTCTTTCACTTCCAGCTTCTCTGTTAGTCCCTTGCGATGCATTGCAAGGCACTCTGCAGCATACAAAGCCTCTGGACGGATGACTGTTTGGTAGTGTCTTAACTTCGCATTTGTCGATATGGATTTCTTGTTGTAAATGGCTTTTGTTAGATTGTATGCCATTTCCATTTTCCTGATTCGTGACTCGAAAGCTGCCTTCTCGGAGAGATTGGGGTCTATCCACTCACCCAAATATTTGAACGCTTTCGTTTGCTTGATTTTCCCCCGTCCTACATCCAGCTCTTTTGGCGCTAGCTTGATATTAGTGATGAATTCTGTTTTTTCAAAGGAGATCTTAAGGCCCGTTTTTTGCTGCTTGAATCTGGAGTTCATTAATTTGCGCAGCGGTTGCATCGAGGGAATCAGAAAAATGCGAGGTCATCTGCGAATGCTAGGCAGTCAACTATCAGGTTCTGTTTTTTTGTAGCCCAATCTGACTCCATTTTCAGACTTGTTAATGTTCATTACTTTTTGCCACTGCCGGATGACTTTTTCGGGCACACAGTTGAAGAGCAAAGGAGATAGTCCATCTTATTCTTATTCTTCTTCTTATTATTATTATTACTATACATAAGTGCATACATATACAATTGTCATGGTCAATGTGAACAGATGTAATAACAAGAACCTCTACTGCCAACAGAATGTTTAGGTTAAGTATGTTTTTCTTTCTTCATTGATGTTATTGTATTTAACCGCCCTCTGAACGAGGAGAGCTGCATAAGGAGGCTTTGTAGTCTCAGTGGCCTGTATAAGAGAAACAATAAATAATAATAATAATAATAATATATATATTTCGTATGACATACAGGGGATACAGTAATATATACAATATATACAAGTAATAAATATCTAGTAACATCCACAAACGAAACTAAAAGTCGCAGTTTTGGACATTACTATTCGCAGTTGGATGTCTAGAGCAGTAATCCACTACACTGCATCGTCGACATATCCTCCCTTGAAGGACCGTGAAGGGCATTCCGACACAATATGATGGATTGTCTGCACTGAATCACCACAATCGCACTGACGACTAGACATTTGTGGAGCCAAAAGTTACATCTTCCGTGACCAGTCCGCACACTGTTCAGTGACGTCCATATCCTTCTTGGAAGATGGAAACCAGGAGGTTTCCTGCAGGGGTCGGTGATCAATCCTAGCTCATCAGGGTTTGATGTAGTCCATTCTTCTCGCCAAGTATCGTCCATATTGAACTTAGATTCAACAAGCATCTTGCCTAGATGCCATGATGGATGTCGAGATTTTAATCTCCCTTGCTTCTGTGGATTACAGACCTGATGAATGGGTAAGAGATCATTTGCAGCGCATTTTGACCATTCCCTTTTTAGAGCTGTTATCCTTCGCAGGGGAGGAGGGATAATACTGGTAGCCACTTGAGTGTGTGGATTTGAGAGTGCCCGGTATTGTTCTCATTGTATCATTTAACCGGACCAACCTTTCCTACAAATTATGATTGTAAATAATAATTGTAACACATTGCTGGTACATGACACCATGAATATACGGGCTTCAGGGATCCAAAGCATAGTTAATGAACAGCCACTTCTAAGCTGGAAAGTCGCTACCCATAAACTTCCGGACGATTCGGGTTGTTGAGGGAACTAGTGCCAGATCCAGTTCATTAAGGCCTTGCAGCAAGGTACTTGGGGTCACGCCCGTACTCGAGACTATGATAGCTATGCCATTCCCTCTTGATAGGACCAACCAACTTAATATCTTTTATATGTGCTTTGATTGGAGATTCTTGTTGTTAATGATCGGAACATAGTTTGCTTCATTTTCTGGCTGACAACCACCAGATTCGGCATGTCGTGTGATAATCAAGCTTGTATGCCTTTGAAAAAATGCGGGAACCTGGTGCTCTAAATATGCTCCTAATGTCCCATATTAAATTGAATCTTTAATTTTGCTTTATTATGTAGTGCGTTTTTTGACTGGAAATGTTTTTGCACCTTACTGATATATGTCAGCAGCGGGTGCAAAGTATGATTGCGTTAAATTTTGCTTGATTTTATTTTGTAACTTATTTATTTGTTTATCGTATGGCTTTTAGTGCCGGGAGTGTCCGAGGACATGTTCGGCTCGCCTGAGTCTGTAGCTGCTTCCAGCGGACACCCTAAAGGGTGAGCTACAAGTTCCGTTCAATTTCAAGTAGTTCCAACTTTCGCCACCAGATATCAATGATACCTAGTGGTGAACGTTGGAACTTGGATAGAGCGTTCTGACGAAATCTAACCTAACAATTTTGCTTTACACAAGTTTAGTCTGTGAAAGGATCTTTTACATGCCATAAATCTATGACATGGGACCGCTGGCTTTACTTCCCCTCCGAAGGAAGGCATACTGAAGGATTTTAACGCTCTTAAAAATCCGACGACTTCGGCCGGGTTTGAACCCGCTATCTTGGGCACAGCAGTTCAGCATGCTACCGACTACGCCACCGAAGCCACCATTTTGTAATGAATTTAGGTTATCCCTCTTTACGTTCTTCGCCATGGCTTTGTCCCTCAGTTCCTGAACATGTGAGTCAAGGTAGACCGTCCTGAGGGACAAGGTGTTTATTAATTTGTGTTGTCGCAGCAGTAGCACCTTCAGCAATTTAATAGTTTGATAATAATTACAAGAGTGAATGAATTGTTTGCGTAAAATTGTTATTTGAAGTAAGAAAGACATCGTAGTAGGTTGGTTTTGGTAGTATGAAAAAGTTAAAGACCTGTAGTAGGTTGTGTGTTGGAAAATAATAATAATAATAATAATAATAAGCCTCAGATGTGTAATTTGGGTTTAAATGTAGGTGTATGTAAAGTGTTAGTATATTGTATATTTGAAGTGTGGGCTGTGTATGATCGAGCCCACGACCCACGGGGCACCATCCCGAATAAGTCGGCCGTGGCCGACCCTGCGGGCAGGCATCCAGCGCAGTCGTGGGTGATACCGATTATTGTTATTTAAGCGAAAATTCCCCTACAGGAGAGCGATTAAACTTGGATCACATGATGTCATTTGGAGGTGTGTCTCCTCCGGTCCTCCCAAAATCTCTTCATTCCCGCGGAATGTTCCCGCTTCCTCTCATCCGTCCACTCTTTCCCAGGTTGTCGTAATGATCTTGGTTCAAACTTAACATTCGCGATTTTCGTCTGGCACTCAGTTCCGCCTTCGAAATTTTCTATGCTGATTACCTGTAAGTCTCTCTGTACCTCTTTAAGGCATTCTGTGCCGCATGCACGCTGTGTTACGATACCAAGTAGTTTCTTTGGCAATCTGGACGTGGCCATCCTGTGTATGTGAGTGTAAAATTTGGCTCTGCGTTTTCTTAATTCGTCTGTTATCGTATTGGTCTTTTGATCGAGTTATGTACTAGGTCTCTTCATCCAAATGCCGTTTCTGTTGATTGCTCCGTAGATCTTCCGGAGAATTTTTCGCTCCTGTTTTTCCAGTTCCCTAATCTTGGAATGACCATCGATTACCATTGTTTCAGCGGCATATGTTGCTTCTAGAAGAATAACTGTTTTATGATGTCGGAATTTGGTGTTCGTCGAAATGCATTTATTGTTGTAATGGGCCCACGTTAGCCTGTAGGCCTTCTGGATCTTAGTGATTCTTTCTTCATTGGCAATTATTATTATTACTGCCACTAACAGGTAAGTAATTGTCACCGGCCGCCTCTGAATTCAATATGACAAAACTACTACTCCGACACTCGAAGATTAGGCTACAGATCAACTTTAATTTATCCGAAGTTAACATCAGATGAAACTAACCCCAGCAAATAATGTAAACAAAAAGGCAATATTTAGCCATGTTCATACTTTCGATACGATACCTTGGTCATGGTGGGCCAGATGACCTCGCTGTTACGCCCCTTACAACAACAATAACTTGGTCTTGGTTGAGATAAATCAACAAAGCGAATCACAAACAATGGGAGCGTAACCATGCCAATGACCAATTGTCGCTGAATCAATTCTAACGCAGTCGCCCAATTTTAACCACTGGATTTGTGAGTAATATCAGGGAGTTATTTAGGATGTACCGAGTCTAAAGGACTACTGATACCAATCAACCTGCGTGGCAACCGAGGAAAGTGCCAAGCGTGCCAATTAGATGAGTGATATTGTGGTGTTACACGGTAATCCCGTGCCAAAGACTTCAAGCAACGAGTGACAAGATCAATTGCTGAATGGCGTATTAATGTAAGTGCTAGAAACTAATCCCCATGTGTGCCTATTACAACTTCTTTATCTGACTCCATATTTTACATACTTCATTTGGTAAGACTTCAGAAGAGGTACTTTTCGCTCCAAAATTCTTGAAGTATTGAAATTAACCAAAATACCTGAATTAATAGTCGGGAAAAGATCTTGAGATGATATAGTAATAGATGGTTACTGTTCAGCTGTCTTAAGACCCAAAATATGAAAACGACTTATATAGACAAAAGTCCAGCAGATTCAGCCATGCACCGTATTGCCAACCCCACCCATTCGATACTATGTCGCATCCGGCAGACCAATGGTTTTCACCTATTACAATAATGGTTAGGTAACGCGACCCGCAAGGTTTTGTCACGCACTTTGGGGGTAGTCACGCATCAATAATCTTTGTCCAGGCCAATGGTTTTGCCTTTTATTTCATTATTCACGTGTCGTGTGGTAAATTTTGTATCGGGCTTGTTGGCAACGGGTATGACGTAATGTACGACGTGAATGTGTCATGGCGGCGATCGTCAAATCAACAGGAAGGAAAATTATTTATTTAATAAAAGAAATATTTCCGATACAGCAGTGACAATTCAAATTGAAATGAACTTCTAATAATTCCCAGAAAGGTTTGTAAATCATAAATAATCCATTTCCAATAAGCTGCCTTGTAAGAGTTGTGAAAAGGGAAAAGACCTCTTCTGAAGGATTAATCTTTATTTACCCTTATGCAAACCATATTATCATCCACCTTCAGCAATACGTGAGCTGAGAACCAGAGGCTTCTGTCTATACTTTTTGAGTATTTTGATTTTTTCCTTGTGAAAGGTGCTGGGAGATATGTACTTTCGTTATCCGTGACAGCAACATTTACCGTTTCCAGTCATTAAGCAGGTAAATTTGGTTTGCAAGGCTGAGAACCAGATGGTTCTATCTGCAGAAAGTTGGTCGACAGTACACACTGGATCAGCTTGCTCAGTTCTATCTCATCTCATCTGTTTGGCTATAACTCGTAACAAGTCCAGGAAGAGAAAGCGTAACCCTCAAAAATGGAAAAAGAATATTCAAATGAGACTGCGACAGAGTGGTGGCGAGTACATTAGCACTGCGGGTAAAAAGTAACTGCGAAGGAAGTAAAACATGAATACTGTAAGTGCAAATTTAAGTGTTATAAGATTTCTAAAGATGACCGGAATTCCATATAGATTTTTTTAATTCTCTGCAAGAAATGAGAAAAACACATTATGCAGTATTTTCCAAAACTCCGAGTGTAAATCTTCTCAGAGGACCATGAAAGTTGACCCTAGGAAACGTAAGTCGTTCTCTTACTTTTTGCAAGTGAATGGCACACAGGTAAGAGTATGCAAGAGACCTTGTTGGTCAGTCAAAAAGAAATATACAATGTGCATTTAAACATGGATCAAATATCAGGGACTCCAAAATCCAATGAGAGACGAAACAGAACAGGAGAGGATTTCCAAAAATTGTAAAAAAAAATAATTAGAAAGCACATTGAATCATTTCCAAAGGCTGAGTCGCGATACTGCAGGGCTCTTACACAAAAGGATTACTTAAGTCCTGAATTAAATGTATCTAGAATGTACGAGATGTATAAGGAAGTCTGCATACCGAATAGCTATATGGCGGTAACACTGTCAATGTACAGGTCAATATTTAACACTGAATATAATCTGGACTTCTTAGTACCAAAATTCGATCGGTGTGACCTGTGTGTGGAGTTTATCACGGCAAAAAAGGAAAATAGAGTCACTGACAGTTTGATAACCATTTAGAAGAGAAATCATTCATGCGACAGGAAAGAGAACATGACAGACAAAGTGATGTTATAGTGATATGCTTTAATCTACAAAATATTTTACCTCGTGCAAATAAGTTGGTAGCATGCTGAGCTTCTATGCCCAAGATAGCGGGTTCAAACCCGGCCGAAGCCGTCGGATTTTTTAAGAGCGTTAAAAATCCCTCAGTATGCCTTCCTTCGGAGGGGAAGTAAAGCCGGCGGTCCCATGTCATAGATTTACGGCATGTTAAAGAACCTTCCACTAATTTCACCTGTGTGAAGCTAAATTGTATAGGTTAAGAATGTAAACAACGCTCTTAGGTTTCTACGTTCGTTGCCAGGAGCCGACTACGGTGGCGTCTATTAGCTTTGTTCTTAACTAGGCCTAGTAGTCGTTGACGGTGGCGTCTGGCGGCGAAAGTAGGAACTATTTGAAAAATTCAAAGTTGCAGTTCTTACTTGAATTAAAAAACAGATACACCCACTAATCCAGTCATCACAATTAACACCGGTTATCAGACAGATTCTACCCACACCCAAAGTACACGGGGCTACATGACCGCGTTGTCGCAGCCCCTAAACTGAGGAACCAACCAACCTCGTGCAAATATTAGTTGCTTCTTAAATAAAACTGATCGTTTACAATCTTACTGCTCTTGTATCGAGGAATAAACATGGCTATTGTACTTTGGCAGCTCTGTGTGGCAATATCAGGGAGGAAAATATCTGGAAATGGCATTGCAAGTTCTGTAATTAACGTATTAAAAATGTTTTATACGGAAGTTAGGTAATGTATTCTTTGTAGTGATAACGGTGTTCCTCAGAATAAAGCCTCACAGATTTATTTTGCTTTGGCTAGCTTTCTTCAAGAAAATAACCACATAAGGAAAATGACCATGACATTTTCAACACCGAGGCATTCTTGACAACATACATTCAAACATAGAGAAGTATTTGCGTTTATCAGAGGTGTGGTCTCCAGTTTCACTAACGGTGATCATTCAAATTGAATGGACTTCTAATGACTCCCAGAAAGGTTTGGAATCATAAATAATTCATTTCCAATAATCTGCCTTGTAAAAAGTGTAAAAAGGGAAAAGTACCCCTTCTGAAGAATGAATCTTTATTTTCCTTTATTCAAACCATATTATCATCCACCTTCAACAATATTAACAAGGCAAGACCTACAAAACTGTATTGCCCCTTAACAGTTTTTTACTCCTAAGAACTCGGAACAAACGGTCCATAGAGATAATAAATTCAAAGAGTTCAAGATTCGTAAAAGCAAAGAAGTATTTTCAATTTCAAAAGTGTACTTCTCTATGTGGTCTTCCAACCTACCCCAGTTCAGTCACAGTACTTGCTGTCAAGTATTACTATACGACCATTTTTGTCACATACGAACTCTGTCCTGATGTTGTCTGTAAGTCCGGTCTTCTTTCGAAAATTGTTTGTTCCCTGTCTACCTCAATTGGGCAAATCAGATCTCCATCTTTCGTTTTAAGTTTAGCCACACGCACTGCACCATCGCGACCAGGAAAGAGCGTTAAATTTCTCGCCAAAGGCCTTTCCACCCGTTTCGGTTTCTCAGAACCGAGTAATACCATGTCACCTTCCTTCAGAGATGTTGCTTTCATTCTTTAATTCTTTCTTTCTTTCTTTTGGGACGTTGGAACAACTGTGCGAGTATTCCTTCATGAAGCGCTGTCATAGCTTTGGGGCAAAGCAGCACTACATTATGATTGACATTTGTTTCTTTGTTATCTTTTTAAAACTGTTGTAAATTAACTGTCATGGCATTCAGAATTAATAAATTGCCCTTTTGAATTAATACCTTCTCCTTATAAAATAAGATAAGAAACTGCGATACGCCCGTGAGAGTAACATTAACATAAGTGTTTTTTTTAGCGTATGGCTTTTCGTGCCGGGAGTGTCCGAGGACATGTTCGGCTCGCCAGTTTTGTAGCTGCTTCGAGACGGACACCCAATGGGTGAGCTACAAGTACCGTTGGGGAGGAAAGTTGGAATGTAAGGACGAGGAGTTGGAAGGTAGCGGCTGTGGCCTATAGTTAGGGACCAACCCCGGCATTTGCCTGGAAGGAAGATGGGAAACCACAGAAGACCATCTTCAAGGTTGCCGGCGGGGGATTCGAACCTCCTCGCCTCCCGGATGTGAACGACTGCCAGCAGTTATGCCCTAACGACCACGGCTAACTCACCCGGTGACATAAGTGGTGACCGTATACAAGACACATATTATTATACAGTATTCAGCTCCATGTCTTCGTACAGAGGATTTCTGATGCCAACGTTCCCGGTCTTCAGCTTCTTCCTTCAGTCTGCTGTAACTCCTTCCATCTTTCATGTCATCCAGATGTTGAATTGTTCTTCTTCCCCGTCCTGTCGTTCCTTTGATCTTCCCCCCAATGACGTCGTGTAAGAGCCCCTCATGTCTAAGTATGTGTCCGGTCCAGTTGGCCTTCCTCTGAAGAATTGTATTCAGTAAAGTTTTCTTCTCACGTACTCTTTTCAGTACAGCATCGTTCGTCACACGATCTGCCCACTTGATCTTCTCTATTTTCCTCCAGCACAACACTTCAAAACTTTCTAAGAATTTTCTTTCCCTTTTTCTCATGTCCACGTCTCTGCCCCGTACAGTACAATGCTCCAGATGTAACACTTCACCAATATCTTCCTTAGTTCTAAACTCAACTTACTTGTTGAATGCGCCTTTCGCCATGGCGATTCTGGCGCCAATTTTATTTGTGCATTGAGCATCATTAGTCAGCAAGCTTCCCAAGTACTTAAACTGCTTCTCAATCTCCAATTCTTGATTGTCGAAAGACATATGTATCAATATTTTTTTAAAATTATCGTGACAACCCAACGTGAACTGGAACTAGCGGTAAAGCTACGTAAGGTAACACGGGCGGCGTTTTCGAGGCAGTTGAATAACCTCAAACGTGAAATTGAGGACGTCCAGATGACACCTCATGAAAAATGAAGAAAAGTTCAGGTTTTCTTTTCTTTACAGGACTTCAGAAGGGGAATGAAGAGCACCTGCAGCTGGATGGTAAGATCCTAAGTCTAAAACTTGACGTCGACCAAGAGGACTTGGACGACGAATGTAGAATTGCCGATGACTATCAACGTCACTTTCTTGATTTAGAGGTGAGTGTTGAATATATTCTAACTCCAGGAGGCATCGCTCAAGACAACAGTGATTGTAGCAATGTAGATCTTATGAGCACGAGAAAATTCAAACTACCTAAATTAGAACTAAGAAAATTTTATGGTAATGTGAAACAGTAGCTTCAGTTCTGGATCCAGTTTGAAAAGTTAGACAAGGATCCGGATATCGCATCGGAAGATAAGTTTCAGTAGGCCTACTTAATGCAAGCTACTGTGAAAGGGTCTTGTGCTAGAGAAATTATTGAAAGTTTTCCACCTATTGGGGGAAATTATGCGAAGGCTGTAGAATGTTTAAAGAGCAGGTTCGATAGGGATGATTTCTTGGTTGAAGTTTACGTAAGAGAGTTGCTATCTTTAGTTCTTAAGAAATCTTCCACTCCTGGTGATGGCAGTTCAATGTGTAGCCTTTATGATAATTTGGAATCACACATACGGTCACTTGAAACCTTGGTTGTTACAACGGATAAGTGTGCATCTATGTTGTATCCGTTAGTAGAGTCATGTTTGCCTGAGGAGTTTCGTAGAGCATGGCAAAGACGTTCCAAATAGGCACACACACGTGATTCAAAAGATAGGTTAGGCAATCTCATGCTATTTGTGAAAGGGGAAGTGGAAGCCGAGGAACGGGTCAGTTTAGCAATTTCAGATTTTGGAATCAATGATAATAACAGGAGTAGAGACCAACCCAAATAGTCAGAGCGCATTGCTACTGCAGCTGACTTGTTAAACACTAACCCAGTTGGGGAGAGGAGAGGGTACTCTATATTTTGTGGAGCTCAACATGATGTCATGAATTGTTTTAAAGCACAAAGATTAAGTCTATCTGAGAAACAGAAGGTCCTAAAGGACAAGGGTGGATGCTTTAAGTGCTTTAAGAAATTAAGTACTGTGTGAAACGCAAGCGAGAACGGAACCTTTCTTTCTCTAATTTATCTAGATCTGATACATGAGTAGCATTGATATCATATAGAAACATACTTGGAGTTAGTGGAGTTAAGTCTTCTGGATCCTCTGATGCGTATGTCAGCGGGCGGCTATTAAACACCGCTTCCACATCCCATCGTGAAGTTGTCAGTTCTTCATGAGTCAGAACAGACTTCTCGAGCATCCCCTTCAGTAGTTCCTTGACAGAACGACCCAGGCGCTGCCACCAACCCTCCCCACCACCAAGCTGTGGGAGGATTGAACTTCCACTCAATTTCTTGTAGCCGAGATTCATTCAGCATTTTCTGGACGGACATTCTTTTAGCATATTTGCAGCCCCAACAAAATTAGTTCCTTTGTCACAATATACAATGGATGGACGTCCTCTTTTCGCAATGAATCTCCTTAATCATAGAAGGAATGATTCAGTGCTGAGGAGGGACGTCCGGAAATTCTGTCCAATAATAAAATAGCAGAAGACTACGCAAAAGTTGGAAAAGATAGGTCTCTTCTCACACTATGGGAAAATATTTGAACACTGGAGAGTCCAAGGTTCTATTGAAGAAGTGGCACAGGAAGAGGTTGAGAAATCCGTGTCGTCTCAAAACTCACGAGTCTTAAAACTGACGAGTCTCAAAATTCACGAATTTCAAGATGAGGGTTAGTTATTTTCCACACCGACCTGTAATCAAAACTGAAAGTCTGACTACTCCAGTTCGACAAGTATTTGATGCTTCATGCAAAACAGACAAAGACATTCACTGAACGATTGTTTAAGGAAAGGTCCTAACTGCGTTGAAATTATCCCGGAAATTCGGTTACGGTTTCAAGAGAAAGAGCTGGGTAATACTGCAGACATAAGGAAAGCATTCCAAAGATCGTAATTATCTCCGATTTTTATGATGGGAGAATTTCAGAACTATGAAATTGAAGATTTATAGACATTCAAGAGTTCCTTTTGGAACAACATTTCCAGTTAGAATTTTAGCATCGACATCCATTCCAATAAGGAGCTGAATTTCTGGACAGTTATCACCCACATCGCTGATCCATAGTTTCTTCATTCTAAGTTCTTGAAACAAGTTACAGCATGCTGAAACTCCTGGGATTGACTGGCTAATTGGTGACTGTTCCCTGACTTCGATCTCAGAGTTCTAAGTGAACAGCCCTGTATATTGAGCACGTATACAATGTAATCCACTCCTTCGAACCATTCTTTAAAATCAATGGTCCAGCTACATCAATTCCAGTAACTTCAAATATTGCAGTATCCTTGATACGATCTTGTGGTAGTGGATTCTGAGTGCTTTCTGTGTCGTTTGCACGGCATGCACTTGGAAATCACATTTCAAATAGCTCTTCTGCTCAGAATGATCCAAAACGTTTTCCTCGGCTGTATAATGAGAAATTGTATGCCAGCATGACAGTGAACTTTGTGTTGTTCCTCGATCAGGGCATGAACAACATCATGATTCCTGGACAATAACAAGGGGAATCAGAAATTGAAAAGGTAATTCCTCGTTGTAATCTTTGTCTTTACACAGACTAGTCCTTTACTTTCAATCCTCTGACTGTGCCGCCCTTTCGAGGAAACAACTCCCGTTATACACACTTTATAATAAGTAATTCTGCATCTCTTAGTTCAGAAAATTTTAGTTCGTCATTTTGCCTCCCTCTACTACTTCGAGGGTTGTTGTAGAACCTTGGTTGGTTGGTTCCTCACTTTAGGGGCTGTGACAACGTGGTCATGTAGCCCCGTGTACTTTGGGTGTGTGTAGAATCTGTCTGATAACCGGTGTTAATTGTGATGACTGTATTAGTGTGTGTTATCTGTTTTTAATTCAAGTAAGGACGATAATTTCAAGTAGTTCCTACTTTCGCTACCAAATGCTACCGTCCACGACACCTAGCTGTGAACTTGCCTTCTACTAGATGGCATCGTAACCAGCGCCCGGTGACGAACGTTGGAAATTAAGAGCGTTAAACATACCTCAGTATACCTTCCTTCGGAAGGGAAGTAAAGACGGCGGGCCCTTGTCATAGATTTATGGCATGTAAAAGAACCTTCCACTAACTAAACTTGTGTGAAGGAAAATGTGTGGGTTAAAACCTACAGAAATTGAAAAGGTCAAACCTACAAATTTTGCTTCACACAAGTTTAGTGGAAGGTTCTTTTACGTGCCATAAATCTATGACAAGGGCCGCCGGCTTTGATAGTAAGTCAGCAGGATTATGAACTCCAGGTAGATGCCTCCAGTGTTGAGGGTAAGTCAGCTGTCGTATTTCCATTACTCGGTTGCCGACAAAGGTATGCCACGGTCCATTTCTTTTAATCCATCTTTCGTATGACATAGAGAGGATACAGTATTACTGAAATGAAAATCCACAGCCTGCTTCCAGTCGACCAGCCGGGTCAGGGAATGGAATGAATGGACCCCCCATCTAGCGGCGAGAATTAGAACTGTGCTGCCTGCCAAAACCTGTCGCACTCCCCTGGAGCAATGATTAAATGAATGACAGATGAAATAAAATGATAGTAGAGGGTGTTGCTGGAATGGAATTTGTGACAGGGAAAACCGGAGTACCCGGAGAAAAACCTGTCTGCCTCCGCTTTGCCCATCACAAATCTCACATGGATTGACCGGGATTTGAACCACGGACCCAGTGGTGAGAGGCCGGCGTGCTGCCGCCTAAGCCACGGAGGCTCTACAGTATTACTATATAAAATATATACAAGTAATAGATATCTAGTGACATCCACTATTCATGATCACTAAAAGTCACAGTTGAATGTCCAGAGAATTTTAACCGAGTGTGTGGATCTTGCTGACTTACGAAGAAACCTTGGTTTGCAGATGGCATTCAAAACTTATATTACTGTCGACCAAAGTATTATGTGCACTCGAGTTTGAAGGTTGTTTGTGAAGTAACCAATAGACCTACATAAAATCCAATAACATCATCATTTTCGTCGTTCTATTTTACGTTAGTTCATGTACGTTTGGATTTTTTTTCTCTTTTCTTTTCTTAGTCGTTTACCCTCCAGGTTGCTGGGACCCACGGACTCAGCGAGGGAACTCACCACTACCGCCTCTACGGGCAGTGTCCTGGAGCTGGGAACATCTAATCGGAGTGGTTACAACTGGTGAGGTGGGATTGGCACCTCGCCCAGGCGGCCTCACCTGCAAAGCGAACAGGGGCCTCATGAGGGAAGGTAATGGATGGTTAGGATGGATAGGCAAGGAAGAGGGAAGGAGGCGGCCGTGGCCTTGAATAAGGTACCATCCCGGCATTTTCCCGAAGACGAAGTGGGAAACCACGGAAATCCACTTCGAGGATGGCTGAGGTGGGAATTGAACCCTCTCTACTCATTTGGAACACCCGAGGCTGAGTAGACCCCGTTCCAGTCCTCATACCACTTTTCAAATTTCGTGGCAGAGCCGGGAATCGAATCCAGTACCTCCAGGGCGGCAGCTAACCATGC
The DNA here is from genome assembly GCA_946902985.2 of Meconema thalassinum. NCBI lineage: Eukaryota > Metazoa > Arthropoda > Insecta > Orthoptera > Tettigoniidae > Meconema > Meconema thalassinum. Next base: position 501,834,103 of record OX336393.1, on the reverse strand, counting down.
TGACCGCTGCGCTACGGAGGCGACTTGGAATTTTTAATTTATATTTTAATATTTTTTATCGCAGTTGGAACACAAAAAGTGCACGTTTTTAAGCGTGTTTCAACCATGCGTCACATTTAAGAATTATTATCTCAAAAACCCGTCGTCAGATCGAATCCAAATTTTAACACAATATACATTGAAATGTTCTGTAACAGGTTTATTAATTTCAAAATTGTGTGTGTCCAAAAAACAAAGTTGTTATCATTTTTGTAAGGTAACTTTTTCTCGGCTCGGGGTGGTTGGAAAATGTAGTTCTTGGTTGCGTTGTAATCGTTATACATCAAAAAGTTATGCTGTATGACTGAAATACGTAAATTAATTCACTTATTTTATATCAGTTTGTATTTGTACGAGGAAATAACACATGGTTCACCAGTTAGCCGCTCCACGGAAAGCTGTACAGCGTTGCCGAAGTGGTGCCAACACGCATCATGGCCCGTCTCGCTCGGAAGTGATGAGCTCCATCCAACGCCTTTTTGGTCGTCCTGGAGGTCTTTGTCCATCAGGCTCGAGAGCAAGTGACTTGCTTACAATGGACTCTGTATTTGCTCGGGCTACATGCCCGTACCAACGCAACCGAGTCTCCCTCATTTTGGCTGGAATAGGGGCAGTTCCAAGAGTATTGCGGACGTCTTCGTTCTTAATATGATCCAGCCGTGTAATTCCCAAGGACCATCGTAGTATCCGCATCTCCATTGAGTGCAAGGCTTGTTCATGTTTCTTTGTATTAGGCCAGCATTCAGCTCCATACAAAGCAACAGGGCGGATGACTGATTGATAGATCTTAGTTTTGAGGTGCACTCAAGACACACTCAACAAAACCTACAATACTTACATCAAACCTATCATAAAATATGGCAGTGAAGTACTCTCTACAGCACCCCAGTCAAACATTGATCGTCTCGAGAGGTGTCAGAATAATGCCCTACGAATCATAACAGGTGCAATAAAAACCACACCTATAACCGCCTTGCAATTATATACCCTCAACTTACCAATAGAAGAAGAGATGAGACATCAAACAGCCAATGCATATCTCAGTATACAAAGACTACCTCAAATGACATGGATCAAAAAAACAGTTTCTAGCCCCAATCTTAAAACACAAAAAGATCCCTTAAGTCTTGCCAAAGAATATATCAATAAGAGCAATCTGCAAATAAAACTTTAACCACTCTGTATGCCAGTCAACCCCATTGAATATATACAAGTGACTACAGATCTTACTTTGTTAGAAGAGGTCTGCAAGAAAGACTTTTCACCACAAGATCTAAAACAACTGGCCCTCTGTACAATAGAAGAAAGATATCCATCTAATCAATGGCTAAAAATATTTACAGATGGCTCACAAGACAAAGAAAATAGAACTGGAGCAGGAATACATTCATCTCTCTTCTCACTCTACTTCCCAGTAGGCCAAAACAAAACAAACTTTGATGCTGAGATAAGAGCAATTTCACAGGCACTCCATCAGTTATTAGGCAGAAACATTATCAAAAATGTGTTATCATTACAGATGCAAAAGCAGCCATCCAAGCCATCTCGTCAAATTACAAGCCCCAAAATAAAGAACTGAAAGAAATTTTTTGTATGATAAAAACCCTTCAAAGACTCCACAAACAGATCTCATTTCAGTGGATCCCTTCTCATGTTGGAATAGCAGGAAATGAAGAGGCAGACAGATTAGCAAAAAAAGGTACCACACTACAACAACCTGTCAGTCAGACTGATTTTATGTCAGCAAAAAGGATCTAGAAAATACTATCAAAAACAGGTATGAAGAAATGGCAAAGAAAACAGCAGAAACCAAATTATGGAAAGACATTGATGCCAAATGGGATCAATATAAATTAACACCAAGAAGAGAAGCTGTAGCCTTCTTCAGACTGCCTTGCAGCTCATCTGAAACAAATCAACATCCTGAGATCTGAAGAATGCACACTTTGTCACGAACCTGGAAGTAAAATGGATAAGGGGCACCTGCTACGTTGCAACAAACTTGATGTGACTGCTAGAACTTCAGGAAACCTCACACAACTCTATTGGAACGCAAGAAAGCTGTTGGATTGGAATCCGGGCTAGCCATAGGAAACAACAGGTTTGAGGTGGAAAACGTCCACATTAAAGGGAAAGGTGATCCGCATGACCCTAACTATTATAGGGGGATTGCCTTGGAAAACACCCTACTGAAAGTACTTACGAAGTTAGTAACTAAAAGACTCAACGTTGAAATTGAGAGCAAATTACCAGATGAACAGTTCTGTTTCAGAAGAGGAAGAAACACAATCCAAGCAATAAGGAATCTTTTGGATGACATTGAAAATGTACTTAGATTGCCTCAGGGAAAGTTTCATGCGGTATTCATCGACTTTACAAAAGCTTTCGATAGACTTAACAGGAACATCATCTCTTCAAAACTTGAGTTGTTAGTGGAAGAAACACACAGATCACTGTTCTGGTCCATAACATGTTGAGGGTTAACGCTGTCAGAATCTCAGACAATGTGACGACTTCTAACAAGATCGTCCAAACCAATGGCGTTTTGCAAGGTGACCCACTCAGCCCATTATTATTTAATGTTGCCACTAATGATGTTGTTCGGATAATTAGAGTAGAATCAAAGGAAGTACGGATATATTTATACGCTGATGATACGGTCGCATGACATCAATGGATTACAAGTGGCAGTAACTGCACAGGAAAAATGAGGCCAATGCTAATGAGCTAGAAGTGAATGCCGCAAAAACTGAACATATGATATTTAGGAAGGGTGGACGGCTATCCCCACATGATAAAGAGTACTTTTCAAAAAAGAGGCACTACACATCGTATTTACGACTAAATCTTTCAGACTACACACAAGATTCAAAGCAGCAGCAGCTATGAAAGCTATATATGATATCAAGTTCTTAAATAGACTATCTCTCAAGTCTGCCATGGCATTATTTCATGCAAAAATAATACCTATTCTTGCTTACGGAATAGAGATTACATGGGCTAGAAGTGAATGCCAAAAAAACTGAACATATGATATTTAGGAAGAGTGGGCGGCTATCCCCACATGATAGAGTACTTGAAAATTGGTAAAATAGTTCCTGTTCATAAGAAGGGATCTAAAGATGATCCAAACAACTATAGACCTATAACTATACTGCCTGATCTGTCAAAAATCTTTGAAAAAATTATAAAAAGCAGGCTGGTGAAATTTTTCTTTCAATGCAACTACTTCTTTAAACACCAGTATGGGTTCCAAGACTCTCTAAGTGTACTTGATGCTTTATTTGATATTGTCACAAATTTAGAGAAATCCCTAGACGAAGGCAATATATCAGCAGGTCTATTTGTGGATCTACAGAAGGCATTTGACACTGTCGATCATAATTTATTATTGTATAAGCTGCATGAAGCAGGCGTCCGAGGAGTAGCGCATAGTTGGATCAAAAATTACCTAAGTAACAGATATCAGTATGTACAAATAAACAACGTTAAAAGCGCTCTTACTAAGAGCGTCAGTGGTGTGCCACAAGGATCAGTTTTAGGCCCTCTACTTTTCATAATTTATGTGAATGATATCAATAATTGTTTGCTACAGGGCCACTTAACACTATTTGCTGATGATATCAGTTTAATATATAGCGCAAAATCCAAACAAGAACTTGCAACAAAAATAAATGATGATTTAAAAGTCCTGGACAACTGGTGTAAATTAAATGGTTGAAACACGCTTAAAAACGGGCACTTTTTATGTTCCAACTGCGATGAAAAATATTAAAATATAAAATAAAAAATCCAAACCTACATGAACTAACGTAAAATAGAACATCGAAAATGATGATGTTATTGGATTTTATGTAGGTCTATCGACATCCGCTTTATAAGTGAGAGTGGGTTAGGACCAGCAATCTGAATTTTCAGTGAACTTTGACTCAACGAGTTGTTCGTTTTTGAATGAAGATTTTTGTTTTTCCATAATTTTTGTTTATTTATTAGTTTTATTTATTTATTTTTTATTAATTTTCGGTCTTTTCAAAATTAGGTATCCACCTGTAAATTTTAAATTCCATTCCAAATTTGTATACTTTAATCTGCGTTACGAGTGGCAGATAACCTCGTAGTTCCGCCCCTTAAAACAACAACAACAACAACAACAACAACTACAACAACTATGTCCAGAGATGTAATCCACTCCACTGCAATCATCACTTGCATCCTGCTGGTCGTCGCATCCTCCTTTGAAGGACCGTGAAGGGCATTCCGACACAATATGACGGATTGTCTGCGCTGCATCACCACAATCACACCGAGGGCTAGAAATGTCCCCCCATTTGTGAAGCCAAAAGTTACATCTTCCGTGACCGGTCTGGGGCACCCCCGTGCATTACCGATAACAACGTCCAGCTGGTTGATGCACTCATTACCCAGGACCGCCGAGTGACAGTGAACGCCATAGCCACCGTGGTCGGATTGAGCGTCGGAAGTGTGCACACCATCATGAAGGAATGACTGTACTTGCGCAAAGTGTGTGCCCAATGGGTGCCCCACAGTCTTCAACCACACCAGGAACGACACCCGTCCTTCCCTGAAGCGTTTGAGCCACGCCTTGACCCTTGCAAGTGACATGCAGTGTTCGCCGTACACTTGTGACATTCGGCGATGAATGTCCGTTCCCCGTACTCCTTCCGCTGTCTGAAACCGAACAACGCCTCTTTGCTCTTCGGTTGACGCCTCCATGTCACTGTTTGCAATGCGACCGGCAGCGTTGGACGATTGATGCATGCTGCTGCTCGATTTGCATCGTCACGTGACGTGCACGCGTGCCCTCTAGCGACGGGCTGTGACTTTCCACGCTCTGGTCGGAACCACACCTCGTTACTCACGCCACGATTAGCCAATGTCGTCACCGGTTTGCGCATTCCAGCCTCCGACACGTTACTTTTTGAACGCACCTTTATATATGACATTGTTCTCACGCGCACCCAATATCAAACAGTATGTAACGTCTATACTATCCGTTAGATTTCAACCAAATTGTGTATGTGCATTCTATACCTTAAGAGGGGAAGCATGATGGCGCAGTGGCTTAGCTGCTCGTCTTTCACCCGGACGGCCGGGATTCGAATATCGGTGACAGTGGGGTGGAATTTTCACCTGAAAAATCACGTGACTTCAGGAAGGGCAGCCGGCCTTAAATCCCCGGCCAAAACCAAAATGAGCCTGGTTGGCTCCAGCTACCCCCCAATTTTATTGTGTAAAGCCGAAGAAAGAAAAAATTATATACCTTAAGTTATGGAACTAAGAATATATTCAGTCACCAGAACTGCTAACTGTAGTAAATTACTCTATTAGGCTACACTATTTCAGGTGTATTTCAAACTGCAGTACTTAGAAATGTTAGTACTGCCAACTTAATTTCGTCATTATTCTAGATAGGTCTATATAGGTTGGCACGAATGAAGAAAAGTAGGCTCTCTAGTTCGTCACGGAACTACTTGTTTTACTCGAGTTCTCTGTAGCTTCTATTTTCCGCGACTCCTGTAGCAATAATAGAATGGGAGAAGTGCAGGGGCGAGAAATCCAACGACGTCATAAATTTTTCAATATTACTGAGAGTAGAACTCTCTTGGTAAGTATATCGTCCCTACCAAGCCAGAGTGTCGTAAGCGCCACTTTATTGAAAAATGAGGTTAAGACACAGATGCACTCTATAGGGCGGTTGGCACATACTGGCAAAGTATCGTAAGCGTAGCATCTATAAAATTGAAATAATTAATGCTATCGTAAACACCACTCTCTTTTAACTCTCCAGAAAAATATCGTAAGCGGATGGCAAGATTATCTTAAGAGACAGGTCCAGTTGTCGTATGTGCCATATGCATGTATCGTATGCACCCCTTTAATAATTGTGGCTGAATTGTCTAACGTACGCGACATCCCGCCTTATATTAGACGATTGCCCTTGAAGCTTGGGTGTGAGCCTGTACACAATCACACTCTAGGCCTCTCGCTTCGTTGTCACTACCTGTCTGACGTATTGTAATTCCATACTTGAGCACGTGAAGACACCACCGTGCAGGACAGTATACTGTCCACGTCGAAGTATTGGGTGACGCGGAAGTACACGTAACATAGTTACAAACAGAAAACGCCATCATATTTGCCAACGACTGTACTTCAGCAGTAGCGTGAGATTGTTTTGACCGCAGGGCAGGTGATAACACAGTTACTGTAGTAACTCGCCTCCAGGCTTTCATTATTATTTTTCATTCGTCTAAAACAAACGACTGGCCTGTACAGGAGTGGTCAGAAGAAAGCATTATTAGTCGTTTAGAGCTCACTGTCGACAGTACCGTTAGTTGTTTATCTGGCTAGAACATACAACTGTAATTCTTAGAACAACAGCTCTTGCCCTTAGTACACCCCGAGGCTGAATATTGCTGTGCTATGTGGTTAAATAACGTTCATATACAAAAAATTGATACTGAGCTGAATTATACTATGTGGACTATATCAGGAACCATCAGATCAACACCTCTGGATTGGTTACCAGTCCTCTCAAACATTCCGCCTCCTCACCTCCATACACAGATGGCATTGACGAAAGAAGGGGAAAAATACTGTAAAAATCCTTCAGTAGCTTACCAATTCATCAGGACATTTTTCAACCACATCTTAGATTAACATCTATGAAACCTCCCTGGTTATCAGGTGAGGAATTGATTCAAGAGCAATTTAATGTCTATCAAGCATGGTACAACAATTGGGTTTCCTCAAATCCAGACAAATATAATCTAATTCTGGATCCAACTCAACGCCCCCCTAGTTTCAACTTATCCCGGAAAACTTGGACGTCACTAAATCGACTAAGAACTCGACATGGTAGATACCAGTATTGGAGGCATAAGTGGAAGATGATCGACAGCCCAGCCTGCGACTACAGTGAAGTGCCTCAGACGGTTTATCATACTGCCATGGAATGCCCAATGAGGAGGTTCAGAGGGACGCTACAAGAAATACATGAGGCTACAGATGAAGCAGTAAATTATTTGAACTCATTGGACATCCATTTTTAATGCTTGTATTTTTTTCCCTGTCAGAACGTATGTACATTTTGTATATACTAGCAATTAAATTTTTCACCTCATTCGTAACTTCTAAGTATCCTTTATGCCATGCGAAATATGCCGTTCTCCCAAACGATGAAGAAACCGCTAGAGCTCAAGTTGAAATGTTAAAGGCAATTACTGAACAAACTGGTCTGCAAATATCTTATGAGAAAACAGAAGTAATGACTAACATCAAAGAGACCCCACCAAAACTCCACATAAAATACGGGGATATCGCCCGAGTTTACAAATTCAAGTACCTGGGTGAGATCATCATGAAAAATGGACTGGACAAAGAAGCACTTGAGGAACGAGTACGCAAACTGGAAATAGCCTAGCAAACATCCCGCAAAGTATGCAAACCACCAGCTCTAAACTTTGCACACGTATAGTACCTGACATTATAGATTAATTTGGAGTAACTATTATACCTCAGTGCTGCCAACATGATTCTAAGCTTTCTGACAGTTTCAATTTTAATTACATGTAACTTCTGAGAGGCGTGCAGATGTTATAGGACGCGGACCTAGAGACCTTATCGAACTCTTTCACACATTTCGAACTAGTTGGAGCACCGACCATTCAATGACTACACTTTTCGAGTGGTGGTTGAACAAAATTTAATAACAAAAATAAAACGTAACAAAGGGGACATGAGTAGCGCATGAAATGATATAAGAGGGATGATGGGACTGAAATAAGGTACACATATTATCAAAACAAATAAACAATAGTATAAAAATAAACCGACTAGAAAAGAGAATAATTCCGAGATGCCTAACGCGTTCTAGACTGGAGATCGTTCAAAGCTAAACTCAATTAAAACGGGGGTAGCAAAAAACAAGTTAACAATAGTGCAAAATAGTATATTTCTTCCCACCACAGGCTAACTACAAATCGTAGTTAGGAGAGATATTCTAGGAAGTTACGAAGCCACGAAGCCCCAGAACAGAAAAACCTTACCTTTAAACATGTATGTCACTTACAGAAACACAACCCAAGAACAAACGCAAGCCTAACGCATACATCAATACAATCAAATCCAAACCTGACATTACTCCAACGAAAGATTACAGGTACACTTGACATACAATACCATAAACAAAACGCTTTACCAGAGACTAGTTCAACCGAACAGCAACACACCAAGGAAAGTAAATATCAATGACTTCGTTTACTTCCAGAATAAATCCCCTTTCCGGAAGAAGTACGAGACTCAGTTATCTTGCGAAAGACAAGATGAGGTTGCACTGTAGTCCAGGGTACATACAATGCACACACATTCTATCATTTCGAAAGGGTAACCGTACGTCTCATTTAATAAACGTAATGAGTTCACGTGTTGTTTCTCGACTGAAGCCACGCAATAAAACAAGAACAATCTGACATGACCCTAGGCGTTCAGTCGAGCCCACTTAAGCAATTAACCTTAACCCACCCTTAACATTAGGACACTGCTTATAAATAAATGACCAGAAGTATGTCGAGGCCCTAAATCATTTACCCATTACACAAATAAATAACACAACACAACAACAATTAATTAGCTCACGGCATTCATCCATCGTGGCTTCATCATCATCAACAAAACAAAATACATATTACATCATCACCTCCAGGTAACGCCCGAAGCAGCTTCCCATGCTCCTAGTCATTTAATTATCCAGCAAAAGAATAAACGTAACACACGCGTAGGGAAAAGGGACAAAAGAAAATACAATGCAAATAACAACAAGAGACCCCAAAACGATTAACCCCAAAACCAACACGATTCCTCAATACGTACATCTACACAAGGGAAGTACATAAACATAACCAAGATAACGTTATATAAGAACGCGATCTCCAATCTAGAGAGGGACAAGTTGACACTGAAAGAAGTGGGACAAGGTATTCCTAACCAACTTCAAGTTACACGTATTTCATGCATATTGGCACTTTAAATAACAAGGAACTTAGCTTTCTCCTGAGACGGTCTCGACGACAGCAGTAAATACATATCCTTTTTAAACCTGTTTTCCTTCCAGTGTAGTTATGTGTGCAGAAACATCGAAGGACGAAACGTAAGAAGAATATAAGATCGGGATTTTAAAGACATATTGGATAAGTATCTTTTGGCTTCTTATCCTCATGGATCTCGGCTCTATTCTCCTATATAACAAAATCTGACGACGGTATTGTTGACTTTTAGTCTCTTTGATTGAGATCACACACTCCATAGTGGGCACTTCTTCCTTTTCCACAAGATCTAAGTCGGTTTAAATTTTAACCAGCAGATGGCAGTCTTTATAATATCGTTACTTGTCGACCCGTTTATAAAATAGAATCGGGTCAACTTCTATACTAACAAACAGATTTTATCCCAAATGGCAATATAACAGATCCTAATATTACAGATTAATTCAGAGCATCACATACATGGCATTGTTCTCAACATGATTTTACGCGCACTGATAAATCCAATATCAAACAGCATGTAACGTCCATACTAACCATTAGACTTCAACCAAATTTGTATGTGCATTCTATACCTTAAGAGTTGGAACTAAGAATATATTCAGAGTCCCCAGGGCTGCCAACTGTAGTAAGATACTCTATTAGGCTACACTATTTCAGGTGCATTTCAAACTCTCTACTTAGAAATGTTAGTATTACCAACTTGATTTCGTCATTATTCTAGATAGGTCTATATAGATTAACATGAATCTTAAATTTTAAGAAAAGTAGGCTCCTTAGTTCGTCACAGAACCACTTGTAAATCTGAGACTTGTCTCATACAAAACTGTTGCTTACAGTGACATCGGACAAGAGTGTAAACTCAACGATCGCCACGCAAGTGGAAAAAACAGCGCATCAATGCGGTTCTCATCAGGAGGAAAAATTGAAGCGCAAAATTAACAAAATAATATATTTTTTTAGAAAAGGCGTGTTTTGTTTCTTCTGTATAGTGTTATTTTTGGCGCTTATGACACTCTGGCTTTCCAGGGACGATATTTTGGGAGAACAGAAATTGCGCTACAATATAAACACCCCCATTGTATCCGGCCTCTTGTTCCACTTTATGCCTAAAACCTTTGTGACACATCCATTGATTGCAATATCTTCATTGTTGACCTCGATCTTCAAAAGTTCACATTTCCTTATTGCAGATTCTCAGCTTCTCAGCTCCAGCTTGGCTTTAGCTAGAAACAGTGTGCTTTCAGAACGAAACATATTGTATTCTTCTACAGAAGCAACTGATGTTACACAGTTATCTACGTACATAGATTTCATCAGTTTTCGTGCTATCAGTTCATCGTTATAATTAACAGTCGAAATATGATAATCAAATACAACACCCAATATAAATGGACTACAAGTGGCTCCAAAAGAAACACCTGAATGGCTAGTTCTGAAATTTTCCTACGTTCGTCGTCAAGAGCCGACTGCGGTGGCATCTGGTAACTAATTTCTGAACTAGTTGGTCGTTGACGGTGGCATTTGGCAACAAAAGTAGGAACTAGTTGAAAATTGATCGTCTGCAGACCTTACTTGAATTAAAAGAAATACTCACACTAATACAGTCATCACAATTAACACCGGTTATCAGACAGATTCTACACACACCCAAAGTACACGGGGCTACATGACCACGTTGTCGCAGCCCCTAAACTGAGGAACCAACCAACCATAGTTCAGAAATTCTTCACCATAAAAATTGGAGATAATCACGATCTTAGGAATGCTTTCCTTATGTCTGTAGTATCACCCAGCTCTTTCTCTCGAAACCGTAAAAGAATTTCAGGGATAATTTGAACGTAGTTAGGACCTTTCATTAAACAAACGTTGAGTGAAAGTCTTCGACTGTTTTGCATGAGGCTTCGAATACTTGTCGAACTGGAGTAGTCAGACTTTCAGGTTTGATACAGGTCGGTGTGGAAGATAATGACAAGATTTCTCAACCTTTTCCTTTGGTACTTTTTCAATAAAACCTTCCACTGTCCAGTGATCAAACATTTTGCCCTTGTGTGAGAAGAGACCTGTCTTTAACAACTTTTGCGTAGTCGACTGAAGTCTACTTTCTGCTATTTTCTTATTAGGCAGAATTTCCTGATGTTCATCCTTCCAACTTGACTTGGCACAGACCACGTGGGGTACGCCCCAACCTTATCCGGTCAGAATACGAGGACGGAGTCTAGATGGTAGAGGGTTTCACCCCAGCTGTCGGTCCAGTATAAACACTTCAGTACGTTTATTCAACTATTTAGTATGCAAGTGTTCATAATGTTGCGTCACGTACGTGCGTCTCTTCTGATAGGCGAACTCGCTCACCTTGGATTACGGGTGGTATTCTAAGAGACGTAGAGGATGCAACTGTAGGGGCGTAAGCAGGGAGGTAGAAATAGGGGGTCGCGCAGGTGCGGAGGAGGCTCTGACAGACCTGGTGACGGCGCGGTGATCATAAATTTGCAGGGAACGTGGAGAGGGAAGGTAAGTTTTGCGCAAAGCTGAAAGATAGCTGTTCGCGTATAATGAAGTGTTTGGTGTACTCTGTACTGTGTTTAATTGTGTTTGAAGTGTTTAGTGTTTTCTGTAGTGTGTTTAAGTGTGTTTCAAGTGTTTGGTGTTCTCTGTAATGTGTTTAATTGTGCTTGAAGTGCTTGGTGCTCACTGTAATGGGTTTAATTATGTTTGAAGTGTCAGGTGTTCTCTGTAATGTGTTTGATTGTGTTTCAAGTGTTTGGTGTTCTCTGTAGTGTGCTTAAATGTGCTTGAAGTGTTTGGTGTACTCTGTAGTGGGTTTAATTGTGTTTGAAGTGTTTGGTGTTCTCTGTAGTGAGTTTAATTGTGCTTGAACTGTTTGGTGTTCTCTGTAGTGTGTTTAATTGAGCTTGAAGTGTTTAGTGTTCTCTGTAATGTGTTTAATAGTGTTTGAAGTGTTTGGTGTTATCTGTTGTGTTTAATTGTGCCTGTAGTGTTTAGTGTACTCTGTAGTGTGTTTGATTGTGTTTGAAGTGTTTGGTGTTCTCTGTAATGTGTTTAATTGCGCTTGAAGTGTTTGGTGTTCTCTGTAATGCGTTTGATTGTGTTTGAAGTGTCTGGTGTTCTCTGAAATGTGTTTGATTGTGTTTGAAGTGTTTGGTGTTCTCTGTAGTGTGATTGATTGTGTTTGAAGTGTTTGGTGTTCTCTGTAGTGTGTTTAATTGTGCTTAAACTGTTTAGTGTTCTCTGTAGTGTGTTTAATTGTGTTTAAAGTGTCTGGTGTTCTCTGAAATGTGTTTGATTGTGTTTGAAGTGTTTGGTGTTCTCTGTAGTGTGTTTGATTGTGTTTGAAGTGTTTGGTGTCCTCCGTAGTCTGATTGATTGTGCCTAAGTGTTTGCTGTACCCTGTAGTGTTTTAGATTCAGGTTAAAGTGTTTGGTGTTCTCTGTAGTGTGTTTGATTGTGTTTGAAGTGTCTGGTGTTCTCTGTAGTGCGTTGGATTCAGTTTAAAGTGTTCGATGTTCTCTGCAGTGCGGTTGATAGTGTTTGAAGTGTCTGGTGTACTCTGTAGTGTGATTGACTTCGTTTAAGTGTTTGGTGTTCTCTGCAGTGCGTTTGATTGTGTTTTAAGTCTTTAGTGTTCTCTGTAGTGTGATTGGTTATCTTTGAATTGTTTAGTGTTCTCTGCAGTGTGGTAGATTTTGTTCGAAGTGTTTGGTGTACTCTGTAGTGAGTTTGGTTGGGATTGGGAAGTTTGGTGTTCCCTGTAGTGTGTTTGAAGTGATTGGTGTATTCTGTTGTGTGTTTGATTGTGTTTGAAATATTTGGTGTACTCTGTAGTGTTTTAGATTGTGTTTGAAGTGATTGGTTGATTCTGTGGTATATTTGATTGTGTTTGAAGTATTTTATGTACTATGTAGTGTGTTAGATTGTGTTTGAAGAGTTTTGCGTACTCTGTAGTACGTTTGATTGTGTTGGAAGTGTTTGGTGTTCTCTGTAGTATGTTACATTGTGTTTGATGTGTTTGGTTGACTCTGAAGTGTGTTTGATTGTGTTTGAATTGTTTGGTGTTTTCTGTGCTATGTTTGATTGTGTTGGATGTGTTTGGTGTTCTCTGTACTCTGTTTGATTGTGTTGGAAGTGTTTAGTGCACTCTGTGGTGTGTTTGATGGTTTGAAGCGTCTGGTGTTCAATGTAGATTGTTTGATTGTTTACGAAGTGTTTAATGTTCTTTTAGTGTGTTTCATTGTATTTGAAGTGTTTGGTGTTCTCTGTAGTGTGTTTTATCGTGTTTGAAGTGTCGGGTGTTTTCTGTAGTGTGTTTGGTGGTGAAGTGTTTGGTGACCTTTGTAGTGTGTTTGAAGTGTCTAGTGTTCTCTTTAGTGTATTTGGTTGTGTTTGAAGTGTTTGGAATACGCTGTAGTGTGTTTGATTGTGTTGAAAGTTTCCGTTGTATTCTGTAGTGTATTTGGTTGTGTTTGAAGTGTGGTGTACTCTGTAGTGCCTTTCATAGTGTTGGAAATGTCTTGTGTTCTCTGTAGTGTGTTTGGTTGTAAGTATCTGGTGTTCTCTGTAGTGTTTTTGTTTGTGGTTGAATTGACTGGTGTTCTCTGTAGTGTCTTTGACTATGTTGGAAGTATTTGTGTATACTCTGTAGTGTGTTTGATTTTTGGAAGTGTTTGGTGTACTCTGTAGTGTTAGATTGTTGGAAGTGTCTGGTGTACTCTCTAGTGCGTTTGATTGTGTTTGAAGTTTCTGGTTTTCTCTGTAGATTGATTGTGTTCGAAGTGTTTTGTGGTCTCTGTAGCGAGTTTGATTGCGTGAAGTGTTTGTTCTTCTGTATAGTGTGTTTGAAATGTTTGGAGTTCCCTGTAGTGTGTCTGATTATTGGAAGTGTTTGGTATACTATGCAATGTATTTGACTGTTGGAAGTGTACTCTGTAGTGTGTTTGATTCTGAGAAGTGTCTGGTGTTCTAAATGTTGTATTTGATTTTGTTAAAAGGGTTTGGTGCACTCTGTAGTGTGGTTGATTGTGTTTGAAGTGTTTGGTGAACTCTTGATTGTGTTTGGTAGTGTTTGGTGTTCTCTGTAATGTTTAAGATTGTGTTTGAAGTGTTTGGTGTTCTCAATAATGTGTTTGATTTAGTTGAAATTGATTGGTGTACCCGCGTCGTGGTTGATTGTGTTTGAATTGTTTGGTAAATTCTGTAGTGCGTTTGAGAGTGTTTGTTGTTCTCTGTAGTGTGTTTGTGTTTGAAGTGTCTGGTGTTTTCAATGTTGTATTTGATTTTGTTGGAAGTGTCTGGTGATCTCTATAGTGTGTTTGATTTTGTTTGTAGTGTTTTGTGTTCTCTGTGGTGCCTTAAATTGTGTTTAGTTGTTTGGTTGATTCTGTGGTGTGTTTGAAGGATTTTATGTACTCTGTAGTGTGTTAGATTGTGTTTGAAGTGTTTTATGTACTCTGTTGTATGTTAGATTGTGTTTGAAGAGTTTTGCGTACTCGGTAGTACGTTTGATCGTGTTGGAAGTGTTTGGTGTTGTCTGTAGTATGTTACATTGTGTTTGATGTGTTTGGTTGACTCTGTAGTGTGTTTGATTGTGTTTGAATTGTTTGGTGTTTTCTGTGCTATGTTTGATTGTGTTGGATGTGTTTGGTGTTCTCTGTACTCTGTTCGATTGTGTTGGAACTGTTTGGTGTACTCTGTGGTGTGATTGATTGTTTGAAGCGTATGGTGTTCAATGTAGATTGTTTGATTGTTTAGGAAGTGTTTAATGATCTTTTAGTGTGTTTGATTTTATTTGAAGTGTTTGGTGTTCTCTGTAGTGTGTTTTATTGTGTTTGAAGTGTCTGATGTTTCCTGTAGTGTGTTTGGTGGTGTTTGAAGTGTTTGGTGTTCTTTGTAGTGTGTTTGAATGCGTTTGAAGTATCTGGGGTTCTCCTTAGAGTGTTTGGTTGTGTTTGAAGTGTTTGGAATAAAAGTAGTGTGTTTGAACGTGTTGAAAGTTTCCGGTGTATTCTGTAGTGCATTTGGTTGTGTTTGAAGTGTGGTGTACTCTGTAGTTTCTTCCTTAGTGTTGGAAATATCTTGTGTTCTATGTAGTGTGTTTGGTTGTGTTTGAAGTGTTTGGTGAACTCTGTAGTATGTTTGATTGTGTTGGAAGTGTCCGGTGTTCTCTGTAGTGTGTTTGGTTGAGATTGGATTGTCTGGTGTTCTCTGTAGTGTCTTTGACTATGTTGGAAGTATTTGTATGTACTCTGTAGTATGTTTGATTTTGGAAGTGCTTGGTGTACTCAGTAGTGTTATATTGTTGGAAGTGTCTGGTGTACTCGCTAGTGTGTTTGATTGTGTTTGAAGTTTCTTGTTTTCTCTGTAGAGTGATTGTGATCGAAGTGTTTTGTGGTCTCTGTAGTGTGTTTGATTGCTGGAAGTTATTGTTCTTCTGTGTAGTGTGTTTGAAATGTTTGGAGTTCCCTGCAGTGTGTGTGATTATTGGAAGTGTTTGGTGTACTCTGTAATGTGTTTGACTGTTGGAAGTGTTTGGTGTACTCTTTAGTGTGTTTGATTCATGGAAGTGCCTCGTGTTCTCAATGTAGTATTTGATTCTGTTAAAAGTGTTTGGTGCACTCTGTAGTGTGGTTGATTGTGTTTGAAGTGTATGGTAAACTCTTTAGTGTGTTTGCTAGTGTTTGGTGTTCTCTGTAAAGTTAAAGATTGTGTTGGAAGTTTTCGGTGTTCTCTATGTTTTGTTTGATTTAGTTGAAATTGATTGGTGTACTCGCGTTGTGGTTGATTGTGTTTGAATTGTTTGGTAAATTATGTAGTGAGTTTGAGAGTATTTGTTGTTCTCTGTACATTGTTTGATTGCGTTTGAAGTGTCTTGTGTTTTAAATGTTGAATTTGATTTGGCTGAAAGTGTTTGGTGATCTCTGTAGCGTGTTTGATTGTGTTTCACGTGTTTGGTGTACTCTGTAGTGTGTTTGGTTATGTTAGAAATATTTGGTGTTCTCTGTAGTGCCTTAAATTGTGTTGGACGTGACTGGGGTTCTCTGTAGTGTGCTGGATTGTTGGAAGTGTTTGGTGTACTCTGTAGTGTGATTGACTATGTTTAAGTGTTTGGTGTTCTCTGTAGTGTGATTGATAATGTTTAAGTGTTTGGTGATCCCTGTAGTGTATTTGATTATATTCGGAGTGTTTGGTGATCACTGTAGTGGGTTTGATTGTGTTTGAAGTGTCCAGTGTTCTCAATGTTGTATTTGATTTTGTTGAATGTTTTCAGTGATCTCTGTAGTGTGTTTGATTGTGTTTCTCGTGTTTGGTGTACTGTTTAGTGTGTTAGATTGTGTTGGAAGTGACTGGGGTTCTCTGTAGTGTGCTGGATTGTTGGAGGTGTTTGGTGTAGTCTGTTTTGTGTATGATTGTGCTTATGTGTTTGATGTGCTCTGTAGTGTGTTTGATTGAGTTTAAAGTTTTTGGTGTTCTCTGTAATTGTTTGATTGTTTTGGAAGTGACTGGTGTTCACTGTCGTCTGTTAAGGTGTGTTTGAAGTTTTCGGTGTACTCTCTAGTGAGATTAATTCTGTTGGAAATCTCTGGGGATATCTGTAGTATGTTTGAATTTGTTGGAATTTTTTCGTGCTCTGTTGTGTGTCTAAATGAGTTGAAAGTGTCTGGTGATCTCTGTAGTTTGTTTGATTTTGTTGGGAGTGTTTGGTGTTCTCTGTAGTGCCTTAAATTGTGTTTAGTTGTTCAGTTGATTCTGTGTTTTGTTTGAAGTGTTTAATATATTCTGCAGTGTGTTAGATTGTGTTTGAAGTGTTTTATGTACTCTGCAGTGTGTTAGTTTGTGTTTGAAGAGCTTTGCGTACTCTGTAGTACGTTTGATTGTGTTTCAAGTGTTTGGTGTTCTCTGTAGTATGTTACATTGTGTTTGATGTGTTTGGTTGACTCTGTAGTGTGTTTGATTGTGTATGAATTGTTTGGCGTTTTCTGTGCTATGTTTGATTGTGTTGGATGAGTATGGTGTTCTCTGTACTCTCTTTGAATGTGTTGGAAGTGTTTGGTGTACTCTGTATTGTGTTTGATTGTTTGAAGCGTCTGGTGTTCAATGTAGATTGTTTGATTGTTTAAGAAGTGTTTAATGTTCTTTTAGTGTGTATGATTGTATTTCTGTGTTTGGTGTTCTCTGTGGTGTGTTGTATTGTGTTTGAAGTGTCTGAAGTTTTCTGTAGTGTGTTTGGGGGTGTTTGAAATGTTTGGTGTTCTTTTTAGTGTGTTTGAATGTGTTTGAAGTGTCTGGTGTTCTCTTTAGTGCATTTGGTTGTGTTTGAAGTGTTTGGAATACTGTGTAGTGTGTTTGAAAGTGTTGGAAGTTTCCTGTGTATTCTGTAGTGTATTTGGTTGTGTTTGAAGTGTGGTGTACTCTGTAATGTCTTTCATAGTGTTGGAAATGTATTGTGTTTTATGTAGTGTGTTGTTTGTCTTGGAAGTGTCCGGTGTTCTCTGTATTGTGTTTGATTGTGTTTGAAGTGTCTGGTGTTCTCAATGTTGTATTTGATTTTGCTGAAAGTGTTTGATGATCTCTTTAGCGTGTTTGATTGAGTTTCATGTTTTGGTGCTCTCTGTAGTGTGTTTGTTTATGTTAGAAGTGTTTGGTGTTCTCTGTACTGTGCTGGATTGTTGGAGGTGTTTGGTGTAATATGTTGTGTGATGGACTATGTTTAGGTGTTTGGTGTTCTCTGTAGTGTGATTGACTGTGTTTAAGTGTTTGGTGATCCCTGTAGTGTATTTGATTGTGTTTGGAGTGTTAGGTGATCACTGTAGTGTGTTTGATTGTGTTTGAAGTGTCCAGTGTTCTCAATGTTGTATTTGATTTTGTTGAATGTGTTCAGTGACCTCTGTAGTGTGTTTGATTGTGTTTCTCGTGTTTGGTGTACTGTTTAGTGTGTTTGATTGTGTTGGATGTGACTGAGGTTCTCTGTAGTGTGCTGGACTGATGGAAGTGCTTGGTGTACTCTGTTTTGTGTTTGATTGTGTCTATGTGTTTGATGTGCTCTGTAGTTTGTTTGATTGAGTTTGAAGTGTTTGGTGTTCTATGTAGTTTTTCGATTGTGTTGGAAGTGACTGGTGTTCTCTATAGTCAATTTGGGTGTTTTTGAAGTGTTCGGTGTACTCTCTAGTGAGATTATTTGTGTTGGAAATCTCTGGTGATATCTGTAGTATGTTTGATTTTTTGTAGTGTTTGGTGTTCTCTGTAGTGTGTTAGATTGTGTTTGAAGTGTTTTATGTACCCTGTAGTGTGTTAAATTGTGTTTGAAGAGTTTGCGTACTCTGAAGTACGTTTGATTGTACTGGAAGTGTTTGGTGTACCCTGTAGTATGTTACATTGTGTTTGATGTGTTTGGTTGACTCTGTAGAGTGTTTGACTGTGTTTGAATTGTTTGGTGTTTTCTGTGCTATGTTTGATTGTGTTGGATGGGTTGTTGATTTCTGTGTTCTGTTTGATTGTGTTGGAAGTGTTTGGTGTACTCTGTGGTGTGTTTGAATGTTTTAAGCGGCCGGTGTTCAATGCAGATTGTTTGATTGTTTAGGAAGTGTTTAATGTTCTTTTAGTGTGCTTCATTTTATTTGAAGTGTTTGGTGTTCTCTGTAGTGTGTTTTATTGTGTTTGAAGTGTCTGATGTTTTCTGTAGTGTATTTGGTTGTGTTTGAAGTGTGGTGTACTCTGTAGTGTCTTTCATAGTTTTGGAAATGTCTGTGTTCTCTGTAGTGTGTTTGATCGTGTTTGAAGTTTTGGTGTACTCTGTAGTGTGTTCGATTATGTTGGAAGTGTCTGGTGTACTCTGTAAAGTGTTTGGTTGTGTTTGAATTGTCTGGTGTTCTCTGTAGTGTCTTTGACTATGTTGGAATTATTTGTGTGTACTCTGTAGTGTGTTTGATTTTTGGAAGTGTTTGGTGTACTCAGTAGTGTTAGATTGTTGGAAGTGTCTGGTGTACTCTCTAGTGTGTTTGATTGTGTTTGAAGTTTCTCGCTTTCTCTGTAGAGTGATTGTGTTCGAAGTGTTTAGTGGTCTCTGTAGTGTGTTTGATTGTTGGAAGTCTTTGGTCTTCTGTATAGTGTGTTTGAAATGTTTGGAGTTCCCTGTAGTGTGTTTGATTGTTGGAAGTGTTTGGTGTACTCTGTAATGTGTTTTACTGTTGGAAGTGTTTGGTGTACTCTGTAATGTGTTTGATTCATGGAAGTGTCTGGTGTTCTCAATGTTGTATTTGATTTTTTTAAAAGTGTTTGGTGCACTCTGTAGTGTGGTTGATTGTGTTTGAAGCGTTTGGTGAACTCTTTAGTGTGTTTGGTAGTGTTTGGTGTTCTCTGTAATGTTTAAGATTGTGTTTGAAGTGTTTGGTGTTCTCAATGTTGTGTTTGATTTAGTTGAAATTGATTGGTGTAATCGCGTTGTGGTTGATTGTGTTTGAATTGTTTGGTAAATTCTGTAGTGTGTTTGAGAGTGTTCGTTGTTCTCTGTAGTGTGTTTGGTTATGTTAGATGTGCTTGGTGTTCTCTGTAGTGTGCTGGATTGTTGGAAGTGTTTGGTGTACTCTGTTTTGTGTTTGATTGTGTTCATGTGTTTGATGTGCTCTGTAGTGTGTTTGATTAAGTTTGAAGTGTATGGTGTTCTCTGTAGTTGTTTGGTTGTGTTGGAAGTGACTGATGTTCTCTGTAGTCTGTTAGGGTGTGTTTGAAGTGTTCGGCGTACTCTCTAGTGAGATTAATTGTGTTGGAAACCTCTGGTGATATCTGTAATATGTTTGAATTTTTCGTATTCTCTGTTGTGTGTCTAAATGAGTTGCAAGTGTCTGGTGATCTCTGTAGTTTGTTTGATTTTGTTGGAAGTGTTTGGTGTTCTCTGTAGTGCCTTAAATTGTTTTTAGTTGTTCAGTTGATTCTGTGTTGTGTTTGAAGTGTTTAATATACTCTGTAGTGTGTTAGATTGTGTCTGAAGATTTTTGCGTACTCTGCAGTACGTTTAATTGTGTTGGAAGTGTTTGGTGTTCTCTGTAGTATGTTACATTGTGTTTGATGTGTTTGGTTGAATCTGTAGTGTGTTTGATTGTGTTTGAATTATTTGGTGTTTTCTGTGCTATGTTTGATTGTGTTGGATGTGTTTGGTGTTCTCTGTACTCTGTTTGATTGTGTTGGAAATGTTTGGTGTACTCTGTGGTGTGTTTGATTGTTTGAAGCGTATGGTGTTCAATGTAGATTGTTTGATTGTTTAGGAAATGTTTAACGATCTTTTAGTGTGTTTGATTGTATTTGAAGTGTTTGGTGTTCTCTGTAGTGTGTTTTATTGTGTTTGATCTGTCTAGTGTTTTCTGTAGTATGTTTGGTGGTGTTTGAAGTGTTTGGTGTTCTTTGTAGTGTGTTTGAATGCGTTTGAATTGTCTGGTGTTCTCTTTAGTGTATTTAGTTGTGTTAGTAGTATTTGGAATACTCTGTAGTGTGTTTGATTGTGTTGAAAGTTTCCGTTGTATTCTGCAGTGTATTTGGATGTGTTTGAAGTATGGTGTACTCTGTAGTGTCTTCCATAGTGTTGGAAATGTCTTGTGTTCTCTGTAGTGTGTTTGGTTGTGTTTGAAGTTTTGGTGTACTCTGTAGTGT
The DNA here is from genome assembly GCA_946902985.2 of Meconema thalassinum. Lineage (NCBI taxonomy): Eukaryota > Metazoa > Arthropoda > Insecta > Orthoptera > Tettigoniidae > Meconema > Meconema thalassinum. The sequence continues at coordinate 501,813,344 of OX336393.1, read as the reverse complement.
GTTTGATTCTTGGAAGTGTCTGGTGGTCTCAATGTTGTATTTGATTTTGTTAAAAGTGTTTGGTGCACGCTGTAGTGTGGTTGATTGTGTTTGAAGTGTTTGGTGAATTCTTTAGTGTGTTTGGTAGTGATTGGTGTTCTCTGTAATATTTAAGATTGTGTTTGAAGTGTTTGGTGTTCTCAATGTTGTGTTTGATTTAGTTGAAATTGATTGGTGAATCGCGTTGTGGCTGATTGTGTTTGAATTGTTTGGTAAATTCTGTAGTGTGTTTGAGATTATTTATTGTTCTCTGTAGTGTGTTTGGTTATGTTAGAAGTGTTTGGTGTTCTCTGTAGTGAGCTGGATTGTTGGAAATGTTTAGTGTATTTTGTAGTGTGATTGACTGTGTTTAAGTGTTTGGTGTTCTCTGTAGTGTGATTGACTGTGTTGAAGTATTTAGTATTCTCTGTAGTGTGATTGATTGTGTTTAAGTGTTTGGAGATCTCTGTAGTGTATTTGATTGTGTTTGGAGTGTTCGGTGATCACTGAAGTGTGTTTGATTGTGTTTGAAGTGTCCGGTGTTCTCAATGTCGTATTTGATTTTGTTGAAAGTGTTCGGTGATCTCTGTAGTGTGTATGATTGTGTTTCACGTGTTTGGTGTACTCTTTAGTGTGTTTGATTGTGTTGGAAGTGACTGGGGTTCTCTGTCGTATGCTGGATTATTGGAAGTGTTTGGCGTACTCTGTTTGTGTTTGATTGCGTTTATGTGTTTGATGTGCTCTCTAGTGTGTTTGATTGAGTTTGAAGAGTTTGGTGTTCTCTGTAGTTGTTTGATTGTGTTGGAAGGGACTGGTGTTCTCTGTAGTCTGTTAGGGTGTGTTTGAAGTGTTCGGTGTACTCTCTAGTGAGATTAATTGTGTTGGAAATCATTGTTGATATCTGTAGTATGTTTGAATTTCTTGGAATTTTTTCGTGGGCACTGTAGTGTGTCTAAATGAGTTGGAAGTGTCTGGTGATCTCTGTATTTTGTTTGATTTTGTTGGGAGTGTTTGGTGTTCTCTGTAGTGTCATATTGTGTTTAGTTGTTTGGTTGATTCTGTGGTGTGTTTGAAGTGTTTAATGTATTCTGTAGTGTGTTAGATTGTGTTTGAAGTGTTCTGCGTAATCTGTAGTACGTTTGATTGTGTTGGAAGTGTTTGGTGTTCTCTGTAGTATGTTACATTGTGTTTGATGTGTTTGGTTGACTCTGTAGTGTGTTTGATCGCGTATGAATTGTTTGGTGTTTTCTGTGCTATGTTTGATTGTGTTGGATGTGTTTGGTGTTCTCTGTACTCTGTTTGATTGTGTTGGAAATGTATGGTGTACTCTGTGGTGTGTTTGATTGTTTGAAGCGTATGGTGTTCAATGTAGATTGTTCGGTTGTTTAGGAAGTGTTTAATGATCTTTTAGTGTGTTTGATTGTATTGAAGTGTTTGGTGTTCTCTGTAGTGTGTTATATTGTGTTTGAAGTGTCTTGTGTTTTCTGTAGTATGTTTGGTGGTGTTTGAAGTGTTTGGTGTTCTTTGCAGTGTGTTTGAATGCGTTTGAAGTGTCTGGTGTTCTCTTTAGTGTATTTGGTTGTGTTTGTAGTATTTGGAATACTCTGTAGTGTGTTTGATTGTGTTGAAAGTTTCCGTTGTATTCTGTAGTGTATTTGGTTGTGTTTGAAGTGTTGTGTACTCTGTAGTGTCTTTCGTTGTGTTGGAAATGTCTTGTGTTCTCTGTAGTGTGTTTGGTTGTGTTTGAAGTTTTGGTGTACTCTGTAGTGTGTTTGATTCATGGAAGTATCTGGTGTTATCAATGTAGTGTTTGGTGCACGCTGTAGTGTGGTTGATTGGGTTTGAAATGTTTGGTGAACTCTTTAGTGTGTTAGTTAGTGATTGGTGTACTCTGTAATGTTTAAGATTGTGTTTGAAGTGTTTGGTGCTCTCAATGTTGTGTTTGATTTAGTTGAAATTGATTGGTGTACTCGTGTTGTGGCTGATTGTGTTTGAATTGTTTGGTAAATTCTGTAGGGTGTTTGAGATTGTTTATTGACTCTGTAGTGTGTTTGATTGTGTTTGAAGTGTCTGGTGTTCTCAATGTTGTATTTGATTTTGTTGTAGTGTGTTTGATTGACTTTCACGTGTTTGGTGTACTCTATAGTGTGTTTGGTTATGTTAGAAGTGCGTGGTGTTCTCTGTAGTGTGCTGGATTGCTGGAAATATTTGGTGTACTCTGTAGTGTGATTGACTGTGTTTATGTGTTTGGTGTTCTATGTAGTGTGATTGACTGTGTTTAAGAGTTTGGTGTTCTCTGTAGTGTGATTGATTGTGTTTAAGTGTTTGGTGATCTCTGTAGTGTATTTGCTTGTGTTTGGAGTGTTCGGTGATCACTGTGGTGTGTCTGATTGTGTTAGAAGTGTTTGGTGTAATCTTTAGTGTTTTTTGTTTGTGTTGTAAGTGACTGGGGCTCTCAGTAGTGTGCTAGATTGATGGAAGCATTTGGTGTACTCTGTTTTGTGTTTGATTGTGTTTATGTGTTTGCTGTGCTCTGTAGTGTGTTAGATTGTGTTTGAAGTGTTTATGTACGCTGTAGTGTGTTAGATTGTGATTGAAGAGTTTTGCGTACCCTGCAGTACGTTTGATTGTGTTGGAAGTGTTTGGTGTTCTCTGTAGCATGTTACATTGTGTTTGATGTGTTTGGTTGACTCTGTAGTGAGTTTGATTGTAGTTGAATTGTTTGGCGTTTTCTGTGCTATGTTTGAATGTGTTGGATGCGTTTGGTGCTTTCTGTACTCTGTTTGATTGTGTTGGAAGTGTTTGGTTTACTCTGTGGTGTGTTTGATTATTTGAAGCGTCTGGTGTTCAATGTAGATTGTTTGATTGTTTAGGAGGTGTTTTATGTTCTTTAAGAGTGTTTGATTCTATTTGAAATGTTTGGTGTTCTCTGTAGTGTGTTTAATTGTGTTTGAAGTGTCTGGTGATCTCTTGAGTGTAATTGGTTGTGTGTGAAGTGTTTGGAATACTCTGTAGTGCGTTTGATTGTGTTGAAAGTTTCCGGTGTATTCTGTAGTGTATTAGGTTGTGTTTAAAGTGTGGTGTACTCTGTAGTGTCTCGCATAGTGTTGGACATGTCTTATGTTCTATGTAGTGTGTTTGGTTGTGTTTGAAGAGTTTGGTGTACTTTGTAGTGTGTTTGATTGAGTTGGAGCTGTCTGGTGTTCTCTGTGGTGTGTTTGGTTGTGTTTGAATTTTCTGGTGTTCTCTGTAGTGTCCTTGACTATGTTGGAAATATTTGTGTGTACTCTGTAGTGTGTTTGATTTTTGGAAGTGTCTGGTGTTCTCAATGTTGTATCTGATTTTGTTAAAAGTGTTTGGTGCACTTTGTAGTGTATTTGATTGTTGGTTGGTTGGTTGGTTCTTAAGTTTAGGGGCTGCGACAACGCGGTCATGTAGCCCCGTGTACTTTGGGTGTGTGTAGAATCTGTCTGATAACCGGTGTTAATTGTGATGACTGTATTAGTGTGTGTTATCTGTTTTTTATATTGAAGTACTGCAACTTAGAATTTTTCAAATAGTTCCTACTTTTGCCGCCAAGCGCCACCGTCAACGACTACTAGGCCAAGTTCAGAACTTAACTCCTAGACGCCACCGCAGTCGGCTCTTGGCAACGAACATAGAAACCAAAGAGCGTTGTTTACATTCTTAGCCTATCCAATTTAGCTTCACACAGGTGCAATTAGTGTAAGGTTCTTTAACATGCCATAAATCTATGACATGGGACCGCCGGCTTTACTTCCCCTCCGAAGGAAGGCATACTGAGGGATTTTAACGCTCTTAAAAAATCCGACGGCTTCGGCCGGGTCTGAACCCGCTATCTTGGGCATAGAAGCTCAGCATGCTACCGACTACGCCACCGAAGCCGCCGTATTTGATTGTATTGATGTGTTTGGTGATCTCTTTAGTGTGTTTGTTAGTGTATGGTGTTCTCTCTAATGTTTAAGATTGTGTTTGAAGTGTTTGATGTTCTCAATGTTGTGTTTGATTTAGTTGAAATTAATTAGTGTAATCGCGTTGTGGTTGATTGTGTTTGAATTGTTTGGTGTTTTCTGTGCTATGTTTGATTGTGTTGGATGTGTTTGGTGTTCTCTGTACTCTGTTTGAATGTGTTGGAAGTGTTTGGTGTACTCGGTGTTGTGTTTGATTGTTTGAAGCGTCTGGTGTTAATGTAGATTGTGTGATTGTTTAAGAAGTGCTTAATGTTCTTTTAGTGTGTTTGATTGTATTTGCAGTCTTCGGTGTTCTCTGTAGTGTGTTTTATTGTGTTTGAAGTGTCTGATGTTTTCTGTAGTGTGTTTGGTGGTGTTTGAAGTGTTTGGTGTTCTTTGTAGTGTGTTTGAATGCGTTTGATGTATCTGGGGTTCTCCTTAGAGTGTTTGGTTGTGTTTGAAGTGTTTGGAATACTCTGTAGTGTGTTTGAGCGTGTTGAAAGTTTCCGGAGTATTCTGTAGTGTATTTGGTTGTGTTTGAAGTGTGGTGTACTCTGTAGTTCCTTCCATAGTGTTGGAAATATCTTGTGTTCTATGTAGTGTGTTTGGTTGTGTTTGAAGTGTTTGGTGAACTCTGTAGTATGTTTGATTGTGTTGGAAGTGTCCGGTGTTCGCTGTAGTGTGTTTGGTTGTGATTGAATTGTCTGGTGTTCTCTGTAGTGTCTTTGACTATGTTGGAAGTATTTGTGTGTACTCTGTAGTATGTTTGATTTTTGGAAATGCTTGGTGTACTCAGTAGTGTTAGATTGTTGGAAGTGTCTGGTGTACTCTCTAGTGTGTTTGATTGCGTGTCAAGTTTCTTGTTTTCTCTGTAGAGTGATTGTGTTCGAAGTGTTTTGTGGTCTCTGTAGTGTGTTTGATTGCTGGAAGTTTTTGGTCTTCTGTGTAGTGTGTTTGAAATATTTGGAGTTCCCTGCAGTGTGTGTGATTATCGGAAGTGTTTGGTGTACTCTGTAATGTGTTTGACTGTTGGAAGTGTTTGGTGTACTCTGTAGTGTGTGTGATTCGTGGAAGTGCCTCTTCTTCTCAATGTAGTATTTGATTTTGTTAAAAGTGTTTGGTGCACTCTGTAGTGTGGTTGATTGTGTTTGAGGTGTATGGTAAACCCTTTATTGTGTTTGCTATTGTTTGGTGTTCTCTGTAATGTTTAAGATTGTGTTGGAAGTGTTCGGTGTTCTCAATGTTGTGTTTGATTTAGTTGAAATTGATTGGTGTACTCGCGTTGTGGTTGATTGTGTTTGAATTATTTGGTAAATTCTGTAGTGTGTTTTAGAGTATTTGTTGTTCTCTGTACATTGTTTGATTGCGTTTGAAGTGTCTTGTGTTTTCAATGTTGTATTTGATTTTGTTGAAAGTGTTTGGTGATCTCTGTAGCGTGTTTGATTGTGTTTCACGTGTTTGGTGTACTCTGTAGTGTGCTAGATTGTTGGAAGTGTTTGGTGTACTCTGTAGTGTGATTGACTATGTTTAAGTGTTTGGTGTTCTCTGTAGTGTGATTGATTGTGTTTAAGTGTTTGGTGATCCCTGTAGTGTATTTGATTGTGTTTGGAGTGTTTGGTGATCACTGTAGTGGGTTTGATTGTGTTTGAAGTGTCCAGTGTTCTCAATGTTGTATTTGATTTTGTTGAATGTGTTCAGTGATCTCTGTAGTGTTTGATTGTGTTTCTCGTGTTTGGTGTACTGTTTAGTGTGTTAGATTGTGTTGGAAGTAACTGGGGTTCTCTGTAGTGTGCTGGATTGTTGGAAGTGTTTGGTGAACTCTGTTTTGTGTATGATTGTGTTTATGTGTTTTATGTGCTCTGTAGTTTGTTTGATAGAGTTTGAAGTGTTTGTTGTTCTCTGTAGTTGTTTGATTGTTTTGGAAGTGACTGGTGTTCTCTGTCGTCTGTTAGGGTGTGTTTGAAGTGTTCGGTGTACTCTCTAGTGAGATTATTTGTGTTGGAAATCTCTGGTGATATCTGTAGTATGTTTGATTTTGTTTGGAGTGTTTGGTGTTCTCTGTAGTGTGTTAGATTGTGTTTGAAGTTTTTGGTAAACTCTTTAGTGTGTTTGCTAGTGTTCGGTGTTCTGTGTAATGTTTAAGATTGTGTTGGAATTTTTCGTGTTCTCAATGTTGTGTTTGATTTTGCTTAAAGTGTTTGATGATCTCTGTAGCGTGTTTGATTGAGTTTCATTTTGTTGGTGCTCTCTGTAGTGTGTTTGGTTATGTTAGAAGTGTTTGGTGTTCTCTGTACTGTGCTGGATTGTTGGAAGTGTTTGGTTCAAACTGTTGTGTGATTGACTATGTTTAGGTGTTTGGTGTTCTCTGTAGTGTGATTGATTGTGTTTAAGTGTTTGGTGATCCCTGTAGTGTATTTGATTGTGTTTGGAGTGTTAGGTGATCACTGTAGTGTGTTTGATTGTGTTTGAGGTGTCCAGTGTTCTCAATGTTGTATGTGATTTTTTCGAATGTGTTCAGTGACGTCTGTAGTGTGTTTGATTGTGTTTCTCGTGTTTGGTGTACTGTTTAGTGTGTTTGATTGTGTTGGATGTGACTGAGGTTCTCTGTAGTGTGCTGGATTGTTGGAAGTGCTTGGTGAACTCTGTTTTGTGTATGATTGTGTTTATGTGTTTATGTGCTCTGTAGTTTGTTTGATAGAGTTTGAAGTGTTTGTTGTTCTCTGTAGTTGTTTGATTGTTTTGGAAGTGACTGGTGTTCTCTGTCGTCTGTTAGGGTGTGTTTGAAGTGTTCGGTGTACTCTCTAGTGAGATTAATTGTGTTGGAAATCTCTGGTGATATCTGTAGTATGTTTGAATTTGTTTGTAGTGTTTGGTGTTCTCTGTAGTGTGTTAAATTGTGTTTAGTTGTTTGGTAGATCTGTGGTGTGTTTGAAGTGTTTAATGTACTCTGTAGTGTGTTAAATTTTGTTTGATATGTTTTATGTACTCTGTAGTGTGTTAGATAGTTTTTGAAGAGTTTTGCGTACTCTGAAGTAAGTTTGATTGTGTTGGAAGTGTTTGGTGTTCTCTGTAGTATGTTAAATTGTGTTTGATGTGTTTGGTTGACTCTGTAGAGTGTTTGATTGTGTTTGAATTGTTTTGTGTTTTCTGTGCTATGTTTGATTGTGTTGGATGGGTTTGGTGTGCTTTGTACTCTGTTTGATTGTGTTGTAAGTGTTTGGTGTACTCTGTGGTGTGTTTGAATGTTTGAAGCGCCCGGTGTTCAATGTTGATTGTTTGATTGTTTAGGAAGTGTTTAATGTTCTTCTAGTGTGTTTCATTTTATTTGAAGTGTTTGGTGTTCTCTGTAGCGTGTTTTATTGTGTTTGAAGTTTCTGATGTTTTCTGTAGTGTATTTGGTTGTGTTTGAAGTGTGGTGTACTCTGTAGTGTCTTTCATAGTTTTGGAAATGTCTTGTGTTCTCTGTAGTGTGTTTGATCGTGTTTGAAGTTTTGGTGTATTCTGTAGTGTGTTTGTGTTGGAAGTGTCTGGTGTTCTCTGTAGTGTGTTTGGTTGTGTTTGAATTGCCTGGTGTTCTCTGTAGTGTCCTTGACTATGTTGGAAGTATTTGTGTAAACTCTGTAGTGTGTTGGAATTTTGGAAGTGTTTGGTGTACTCAGTAGTGTTAGATTGTTGGAAGTGTCTGGTGTACTCTCTAGTGTGTTTGATTGTGTTTGAAGTTTCTCGCTTTCTCTGTAGAGTGATTGTGTTCGATGTGTTTTGTGGTCTCTGTAGTGTGTTTGATTGCTGGAAGTCATTGGTCTTCTGTATAGTGTGTTTGAAATGTTTGGAGTTCCCTGTAGTGTGTTTGATTGTTGGAAGTGTTTGGTGTACTCTGTAATGTGTTTTACTGTTGGAAGTGTTTGGTGTACTCTGTAATGTGTTTGATTCATGGAAGTGTCTGGTGTTCTCAATGTAGTATTTGATTTTGTTAAAAGTGTTTGGTGCACTCTGTAGTGTGGTTGATTTTGTTTGATGAGTTTGGTGAACTCTTTAGTGTGTTTGGTAGTGTTTGGTGTTCTCTGTAATGTTTAAGATTGTGTTTGAAGTGTTTGGTGTTCTCAATGTGTTTGATTTAGTTGAAATTGATTGGTGTAATCGCGTTGTGGTTGATTGTGTTTGAATTGTTTGGTAAATTCTGTAGTGTGTTTGAGAGTGTTTCACGTGATTGGTGTACTCTTTAGTGTGTTTGATTGTGCTGGAAGTGACTGGGGTTCTCTGTAGTGTGCTGCATTGTTGGAAGTGTTTGGTGTACTCTGTTTTGTGTTTGATTGTGTTCATGTGTTTGATGTGCTCTGTAGTGTGTTTGAGTGAGTTTGAAGTGTCAGGTGATCTCTGTGGTTTGTTTGATTTTGTTGGGAGTGTTTGGTGTTCTCTGTAGTGTGTCATATTGTGTTTAGTTGTTTGGTTGATTCTGTGGTGTGTTTGAAGTGTTTAATGTATTCTGTAGTGTGTTAGATTGTGTTTGAAGTGTTTTATGTACCCTGTAGTGTGTTAGATTGCGTCTGAAGAGTTTTGCGTACTCTGTAGTACGTTTGATTGTGTTGGAAGTGTTTGGTGTTCTCTGTAGTATGTTACATTGTGTTTGATGTGTTTGGTTGAATCTGTAGTATGTTTGATTGTGTTTGAATTATTTGGTGTTTTCTGTGCTATGTTTGATTGTGTTGGATGTGATTGATAATCTCTGTACTCTGTTTGATTGTGTTGGAAGTGTTTGGTGGACTCTGTGGTGTGTTTGAATGTTTGAAGCGTCTGGGGTTCAATGTAGATTGTTTGATTGTTTAGTAAGTGTTTAATGTTCTTTTAGTGTGTTTGATTGTATTTGAAGTGTTTGGTGTTCTCTGTAGTGTGTTTTATTGTGTTTGAAGTGTTAGGTGTTTTCTGTAGTGTATGTGGTTGTGTTTGAAGTGTGTTTGTACTCTGTAGTGTCTTTCATAATATTGGAAATGTCTTGTGTTCTCTCTAGTGTGTTTTATTGTGTTTGAAGTGTCTGGTGTTCTCTGTAATTTCTTTGACTATGTTGGAAGTATTTGTGTGTACACTGTAGTGTGTTTGATTTTTGGAAGTGTTTGGTGTACTCACTATTGTTAGATTGTTGGAATTGTCTGGTATACTCTCTAGTGTGTTTGATTGTGTTTGAGGTTTCTGGTTTTATCTTTAGAGTGATTGTGTTCGAAGTGTTTTGTGGTCTCTGTAGTGTGTTTGATTGCTGGAAGTCTTTGGTCATCTGTATAGTGTGTTTGAAATATTTGGAGTTCCCTGTAGTGTGTTTGATTGTTGGAAGTGTTTGGTGTAATCTGTAATGTGTTTGACTGTTAAAAGTGTTTGGTGTACTCTGTAGAGTGTTTGATTCATGGAAGTGTCTGGTGTTCTCAATGTTGTGTTTGATTTAGTTGAAATTGATTGGTGTACTCGCGTTGTGGTTGATTGTGTTTGAATTATTTGGTAAATTCTGTAGTGTGTTTTAGAGTATTTGTTGTTCTCTGTACTGTGTTTGATTGTGTTTGAAGTGTCTTGTGTTCTCAATGTTGTATTTGATTTTGTTGAATGAGTTCAGTGATCTCTGTAGTGTGTTTGATTGTGTATCTCGTGTTTGGTGTACTATTTAGTGTGTTTGATTGTGTTGGACGTGACTGGGGTTCTCTGTAGTGTGCTGGATTGTTGGAAGTGTTTGGTGTAATCTGTTGTGTGATTGACTATGTTTAAATGTTTGGTGTTCTCTGTAGTGTGATTGATTGTGTTTAAGTTTTTGATGATCCCTGCAGTGTATTTGATTTTGTTTGGAGTGTTAGGTGATCACTGTAATGTGTTTGATTGTGTTTGAAGTGTCCAGTGTTCTCAATGTTGTATTTGATTTTGTTGAATGAGTTCAGTGATCTCTGTAGTGTGTTTGATTGTGTTTCTCGTGTTTTGTGTACTGTTTAGTGTGTTTGATTGTGTTGGAAGTGACTGGTGTTCTCCGTAGTCTGTTAGGGTGTGTTTGAAGTGTTCGGCGTATTCCCTTGTGAGATTATTTGTGTTGGAAATCTCTGGTGATATCTGTAGTATGTTTGATTTTGTTTGTAGTGTTTGGTGTTCTCTGTAGTGTGTTAAATTGTGTTTGATGTGTTTGGTTGACTCTGTAGTGTGTTTTTTTGTGTTTGAATTGTTTGGTGTTTTCTGTCCTATGTTTGATTGTGTTGGATGTGTTTGGTGATCTCTGTACTCTCTTTGAATGTGTTGGAAGTGTTTGGTGTACTCTGTGGTGTGTTTGATTGTTTGAAGCGTCTGGTGTTCAATGTAGATTGTTTGACTGTTTAAGAAGTGTGTAATGTTCGTTTTGTGTGTTTGATTGTATTTGAAGTGTTTGGTGTTCTCTATGGTGTGTTTTATTGTGTTTCTAGTGTCTGGTGTTTTCTGTAGTATGTTTGGGGCTGTTTGAAGTGTTTGGTGTTCTTTGTAGTGAGTTTGAATGCGTCTGAAATGTTTGGTGTCCTCTTTAGTGCATTTGGTTGTGTTTGAAGTGTTTGGAATACTCTGTAGTGTGTTTGAACGTCTTGAAAATTTCCTGTGCATTCTGTAGTGTATTTGGTTGTGTTTGAAGTGTGGTGTACTCTGTAGTGCCTTTCATAGTGTTGGAAATGTCTTGTGTTCTATGTAGTGTGTTTGGTTGTGTTTGAAGTGTTTGGTGAACTCTGTAGTGTGTCGTTTGTGTTGGAAGTGTCCGGTGTTCTCTGTAGTGGGTTTGGTTGTGATTGAATTGTCTGGTGTTCTCTGTAGTGTGTTTGATTGTGATTGAATTGTATGGTGTTCTCTGTAGTGTCATTAACTATGTTGGAAGTATTATTGTGTACTCTGTAGTGTGTTTTATTTTTGGAAGTGTTTGGTGAACTATGTAGTGTTAGATTGTTGGAAGTGTCTGGTGTTCTCTGTAGTGTGTTTGGTTGTGATTGAATTGTCTCGAGTTCTCTGTAGTGTCATTAACTATGTTGGAAGTATTTTGTGTACTCTGTAGTGTGTTTGATTTTTGGAAGTGTTTGGTGTACTCAGTAGTGTTAGATTGTTGGAAGTGTCTGGTGTACTCTCTTGTGTGTTTGATTGTGTTTGAAGATTCTGCTTTTCTCTGTAGAGTGATTGTGTTCGAAGTGTTTTGTGGTCTCTGTAGTGTGTTTGATTGCTGGAAGTCCTTAGTCTTCTGTGTAGTGTGTTTGAAATGTTTGGAGTTCCCTGTAGAGTGTTTGATTATTGGAAGTGTTTGTCGTACTCTGTAATGTGTTTGCCTGTTGAAAGTGTTTGGTGTACTCTGTAGAGTGTTTGATTCATGGAAGTGTCTAGTGTTTTCAATGTTGTATTTGATTTTGTTAAATGTGTTTGGTGCACCCTGTTATTTGGTTGATTGTGTTGAAAGTGTTTGGTAAACTCTTTAGTGTGTTGGCTGGTGTTCGGTGTTCTGTGTAATGTTTTAGATTGTGTTGGAAATTTTGGTGTTCTCACTGTTATGTTTGATTTATTTGAAATTGATTGGTGTACTCGCGTTGTGGTTGATTGTGTTTGCATTGTTGGGTAAATTCTGTAGGGTGTTTGAGAGTATTTGTTGTTCTCTGTTACTGTGTTTGAATGCGTTTGAAGTGTCTTGTGTTCTCAATGTAGCATTTGATTTTCCTGAAAGTGTTTGATGATCTCTGTAGCGAGTTTGTTTGTGTTTCATGTTTTTGGTGCTCTCGGTAGTGTGTTTGGTTATGTTAGAAGTGTTTGGTGTTCTCTGTACTGTGCTGGATTGTTGGAAGTGTTTGGTGTAATCTGTTGTGTGATTGACTATGTTTAAGTATTTGGTGTTCTCTGTAGTGTGATTGATTGTGTTTAAGTGTTTGGTGATCCCTGTAGTGTATTTAATTTTGTTTGGAGTGTTAGGTGATCACTGTAGTGTGTTTGATTGTGTTTGAAGTGTCCAGTGTTCTCAATGTTGTATTTGATTTTGTTGAATGAGTTCAGTGATCTCTGTAGTGTGTTTGATTGTGTTTCTTGTGTTTGGTGTACTGTTTAGTGTGTTTGATTGTGTTGGAAATGACTGGGGTTCTCTGTAGTGTGCTGAATTGTTGGAAGTGCTTGGTGTACTCTGTTTTGTGTTTGATTGTGTCTATGTGTTTGGTGTGCTCTGTAGTTTGTTTTCTTGAGTTTGAAGTGTTTGGTGTTCTCTGTAGTTGTTTGATTGTGTTGGACGTGATTGGTGTTCTCTGTAGTCTGTTGGGTGTGTTTGAAGTGTTCGGTGTACTCTCTAGTGAGATTAATGGTATTGGAAATCTCTGGTGATATCTGTAGTATGTTTGAATTTGTTGGAAATTTTTCGTGTTCACTGTAGTGTGTCTAAATGAGTAGGAGGTGTATGGTGATCCCTGTAGTTTGATTGATTTTGTTGGGAGTGTTTGGTGTTCTCTGTAGTGTGTTAAATTGTGTTTAGTTGTTTGGTTGATTCTGTGGTGTGTTTGAAGTGTTTAATGTATTCCGTAGTGTGTTAGATTGTGTTTGAAGTGTTTCATGTACTCTGTAGTGTGATAGATTGTGTTTGAAGAGTTTTGCGTACTCTGAAGTACGTTTGATTGTGTTGGAAGTGTTTGGTGTTCTCTGTATATGTTACATTGTGTTTGATGTGTTTGGTTGATTCTGTAGAGTTTTTGATTGTGTTTGAATGGTTTGGTGTTTTCTGTGCTAAGTTTGATTGTGTTGGATGGGTTTGGTGTTCTCTGTACTCTCTTTGATTGTGTTGGAGGTGTTTGGTGTACTCTGTGGTGTGTTTGAATGTTTGAAGCGTCTGGACTTCAATGTATATTGTTTGATTGTTTAGGAAGTTTTTAATGTTCTTTTAGTGTGTTTGATTGTATTTGAAGTGTTTGGTGTTCTCTGTGGTGTGTTTTATTGTGTTTGATGTGTTTGGTTGACTCTGTAGTTTTTTTGTGTTTGAATTGTTTGGTGTTTTCTGTGCTATGTTTGATTGTGTTGGATGTGTTTGGTGATCTCTGTACTCTCTTTGAATGTGTTGCAAGTGTTTGGTGTACTCTGTGGTGTGTTTGATTGTTTGATGCGTCTGGTGTTCAATGTAGATTGTTTGACTGTTTAAGAAGTGTGTAATGTTATTTTTGTGTGTTTGATTGTATTTGAAGTGTTTGGTGTTCTCTGTGGAGTGTTTTATTGTGTTTCTAGTGTCTGGTGTTTTCTGTAGTATGTTTGGGGGTGTTTGAAGTGTTTGGTGTTCTTTGCAGTGTGTTTGAATGCGTCTGAAGTGTCTGGTGTTCTCTTTAGTGCATTTGGTTGTGTTTGAAGTGTTTGGAATACTCTGTAGTGTGTTTGAACGTCGTGAAAATTTCCTGTGCATTCTGTAGTGTATTTGGTTATGTTTAATGTGTGGTGTACTCTGTAGTGCCTTTCATAGTGTTGGAAAAGTCTTGTGTTCTATGTAGTGTGTTTGGTTGTGTTTGAAGTGTTTGGTGAACTCTGTAGTGTGTCGTTTGTGTTGGAAGGGTCCGGTGTTCTCTGTAGTGTGTTTGGTTGTGATTGAATTGTCTGGTGTTCTCTGTAGTGTGTTTGATTGTGATTGAATTGTATGGTGTTATCTGTAGTGTCATTAACTATGTTGGAAGTATTATTGTGTACTCTGTAGTGTGTTTTATTTTTGGAAGTGTTTGGTAAACTATGTAGTGTTAGATTGTTGGAAGTGTCTGGTGTACTCTCTTTTGTGTTTGATTGTGTTTGAAGATTCTGCTTTTCTCTGTAGAGTGATTGTGTTCGAAGTGTTTTGTGGTCTCTGTAGTGTGTTTGATTGCTGGAAGTCCTTGGTCTTCTGTGTAGTGTGTTTGAAATGTTTGGAGTTCCCTGTAGAGTGTTTGATTATTGGAAGTGTTTGGTGTACTCTGTAATGTGTTTGCCTGTTGACAGTGTTTGGTGTACTCTGTAGAGTGTTTGATTCATGGAAGTGTCTAGTGTTTTCAATGTTGTATTTGATTTTGTTAAAAGTGTTTGGTGCACCCTGTTATTTGGTTGATTGTGTTGGAAGTGTTTGGTAAACTCTTTAGTGTGTTTTCTGGTGTTCGGTGTTCTGTGTAATGTTTTAGATTGTGTTGGAAATTTTGGTGTTCTCAATGTTATGTTTGATTTATTTGAAATTGATTGGTGTACTCGCGTTGTGGTTGATTGTGTTTGCATTGTTGGGTAAATTCTGTAGGGTGTTTGAAGTGTCTTGTGTTCTCAATGTAGCATTTGATTTTCCTGAAAGTGTTTGATGATCTCTGTAGCGAGTTTGTTTGTGTTTCATGTTTTTGGTGCTCTCGGTAGTGTGTTTGGTTATGTTAGAAGTGTTTGGTGTTCTCTGTACTGTGCTGGATTGTTGGAAGTGTTTGGTGTAATCTGTTGTGTGATTGACTATGTTTAAGTGTTTGGTGTTCTCTGTAGTGTGATTGATTGTGTTTAAGTGTTTGGTGATCCCTGTAGTGTATTTGATTTTGTTTGGAGTGTTAGGTGATGACTGTAGTGTGTTTGATTGTGTTTGAAGTGTCCAGTATTCTCAATGTTGTATTTGATTTTGTTGAATAAGTTCAGTGATCTCTGTAGTGTGTTTGAATGTGTTTCTTGTGTTTGGTGTACTGTTTAGTGTGTTTGATTGTGTTGGAAGTAACTGGGGTTCTCTGTAGTGTGCTGAATTGTTGGAAGTGCTTGGTGTACTCTGTTTTGTGTTTGATTGTGTCTATGTGTTTGGTGTGCTCTGTAGTTTGTTTTCTTGAGTTTAAAGTGTTTGGTGTTCTCTGTAGTTGTTTGATTGTGTTGGAAGTGATTGGTGTTCTCTGTAGTCTGTAGGGTGTGTTTGAAGTGTTCGGTGTACTCTCTAGTGAGATTAATTGTGTTGGAAATCTCTGGTAATATCTGTAGTATGTTTGAATTTGTTGGAAGTTTTTCGTGTTCACTGTAGTGTGTCTAAATGAGTAGGAGGTGTATGGTGATCCCTGAAGTTTGATTGATTTTGTTGGGAGTGTTTGGTGTTCTCTGTAGTGTGTTAAATTGTGTTTAGTTGTTTGGTTGATTCTGTGGTGTGTTTGAAGTGTTTAATGTATTCCGTATTGTGTTAGATTGTGTTTGAAGTGTTTCATGTACTCTGTAGTGTGTTAGATTGTGTTTGAAGAGTTTTGCGTACTCTGAAGTACGTTTGATTGTGTTGGAAGTGTTTGGTGTTCTCTGTATATGTGACATTGTGTTTGATGTGTTTGGTTGATTCTGTAGGGTTTTTGATTGTGTTTGATGGTTTGGTGTTTTCTGTGCTAAGTTTGATTGTGTTGGATGGGTTTGGTGTTCTCTGTACTCTCTTTAATTGTGTTGGAGGTGTTTGGTGTACTCTGTGGTGTGTTTGAATGTTTGAAGCGTCTGGTGTTCAATGTAGATTGTTTGATTGTTTAGGAAGTGTTTAATGTTCTTTTAGTGTGTTTGATTGTATTTGAAGTGTTTGGTGTTCTCTGTGGTGTGTTTTATTGTGTTTGATGTGTTTGGTTGACTCTGTAGTGTGTTTTTTTTTGGTTTGAATTGTTTGGTGTTTTCTGTGCTATGTTTGATTGTGTTGGATGTGTTTGGTGAACTCTTTACTCTCTTTGAATGTGTTGGAAGTGTTTGGTGTACTCTGTGGTGTGTTTGATTGTTTGAAGCGTCTGGTGTTCAATGTAGATTGTTTGACTGTTTAAGAAGTTTTTAATGTTCGTTTTGTGTGTTTGATTGTATTTGAAGTGTTTGGTGTTCTCTGTGGTGTGTTTTATTGTGTTTCTAGTGTCTGGTGTTTTCTGTAGTATGTTTGGGGCTGTTTGAAGTGTTTGGTGTTCTTTGTAGAGTGTTTGAATGCGTCTGAAGTGTCTGGTGTTCTCTTTAGTGCATTTGGTTGTGTTTGAAGTGTTTGGAATACTCTGTAGTGTGTTTGAACGTCGTGACAATTTCCTGTGCATTCTGTAGTGTATTTGGTTGTGTTTGAAGAGTGGTGTACTCTGTAGTGCCTTTCATAGTGTTGGAAATGTCTTGTGTTCTATGTAGTGTGTTTGGTTGTGTTTGAAGTGTTTGGTGAACTCTGTAGTGTGTCGTTTGTGTTGGAAGGGTCCGGTGTTCTCTGTAGTGTGTTTGGTTGTGATTGAATTGTCTGGTGTTCTCTGTAATGTGTTTGATTGTGATTGAATTGTATGGTGTTCTCTGTAGTGTCATTAACTATGTTGGAAGTATTATTGTGTACTCTGTAGTGTGTTTTATTTTTGGAAGTGTTTGGTGAACTATGTATTGTTAGATTGTTGGAAGTGTCTGGTGTACTCTCTTGTGTGTTTGATTGTGTTTGAAGATTCTGCTTTTCTCTGTAGAGTGATTGTGTTCGAAGTGTTTTGTGGTCTCTGTAGTGTGTTTGATTGCTGGAAGTCCTTGGTCTTCTGTGTAGTGTGTTTGAAATGTTTGGAGTTCCCTGTAGAGTGTTTGATTATTGGAAGTGTTTGGTGTACTCTGTAATGTGTTTGCCTGTTGAAAGTGTTTGGTGTACTCTGTAGAGTGTTTGATTCATGGAAGTGTCTAGTGTTTTCAATGTTGTATTTGATTTTGTTAAAAGTGTTTGGTGCACTCTGTTGTGTGGTTGATTGTGTTTGAAGTGTTTGGTAAACTCTTTAGTGTGTTTGCTGGTGTTCGGTGTTCTGTGTAATGTTTTAGATTGTGTTGGAAATTTTGGTGTTCTCAATGTTGTGTTTGATTTATTTGGAATTGATTGGTGTACTCGCGTTGTGGTTGATTGTGTTTGCATTGTTTGGTAAATTCTGTAGGGTGTTTGAGGGTGTTTGTTGTTCTCCGTTACTGTGTTTGATTGCGTTTGCAGTGTCTTGTGTTCTCATTGTAGTATTTGATTTTCCTGAAAGTGTTTGATGATATCTGTAGCGAGTTTGTTTGTGTTTCATGTTTTTGGTGCTCTCGGTAGTGTGTTTGGTTATGTTAGAAGTGTTTGGTGTTCTCTGTACTGTGCTGGATTGTTGGAAGTGTTTGGTGTAATCTGTTGTGTGATTGACTATGTTTAAGTGTTTGGTGTTCTCTGTAGTGTGATTGATTGGGTTTAAGTGTTTGGTGATCCCTGTAGTGTATTTGATTTTGTTTGGAGTGTTAGGTGATCACTGTAGTGTGTTTGATTGTGTTTGAAGTGTCTAGTGTTCTCAATGTTGTATTTGATTTTGTTCAATGAGTTCAGTGATCTCTGTAGTGTGTTTGATTGTGTTTCTTGTGTTTGGTGTACTCTTTAGTGTGTTTGATTGTGTTGGAAGTGACAGGGGTTCTCTGTAGTGTGCTGAATTGTTGGAAGTGCTTGGTGTACTCTGTTTTGTGTTTGATTGTGTCTATGTGTTTGGTGTGCTCTGTAGTTTGTTTTCTTGAGTTTGAAGTGTTTGGTGTTCTCTGTAGTTGTTTGATTGTGTTGGAAGTGATTGGTGTTCTCTGTAGTCTGTTGGGTGTGTTTGAAGTGTTCGGTTTACTCTCTAGTGAGATTAATTGTGTTGAAAATCTCTGGTGATATCTGTAGTATGTTTGAATTTGTTGGAAATTTTTCGTGTTCACTGTAGTGTGTCTAATGAGTAGGAGGTGTATGGTGATCTCTGTAGTTTGATTGATTTTGATAGGAGTGTTTGGTGTTCTCTGTAGTGTGTTAAATTGTGTTTAGTTGTTTGGTTGATTCTGTGGTGTGTTTGAAGTGTTTAATGTATTCCGTAGTGTGTTAGATTGTGTTTGAAGTGTTTCATGTACTCTGTAGTGTGTTAGATTGTGTTTGAAGAGTTTTGCGTACTCTGAAGTACGTTTGATTGTGTTGGAAGTGTTTGGTGTTCTCTGTATATGTTACATTGTGTTTGATGTGTTTGGTTGAATCTGTAGAGTTTTTGATTGTGTTTGAATTGTTTGGTGTTTTCTGTGCTAGATTTGATTGTGTTGGATGGGTTTGGTGTTCTCTGTACTCTCTTTGATTGTGTTGGAGGTGAACTCTGTGGTGTGTTTGAATGTTTGAAGCGTCTGGTGTTCAATGTAGATAGTTTGATTGTTTACGAAGTGTTTAATGATCTTTTAGTGTGTTTCATTGTATTTGAAGTGTCTGGTGTTCTCTGTAGTGTGTTTTATTGTGTTTGAAATGTCTGATGTTTTCTGTAGTGTATTTGGTTGTGTTTGAAGTGTGGTGTACTCTGTAGTGTCTTTCATCGTTTTGGAAATGTCTTGTGTTCTCTGTAGTGTGTTTGCTCGTGTTTGAAGTTTTGGTGTACTCTGTAGTGTGTTTGATTGTGTTGGAAGTGTCTGGTGTTCTCTGTAGTTTGTTTGGTTGTGTTTGAATTGTCTGGTGTTCTCTGTAGTGTCTTTGACTATGTTGGAAGTATTTGTGTGTACTCTGTAGTATGTTGGATTTTTGGAAGTGTTTGGTATACTCAGTATGTTAGATTGTTGGAAGTGTCTGATGTACTCTCTAGTGTGTTTGATTGTGTTTGAAGTTTCTGCTTTTCTCTGTAGAGTGATTGTGTTCGAAGTGTTTTGTGGTCTCTCTCGTGTGTTTGATTGCTGGAAGTCTTTGGTCATCTGTATAGTGTGTTTCAAATGTTTGGAGTTCCCTGTAGTGTGTTTGATTGTTGGAAGTGTTTGGTGTACTCTGTAATGTGTTTGACTGTTAAAAGTGTTTGGTGTACTCTGTAATGTGTTTGACTGTTAAAAGTGTTTGGAGTTCCCTGTAGCGTGTTTGATTTTTGGAAGTGTTTGGTGTACCCTGTAATGTGTTTGACTTGTGAAAATGTTTGGTGTACTATGTAGAGTGTTTGATTCATGGAAGTTTTTGGTGTTTTCAATGTTGTATGTGATTTTGTTAAAAGTGTTTGGTGCACTTTGTGGTGTGGTTGATTGTGTTTGAAGTGTTTGGTAAACTCTTTAGTGTGTTTGCTAGTGTTCGGTGTTCTGTGTAATATTTAAGATTGTGTTGGAATTTTTGGTGTTCTCAATGTTGTGTTTGATTTATTTGAAATTGATTGGTGTACTCGCGTTGTGGTTGATTGTGTTTGAATTGTTTGGTAAATTCTGTAGTGTGTTTGAGAGTGTTTGTTGTTTTCTGTACTGTGTTTGATTGTGTTTGAAGTGTCTTGTGTTCTCAATGTTGTATTTGATTTTGCTGAAAGTGTTTGATGATCTCTGTAGCGTGTTTGATTGAGTTTCATTTTTTGGTGCTCTCTGTAGTGTGTTAAATTGTGTTTAGTTGTTTGGTAGATCTGTGGTGTATTTGAAGTGTTTAATGAACTCTGTAGTGTGTTAAATTGTGTTTGAATTGTTTTATGTACTCTGTAGTGTGTTAGATAGTGTTTGAAGAGTTTTTCGTATTCTGAAGTACGTTTGATTGTGTTGGAAGTGTTTGGTGTTCTCTGTAGTATGTTACATTGTGTTTGATGTGTTTGGTTGACTCTGTAGAGTGTTTGATTGTGTTTGAATTGTTTGGTGTTTTCTGTGCTATGTTTGATTGTGTTGGATGGGTTTGGTGTTCTCTGTACTCTGTTTGATTGTGTTGGAAGTGTTTGGTGTATTCTGTGGTGTGTTTGAATGTTTGAAGCGTCCGGTGTTCAATGTTGATTGTTTGATTGTTTAGGAAGTGTTTAATGTTCTTTTAGTGTGTTTCATTTTATTTGAAGTGTTTGGTGTTCTCTGTAGTGTCTTTCATCGTTTTGGAAATGTCTTGTGTTCTCTGTAGTGTGTTTGATCGTGGTTGAAGTTTTGGTGTACTCTGTAGTGTGTTTGTGTTGGAAGTGTCTGGTGTTCTCTGTAGTTTGTTTGGTTGTGTTTGAATTGTCTGGTGTTCTCTGTAGTGTCCTTGACTATGTTGGAAGTATTTGTGTGTACTCTGTAGTGAGTTGGATTTTTGGAAGTGTTTGGTGTACACAGTAGTGTTAGATTGTTGGAAGGGTCTGGTGTACTCTCTAGTGTGTTTGGTTGTGTTTGAAGTTTCTGGTTTTCTCGGTAGAATGATTGTGTTCGAAGTGTTTTGTGGTCTCTGTAGTGTGTTTGATTGCTGGAAGTCTTTGGTCTTCTGTATAGTGTGTTTGAAATGTTTGGAGTTCCCTGTAGTGTGTTTTATTGTTGGAAGTGTTTGGTGTACTCTGTAATGTGTTTTACTGTTGGAAGTGTTTGGTGTACTCTGTAATGTGTTTGATTCATGGAAGTGTCTGGTGTTCTCAATGTTGTATTTCATTTTGTTAAAAGTGTTTGGTGCACTCTGTAGTGTGGTTGATTGTGTTTGTTGAGTTTGATGAACTCTTTAGTGTGTTTGGTAGTGTTTGGTGTTCTCTGTAATGTTTAAGATTGTGTTTGAAGTGTTTGGTGTTCTCAATGTTGTGTTCGATTTAGTTGAAATTGATTGGTGTAATCGCGTTGTGGATGATTGTGTTTGAATTGTTTGGTAAATTCTGTAGTGTGTTTGAGAGTGTTTGTTGTTCTCTGTAGTGTGTTTGTTTTTGAATTGTCTGGTGTTTTCAATGTTGTATTTGATTTTGTTTAAAGTGTTTGCTGATCTCTGTAGTGTGTTTGATTTTGTTTCAGTGTTACGTGTACTCTGTAGTGTGTTTGGTTAAGTTAGATGTGTTTGGTGTTCTCTGTAGTGTGCTGGATTGTTGGAAGTGTTTGGTGTACTAGGTAGGGTGATTGACTGTGTTTAAGTGGTTGGTGTTCTCTTTAGTGTGTTTGATTGTGTATCACATGATTGGTGTACTCTTTAGTGTGTTTGATTGTGCTGGAAGTGACTGGGGTTCTCTGTAGTGTGCTGGATTGTTGGAAGTGTTTGGTGTAATCTGTTGTGTGATTGACTATGTTTAAGTGTTTGGTGTTCTCTGTTGTGTGATTTATTGTGTTTAAGTGTTTGGTGATCCCTGTAGTGTATTTGATTTTGTTTGGAGTGTTAGGTGATCACTGTAATATGTTTGATTGTGTTTGAAGTGTTCAGTGTTCTCAATGTTGTATTTGATTTTGTTGAATGAGTTCAGTGATCTCTGTAGTGTGTTTGATTGTGTTTCTCGTGTTTGGTGTACTGTTTAGTGTGTTTGATTGGGTTGGAAGTGACTGGGGTTGTCTGTAGTGTGCTGGATTGTTGGAAGTGCTTGGTGTACTCTGTTTTGTGTTTGATTGTGTCTATGTGTTTGGTGTGCTCTGTAGTTTGTTTGATTGAGTTTGAAGTGTTTGGTGATCTCTGTAGTTGTTTGATTATGTTGGAAGTGGCTGGTGTTCTCCGTAGTCTGTTAGGGTGTGTGTGAAGTGTTCGGCGTATTCCCTTGTGAGATTATTTGTGTTGAAATTCTCTGGTGATATCTGTAGTAAGTTTGATTTTGTTTGTAGTGTTTGGTGTTCTCTGTAGTGTGTTAAATTGTGTTTGATGTGTTTGGTTGACTCTGTAGTGTGTTTTCTTTTGTGTTTGAATTGTTTGGTGTTTTCTGTGCTATGTTTGATTGTGTTGGATGTGTTTGGTGTTCTCTGTACTCTCTTTGAATGTGTTGGAAGTGTATGGTGTACTCTGTGGTGTGTTTGATTGTTTGAAGCGTCTGGTGTTCAATGTAGATTGTTTGACTGTTTAAGAAGTATTAAATGTTCTTTTTGTGTGTTTGATTGTACTTGAAGTGTTTGGTGTTCTCTGTGGTGTGTTTCATTGTGTTTCAAGTGTCTGGTGTTTTCTGTAGTATGTTGGGTGGTGTTTGAAGTGTTTAGTGTTCTTTGTAGTGTGTTTGAATGCGTTTGAAGTGTCTGGTGTTCTCTTTAGTGCATTTGGTTGTGTCTGAAGTATTTGGAATACTCTCTAGGGTGTTTGAACGTTTTGAAAATTTCCTGTTCATTCTGTAGTGTATTTGGTTGTGTTTGAAGTGTGGTGTACTCGGTAGTGCCTTTCATAGTGTTGGAAATGTCTTGTGTTCTATGTAGTGTGTTTGGTTGTGTTTGAAGTGTTTGGTGAACTCTGTAGTGTGTTGTTTGTGTTGGAAGTGTCCGGTGTTCTCTGTAGTGTGTTTGGTTGTGATTGAATTGTCCGGTGTTCTCTGTAGTTTGTTTGATTGTGATTGAATTGTCTGGTGTTCTCTGTAGTGTCATTAACTATGTTGGAAGTGTTCTTGTGTACTCTGTAGTGTGTTTCATTTTTGGAAGTGTTTGGTGAACTATGTAGTGTTAGATTGTTGGAAGTGTCTGGTGTTCTCTGTGGTGTGTTTGGTTGTGATTGAATTGTCTCGAGTTCTCTGTAGTGTCATTAATTATGTTGGAAGTAGTTTTGTGTACTCTGTAGTGTGTTTGATTTTTGGAAGTGTTTGGTGTACTCAGTAGTGTTAGATTGTTGGAAGTGTCTGGTGTACTCTCTTGTGTGTTTGATTGTGTTTGAAGATTCTGCTTTTCTCTGTAGAGTGATTGTGTTCGAAGTGTTTTGTGGTCTCTGTAGTGTGTTTAATGCTGGAAGTTTTTTGTCTTCTGTGCAGTGTGTTTGAAATGTTTGGAGTTCCCTGTAGAGTGTTTGATTATTGGAAGTGTTTGGTGTACTCTGTAATGTGTTTGCCTGTTGAAAGTGTTTGCTGTACTCTGTAGAGTGTTTGATTCATGGAAGTGTCTAGTGTTTTCAATGTTGTATTTGATTTTGTTAAAAGTGTTTGGTGCACTCTGTTGTGTGGTTGATTGTGTTTGAAGTGTTTGGTAAACTCCTTAGTGTGTTTGCTGGTGTTCGGTGTAATGTGTAATATTTAAGATTGTGTTGGAATTTTTGGTGTTCTCAATGTTGTGTTTGATTTATTTGAAATTGATTGGTGTACTCGCGTTGTGGTTGATTGTGTTTGCATTGTTTGGTAAATTCTGTAGGGTGTTTGAGAGTGTTTGTTGTTCTCTGTACTGTGTTTGATTGCGTTTGAAGTGTCTTGTGTTCTCAATGTAGCATTTGATTTTGCTGAAAGTCCTTGATGATCTCTGTAGCGTGTTTGATTGTGTTTCATGTTTTCGGTGCTCTCGGTAGTGTGTTTGGTTATATTAGAAGTGTTTGGTGTTCTCTGTACTGTGCTGGATTGTTGGAAGTGTTTGGTGTAATCTGTTGTGTGATTGAGTATGTTTAAGTGTTTGGTGTTCTCTGTAGTGTGATTGATTGTGTTTAAGTGTTTGGTGATCCCTGTAGTGTATTTTATTTTTTTTGGAGTGTTAGGTGAGCACTGTAGTGTGTTTGATTGTGTTTGAAGTGTCCAGTGTTCTCAATGTTGTATTTGATTTTGTTGAATGAGTTCAATGATCTCTGTAGTGTGTTTGATTGTGTTTCTTGTGTTTGGTGTACTGTTTAGTGTGTTTGATTGTGTTGGAAGTGACTGGGGTTCTCTGAAGTGTGCTGGATTGTTGGAAGTGCTTGATGTACTCTGTTTTGTGTTTGATTGTGTCTATGTGTTTGGTGTGCTCTGTAGTTTGTTTGATTGAGTTTGAAGTGTTTGGTGTTCTCTGTAGTTGTTCGATTGTGTTGGAAATGACTGGTGTTCTTTGTAGTCTGTTAGGGTGTGTTTGAAGTGTTCGGTGTACTCTCTAGTGGGATTATTTGTGTTGGAAATCTCTGGTGATATCTGTAGTATGTTTGATTTTGTTTAAGTGTTTGGTGTTCTCTGTAGTGTGTTAAATTGTGTTTAGTTGTTTGGTTGATCTGTGGTGTGTTTGAAGTGTTTAATGTATTCCGTAGTGTGTTAGATTGTATTTGAAGTGTTTCATGTACTCTGTAGTGTGTTAGATTGTGTTTGAAGAGTTTTGCGTACTCTGAAGTACGTTTGATTGTGTTGGAAGTGTTTGGTGTTCTCTGTATATGTTACATTGTGTTTGATGTGTTTGGTTGATTCTGTAGAGTTTTTGATTGTGATTGAATTGTTTGGTGTTTTCTGTGCTATGTTTGATTGTGTTGGATGGGTTTGGTGTTCTCTGTACTCTGTTTGATTGTGTTGGAAGTGTTTGGTGTACTGTGTGGTGTGTTTGAATGTTTGAAGCGTCTGGTGTTCAATGTAGATTGTTTGATTGTTTAGGAAGTGTTTAATGTTCTTTTAGTGTGTTTCATTGTATTTGAAGTGTTTGGTGTTCTCTGTAGTGTGTTTTATTTTGTTTGAAGTGTCTGATGTTTTCTGTAGTGTATTTGGTTGAGTTTGAAGTGTGGTGTACTCTGTAGTGTCTTTCATAGTCTTGGAAATGTCTTGTGTTCTCTGTAGTGTGTTTGATCGTGTTTGAAGTTTGGTGTACTCTGTAGTGTGTTTGATTGTGTTGGAAGTGTCTGGTGTTCTCTGTAGTGTGTTTGGTTGTGTTTGAATTGTCTGGTGTTCTCTGTAGTGTCTGTGACTATGTTGTTTTTTTTTATTTATTTTCACTGCTACACTTAGAGATTATGAGTTCCTTTACAGTAGCGCCCTACATAAAATAAGGTTAGGGCTTATAAAAATAAAACATTTCACCTACATTACAATATAAATAATCATAGTCTAACAATTATAGTAACAAAAGTATAGTAACAATACAATAATAATAATATTACTAATGATAATGGAAAAATTATATACAAAAGAGTGAGAGTGCATACAGACTATCAGCCCGAAAAACAAACACCATATACTGTACAAGAAGAGCTATTGAAGTAGACAGGTTGTCAGCTATTGTCCTTGTGTTATAATTGAACTTTAAATAAGTATTTTAACATAATACAGTAATCAAATGTGAGAGGTATACTGCTCCAAGAAGCGGGATGAAAGATGTCTTTTGAAAGCTGCAGTGCTTGCAATGTTGACGAACTTATATAAATCGAAGGTGTTGAAGGGGCGTGTGGCGGTGCAAACAAAAGATTTATCGAACTTCATGGTTCGGTGTATAGGAATCTGGAGTGTTAATTTTGTGTATCTATTTTCTCGATTATGAACAGAATGCGTTGGTGTAAAGGCATTGTAGAGATATAACGGGGTCTTGGTATGTAATATTTTATGTGTCAGAATAGCAACTGATAACTGCCTGCGCTCGTGGAGTTTCAGCCATTTCAGCTGCACGTAGTAAGGTGTGATATGTTCATCTCGCCTTACATCCAGAATGTACCGAACACATGCATTCTGGACTCTTTGTAATTTGATGTTCTGTGTTTCTGGTAAATCATTGTATACAGCAGAGCCATAATCAATGATTGGAAAGATGAGAGTTTGGACGAAGAGCTTACGTATGTTAGGTGGGGTGTAAGAAACAGTTCTTTTCAGGAGATGCATAGTTGATACAACCTTCCTTACCACATTAGACGTATTCTCTGCCCACGACATTGTTCTATCAAATATCACTCCGAGATTATTGACAGTGTTTCTATATTTAATATTATTATCTAGTATCTTGATGGGTGGTAGTGAATTAAAATCTACTGAATTCAGAAGTTTTGAATATCCAATGGATATAAGTTGTGTTTTAGATATGTTCAAGTTAAGATTATGATTTTGGGCCCATTCACAAAGCCTGTCAATGTCTTCATTAAACAGATTTATACGATCACATGCAGTGTTAGGCATGAGGTGAAAATAGGCTTGGAGGTCATCAGCGTATATATGAACAGAACTATTTCGGAATTCATTAGAAACATCGTTTATATATAGCGAGAAGCATAGTGGACCTAAGACAGATCCCTGAGGTACTCCACTTTCTACCGATTTCCAGTCTGAGGAGGAGCCATCCGCGAGGACCACTCTCTGTATACGCATGGAAAGGTAGGATTTGAACCAGGAAAGAGCACTCTGAGAGAAGCCAAAAGATTTCAGCTTTGCAAGAATTATATTGTGGTTCACACAGTCAAAAGCCTTACTGAAATCGAAAAGACATAGGATTGTAAGCTGACGCTTGTCCATAGCTGAGCATATATCATCGCTGACCTTTAACAATGCAGTGGTGGTACTATGACCCTTTTTAAACCCAGATTGGTAAGGATTGAAGATATTAAATTTAGTTAGGTATTCACATACTTGTTCATGAACTATTTTCTCAAGCGCTTTACTAAGGGCACAAAGGATATTTATTGGTCTAAAGTCACTACAGCTAGTGGGGTTTTTATTTTTTGGCACTGGAAGTATGTTAGCACACTTCCAAAGAGACGGGTATACTCCACTTTGTAGAGAGAAATTAAATAGATGGATAATTGGGGGTAGAAATACTTCAAGACAGTTAGAAATAAGAGAAATTGGGATGCTATCAGGGCCTCTTGCTTTTGTACGAATTGATTTGATGGCTTTCACAATCTGGTGTGGGTAAACATACATAAAGAAAAATTTTTCATGGGCAGGGGGAGGGATGGATGTGTATTTCGTGACGGTCTCTGATACTCTTAATACATCACCAATTGAGGCAACATTTGAGTAATGTTCATTTAATTGTGATGCAGAGACAGGCATCTCAACATCAGTGACTGAACTGGCACCAACTCCCAATGATTTTGCAGCACGCCATCTGGCGGAGGTGGTTTTACAGTCACTGAAGAGGTTGTACATATATTTCACTTTTGTGTTCCTGATTGTTTGTTTTGTCTTATTACGCAGAATTCTGTACTCTTCATAGTCAATGGTAAGTTTAGATTTAATAAATGTTCTACGTGCTTTATCACGTTTCTTTAAAAGCGTTTTGATTTCTTTACTGATCCACGGAGCAGAGTTATGTTTTATATCCACTTTCTTTTGCGGTGCATGCATATCATATAGTTCATTTACACAATCATTAAATATAGTCACTTTCTCATCTATGTCAGTGGATTGGTAGAAATTCTGCCAAGGGAGTAATTCTGCATCCGTTTTAAAATCATTTAAATTAAATTTACTGAAGTCACGTACAAAGATTGATTTTGGTCGAAGTTTCGGGGTAGATAGAGAAAACACTGCGTACAGAAGATCATGGGCTGAGAATCCAGCAGCTGGTTCTTGTCCGTAGTCAACAACGAGGTCATTACAGTTTGAAGAGATAATATCGAGAGAGCTGTCACAAGTAGCTGTGTGAAATGTAGTATCGAATGGTAAACATTCAACATTACAGGAACAGAGCACATCACATACCTGTTCAGTTTCAAAAGCTCCACTACCAAACCGAGCATTAACGTCCCCAACAATAAAAACATATTTATAATCAAGAATGAACCTGTACATGTCATTCAGAAAAATATCTAGGTAGCCAGCTTTCGGTGGACGATACACACAAGCAAAGAGAATTTTAGTTTCGGTAAGAGAGATGTCAAGTATAATGTATTCAGGCCTCTTATTATATTCACCAGGAGACTGACTTAGCACGCTATACTTTATGTTATCCCTAAGGTAAACTGCAACACCACCTCCACCGACGGTTAATCTGTCATTTCTAATGACTTTATAGCCAGTGAGAGAGACAGCAGCATCTGGAATTGAGGGCTTGCAAAATGACTCACTTACTGCAATTATGTCAAAAGACGAACCACCAAAGACGTGACAAAATTCAGAATAGTGAGAGGAGTCAACTAATGATTGAGCATTGATATGAGCAATTTTTAGGCAGTTGGTGTTTTTCAGGCTGATAGCGGAAAGTATGTCTGGAAGGAGGGGAGTGGAATTCAGCTGTATGCCTACTAACTACAGACACAGAGTTTCCAGAAATATTAAATATTAAAAGTATTTGGAAGTATTTGTGTGTAATCTGTAGTGTGTTGGATTTTTGGAAGTGTTTGGTGTACTCAGTAGTGTTAGATTGTTGGAAGTGTCTGGTGTACTCTCTAGTGTGTTTGATTTTGTTTGAAGTTTCTGGTTGTCTCTGTAGAGAAATGTTCGAAGTGTTTTTTGGTCTCTGTAGTGTGTTTGATTGCTGGAAGTCTTTGGTCTTCTGTATAGTGTGTTTGAAATGTTTGGAGTTCCCTGTAGTGTGTTTGATTGTTGGAAGTGTTTGGTGTACTCTGTAATGTGTTTTACTGTTGTAAGTGTTTGGTGTACTTTGCAATGTGTTTGATTCATGGAAGTGTCTGGTGTTCTCAATGTTGTTTTTGATTTTGTTAAAAGTGTTTGGTGCTCTCTGTGGTGTGGTTGATTGTGTTTGAAGTATTTGGTAAACTCTTTAGTGTGTTTGCTAGTGTTCGGTTTTCTGTGTAATGTTTAAGATTGTGTTGGAATTTTTGGTGTTCTCAATGTTGTGTTTGATTTATTTGAAATTAAATGTTGTACTCGCGTTGTGGTTGATTGCGTTTGAATTGTTTGGTAAATTCTGTATTGTGTTTGAGAGTGTTTGTTGTTCTCTCTACTGTGTTTGAATGTGTTAGAAGTGTCTTGTGTTCTCAATGTTGTATTTGATTTTGCTGAAAGTGTTTGAAGATCTCTGTAGCTTGTTTGATTGAGTTTCATTTTTTTTGCTCTCTGTAGTGTGTTTGGTTATGTTAGAAGTGTTTGGTGTTCTCTGTACTGTGCTGGATTGTTGGAAGTGTTTGGTGCAATCTGTTGTGTGATTGACTTTGTTTAGGTGTTTGGTATTCTCTGTAGTGTGATTGATTGTGTTTAAGTGTTTAGTGATCCCTGTAGTGTATTTGATTGTGTTTAGATTGTTAGGTGATCACTGTAGTGTGTTTGATTGTGTTTGAAGTGTCCAGTGTTCTCAATGTTGTATTTGATTTTGTCGAATGTGTTCAGTGACCTCTGTAGTGTTTGATTGTGTTTCTCGTGTTTTGTGTACTGTTTAGTGTGTTTGATTGTGTTGGATGTGACTGAGGTTCTCTGTAGTGTGCTGGATTGTTGGAAGTGCTTGGTGTACTCTGTTTTGTGTTTGATTGTGTCTATGTGTGATGTGCTCTGTAGTTTGTTTGTTTGAGTTTGTAGTGTTTGGTGTTCTCTGTACTGTGTTACATTGTGTTTAGTTGTTTTGTTGATCTGTGGTGTGTTTGAAGTGTTTAATGTACTCTGTAGTGTGTTAGGTTGTGTTTGAATTGTTTTATGTACTCTGTAGTGTGTTAGATAGTGTTTGAAGAGTTTTGCGTACTCTGAAGTATGTTTGATTGTGTTGGAAATGTTTTGTGTTCTCTGTAGTATGTTACATTGTGTTTGATGTGTTTGGTTGACTCTGTAGAGTGTTTGATTGTGTTTGAATTGTTTGGTGTTTTCTGTGCTATGTTTGATTGTATTGGATGGGTTTGTTGTTCTCTGTACTCTGTTTGATTGTGTTGGAAAAGTTTGGAGTACTCTGTGGTGTGTTTGAATGTTTGAAGCGTCCGGTGTTCAATGTAGATTGTTTGATTGTTTAGGAAGTGTTTAATGTTCTTTTAGTGTGTTTCATTTTATTTGAAGTGTTTGGTGTTCTCTGTAGTGTGTTTTATTGTGTTTGAAGTGTCTGATGTTTTCTGTAGTGTATTTGGTTGTGTTTGAAGTGTGGTGTACTCTGTAGTGTCTTTCATAGTTTTGGAAATGTCTTGTGTTCTCTGTAGTGTGTTTGATCGTGTTTGAAGTTTTGTTGTACTCGGTAGTGTGATTGTGTTGGAAGAGTCTGGTGTTCTCTGTAGTGTGTTTGGTTGTGTTTGAATTGTCTGGTGTTCTCTGTAGTGTCCTTGACTATGTTGGAAGTATTTGTGTGTACTCTGTAGTGTGTTGGATTTTTCGAAGTGTTTGGTGTACTCAGTAGTGTTAGATTGTTGGAAGTGTCTGGTGTACTTTCTAGTGTGTTTGATTGTGTTTGAAGTTTCTGGTTTTCTCGGTAGAGTGATTGTGTTCGAAGTGTTTTGTGGTCTCTGTAGTGTGTTTGATTGATGGAAGTCTTTGGTCTTCTGTATAGTGTGTTTGAAATATTTGGAGTTCCCTGTAGTGTGTTTGATTGTTGGAAGTGTTTGGTTTTCTCTGTAATGTGTGTTACTGTTGTAAGTGTTTGGTGTACTCTGTAATGTGTTTGATTCATGGAAGTGTCTGGTGTTCTCAATGTTGTATTTGATTTTGTCGAATGTGTTCAGTGACCTCTGTAGTGTTTGATTGTGTTTCTCGTGTTTGGTGTACTATTTAGTGTGTTCGATTGTGCTGGAAGTGACTGGGGTTCTCTGTAGTGTGCTGGATTGTTGGAAGTGTTTGGTTTACTCTGTTTTGTGTTTGATTTTGTTCATGTGTTTGATGTGCTCTGTAGTGTGTTTGATTGAGTTTGAAGTGTTTGGTGTTCTCTGTAGTTGTTTGGTTGTGTTGGAAGTGACTGGTGTTCTCTGTAGTCTGTTAGGGTGTGTTTGAAATTTTCGGCGTACTCTCTAGTGTGATTAATTCTGTTGGAAATATCTGGTGATATCTGTAGTATGTTTGAATTTGTTGGAATTTTTCGTGTTCTCTGTTTTGTGTCTAAATGAGTTGGAAGTGTCAGGTGATCTCTGTGGTTTGTTTGATTTTGTTGGGAGTGTTTGGTGTTCTCTGTAGTGTGTCATATTGTGTTTAGTTGTTTGGTTGATTCTGTGGTGTGTTTGAAGTGTTTAATGTATTCTGTAGTGTGTTAGATTGTGTTTGGAGTGTCTTATGTATCTGTGGTGTGTTAGATTGTGGTTGAAGTGTTTTGCGTACTCTGTAGTACGTTTGATTGTGTCGGAAATGTTTTTTGTTCTCTGTTGTATGTTACATTTTGTTTGATGTGTTTGGTTAAATCTGTAGTGTGTTTGATTGTGTTTGAATTATTTGGTGTTTTCTGTGTTATGTTTGATTGTGTTGGATGTGTTTGGTGTTCTCTGTACTCTGTTTGATTGTGTTGGAAGTGTTTGGTGTATTCTGTGATGTGTTTGAATGTTTGAAGCGTCTTTTGTTCAATGTAGATTGTTTGATTGTTTAGG
Source organism: Meconema thalassinum (assembly GCA_946902985.2). Classification (NCBI taxonomy): domain Eukaryota; kingdom Metazoa; phylum Arthropoda; class Insecta; order Orthoptera; family Tettigoniidae; genus Meconema; species Meconema thalassinum. The sequence goes on along the minus strand of OX336393.1, from coordinate 501,782,516 downwards.
AAGTGTTTAATGTTCTTTTAGTGTGTTTGATTGTATTTGAAGTGTTTGGTGTTCTGCGTAGTGTGTTTTATTGTGTTTGAAGTGTCTGGTGTTCTCTGTAGTGTCTTTGACTATGTTGGAAGTATTTGTGTGTACACTGTAGTGTGTTTGATTTTTGGAAGTGTTTGGTGTACTCACTATTGTTAGATTGTTGGAATTGTCTGGTATACTCTCTAGTGTGTTTGATTGTGTTTGAGGTTTCTGGTTTTCTCTTTAGAGTGATTGTGTTTAAGTTTTTTCTGGTCATTGTAGTCTGTTTGATTGCTGGAAGTGTTTGGTCTTCTGTATAGTGTGTTTGAAATGTTTGGAGTTCCCTGTAGTGTGTTTGTTTGTTGGAAGTGTTTGGTGTACTCTGTAATGTGTTTTACTGTTGGAAGTGTTTGGTGTACTCTGTAGTGTGTTTTACAGTCGGAAGTGTTTGGTGTACTCTGTAGTGTGGTTGATTGTGTTGGATGTGTTATGTGAACTCTTTAGTGTGTTTGGTAGTGTTTGGTGTTCTCTGTAATGTTCAAGATAGTGTTTGAAGTGTTTGGTGTTCTCAATGTTGTGTTTGATTTAGTTGAAATTGTTTGGTGTAATCGTGTTGTGGTTGATAGTGTTTGAATTGTTTGTTAAATTCTGTAGTGTGTTTCACGTGTTTGGTGTACTCTGTAGTGTGTTTGACTGTGTTTAAGTGTTTGGAGTTCTCTGTAGTTTGATTGGTCGAGTTTAAAGTGTTTTGTGAACTCTGTAATTTATTTGATTGTGTTTGGAGTGTTCGGTGTTCACTGTAGTGTGTTTGATTGTGTTTGAAGTGTCTGGTGTTCTCAATGTTGTATTTGATGTTGTTGAAAGTGTTCGGTGATCTCTGTAGTGTGTTTGATTGTGTTTCACGTGATTGGTGTACTCTTATTGTGTTTGATTGTGTTGGAAGTGACTGGGGTTCTCTGTAGTGTGCTGGATTGTTGGAAGTGTTTGGTGTTCTGTGTTTTGTGTTTGATTGTGTTTATGTGTTTGATGTGCTCTGTAGTGTGATTGATTGAGTTTGAAGTGTTTGGTGTTCTCTGTAGTTGTTTGGTTGTGTTGGAAGTGACTGGTGTTCTCTGTAGTCTGTTAGGGTGTGTTTGAAGTGTTCGGTGTACTCTCTAGTGAGATTAATTGTGTTGTAAATCTCTGGTGATATCTGTAGTATATTTGAATTTGTTGGAATTTTTCGTGTTCTCTGTTGTGTGCCTAAATGAGTTGGAAGTGTCTGGTGATCTCTGTAGTTGGTTTGATTTTGTTGGGAGTGTTTGGTGTTCTCTGTAGTGCCTTAAATTGTGTTTAGTTGTTCGGTTGATTCTGTGTTGTGATTGAAGTGTTTAATATTCTCTGTAGTGTGTTAGATTGTGTTTGAAGTGTTTTATGTCCTCTGTAGTGTGTTAGTTTGTGTTTGAAGAGCTCTTCGTACTCTGTAGTACGTTTGATTGTGTTTGAAGTGTTTGGTGTTCTCTGTAGTATGTTACATTGTGTTTGATGTATTTGGTTGACTCTGTAGTGTGTTTGATTGTGTTTGAATTGTTTGGCGTTTTCTGTGCTATGTTTGATTGTGTTGGATGTGTTTGGTGTTCTCTGTACTCTCTTTGAATGTGTTGGAAGTGTTTGGTGTACTCTGTGGTGTGTTTGATTGTTTGAAGCGTCTGGTGGTCAATGAAGATTGTTTGATTGTTTAAGAAGTGTTTAATGTTCTTTTAGTGTGTTTGATTGTATTTGAAGTGTTTGGTGTTCTCTGTGGTGTGTTTTATTGTGTTTGAAGTGTCTGGTGTTTTCTGTAGTGTGTTTGGTGGTGTTTGAAGTGTTTGGTGTTCTTTGTTGTATGTTTGAATGCGTTTGAAGTTTCTGAAGTTCTCTTTAGTGCATTTGGTTGTGTTTGAAGTGTCTGGAATACTCTGTAGTGTGTTTGAAAGTGTTGAAAGTTTCCTGTGAATTCTGTAGTGTATTTGGTTGTGTTTGAAGTATGGTGTACTCTGTAGTGTCTTTCATAGTGTTGGAAATGTCTTGTGTTTTATGTAGTGTGTTGTTTGTCTTGGAAGTGTCCGGTGTTCTCTGTAGTGTGTTTGGTTGTGATTGAATTGTCTGGTGTTCTCTTTAGTGTCATTGACTATGATGGAAGTATTTTTGTGTACTCTGTAGTGTGTTTGATTTTTGGAAATGTTTGGTGTACTCAGTAGTGTTAGATTGTTGGATGTATCTGGTGTACTCTCTAGTGTGTTTGATTGTGTTTGAAGTTTCTGCTTTTCTCTGTAGAGTGATTGTGTTCGAAGTGTTTTGTGGTCTCTGTATTGTGTTTGATTGCTGGAAGTTTTTGGTCTTCTGTGTGTTTGAAATATTTGGAGTTCCCTGTAGTGTGTTTGATTATTGGAAGTGTTTGGTGTACTCTGTAATGTGTTTGACTGTTGAAAGTGTTTGGTGTACTCTGTAGAGTGTTTGATTCATGGAAGTGTCTGGTGATTTCAATGTTGTATTTGATTTTGTTAAAAATGTTTGGTGTACTCTGTGGTGTGGTTGATTGTGTTTGAAGTGTTTGGTAAACTCTTTAGTGTGTTTGCTAGTGTTCGGTGTTCTGTGTAATATTTAAGATTGTGTTGGAATTTTTGGTGTCTCAATGTTGTGTTTGATTCATTTGAAATTGATTGGTGTACTCGCGTTGTGGTTGATTGTGTTTGAATTGTTTGGTAAATTCTGTAGTGTGTTTCAGAGTGTTTGTTGTTCTCTGTACTGTGTTTGATTGTGTTTGAAGTGTCTTGTGTTCTCAATGTTGTATTTGATTTTGTTGAATGAGTTCAGTGATCTCTGTAGTGTGTTTTATTGTGTTTCTCGTTTTTGGTGTACTATTTAGTGTGTTTGATTGTGTTGTACGTGACTGGGGTTCTCTGTAGTGTGCTGGATTGTTGGAAGTGTTTGGTGTAATCTGTTGTGTGATTGACTATGTTTAAGTGTTTGGTGTAATCTGTTGTGTGATTGATTGTGTTTAAGTATTTGATGATCCCTGTAGTGTATTTGATTTTGTTTGGAGTGTTAGGTGATCACTGTAATATGTTTGATTGTGTTTGAAGTGTTCAGTGTTCTCAATGTTGTATTTGATTTTGTTGAATGAGTTCAGTGATCTCTGTAGTGTGTTTGATTGTGTTTCTCTTGTTTGGTGTACTGTTTAGTGTGTTTGATTGTGTTGGAAGTGACTGGGGTTCTCTGTAGTGTGCTGGATTGTTGGAAGTGCTTGGTGTACTCTGTTTTGTGTTTGATTGTGTCTATGTGTTAGGTGTGCTCTGTAGTTTGTTTGATTGAGTTTGAAGTGTTTGGTGTTCTCTGTAGTTGTTTGATTGTGTTGGAAGTGGCTGGTGTTCTCCGTAGTCTGTTAGGGTGTGTGTGAAGTGTTCGGCGTATTCCCTTGTGAGATTATTTGTGTTGAAAATCTCTGGTGATATCTGTAGTATGTTTGATTTTGTTTGTAGTGTTTGGGGTTCTCTGTAGTGTGTTAAATTGTGTTTGATGTGTTTGGTTGACTCTGTAGTGTGTTTTCTTTTGTGTTTGAATTGTTTGGTGTTTTCTGTGCTATGTTTGATTGTGTTGGATGTGTTTGGTGTTCTCTGTACCCTCTTTGAATGTGTTGGAAGTGTATGGTGTACTCTGTGGTGTGATTGATTGTTTGAAGCGTCTGGTGTTCAATGTAGATTGTTTGACTGTTTAAGAAGTATTAAATGTTCTTTTTGTGTGTTTGCTTGTACTTGAAGTGTTTGGTGTTCTCTGTGGTGTGTTTCATTGTGTTTCAAGTGTCTGGTGTTTTCTGTAGTATGTTGGGTGGTGTTTGAAGTGTTTAGTGTTCTTTGTAGTGTGTTTGAATGCGTTTGAAGTGTCTGGTGTTCTCTTTAGTGCATTTGGTTGTGTTTGAAGTGTTTGGAATACTCTGTAGTGTGTTTGAACGTCTTGAAAATTTCCTGTGCATTCTGTAGTGCCTTTGGTTGTGTTTGAAGTGTGGTGTACTCTGTAGTCCCTTTCATAGTGTTGGAAATGTATTGTGTTCTATGTAGTGTGTTTGGTTGTGTTTGAAGTGTTTGGTGAACTCTGTAGTGTGTTGTTTGTGTTGGAAGTGTCCGGTGTTCTCTGTAGTGTGTTTGGTTGTGATTGAATTGTCCGGTGTTCTCTGTAGTTTGTTTGATTGTGATTGAATTGTCTGGTGTTCTCTGTAGTGTCATTAACTATGTTGGTAGTGTTTTTGTGTACTCTGTAGTGTGTTTTATTTTTGGAAGTGTTTGGTGAACTATGTAGTGTTAGATTGTTGGAAGTGTCTTTTGTTCTCTGTAGTGTGTTTGGTTGTGATTGAATTGTCTCGAGTTCTCTGTAGTGTCATTAATTATGTTGGAAGTATTTTTGTGTACTCTGTAGTGTGTTTGATTTTTGGAAGTGTTTGGTGTACTCAGTAGTGTTAGATTTTTGGAAGTGTCTGGTGTACTCTCTTGTGTGTTTGATTGTGTTTGAAGATTCTGCTTTTCTCTGTAGAGTGATTGTGTTCGAAGTGTTTTGTGGTCTCTGTAGTGTGTTTGAATGCTGGAAGTTTTTTGTCTTCTGTGCAGTGTGTTTGAAATGTTTGGAGTTCCCTGTAGAGTGTTTGATTATTGGAAGTGTTTGGTGTACTCTGTAATGTGTTTGCCTGTTGAAAGTGTTTGGTGTACTCTGTAGGGTGTTTGATTCATGGAAGTGTCTAGTGTTTTCAATGTTGTATTTGATTTTGTTAAAAGTGTTTGGTGCACTCTGTTGTGTGGTTGATTGTGTTTGAAGTGTTTGGTAAACTCCTTAGTGTGTTTGCTGGTGTTCGGTGTAATGTGTAATGTTTAAGATTGTGTTGGAATTTTTGGTGTTCTCAATGTTGTGTTTGATTTATTTGAAATTGATTGGTGTACTCGCGTTGTGGTTGATTGTGTTTGCATTGTTTGGTAAATTCTGTAGGGTGTTTGAGAGTGTTTGTTGTTCTCTGTACTGTGTTTGATTGCGTTTGAAGTGTCTTGTGTTCTCAATGTAGCATTTGATTTTGCTGAAAGTCCTTGATGATCTCTGTAGCGTGTTTGATTGCGTTTGAAGTGTCCGGTGTTCTCAATGTTGTATTTGATTTTGTTGAATGAGTTCAATTATCTCTGTAGTGTGTTTGATTGTGTTTCTTGTGTTTGGTGTACTGTTTAGTGTGTTTGATTGTGTTGGAAGTGACTGGGGTTCTCTGAAGTGGGCTGGATTGTTGGAAGTGCTTGATGTACTCTGTTTTGTGTTTGATTGTGTCTATGTGTTTGGTGTGCTCTGTAGTTTGTTTGATTGAGTTTGAAGTGTTTGGTGTTCTCTGTAGTTGTTCGATTGTATTGGAAATGACTGGTGTTCTGTGTAGTCTGTTAGGGTGTGTTTGAAGTGTTCGGTGTACTCTCTAGTGGGATTATTTGTGTTGGAAATCTCTGGTGATATCTGTAGTATGTTTGATTTTGATTAAGTGTTTGGTGTTCTCTGTAGTTTGTTAAATTGTGTTTAGTTGTTTGGTTGATCTGTGGTGTGTTTGAAGTGTTTAATGTAATCCGTAGTGTGTTAGATTGTATTTCAAGTGTTTCATGTACTCTGTAGTGTGTTAGATTGTGTTTGAAGAGTTTTGCGTACTCTGAAGTACGTTTGATTGTGTTGGAAGTGTTTGGTGTTCTCTGTATATATTACATTGTGTTTGATGTGTTTGGTTGATTCTGTAGAGTTTTCGATTGTGATTGAATTGTTTGGTGTTTTCTGTGCTATGTTTGATTGTGTTGGATGGGTTTGGTGTTCTCTGTACTCTGTTTGATTGTGTTGGAAGTGTTTGGTGTACTCTGTGGTGTGTTTGAATGTTTGAAGCGTCTGGTGTTCAATGTAGATTGTTTGATTGTTTAGGAAGTGTTTAATGTTCTTTTAGTGTGTTTCATTGTATTTGAAGTGTTTGGTGTTCTCTGTAGTGTGATTTATTGTGTTTGAAGTGTCTGATGTTTTCTGTAGTGTATTTGGTTGTGTTTGAAGTGTGGTGTACTCTGTAGTGTCTTTCATAGTCTTGGAAATGTCTTGTGTTCTCTGTAGTGTGTTTGATCGTGTTTGAAGTTTTGGTGTACTCTGTAGTGTGTTTGATTGTGTTGGACGTGTCTGGTGTTCTCTGTAGTGTGTTTGGTTGTGTTTGAATTGTCTGGTGTTCTCTGTAGTGTCTGTGACTAAGTTGGAAGTATTTGTGTGTACTTTGTAGTGTGTTGGATTTTTGGAAGTGTTTGGTGTACTCAGTAGTGTTAGATTGTTGGAAGTGTCTGGTGTACTCTCTAGTGTGTTTGATTTTGTTTGAAGTTTCTGGTTTTCTCTGTAGAGTGATTATGTTCGAAGTGTTTTTTGGTCTCTGTAGTGTGTTTGATTGCTGGAAGTCTTTGGTCTTCTGTATAGTGTGTTTGAAATGTTTGGAGTTCCCTGTAGTGTGTTTGATTGTTGGAAGTGTTTGGTGTACTCTGTAATGTGTTTTACTGTTGTAAGTGTTTGGTGTACTTTGCAATGTGTTTGATTCATGGAAGTGTCTGGTGTTCTCAATGTTGTTTTTGATTTTGTTAAAAGTGTTTGGTGTTCTCTGTGGTGTGGTTGATTGTGTTTGAAGTGTTTGGTAAACTCTTTAGTGTGTTTGCTAGTGTTCGGGTTTCTGTGTAATGTTTAAGATTGTGTTGGAATTTTCGGTGTTCTCAATGTTGTGTTTGATTTATTTGAAATTAATTGTTGTACCAGCGTTGTGGTTGATTGCGTTTGAATTGTTTGGTAAATTCTGTATTGTGTTTGAGAGTGTTTGTTGTTCTCTCTACTGTGTTTGAATGTGTTTGAAGTGTCTTGTGTTCTCAATGTTGTATTTGATTTTGCTGAAAGTGTTTGAAGATCTCTGTAGCTTGTTTGGTTGAGTTTCATTTTTTTGTGCTCTCTGTAGTGTGTTTGGTTATGTTAGAAGTGTTTGGTGTTCTCTGTACTGTGCTGGATTGTTGGAAGTGTTTGGTGCAATCTGTTGTGTGATTGACTATGTTTAGGTGTTTGGTGTTCTCTGTAGTGTGATTGATTGTGTTTAAGTGTTTGGTGATCCCTGTAGTGTATTTGATTGTGTTTGGATTGTTAGGTGATCACTGTAGTGTGTTTGATTGTGTTTGAAGTGTCCAGTGTTCTCAATGTTGTATTTGATTTTGTCGAATGTGTTCAGTGACCTCTGTAGTGTTTGATTGTGTTTCTCGTGTTTTGTGTACTGTTTAGTGTGTTTGATTGTGTTGGATGTGACTGAGGTTCTCTGTAGTGTTCTGGATTGTTGGAAGTGCTTGGTGTACTCTGTTTTGTGTTTGATTGTGTCTATGTGTGATGTGCTCTGTAGTTTGTTTGTTTGAGTTTGAAGTGTTTGGTGTTCTCTGTAGTTGTTCGATTGAGTTGGAAGTGACTGGTGTTCTCTGTAGTCAATTAGGGTGTTTTGAAGTGTTCGGTGTACTCTCTAGTGAGATTATTTTTGTTGGAAATCTCTGGTGATATCTGTAGTATGTTTGAATTTGTTTGTAGTGTTTGGTGTTCTCTGTAGTGTGTTACATTGTGTTTAGTTGTTTTGTTGATCTGTAGTGTGTTAGATTGTGTTTGAATTGTTTTATGTACTCTGTAGTGTGTTAGATAGTGTTTGAAGAGTTTTGCGTACTCTGAAGTATGTTTGATTGTGTTGGAAATGTTTTTTGTTCTCTGTAGTATGTTACATTGTGTTTGATGTGTTTGGTTGACTCTGTAGAGTGTTTGATTGTGTTTGAATTGTTTGGTGTTTTCTGTGCTATGTTTGATTGTATTGGATGGGTTTGTTGTTCTCTGTAGTCTGTTTGATTGTGTTGGAAAAGTTTGGAGTACTCTGTGGTGTGTTTGAATGTTTGAAGCGTCCGGTGTTCAATGTAGATTGTTTGATTGTTTAGGAAGTGTTTAATGTTCTTTTAGTGTGTTTCATTTTATTTGAAGTGTTTGGTGTTCTCTGTAGTGTGTTTTATTGTGTTTGAAGTGTCTGATGTTTTCTGTAGTGTATTTGGTTGTGTTTGAAGTGTGGTGTACTCTGTAGTGTCTTTCATAGTTTTGGAAATGTCTTGTGTTCTCTGTAGTGTGTTTGATCGTGTTTGAAGTTTTGTTGTACTCGGTAGTGTGATTGTGTTGGAAGAGTCTGGTGTTCTCTGTAGTGTGTTTGGTTGTGTTTGAATTGTCTGGTGTTCTCTGTAGTGTCCTTGACTATGTTGGAAGTATTTGTGTGTACTCTGTAGTGTGTTGGATTTTTCGAAGTGTTTGGTGTACTCAGTAGTGTTAGATTGTTGGAAGTGTCTGGTGTACTTTCTAGTGTGTTTGATTGTGTTTGAAGTTTCTGGTTTTCTCGGTAGAGTGATTGTGTTCGAAGTGTTTTGTGGTCTCTGTAGTGTGTTTGATTGATGGAAGTCTTTGGTCTTCTGTATAGTGTGTTTGAAATATTTGGAGTTCCCTGTAGTGTGTTTGATTGTTGGAAGTGTTTGGTTTACTCTGTAATGTGTGTTACTGTTGTGTTTGGTGTACTCTGTAATGTGTTTGATTCATGGAAGTGTCTGGTGTTCTCAATGTTGTATTTGATTTTGTCGAATGTGTTCAGTGACATCTGTAGTGTTTGATTGTGTTTCTCGTGTTTGGTGTACTATTTAGTGTGTTCGATTGTGCTGGAAGTGACTGGGGTTCTCTGTAGTGTGCTGGATTGTTGGAAGTGTTTGGTTTACTCTGATTTGTGTTTGATTTTGTTCATGTGTTTGATGTGCTCTGTAGTGTGTTTGATTGAGTTTGAAGTGTTTGGTGTTCTCTGTAGTTGTTTGGTTGTGTTGGAAGTGACTGGTGTTCTCTGTAGTCTGTTAGGGTGTGTTTGAAATTTTCGGCGTACTCTCTAGTGTGATTAATTGTGTTGGAAATATCTGGTGATATCTGTAGTATGTTTGAATTGGTTGGAATTTTTCGTGTTCTCTGTTGTGTGTCTAAATGGGTTGGAAGTGTCAGGTGATCTCTGTGGTTTGTTTGATTTTGTTGGGAGTGTTTGGTGTTCTCTGTATTGTGTCATATTGTGTTTAGTTGTTTGGTTGATTCTGTGGTGTGTTTGAAGTGTTTAATGTATTCTGTAGTGTGTTAGATTGTGTTTGGAGTGTCTTATGTATCTGTGGTGTGTTAGATTGTGGTTGAAGTGTTTTGCGTACTCTGTAGTACGTTTGATTGTGTCGGAAATGTTTTTTGTTCTCTGTTGTATGTTACATTTTGTTTGATGTGTTTGGTTAAATCTGTAGTGTGTTTGATTGTGTTTGAATTATTTGGTGTTTTCTGTGTTATGTTTGATTGTGTTGGATGTGTTTGGTGTTCTCTGTACTCTGTTTGATTGTGTTGGAAGTGTTTGCTGTATTCTGTGATGTGTTTGAATGTTTGAAGCGTCTTTTGTTCAATGTAGATTGTTTGATTGTTTAGGAAGTGTTTAATGTTCTTTTAGTGTGTTTGATTGTATTTGAAGTGTTTGGTGTTCTGTGTAGTGTGTTTTATTGTGTTTGAAGTGTCTGGTGTTCTCTGTAGTGTATTTGACTATGTTGGAAGTATTTGTGTGTACACTGTAGTGTGTTTGATTTTTGGAAGTGTTTGGTGTACTCACTATTGTTAGATTGTTGGATTTGTCTGGTATACTCTCTAGTGTGTTTGATTGTGTTTGAGGTTTCTGGTTTTCTCTTTAGAGTGATTGTGTTCGAAGTGTTTTCTGGTCATTGTAGTCTGTTTGATTGCTGGAAGTGTTTGGTCTTCTGTATAGTGTGTTTGAAATTTTTGGAGTTCCCTGTAGTGTGTTTGATTGTTGGAAGTGTTTGGTGTACTCTGTAATGTGTTTTACTGTTGGAAGTGTTTGGTGTACTCTGTAGTGTGTTTTACAGTCGGAAGTGTTTGGTGTACTCTGTAGTGTGGTTGATTGTGTTGGATGTGTTTCGTGAACTCTTTAGTGTGTTTGGTGTTCTCTGTAATGTTTAAGATAGTGTTTGAAGTGTTTGGTGTTCTCAATGTTGTGTTTGATTTAGTTGAAATTGTTTGGTGTAATCGTGTTGTGGTTGATTGTGTTTGAATTGTTTGTTAAATTCTGTAGTGTGTTTCACGTGTTTGGTGTACTCTGTAGTGTGTTTGACTGTGTTTAAGTGTTTGGAGTTCTCTGTAGTTTGATTGGTCGTGTTTAAAGTGTTTTGTGATCTCTGTAATTTATTTGATTGTGTTTGGAGTGTTCGGTGTTCACTGTAGTGTGTTTGATTGTGTTTGAAGTGTCTGGTGTTCTCAATGTTGTATTTGATGTTGTTGAAAGTGTTCGGTGATCTCTGTAGTGTGTTTGATTGTGTTTCACGTGATTGGTGTACTCTTATTGTGGTTGATTGTGTTGGAAGTGACTGGGGTTCTCTGTAGTGTGCTGGATTGTTGGAAGTGTTTGGTGTTCTGTGTTTTGTGTTTGATTGTGTTTATGTGTTTGATGTGCTCTGTAGTGTGATTGATTGAGTTTGAAGTGTTTGGTGTTCTCTGTAGTTGTTTGGTTGTGTTGGAAGTGACTGGTGTTCTCTGTAGTCTGTTAGGGTGTGTTTGAAGTGTTCGGTGTACTCTCTAGTGAGATTAATTGTGTTGGAAATCTCTGGTGATATCTGTAGTATGTTTGAATTTGTTGGAATTTTTCGTGTTCTCTGTTGTGTGTCTAAATGAGTTGGAAGTGTCTGGTGATCTCTGTAGTTGGTTTGATTTTGTTGGGAGTGTTTGGTGTTCTCTGTAGTGAGTTAAATTGTGTTTAGTTGTTCGGTTGATTCTGTGTTGTGATTGAAGTGTTTAATATACTCTGTAGTGTGTTAGATTGTGTTTGAAGTGTTTTATGTCCTCTGTAGTGTGTTAGTTTGTGTTTGAAGAGCTCTTCGTACTCTGTAGTACGTTTGATTGTGTTTGAAGTGTTTGGTGTTCTCTGTAGTATGTTACATTGTGTTTGATGTGTTTGGTTGACTCTGTAGTGTGTTTGATTGTGTTTGAATTGTTTGGCGTTTTCTGTGCTATGTTTGATTGTGTTGGATGTGTTTGGTGTTCTCTGTACTTTCTTTGAATGTGTTGGAAGTGTTTGGTGTACTCTGTGGTGTGTTTGATTGTTTGAAGCGTCTCGTGGTCAATGTAGATTGTTTGATTGTTTAAGAAGTGTTTAATGTTCTTTTAGTGTGTTTGATTGTATTTGAAGTGTTTGGTGTTCTCTGTGGTGTGTTTTATTGTGTTTGAAGTGTCTGGTGTTTTCTGTAGTGTGTTTGGTGGGGGTTTGAAGTGTTTGGTGTTCTTTGTTGTGTGTTTGAATGCGTTTGAAGTTTCTGAAGTACTCTTTAGTGCATTTGGTTGTGTTTGAAGTGTTTGGAATACTCTGTAGTGTGTTTGAAAGTGTTGAAAGTTTCCTGTGTATTCTGTAGTGTATTTGGTTGTGTTTGAAGTGTGGTGTACTCTGTAGTGTCTTTCATAGTGTTGGAAATGTCTTGTGTTTTATGTAATGTGTTGTTTGTCTTGGAAGTGTCCGGTGATCTCTGTAGTGTGTTTGGTTGTGATTGAATTGTCTGGTGTTCTCTTTAGTGTCATTGACTATGTTGGAAGTATTTTTGTGTACTCTGTAGTGTGTTTGATTTTTTGGAAATGTTTGGTGTACTCAGTAGTGTTAGATTGTTGGATGCATCTCCTGAACTCTCTAGTGTGTTTGATTGTGTTTGAAGTTTCTGCTTTTCTCTGTAGAGTGATTGTGCTCGAAGTGTTTAGTGGTCTCGGTAGTGTGTTTGATTGCTGGACGTTTTTGGTCTTCTCTGTGTTTGAAATGTTTGGAGTTCCCTGTAGTGTGTTTGATTATTGGAAGTGTTTGGTGTACTCTGTAATGTGTTTGACTGTTGAAAGTGTTTGGTGTACTCTGTAGAGTGTTTGATTCATGGAAGTGTCTAGTGTTTTCAATGTTGTATTTGATTTTGTTAAAAGTGTTTGGTGCACTCTGTAGTGTGGTTGATTGTGTTTTAAGTATTTGTTAAACTCTTTAGTGTGTTTGCTGGTGTTCGGTGTTCTGTGTAATGTTTACGATTGTGTTGGAATTTTTGGCGTTCTCAATGTTGTGTTTGATTTATTTGAAATTGATTGGTGTACTCGCGTTGTGGTTGATTGTGTTTGCATTTTTGGTAAATTCTGTAGTGTGTTTGAGAGTGTTTGTTGTTCTCTGTATTGTGCTGGATTGTTGGAAGTGTTTGGTGTAATCTGTTGTGTGATTGACTATGTTTAAGTGTTTGGTGTTCTCTGTAGTGTGATTGATTGTGTTTAAGTATTTGGTGATCCCTGTAGTGTATTTGATTGTGTTTGGAGTGTTAGGTGATCACTGTAGTGTGTTTGATTGCGTTTGAAGTGTCCAGTGTTCTGAATGTTGTATTTGGTTTTGTTGAATGAGTTCAGAGATCTCTGTAGTGTGTTTGATTGTGTTTCTCGTGTTTGGTGTACTGTTTAGTGTGTTTGATTGTGTTGGAAGTGACTGGGGTTCTCTGTAGTGTGCTGGATTGTTGGAAGTGATTGGTGTACTCTGTTTTGTGTTTGATTGTGTCCATGTGTTTGGTGTGCCCTGTAGTTTGTTTGATTGAGTTTGAAGTGTTTGGTGTTCTCTGTAGTTGTTTGATTGTGTTGGAAGTGACTGGTGTTCTCTGTAGTCTGTTAGGGTGTGTTTGAATTGTTCGGTGTATTCTCTAATGAGATTATTTGTGTTGGAAGTCTGTGGTGATATCTGTAGTATGTTTGATTTTTTTTGTAGTGTTTGGTGTTCTCTGTAGTGTGTTAAATTGTGTTTAGTTGTTTGGTTGATCTGTGGTGTGATTGATTTTGTTTGAATTGTTTGGTGTTTTCTGTGCTATGTTTGATTGTGTTGGATGTGTTTGGTGTTCTCTGTACTCTGTTTGATTATGTTGGAAGTGTTTGGTGTACTCTGTGGTGTGTTTGAATGTTTGAAGCGTCTGGTGTTCAATGTAGATTGTTTGATTGTTTAGGAAGTTTTTAATGATCTTTTAGTGTATTTCATTGTATTTGAAGTGTTTGGTGTTCTCTGTAGTCAATTAGGGTGTTTTGAAGTGTTCGGTGTACTCTCTAGTGAGATTATTTTTGTTGGAAATCTCTGGTGATATCTGTAGTATGTTTGAATTTGTTTGTAGTGTTTGGTGTTCTCTGTAGTGTGTTACATTGTGTTTAGTTGTTTTGTTGATCTGTAGTGTGTTAGATTGTGTTTGAATTGTTTTATGTACTCTGTAGTGTGTTAGATAGTGTTTGAAGAGTTTTGCGTACTCTGAAGTATGTTTGATTGTGTTGGAAATGTTTTTTGTTCTCTGTAGTATGTTACATTGTGTTTGATGTGTTTGGTTGACTCTGTAGAGTGTTTGATTGTGTTTGAATTGTTTGGTGTTTTCTGTGCTATGTTTGATTGTATTGGATGGGTTTGTTGTTCTCTGTACTCTGTTTGATTGTGTTGGAAAAGTTTGGAGTACTCTGTGGTGTGTTTGAATGTTTGAAGCGTCCGGTGTTCAATGTAGATTGTTTGATTGTTTAGGAAGTGTTTAATGTTCTTTTAGTGTGTTTCATTTTATTTGAAGTGTTTGGTGTTCTCTGTAGTGTGTTTTATTGTGTTTGAAGTGTCTGATGTTTTCTGTAGTGTATTTGGTTGTGTTTGAAGTGTGGTGTACTCTGTAGTGTCTTTCATAGTTTTGGAAATGTCTTGTGTTCTCTGTAGTGTGTTTGATCGTGTTTGAAGTTTTGTTGTACTCGGTAGTGTGATTGTGTTGGAAGAGTCTGGTGTTCTCTGTAGTGTGTTTGGTTGTGTTTGAATTGTCTGGTGTTCTCTGTAGTGTCCTTGACTATGTTGGAAGTATTTGTGTGTACTCTGTAGTGTGTTGGATTTTTCGAAGTGTTTGGTGTACTCAGTAGTGTTAGATTGTTGGAAGTGTCTGGTGTACTTTCTAGTGTGTTTGATTGTGTTTGAAGTTTCTGGTTTTCTCGGTAGAGTGATTGTGTTCGAAGTGTTTTGTGGTCTCTGTAGTGTGTTTGATTGATGGAAGTCTTTGGTCTTCTGTATAGTGTGTTTGAAATATTTGGAGTTCCCTGTAGTGTGTTTGATTGTTGGAAGTGTTTGGTTTACTCTGTAATGTGTGTTACTGTTGTGTTTGGTGTACTCTGTAATGTGTTTGATTCATGGAAGTGTCTGGTGTTCTCAATGTTGTATTTGATTTTGTCGAATGTGTTCAGTGACATCTGTAGTGTTTGATTGTGTTTCTCGTGTTTGGTGTACTATTTAGTGTGTTCGATTGTGCTGGAAGTGACTGGGGTTCTCTGTAGTGTGCTGGATTGTTGGAAGTGTTTGGTTTACTCTGATTTGTGTTTGATTTTGTTCATGTGTTTGATGTGCTCTGTAGTGTGTTTGATTGAGTTTGAAGTGTTTGGTGTTCTCTGTAGTTGTTTGGTTGTGTTGGAAGTGACTGGTGTTCTCTGTAGTCTGTTAGGGTGTGTTTGAAATTTTCGGCGTACTCTCTAGTGTGATTAATTGTGTTGGAAATATCTGGTGATATCTGTAGTATGTTTGAATTGGTTGGAATTTTTCGTGTTCTCTGTTGTGTGTCTAAATGGGTTGGAAGTGTCAGGTGATCTCTGTGGTTTGTTTGATTTTGTTGGGAGTGTTTGGTGTTCTCTGTATTGTGTCATATTGTGTTTAGTTGTTTGGTTGATTCTGTGGTGTGTTTGAAGTGTTTAATGTATTCTGTAGTGTGTTAGATTGTGTTTGGAGTGTCTTATGTATCTGTGGTGTGTTAGATTGTGGTTGAAGTGTTTTGCGTACTCTGTAGTACGTTTGATTGTGTCGGAAATGTTTTTTGTTCTCTGTTGTATGTTACATTTTGTTTGATGTGTTTGGTTAAATCTGTAGTGTGTTTGATTGTGTTTGAATTATTTGGTGTTTTCTGTGTTATGTTTGATTGTGTTGGATGTGTTTGGTGTTCTCTGTACTCTGTTTGATTGTGTTGGAAGTGTTTGCTGTATTCTGTGATATGTTTGAATGTTTGAAGCGTCTTTTGTTCAATGTAGATTGTTTGATTGTTTAGGAAGTGTTTAATGTTCTTTTAGTGTGTTTGATTGTATTTGAAGTGTTTGGTGTTCTGTGTAGTGTGTTTTATTGTGTTTGAAGTGTCTGGTGTTCTCTGTAGTGTATTTGACTATGTTGGAAGTATTTGTGTGTACACTGTAGTGTGTTTGATTTTTGGAAGTGTTTGGTGTACTCACTATTGTTAGATTGTTGGATTTGTCTGGTATACTCTCTAGTGTGTTTGATTGTGTTTGAGGTTTCTGGTTTTCTCTTTAGAGTGATTGTGTTCGAAGTGTTTTCTGGTCATTGTAGTCTGTTTGATTGCTGGAAGTGTTTGGTCTTCTGTATAGTGTGTTTGAAATGTTTGGAGTTCCCTGTAGTGTGTTTGATTGTTGGAAGTGTTTGGTGTACTCTGTAATGTGTTTTACTGTTGGAAGTGTTTGGTGTACTCTGTAGTGTGTTTTACAGTCGGAAGTGTTTGGTGTACTCTGTAGTGTGGTTGATTGTGTTGGATGTGTTTCGTGAACTCTTTAGTGTGTTTGGTGTTCTCTGTAATGTTTAAGATAGTGTTTGAAGTGTTTGGTGTTCTCAATGTTGTGTTTGATTTAGTTGAAATTGTTTGGTGTAATCGTGTTGTGGTTGATTGTGTTTGAATTGTTTGTTAAATTCTGTAGTGTGTTTCACGTGTTTGGTGTACTCTGTAGTGTGTTTGACTGTGTTTAAGTGTTTGGAGTTCTCTGTAGTTTGATTGGTCGTGTTTAAAGTGTTTTGTGATCTCTGTAATTTATTTGATTGTGTTTGGAGTGTTCGGTGTTCACTGTAGTGTGTTTGATTGTGTTTGAAGTGTCTGGTGTTCTCAATGTTGTATTTGATGTTGTTGAAAGTGTTCGGTGATCTCTGTAGTGTGTTTGATTGTGTTTCACGTGATTGGTGTACTCTTATTGTGGTTGATTGTGTTGGAAGTGACTGGGGTTCTCTGTAGTGTGCTGGATTGTTGGAAGTGTTTGGTGTTCTGTGTTTTGTGTTTGATTGTGTTTATGTGTTTGATGTGCTCTGTAGTGTGATTGATTGAGTTTGAAGTGTTTGGTGTTCTCTGTAGTTGTTTGGTTGTGTTGGAAGTGACTGGTGTTCTCTGTAGTCTGTTAGGGTGTGTTTGAAGTGTTCGGTGTACTCTCTAGTGAGATTAATTGTGTTGGAAATCTCTGGTGATATCTGTAGTATGTTTGAATTTGTTGGAATTTTTCGTGTTCTCTGTTGTGTGTCTAAATGAGTTGGAAGTGTCTGGTGATCTCTGTAGTTGGTTTGATTTTGTTGGGAGTGTTTGGTGTTCTCTGTAGTGAGTTAAATTGTGTTTAGTTGTTCGGTTGATTCTGTGTTGTGATTGAAGTGTTTAATATACTCTGTAGTGTGTTAGATTGTGTTTGAAGTGTTTTATGTCCTCTGTAGTGTGTTAGTTTGTGTTTGAAGAGCTCTTCGTACTCTGTAGTACGTTTGATTGTGTTTGAAGTGTTTGGTGTTCTCTGTAGTATGTTACATTGTGTTTGATGTGTTTGGTTGACTCTGTAGTGTGTTTGATTGTGTTTGAATTGTTTGGCGTTTTCTGTGCTATGTTTGATTGTGTTGGATGTGTTTGGTGTTCTCTGTACTTTCTTTGAATGTGTTGGAAGTGTTTGGTGTACTCTGTGGTGTGTTTGATTGTTTGAAGCGTCTCGTGGTCAATGTAGATTGTTTGATTGTTTAAGAAGTGTTTAATGTTCTTTTAGTGTGTTTGATTGTATTTGAAGTGTTTGGTGTTCTCTGTGGTGTGTTTTATTGTGTTTGAAGTGTCTGGTGTTTTCTGTAGTGTGTTTGGTGGTGTTTGAAGTGTTTGGTGTTTTTGTTGTGTGTTTGAATGCGTTTGAAGTTTCTGAAGTACTCTTTAGTGCATTTGGTTGTGTTTGAAGTGTTTGGAATACTCTGTAGTGTGTTTGAAAGTGTTGAAAGTTTCCTGTGTATTCTGTAGTGTATTTGGTTGTGTTTGAAGTGTGGTGTACTCTTTAGTGTCTTTCATAGTGTTGGAAATGTATTGTGTTTTATGTAGTGTGTTGTTTGTCTTGGAAGTGTCCGGTGATCTCTGTAGTGTGTTTGGTTGTGATTGAATTGTCTGGTGTTCTCTTTAGTGTCATTGACTATGTTGGAAGTATTTTTGTGTACTCTGTAGTGTGTTTGATTTTTTGGAAATGTTTGGTGTACTCAGTAGTGTTAGATTGTTGGATGCATCTCCTGAACTCTCTAGTGTGTTTGATTGTGTTTGAAGTTTCTGCTTTTCTCTGTAGAGTGATTGTGCTCGAAGTGTTTTGTGGTCTCGGTAGTGTGTTTGATTGCTGGACGTTTTTGGTCTTCTCTGTGTTTGAAATGTTTGGAGTTCCCTGTAGTGTGTTTGATTATTGGAAGTGTTTGGTGTACTCTGTAATGTGTTTGACTGTTGAAAGTGTTTGGTGTACTCTGTAGAGTGTTTGATTCATGAAGTGTCTAGTGTTTTCAATGTTGTATTTGATTTTGTTAAAAGTGTTTGGTGCACTCTGTAGTGTGGTTGATTGTGTTTTAAGTGTTTGGTAAACTCTTTAGTGTGTTTGCTGGTGTTCGGTGTTCTGTGTAATGTTTACGATTGTGTTGGAATTTTTGGCGTTCTCAATGTTGTGTTTGATTTATTTGAAATTGATTGGTGTACTCGCGTTGTGGTTGATTGTGTTTGCATTTTTGGTAAATTCTGTAGTGTGTTTGAGAGTGTTTGTTGTTCTCTGTACTGTGCTGGATTGTTGGAAGTGTTTGGTGTAATCTGTTGTGTGATTGACTATGTTTAAGTGTTTGGTGTTCTCTGTAGTGTGATTGATTGTGTTTAAGTATTTGGTGATCCCTGTAGTGTATTTGATTGTGTTTGGAGTGTTAGGTGATCACTGTAGTGTGTTTGATTGCGTTTTAAGTGTCCAGTGTTCTGATTGTTGTATTTGGTTTTGTTGAATGAGTTCAGAGATCTCTGTAGTGTGTTTGATTGTGTTTCTCGTGTTTGGTGTACTGTTTAGTGTGTTTGATTGTGTTGGAAGTGACTGGGGTTCTCTGTAGTGTGCTGGATTGTTGGAAGTGATTGGTGTACTCTGTTTTGTGTTTGATTGTGTCCATGTGTTTGGTGTGCCCTGTAGTTTGTTTGATTGAGTTTGAAGTGTTTGGTGTTCTCTGTAGTTGTTTGATTGTGTTGGAAGTGACTGGTGTTCTCTGTAGTCTGTTAGGGTGTGTTTGAATTGTTCGGTGTACTCTCTACTGAGATTATTTGTGTTGGAAGTCTGTGGTGATATCTGTAGTATGTTTGATTTTTTTTGTAGTGTTTGGTGTTCTCTGTAGTGTGTTAAATTGTGTTTAGTTGTTTGGTTGATCTGTGGTGTGATTGATTTTGTTTGAATTGTTTGGTGTTTTCTGTGCTATGTTTGATTGTGTTGGATGTGTTTGGTGTTCTCTGTACTCTGTTTGATTATGTTGGAAGTGTTTGGTGTACTCTGTGGTGTGTTTGAATGTTTGAAGCGTCTGGTGTTCAATGTAGATTGTTTGATTGTTTAGGAAGTTTTTAATGTTCTTTTAGTGTATTTCATTGTATTTGAAGTGTTTGGTGTTCTCTGTAGTGTTTTTTATTGTGTTTGAAGTGTCTGATGTTTTCTGTAGTGTATTTGGTTGTGTTTGAAGTGTGGTGTACTCTGTAGTGTCCTTCATTGTTTTGGAAATGTCTTGTGTTCTCTAGTGTGTTTGGTCGTGTTTGAAGTTTTGTCGTACTCTGTAGTGTGTTTGATTGTGTTGGAAGTGTCTGGTGTTCTCTGTAGTGTGTTTGGTTGTGTTTGAATTGTCAGGTGTTCTCTGTAGTGTATTTGACTATGTTTGAAGTATTTGTGTGTACTCTGTAGTGTGTTGGATTTTTGGAAGTGTTTGGTGTACTCGGTAGTGTTAGATTGTTGGAAGTGTCTGGTTTACTCTCTAGTGTGTTTGATTGTGTTTGACGTTTCTGGTTTACTCTGTAGGGTGATTGTGTTCGAAGTGTTTTGTGGTCTCTGTAGTGTGTTTGATTGCTGGATGTGTTTTGTCTTATTTATAGTGTGTATGAAATGTTTGGAGTTCCCTGTAGTGTGTTTGATTATTGGAAGTGTTTGGTGTACTCTTTAGTGTGTTTGGTTATGTTAGAAGTGTTTGGTGTTCTCTGTAGTGTGCTGGATTGTTGGAAATGTTTGGTGTACTCTGTAGTGTGATTGACTGTGTTTAAGTGTTTGGTGTTCTCTGTAGAGTGATTGACTGTGTGCAAGTGTTTGGTGTTCTCTGTATTGTGTTTGATTGTGTTTAAATGTTTGGTGATCTCTGTAGATTATTTGATTGTATTTGGAGTGTTCGGTGATCACTGTTGTGTGTTTGATTGTGTTTGAAGTGTCCGGTGTTCTCACTGTTGTATTTGATTTTGTTGAAAGTATTTGGTGATCTCTCTAGTGTGTTTGATTGCGTTTCTCGTGTTTGGTGTACTCTTTAGTGTGTTTGATTGTGTTGGAAGTGACTGGGGTTCTCTGTAATGTGCAGGATTTTTGGAAGTGTTTGGAGTTCTCTGCTTTGTGTTTGGTTGTGTTTATGTGTTTGATGTGTTCTGTAGCGTGTTTGATTGAGTATGA
Source organism: Meconema thalassinum (assembly GCA_946902985.2). NCBI lineage: Eukaryota > Metazoa > Arthropoda > Insecta > Orthoptera > Tettigoniidae > Meconema > Meconema thalassinum. The sequence continues at coordinate 501,762,650 of OX336393.1, read as the reverse complement.
AGTGTTTGGTGTTCTCTGTAATTGTTTGATTGTGTTGGAAGTGATTGGTGTTCTCTGTAGTCTGTTAGGGTGTGTTTAAAGTGTTCCGCGTACTCTCTAGTGAGATTAATTGTGTTGGAAATCTCTGGTGATCTCTGTAGTATGTTTGAATTTGTTGGAATTTTTTCGTGTTCTCAATAGTGTGTTAAATTGGTTGGAAGTGTCTCGTGATCTCTGTAGTTTGTTTGATTTTGTTGGGAGTGTTTGGTGTTCTCTGTAGTGTGTTAAATTGTGTTTAGTTGTTTGTTTGATTCTGTGGTGTGTTTGAAGTGTTTAATGTACTCTGTAGTGTGTTTGAAGTGTTTTTTGTACTCTGTAGTGTGTTAGATTCTGTTTGAAGAGCTTTGCGTAAACTGTAGAACGTTCAATTGTGTTGGAAGTGTTTGGTGTTTTCTTTAGTATGTTACATTGTGTTCGATGAGTTTGGTTGACTCTGTAGTGTGTTTGATTGTGTTTGAATTGTTTGGTGTTTTCTGTGCTATGTTTGATTGTGTTGGATGTGTTTGGTGTTCTCTGTACTCTGTTTGATTGTGTTGGAAGTGTTTGGTGTACTCTGATGTGTGTTTGATTGTTTGAAGCGTCTGGTGTTCAATGTAGATTGTTTGTCTGTTTAGGATTTGTTTAATGTTCTTTTAGTGTGTTTGATTGTATTTGGAGTGTTTGGTGTTCTCCGTAGTGTGTTTTATTGTGTTCGAAGTGTGTGGTGTTTTCAATGTTGTATTTGATTTTGCTGAAAGTGTTTGATGATCTCTGTAGTGTGTTTGATTGTGTTTCACGTGTTTGGTGTACTCTTTAGTGTGTTTGATTGTGTTGGAAGTGACTGGGATTCTCGGTAGTGTTTTATTGTGTTAGAAGTATCTGGTGTTCTCTGTAGTTTGTTTGAGTGTATTTCAAGTGTTTGGTGTTCATTGTGGTGAGTTTGATTGTTTTATAAGTTTCTGGTGTTCGCTGTAGTGTGATGGTGTTGGAAAATTTTGGTGTACTCTGTAGTGTGTTTGATTGTGTTTTAAGTGTCTGGTGTACTCTGTAGTGTGTTTGATTGTGTTGGAAGTGTTTGGTGTACTCTGTAGTGTGTTTGATTTTCGGAATTGGTTGGTGTACTCAGTAGTGTTAGATTGTTGGAAGTGTCTGGTGTACTCTCTTGTGTGTTTGATTATGTTTGAAGTTTCTGCTTTTCTCTACAGAGTGATTGTGTTCGAAGTGTTTTGTGGTCTTTGTAGTGTGCTTGATTGCTGGAAGTTTTTGGTCTTCTGTGTAGTGTGTTTGAAATGTTTGGAGTTCCCTGTGGCGTGTTTGATTATTGGAAGTGTTTGGTGTACTCTGTAATGTGTTTGACTTGTGAAAATGTTTGGTGTACTATGTAGAGTGTTTGATTCATGGAAGTGTCTGGTGTTTTCAATGTTGTATTTGATTTTGTTAAAAGTGTTTGGTGTATTCTGTAGTGTGGTTGATTGTGTTTGAAGTGTTTGGTAAACTCTTTAGTGTGTTTGCTAGTGTTCGGTGTTCTGTGTATTGTTAAAGATTGTCTTGGAATTTTTGGTGTTCTCAATGTTGTGTTTGAGTTATTTGAAATTGATTGGTGTACTCGCGTTGTGGTTGATTGTGTTTGAATTGTTTGGTAAATTCTGTAGTGTATTTGAGAGTGTTTGTTGTTCTCTGTACTGTGTTTGATTGTGTTTGAAGTGTCTTGTGTTCTCAATGTTGTATTTGATTTTGCTGAAAGTGTTTGATGATCTCTATAGCGTCTTTGATTGTGTGTCATGTTTTTGGTGCTCTCTCTAGTGTGTTTGGTTATGTTAGAAGTGTTTGGTGTTCTCTGTACTCTCCTGGATTGTTGGAAGTGTTTGGTGTAATCTGTTGTGTGATTGACTATGTTTAAGTGTTTGGAGTTTTCCGTAGTGTGACTGATTGTGTTTAAGTGTTTGGTGATCCCTGTAGTGTATTTGATTTTGTTTGGAGTGTTAGGTGATCACTGTAGTGTGTTTGAATGTGTTTGAAGTGTCTAGTGTTCTCAATGTTGTATTTGATTTTGTTGAATGAGTTCAGTGATATCTGTAGTGTGTTTGATTGTGTTTCTCGTGTTTGGTGTACTGTTTAGTGTGTTTGATTGTGTTGGAAGTGACTGGGGTTCTCTGTAGTGTGCTAGATTGCTGGAAGTGCTTGGTGTACTCTGTTTCGTGTTTGATTGTGTCTATTTTTTTTATGTGCTCTGTAGTTTGTTTGATTGAGTTTGAAGTGTTTGGTGTTCTCTGTAGTTGTTTGATTGTGTTGGAAGTGACTGGTGTTCTCTGTAGTGTCATTGACTATGTTGGAAGTATTTTAGTACTCTGTAGTGTGTTTGATTTTCGGAAAAGGTTGGTGTACTCAGTAGTGTTAGATTGTTTGAAGTGTTCGGTGTACTCTCTAGTGAGATTATTTGTGTTGGAAATCTCTGGTGATTTCTGTAGTATGTTTGATTTTGTTTGTAGTGTTTGGTGTTCTGTGTAGTGTGTTTGAATGTTTGAAGCGTCTGATGTTCAATGTAGATTGTTTGATTGTTTAGGAAGTGTTTAATGTTCTTTTAGTTTGTTCAATTGTATTTGAAGTGTTTGGTGTTCTCTGTAGTGTTTTTTATTGTGTTTGAATTGTCTGATGTTTTCTGTAGTGTATTTGGTTGTGTTTGAAGTGTGGTGTACTCTGTAGTGTCTTTCATAGTTTTGGAAATGTATTGGGTTCTCTGTAGTGTGTTTGGTCGTGTTTGAAGTTTTGGTGTACTCTGTAGTGTGTTTGATTGTGTTGGAAGTGTCTGGTGTACTCTGAAGTGTGTTTGGTTGTGTTTGAATTGTCTGGTGTTCTCTGTAGTGTCTTTGACTATGTTGGAAATATTTGTGTGTACTCTGTAGTGTGTTGGATTTTTGGAAGTGTTTGGTGTACTCAGAAGCGTTAGATTGTTGGAAGTGTCTGGTGTACTCTCTAGTGTGTTTGATTGTGTTTGAAGTTTCTGGTTTTCTCTGTAGAGTGATTGTGTTCGAAATGATTTGTGGTCTCTGTAGTGTGATTGATTGCTGGAAGTGTTTGGTCTTCTGTATAGTGTGTTTGAAATGTTTGGAGTTCCCTGTAGCGTGTTTGATTATTGGATGTGTTTGGTGTACTCTGTAATGTGTTTGACTTGTGAAAATGTTTGGTGTACTATGTAGAGTGTTTGATTCATGGAAGTGTCTGGTGTTTTCAATGTTGTATTTGATTTTGTTAAAAGTGTTTGGTGTATTCTGTAGTGTGGTTGATTGTGTTTGAAGTGTTTGGTAAACTCTTTAGTGTGTTTGCTAGTGTTCGGTGTTCTGTGTATTGTTAAAGATTGTCTTGGAATTTTTGGTGTTCTCAATGTTGTGTTTGAGTTATTTGAAATTGATTGGTGTACTCGCGTTGTGGTTGATTGTGTTTGAATTGTTTGGTAAATTCTGTAGTGTATTTGAGAGTGTTTGTTGTTCTCTGTACTGTGTTTGATTGTGTTTGAAGCGTCTTGTGTTCTCAATGTTGTATTTGATTTTGCTGAAAGTGTTTGATGATCTCTATAGCGTCTTTGATTGTGTTTCATGTTTTTGGTGCTCTCTCTAGTGTGTTTGGTTATGTTAGAAGTGCTTGGTGTTCTCTGTACTGTCCTGGATTGTTGGAAGTGTTTGGTGTAATCTGTTGTGTGATTGACTATGTTTAAGTGTTTGTAGTTTTCCGTAGTGTGACTGATTGTGTTTAAGTGTTTGGTGATCCCTGTAGTGTATTTGATTTTGTTTGGAGTGTTAGGTGATCACTGTAGTGTGTTTGAATGTGTTTAAAGTGTCTAGTGTTCTCAATGTTGTATTTGATTTTGTTGAATGAGTTCAGTGATATCTGTAGTGTGTTTGATTGTGTTTCTCGTGTTTGGTGTACTGTTTAGTGTGTTTGATTGTGTTGGAAGTGACTGGGGTTCTCTGTAGTGTGCTAGATTGCTGGAAGTGCTTGGTGTACTCTGTTTCGTGTTTGATTGTGTCTATTTTTTTGATGTGCTCTGTAGTTTGTTTGATTGAGTTTGAAGTGTTTGGTGTTCTCTGTAGTTGTTTGATTGTGTTGGAAGTGACTGGTGTTCTCTGTAGTGTCATTGATTATGTTGGAAGTATTTTAGTACTCTGTAGTGTGTTTGATTTTCGGAAAAGGTTGGTGTACTCAGTAGTGTTAGATTGTTTGAAGTGTTCGGTGTACTCTCTAGTGAGATTATTTGTGTTGGAAATCTCTGGTGATTTCTGTAGTATGTTTGATTTTGTTTGTAGTGTTTGGTGTTCTGTGTAGTGTGTTTGAATGTTTGAAGCGTCTGATGTTCAATGTAGATTGTTTGATTGTTTAGGAAGTGTTTAATGTTCTTTTAGTTTGTTCAATTGTATTTGAAGTGTTTGGTGTTCTCTGTAGTGTTTTTTATTGTGTTTGAATTGTCTGATGTTTTCTGTAGTGTATTTGGTTGTGTTTGAAGTGTGGTGTACTCTGTAGTGTCTTTCATAGTTTTGGAAATGTATTGGGTTCTCTGTAGTGTGTTTGGTCGTGTTTGAAGTTTTGGTGTACTCTGTAGTGTGTTTGATTGTGTTGGAAGTGTCTGGTGTACTCTGAAGTGTGTTTGGTTGTGTTTGAATTGTCTGGTGTTCTCTGTAGTGTCTTTGACTATGTTGGAAATATTTGTGTGTACTCTGTAGTGTGTTGGATTTTTGGAAGTGTTTGGTGTACTCAGAAGCGTTAGATTGTTGGAAGTGTCTGGTGTACTCTCTAGTGTGTTTGATTGTGTTTCAAGTTTCTGGTTTTCTCTGTAGAGTGATTGTGTTCGAAATGATTTGTGGTCTCTGTAGTGTGTTTGATTGCTGGAAGTGTTTGGTCTTCTGTATAGTGTGTTTGAAATGTTTGGAGTTCCCTGTAGCGTGTTTGATTATTGGAAGTGTTTGGTGTACTCTAATGTGTTTGACTTGTGAAAATGTTTGGTGTACTATGTAGAGTGTTTGATTCATGGAAGTGTCTGGTGTTTTCAATGTTGTATTTGATTTTGTTAAAAGTGTTTGGTGTATTCTGTAGTGTGGTTGATTGTGTTTGAAGTGTTTGGTAAACTCTTTAGTGTGTTTGCTAGTGTTCGGTGTTCTGTGTATTGTTAAAGATTGTCTTGGAATTTTTGGTGTTCTCAATGTTGTGTTTGAGTTATTTGAAATTGATTGGTGTACTCGCGTTGTGGTTGATTGTGTTTGAATTGTTTGGTAAATTCTGTAGTGTATTTGAGAGTGTTTGTTGTTCTCTGTACTGTGTTTGATTGTGTTTGAAGCGTCTTGTGTTCTCAATGTTGTATTTGATTTTGCTGAAAGTGTTTGATGATCTCTATAGCGTCTTTGATTGTGTTTCATGTTTTGGTGCTCTCTCTAGTGTGTTTGGTTATGTTAGAAGTGTTTGGTGTTCTCTGTACTGTCCTGGATTGTTGGAAGTGTTTGGTGTAATCTGTTGTGTGATTGACTATGTTTAAGTGTTTGGAGTTTTCCGTAGTGTGATTGATTGTGTTTAAGTGTTTGGTGATCCCTGTAATGTATTTGATTTTGTTTGGAGTGTTAGGTGATCACTGTAGTGTGTTTGAATGTGTTTGAAGTGTCTAGTGTTCTCAATGTTGTATTTGATTTTGTTGAATGAGTTCAGTGATCTCTGTAGTGTGTTTGATTGTGTTTCTCGTGTTTGGTGTACTGTTTAGTGTGTTTGATTGTGTTGGAAGTGACTGGGGTTCTCTGTAGTGTGCTAGATTGCTGGAAGTGCTTGGTGTACTCTGTTTCGTGTTTGATTGTGTCTATGTGTTTGATGTGCTCTGTAGTTTGTTTGATTGAGTTTGAAGTGTTTGGTGTTCTCTGTAGTTGTTTGATTCTGTTGGAAGTGACTGGTGTTCTCTGTAGTGTCATTGACTATGTTGGAAGTATTTTAGTACTCTGTAGTGTGTTTGATTTTCGGAAAAGGTTGGTGTACTCAGTAGTGTTAGATTGTTTGAAGTGTTCGGTGTACTCTCTAGTGAGATTATTTGTGTTGGAAATCTCTGGTGATTTCTGTAGTATGTTTGATTTTGTTTGTAGTGTTTGGTGTTCTGTGTAGTGTGTTTGAATGTTTGAAGCGTCTGATGTTCAATGTAGATTGTTTGATTGTTTAGGAAGTGTTTAATGTTCTTTTAGTTTGTTCAATTGTATTTGAAGTGTTTGGTGTTCTCTGTAGTGTTTTTTATTGTGTTTGAATTGTCTGATGTTTTCTGTAGTGTATTTGGTTGTGTTTGAAGTGTGGTGTACTCTGTAGTGTCTTTCATAGTTTTGGAAATGTATTGTGTTCTCTGTAGTGTGTTTGGTCGTGTTTGAAGTTTTGGTGTACTCTGTAGTGTGTTTGATTGTGTTGGAAGTGTCTGGTGTACTCTGAAGTGTGTTTGGTTGTGTTTGAATTGTCTGGTGTTCTCTGTAGTGTCTTTGACTATGTTGGAAATATTTGTGTGTACTCTGTAGTGTGTTGGATTTTTGGAAGTGTTTGGTGTACTCAGAAGCGTTAGATTGTTGGAAGTGTCTGGTGTACTCTCTAGTGTGTTTGATTGTGTTTCAAGTTTCTGGTTTTCTCTGTAGAGTGATTGTGTTCGAAATGATTTGTGGTCTCTGTAGTGTGTTTGATTGCTGGAAGTGTTTGGTCTTCTGTATAGTGTGTTTGAAATGTTTGGAGTTCCCTGTAGCGTGTTTGATTATTGGAAGTGTTTGGTGTACTCTAATGTGTTTGACTTGTGAAAATGTTTGGTGTACTATGTAGAGTGTTTGATTCATGGAAGTGTCTGGTGTTTTCAATGTTGTATTTGATTTTGTTAAAAGTGTTTGGTGTATTCTGTAGTGTGTTAAATTGTGTTTAGTTGTTTGGTTGATCTGTGGTGTGATTGATTTTGTTTGAATTGTTTGGTGTTTTCTGTACTATGTTTGATTGTGTTGGATGTGTTTGGTGTACTCTGTACTCTGTTTGATTATGTTGGAAGTGTTTGGTGTACTCTGTGGTGTGTTTGAATGTTTGAAGCGTCTGGTGTTCAATGTAGATTGTTTGATTGTTTAGGAAGTTTTTAATGTTCTTTTAGTGTATTTCATTGTATTTGAAGTGTTTGGTGTTCTCTGTAGTCAATTAGGGTGTTTTGAAGTGTTCGGTGTACTCTCTAGTGAGATTATTTTTGTTGGAAATCTCTGGTGATATCTGTAGTATGTTTGAATTTGTTTGTAGTGTTTGGTGTTCTCTGTAGTGTGTTACATTGTGTTTAGTTGTTTTGTTGATCTGTAGTGTGTTAGATTGTGTTTGAATTGTTTTATGTACTCTGTAGTGTGTTAGATAGTGTTTGAAGAGTTTTACGTACTCTGAAGTATGTTTGATTGTGTTGGAAATGTTTTTTGTTCTCTTTAGTATGTTACATTGTGTTTGATGTGTTTGGTTGACTCTGTAGAGTGTTTGATTGTGTTTGAATTGTTTGGTGTTTTCTGTGCTATGTTTGATTGTATTGGATGGGTTTGTTGTTCTCTGTACTCTGTTTGATTGTGTTGGAAAAGTTTGGAGTACTCTGTGGTGTGTTTGAATGTTTGAAGCGTCCGGTGTTCAATGTAGATTGTTTGATTGTTTAGGAAGTGTTTAATGTTCTTTTAGTGTGTTTCATTTTATTTGAAGTGTTTGGTGTTCTCTGTAGTGTGTTTTATTGTGTTTGAAGTGTCTGATGTTTTCTGTAGTGTATTTGGTTGTGTTTGAAGTGTGGTGTACTCTGTAGTGTCTTTCATAGTTTTGGAAATGTCTTGTGTTCTCTGTAGTGTGTTTGATCGTGTTTGAAGTTTTGTTGTACTCGGTAGTGTGATTGTGTTGGAAGAGTCTGGTGTTCTCTGTAGTGTGTTTGGTTGTGTTTGAATTGTCTGGTGTTCTCTGTAGTGTCCTTGACTATGTTGGAAGTATTTGTGTGTACTCTGTAGTGTGTTGGATTTTTCGAAGTGTTTGGTGTACTCAGTAGTGTTAGATTGTTGGAAGTGTCTGGTGTACTTTCTAGTGTGTTTGATTGTGTTTGAAGTTTCTGGTTTTCTCGGTAGAGTGATTGTGTTCGAAGTGTTTTGTGGTCTCTGTAGTGTGTTTGATTGATGGAAGTCTTTGGTCTTCTGTATAGTGTGTTTGAAATATTTGGAGTTCCCTGTAGTGTGTTTGATTGTTGGAAGTGTTTGGTTTACTCTGTAATGTGTGTTACTGTTGTGTTTGGTGTACTCTGTAATGTGTTTGATTCATGGAAGTGTCTGGTGTTCTCAATGTTGTATTTGATTTTGTCGAATGTGTTCAGTGACATCTGTAGTGTTTGATTGTGTTTCTCGTGTTTGGTGTACTATTTAGTGTGTTCGATTGTGCTGGAAGTGACTGGGGTTCTCTGTAGTGTGCTGGATTGTTGGAAGTGTTTGGTTTACTCTGATTTGTGTTTGATTTTGTTCATGTGTTTGATGTGCTCTGTAGTGTGTTTGATTGAGTTTGAAGTGTTTGGTGTTCTCTGTAGTTGTTTGGTTGTGTTGGAAGTGACTGGTGTTCTCTGTAGTCTGTTAGGGTGTGTTTGAAATTTTCGGCGTACTCTCTAGTGTGATTAATTGTGTTGGAAATATCTGGTGATATCTGTAGTATGTTTGAATTGGTTGGAATTTTTCGTGTTCTCTGTTGTGTGTCTAAATGGGTTGGAAGTGTCAGGTGATCTCTGTGGTTTGTTTGATTTTGTTGGGAGTGTTTGGTGTTCTCTGTATTGTGTCATATTGTGTTTAGTTGTTTGGTTGATTCTGTGGTGTGTTTGAAGTGTTTAATGTATTCTGTAGTGTGTTAGATTGTGTTTGGAGTGTCTTATGTATCTGTGGTGTGTTAGATTGTGGTTGAAGTGTTTTGCGTACTCTGTAGTACGTTTGATTGTGTCGGAAATGTTTTTTGTTCTCTGTTGTATGTTACATTTTGTTTGATGTGTTTGGTTAAATCTGTAGTGTGTTTGATTGTGTTTGAATTATTTGGTGTTTTCTGTGTTATGTTTGATTGTGTTGGATGTGTTTGGTGTTCTCTGTACTCTGTTTGATTGTGTTGGAAGTGTTTGCTGTATTCTGTGATATGTTTGAATGTTTGAAGCGTCTTTTGTTCAATGTAGATTGTTTGATTGTTTAGGAAGTGTTTAATGTTCTTTTAGTGTGTTTGATTGTATTTGAAGTGTTTGGTGTTCTGTGTAGTGTGTTTTATTGTGTTTGAAGTGTCTGGTGTTCTCTGTAGTGTATTTGACTATGTTGGAAGTATTTGTGTGTACACTGTAGTGTGTTTGATTTTTGGAAGTGTTTGGTGTACTCACTATTGTTAGATTGTTGGATTTGTCTGGTATACTCTCTAGTGTGTTTGATTGTGTTTGAGGTTTCTGGTTTTCTCTTTAGAGTGATTGTGTTCGAAGTGTTTTCTGGTCATTGTAGTCTGTTTGATTGCTGGAAGTGTTTGGTCTTCTGTATAGTGTGTTTGAAATGTTTGGAGTTCCCTGTAGTGTGTTTGATTGTTGGAAGTGTTTGGTGTACTCTGTAATGTGTTTTACTGTTGGAAGTGTTTGGTGTACTCTGTAGTGTGTTTTACAGTCGGAAGTGTTTGGTGTACTCTGTAGTGTGGTTGATTGTGTTGGATGTGTTTCGTGAACTCTTTAGTGTGTTTGGTGTTCTCTGTAATGTTTAAGATAGTGTTTGAAGTGTTTGGTGTTCTCAATGTTGTGTTTGATTTAGTTGAAATTGTTTGGTGTAATCGTGTTGTGGTTGATTGTGTTTGAATTGTTTGTTAAATTCTGTAGTGTGTTTCACGTGTTTGGTGTACTCTGTAGTGTGTTTGACTGTGTTTAAGTGTTTGGAGTTCTCTGTAGTTTGATTGGTCGTGTTTAAAGTGTTTTGTGATCTCTGTAATTTATTTGATTGTGTTTGGAGTGTTCGGTGTTCACTGTAGTGTGTTTGATTGTGTTTGAAGTGTCTGGTGTTCTCAATGTTGTATTTGATGTTGTTGAAAGTGTTCGGTGATCTCTGTAGTGTGTTTGATTGTGTTTCACGTGATTGGTGTACTCTTATTGTGGTTGATTGTGTTGGAAGTGACTGGGGTTCTCTGTAGTGTGCTGGATTGTTGGAAGTGTTTGGTGTTCTGTGTTTTGTGTTTGATTGTGTTTATGTGTTTGATGTGCTCTGTAGTGTGATTGATTGAGTTTGAAGTGTTTGGTGTTCTCTGTAGTTGTTTGGTTGTGTTGGAAGTGACTGGTGTTCTCTGTAGTCTGTTAGGGTGTGTTTGAAGTGTTCGGTGTACTCTCTAGTGAGATTAATTGTGTTGGAAATCTCTGGTGATATCTGTAGTATGTTTGAATTTGTTGGAATTTTTCGTGTTCTCTGTTGTGTGTCTAAATGAGTTGGAAGTGTCTGGTGATCTCTGTAGTTGGTTTGATTTTGTTGGGAGTGTTTGGTGTTCTCTGTAGTGAGTTAAATTGTGTTTAGTTGTTCGGTTGATTCTGTGTTGTGATTGAAGTGTTTAATATACTCTGTAGTGTGTTAGATTGTGTTTGAAGTGTTTTATGTCCTCTGTAGTGTGTTAGTTTGTGTTTGAAGAGCTCTTCGTACTCTGTAGTACGTTTGATTGTGTTTGAAGTGTTTGGTGTTCTCTGTAGTATGTTACATTGTGTTTGATGTGTTTGGTTGACTCTGTAGTGTGTTTGATTGTGTTTGAATTGTTTGGCGTTTTCTGTGCTATGTTTGATTGTGTTGGATGTGTTTGGTGTTCTCTGTACTTTCTTTGAATGTGTTGGAAGTGTTTGGTGTACTCTGTGGTGTGTTTGATTGTTTGAAGCGTCTCGTGGTCAATGTAGATTGTTTGATTGTTTAAGAAGTGTTTAATGTTCTTTTAGTGTGTTTGATTGTATTTGAAGTGTTTGGTGTTCTCTGTGGTGTGTTTTATTGTGTTTGAAGTGTCTGGTGTTTTCTGTAGTGTGTTTGGTGGTGTTTGAAGTGTTTGGTGTTTTTGTTGTGTGTTTGAATGCGTTTGAAGTTTCTGAAGTACTCTTTAGTGCATTTGGTTGTGTTTGAAGTGTTTGGAATACTCTGTAGTGTGTTTGAAAGTGTTGAAAGTTTCCTGTGTATTCTGTAGTGTATTTGGTTGTGTTTGAAGTGTGGTGTACTCTTTAGTGTCTTTCATAGTGTTGGAAATGTATTGTGTTTTATGTAGTGTGTTGTTTGTCTTGGAAGTGTCCGGTGATCTCTGTAGTGTGTTTGGTTGTGATTGAATTGTCTGGTGTTCTCTTTAGTGTCATTGACTATGTTGGAAGTATTTTTGTGTACTCTGTAGTGTGTTTGATTTTTTGGAAATGTTTGGTGTACTCAGTAGTGTTAGATTGTTGGATGCATCTCCTGAACTCTCTAGTGTGTTTGATTGTGTTTGAAGTTTCTGCTTTTCTCTGTAGAGTGATTGTGCTCGAAGTGTTTTGTGGTCTCGGTAGTGTGTTTGATTGCTGGACGTTTTTGGTCTTCTCTGTGTTTGAAATGTTTGGAGTTCCCTGTAGTGTGTTTGATTATTGGAAGTGTTTGGTGTACTCTGTAATGTGTTTGACTGTTGAAAGTGTTTGGTGTACTCTGTAGAGTGTTTGATTCATGAAGTGTCTAGTGTTTTCAATGTTGTATTTGATTTTGTTAAAAGTGTTTGGTGCACTCTGTAGTGTGGTTGATTGTGTTTTAAGTGTTTGGTAAACTCTTTAGTGTGTTTGCTGGTGTTCGGTGTTCTGTGTAATGTTTACGATTGTGTTGGAATTTTTGGCGTTCTCAATGTTGTGTTTGATTTATTTGAAATTGATTGGTGTACTCGCGTTGTGGTTGATTGTGTTTGCATTTTTGGTAAATTCTGTAGTGTGTTTGAGAGTGTTTGTTGTTCTCTGTACTGTGCTGGATTGTTGGAAGTGTTTGGTGTAATCTGTTGTGTGATTGACTATGTTTAAGTGTTTGGTGTTCTCTGTAGTGTGATTGATTGTGTTTAAGTATTTGGTGATCCCTGTAGTGTATTTGATTGTGTTTGGAGTGTTAGGTGATCACTGTAGTGTGTTTGATTGCGTTTTAAGTGTCCAGTGTTCTGATTGTTGTATTTGGTTTTGTTGAATGAGTTCAGAGATCTCTGTAGTGTGTTTGATTGTGTTTCTCGTGTTTGGTGTACTGTTTAGTGTGTTTGATTGTGTTGGAAGTGACTGGGGTTCTCTGTAGTGTGCTGGATTGTTGGAAGTGATTGGTGTACTCTGTTTTGTGTTTGATTGTGTCCATGTGTTTGGTGTGCCCTGTAGTTTGTTTGATTGAGTTTGAAGTGTTTGGTGTTCTCTGTAGTTGTTTGATTGTGTTGGAAGTGACTGGTGTTCTCTGTAGTCTGTTAGGGTGTGTTTGAATTGTTCGGTGTACTCTCTACTGAGATTATTTGTGTTGGAAGTCTGTGGTGATATCTGTAGTATGTTTGATTTTTTTTGTAGTGTTTGGTGTTCTCTGTAGTGTGTTAAATTGTGTTTAGTTGTTTGGTTGATCTGTGGTGTGATTGATTTTGTTTGAATTGTTTGGTGTTTTCTGTGCTATGTTTGATTGTGTTGGATGTGTTTGGTGTTCTCTGTACTCTGTTTGATTATGTTGGAAGTGTTTGGTGTACTCTGTGGTGTGTTTGAATGTTTGAAGCGTCTGGTGTTCAATGTAGATTGTTTGATTGTTTAGGAAGTTTTTAATGTTCTTTTAGTGTATTTCATTGTATTTGAAGTGTTTGGTGTTCTCTGTAGTGTTTTTTATTGTGTTTGAAGTGTCTGATGTTTTCTGTAGTGTATTTGGTTGTGTTTGAAGTGTGGTGTACTCTGTAGTGTCCTTCATTGTTTTGGAAATGTCTTGTGTTCTCTAGTGTGTTTGGTCGTGTTTGAAGTTTTGTCGTACTCTGTAGTGTGTTTGATTGTGTTGGAAGTGTCTGGTGTTCTCTGTAGTGTGTTTGGTTGTGTTTGAATTGTCAGGTGTTCTCTGTAGTGTATTTGACTATGTTTGAAGTATTTGTGTGTACTCTGTAGTGTGTTGGATTTTTGGAAGTGTTTGGTGTACTCGGTAGTGTTAGATTGTTGGAAGTGTCTGGTTTACTCTCTAGTGTGTTTGATTGTGTTTGACGTTTCTGGTTTACTCTGTAGGGTGATTGTGTTCGAAGTGTTTTGTGGTCTCTGTAGTGTGTTTGATTGCTGGATGTGTTTTGTCTTATTTATAGTGTGTATGAAATGTTTGGAGTTCCCTGTAGTGTGTTTGATTATTGGAAGTGTTTGGTGTACTCTTTAGTGTGTTTGGTTATGTTAGAAGTGTTTGGTGTTCTCTGTAGTGTGCTGGATTGTTGGAAATGTTTGGTGTACTCTGTAGTGTGATTGACTGTGTTTAAGTGTTTGGTGTTCTCTGTAGAGTGATTGACTGTGTGCAAGTGTTTGGTGTTCTCTGTATTGTGTTTGATTGTGTTTAAATGTTTGGTGATCTCTGTAGATTATTTGATTGTATTTGGAGTGTTCGGTGATCACTGTTGTGTGTTTGATTGTGTTTGAAGTGTCCGGTGTTCTCACTGTTGTATTTGATTTTGTTGAAAGTATTTGGTGATCTCTCTAGTGTGTTTGATTGCGTTTCTCGTGTTTGGTGTACTCTTTAGTGTGTTTGATTGTGTTGGAAGTGACTGGGGTTCTCTGTAATGTGCAGGATTTTTGGAAGTGTTTGGAGTTCTCTGCTTTGTGTTTGGTTGTGTTTATGTGTTTGATGTGTTCTGTAGCGTGTTTGATTGAGTATGAAGTGTTTGGTGTTCTCTGTAATTGTTTGATTGTGTTGGAAGTGATTGGTGTTCTCTGTAGTCTGTTAGGGTGTGTTTAAAGTGTTCCGCGTACTCTCTAGTGAGATTAATTGTGTTGGAAATCTCTGGTGATCTCTGTAGTATGTTTGAATTTGTTGGAATTTTTTCGTGTTCTCAATAGTGTGTTAAATTGGTTGGAAGTGTCTCGTGATCTCTGTAGTTTGTTTGATTTTGTTGGGAGTGTTTGGTGTTCTCTGTAGTGTGTTAAATTGTGTTTAGTTGTTTGTTTGATTCTGTGGTGTGTTTGAAGTGTTTAATGTACTCTGTAGTGTGTTTGAAGTGTTTTTTGTACTCTGTAGTGTGTTAGATTCTGTTTGAAGAGCTTTGCGTAAACTGTAGAACGTTCAATTGTGTTGGAAGTGTTTGGTGTTTTCTTTAGTATGTTACATTGTGTTCGATGAGTTTGGTTGACTCTGTAGTGTGTTTGATTGTGTTTGAATTGTTTGGTGTTTTCTGTGCTATGTTTGATTGTGTTGGATGTGTTTGGTGTTCTCTGTACTCTGTTTGATTGTGTTGGAAGTGTTTGGTGTACTCTGATGTGTGTTTGATTGTTTGAAGCGTCTGGTGTTCAATGTAGATTGTTTGTCTGTTTAGGATTTGTTTAATGTTCTTTTAGTGTGTTTGATTGTATTTGGAGTGTTTGGTGTTCTCCGTAGTGTGTTTTATTGTGTTCGAAGTGTGTGGTGTTTTCAATGTTGTATTTGATTTTGCTGAAAGTGTTTGATGATCTCTGTAGTGTGTTTGATTGTGTTTCACGTGTTTGGTGTACTCTTTAGTGTGTTTGATTGTGTTGGAAGTGACTGGGATTCTCGGTAGTGTTTTATTGTGTTAGAAGTATCTGGTGTTCTCTGTAGTTTGTTTGAGTGTATTTCAAGTGTTTGGTGTTCATTGTGGTGAGTTTGATTGTTTTATAAGTTTCTGGTGTTCGCTGTAGTGTGATGGTGTTGGAAAATTTTGGTGTACTCTGTAGTGTGTTTGATTGTGTTTTAAGTGTCTGGTGTACTCTGTAGTGTGTTTGATTGTGTTGGAAGTGTTTGGTGTACTCTGTAGTGTGTTTGATTTTCGGAATTGGTTGGTGTACTCAGTAGTGTTAGATTGTTGGAAGTGTCTGGTGTACTCTCTTGTGTGTTTGATTATGTTTGAAGTTTCTGCTTTTCTCTACAGAGTGATTGTGTTCGAAGTGTTTTGTGGTCTTTGTAGTGTGCTTGATTGCTGGAAGTTTTTGGTCTTCTGTGTAGTGTGTTTGAAATGTTTGGAGTTCCCTGTGGCGTGTTTGATTATTGGAAGTGTTTGGTGTACTCTGTAATGTGTTTGACTTGTGAAAATGTTTGGTGTACTATGTAGAGTGTTTGATTCATGGAAGTGTCTGGTGTTTTCAATGTTGTATTTGATTTTGTTAAAAGTGTTTGGTGTATTCTGTAGTGTGGTTGATTGTGTTTGAAGTGTTTGGTAAACTCTTTAGTGTGTTTGCTAGTGTTCGGTGTTCTGTGTATTGTTAAAGATTGTCTTGGAATTTTTGGTGTTCTCAATGTTGTGTTTGAGTTATTTGAAATTGATTGGTGTACTCGCGTTGTGGTTGATTGTGTTTGAATTGTTTGGTAAATTCTGTAGTGTATTTGAGAGTGTTTGTTGTTCTCTGTACTGTGTTTGATTGTGTTTGAAGTGTCTTGTGTTCTCAATGTTGTATTTGATTTTGCTGAAAGTGTTTGATGATCTCTATAGCGTCTTTGATTGTGTGTCATGTTTTTGGTGCTCTCTCTAGTGTGTTTGGTTATGTTAGAAGTGTTTGGTGTTCTCTGTACTCTCCTGGATTGTTGGAAGTGTTTGGTGTAATCTGTTGTGTGATTGACTATGTTTAAGTGTTTGGAGTTTTCCGTAGTGTGACTGATTGTGTTTAAGTGTTTGGTGATCCCTGTAGTGTATTTGATTTTGTTTGGAGTGTTAGGTGATCACTGTAGTGTGTTTGAATGTGTTTGAAGTGTCTAGTGTTCTCAATGTTGTATTTGATTTTGTTGAATGAGTTCAGTGATATCTGTAGTGTGTTTGATTGTGTTTCTCGTGTTTGGTGTACTGTTTAGTGTGTTTGATTGTGTTGGAAGTGACTGGGGTTCTCTGTAGTGTGCTAGATTGCTGGAAGTGCTTGGTGTACTCTGTTTCGTGTTTGATTGTGTCTATTTTTTTTATGTGCTCTGTAGTTTGTTTGATTGAGTTTGAAGTGTTTGGTGTTCTCTGTAGTTGTTTGATTGTGTTGGAAGTGACTGGTGTTCTCTGTAGTGTCATTGACTATGTTGGAAGTATTTTAGTACTCTGTAGTGTGTTTGATTTTCGGAAAAGGTTGGTGTACTCAGTAGTGTTAGATTGTTTGAAGTGTTCGGTGTACTCTCTAGTGAGATTATTTGTGTTGGAAATCTCTGGTGATTTCTGTAGTATGTTTGATTTTGTTTGTAGTGTTTGGTGTTCTGTGTAGTGTGTTTGAATGTTTGAAGCGTCTGATGTTCAATGTAGATTGTTTGATTGTTTAGGAAGTGTTTAATGTTCTTTTAGTTTGTTCAATTGTATTTGAAGTGTTTGGTGTTCTCTGTAGTGTTTTTTATTGTGTTTGAATTGTCTGATGTTTTCTGTAGTGTATTTGGTTGTGTTTGAAGTGTGGTGTACTCTGTAGTGTCTTTCATAGTTTTGGAAATGTATTGGGTTCTCTGTAGTGTGTTTGGTCGTGTTTGAAGTTTTGGTGTACTCTGTAGTGTGTTTGATTGTGTTGGAAGTGTCTGGTGTACTCTGAAGTGTGTTTGGTTGTGTTTGAATTGTCTGGTGTTCTCTGTAGTGTCTTTGACTATGTTGGAAATATTTGTGTGTACTCTGTAGTGTGTTGGATTTTTGGAAGTGTTTGGTGTACTCAGAAGCGTTAGATTGTTGGAAGTGTCTGGTGTACTCTCTAGTGTGTTTGATTGTGTTTGAAGTTTCTGGTTTTCTCTGTAGAGTGATTGTGTTCGAAATGATTTGTGGTCTCTGTAGTGTGATTGATTGCTGGAAGTGTTTGGTCTTCTGTATAGTGTGTTTGAAATGTTTGGAGTTCCCTGTAGCGTGTTTGATTATTGGATGTGTTTGGTGTACTCTGTAATGTGTTTGACTTGTGAAAATGTTTGGTGTACTATGTAGAGTGTTTGATTCATGGAAGTGTCTGGTGTTTTCAATGTTGTATTTGATTTTGTTAAAAGTGTTTGGTGTATTCTGTAGTGTGGTTGATTGTGTTTGAAGTGTTTGGTAAACTCTTTAGTGTGTTTGCTAGTGTTCGGTGTTCTGTGTATTGTTAAAGATTGTCTTGGAATTTTTGGTGTTCTCAATGTTGTGTTTGAGTTATTTGAAATTGATTGGTGTACTCGCGTTGTGGTTGATTGTGTTTGAATTGTTTGGTAAATTCTGTAGTGTATTTGAGAGTGTTTGTTGTTCTCTGTACTGTGTTTGATTGTGTTTGAAGCGTCTTGTGTTCTCAATGTTGTATTTGATTTTGCTGAAAGTGTTTGATGATCTCTATAGCGTCTTTGATTGTGTTTCATGTTTTTGGTGCTCTCTCTAGTGTGTTTGGTTATGTTAGAAGTGCTTGGTGTTCTCTGTACTGTCCTGGATTGTTGGAAGTGTTTGGTGTAATCTGTTGTGTGATTGACTATGTTTAAGTGTTTGTAGTTTTCCGTAGTGTGACTGATTGTGTTTAAGTGTTTGGTGATCCCTGTAGTGTATTTGATTTTGTTTGGAGTGTTAGGTGATCACTGTAGTGTGTTTGAATGTGTTTAAAGTGTCTAGTGTTCTCAATGTTGTATTTGATTTTGTTGAATGAGTTCAGTGATATCTGTAGTGTGTTTGATTGTGTTTCTCGTGTTTGGTGTACTGTTTAGTGTGTTTGATTGTGTTGGAAGTGACTGGGGTTCTCTGTAGTGTGCTAGATTGCTGGAAGTGCTTGGTGTACTCTGTTTCGTGTTTGATTGTGTCTATTTTTTTGATGTGCTCTGTAGTTTGTTTGATTGAGTTTGAAGTGTTTGGTGTTCTCTGTAGTTGTTTGATTGTGTTGGAAGTGACTGGTGTTCTCTGTAGTGTCATTGATTATGTTGGAAGTATTTTAGTACTCTGTAGTGTGTTTGATTTTCGGAAAAGGTTGGTGTACTCAGTAGTGTTAGATTGTTTGAAGTGTTCGGTGTACTCTCTAGTGAGATTATTTGTGTTGGAAATCTCTGGTGATTTCTGTAGTATGTTTGATTTTGTTTGTAGTGTTTGGTGTTCTGTGTAGTGTGTTTGAATGTTTGAAGCGTCTGATGTTCAATGTAGATTGTTTGATTGTTTAGGAAGTGTTTAATGTTCTTTTAGTTTGTTCAATTGTATTTGAAGTGTTTGGTGTTCTCTGTAGTGTTTTTTATTGTGTTTGAATTGTCTGATGTTTTCTGTAGTGTATTTGGTTGTGTTTGAAGTGTGGTGTACTCTGTAGTGTCTTTCATAGTTTTGGAAATGTATTGGGTTCTCTGTAGTGTGTTTGGTCGTGTTTGAAGTTTTGGTGTACTCTGTAGTGTGTTTGATTGTGTTGGAAGTGTCTGGTGTACTCTGAAGTGTGTTTGGTTGTGTTTGAATTGTCTGGTGTTCTCTGTAGTGTCTTTGACTATGTTGGAAATATTTGTGTGTACTCTGTAGTGTGTTGGATTTTTGGAAGTGTTTGGTGTACTCAGAAGCGTTAGATTGTTGGAAGTGTCTGGTGTACTCTCTAGTGTGTTTGATTGTGTTTCAAGTTTCTGGTTTTCTCTGTAGAGTGATTGTGTTCGAAATGATTTGTGGTCTCTGTAGTGTGTTTGATTGCTGGAAGTGTTTGGTCTTCTGTATAGTGTGTTTGAAATGTTTGGAGTTCCCTGTAGCGTGTTTGATTATTGGAAGTGTTTGGTGTACTCTAATGTGTTTGACTTGTGAAAATGTTTGGTGTACTATGTAGAGTGTTTGATTCATGGAAGTGTCTGGTGTTTTCAATGTTGTATTTGATTTTGTTAAAAGTGTTTGGTGTATTCTGTAGTGTGGTTGATTGTGTTTGAAGTGTTTGGTAAACTCTTTAGTGTGTTTGCTAGTGTTCGGTGTTCTGTGTATTGTTAAAGATTGTCTTGGAATTTTTGGTGTTCTCAATGTTGTGTTTGAGTTATTTGAAATTGATTGGTGTACTCGCGTTGTGGTTGATTGTGTTTGAATTGTTTGGTAAATTCTGTAGTGTATTTGAGAGTGTTTGTTGTTCTCTGTACTGTGTTTGATTGTGTTTGAAGCGTCTTGTGTTCTCAATGTTGTATTTGATTTTGCTGAAAGTGTTTGATGATCTCTATAGCGTCTTTGATTGTGTTTCATGTTTTGGTGCTCTCTCTAGTGTGTTTGGTTATGTTAGAAGTGTTTGGTGTTCTCTGTACTGTCCTGGATTGTTGGAAGTGTTTGGTGTAATCTGTTGTGTGATTGACTATGTTTAAGTGTTTGGAGTTTTCCGTAGTGTGATTGATTGTGTTTAAGTGTTTGGTGATCCCTGTAATGTATTTGATTTTGTTTGGAGTGTTAGGTGATCACTGTAGTGTGTTTGAATGTGTTTGAAGTGTCTAGTGTTCTCAATGTTGTATTTGATTTTGTTGAATGAGTTCAGTGATCTCTGTAGTGTGTTTGATTGTGTTTCTCGTGTTTGGTGTACTGTTTAGTGTGTTTGATTGTGTTGGAAGTGACTGGGGTTCTCTGTAGTGTGCTAGATTGCTGGAAGTGCTTGGTGTACTCTGTTTCGTGTTTGATTGTGTCTATGTGTTTGATGTGCTCTGTAGTTTGTTTGATTGAGTTTGAAGTGTTTGGTGTTCTCTGTAGTTGTTTGATTCTGTTGGAAGTGACTGGTGTTCTCTGTAGTGTCATTGACTATGTTGGAAGTATTTTAGTACTCTGTAGTGTGTTTGATTTTCGGAAAAGGTTGGTGTACTCAGTAGTGTTAGATTGTTTGAAGTGTTCGGTGTACTCTCTAGTGAGATTATTTGTGTTGGAAATCTCTGGTGATTTCTGTAGTATGTTTGATTTTGTTTGTAGTGTTTGGTGTTCTGTGTAGTGTGTTTGAATGTTTGAAGCGTCTGATGTTCAATGTAGATTGTTTGATTGTTTAGGAAGTGTTTAATGTTCTTTTAGTTTGTTCAATTGTATTTGAAGTGTTTGGTGTTCTCTGTAGTGTTTTTTATTGTGTTTGAATTGTCTGATGTTTTCTGTAGTGTATTTGGTTGTGTTTGAAGTGTGGTGTACTCTGTAGTGTCTTTCATAGTTTTGGAAATGTATTGTGTTCTCTGTAGTGTGTTTGGTCGTGTTTGAAGTTTTGGTGTACTCTGTAGTGTGTTTGATTGTGTTGGAAGTGTCTGGTGTACTCTGAAGTGTGTTTGGTTGTGTTTGAATTGTCTGGTGTTCTCTGTAGTGTCTTTGACTATGTTGGAAATATTTGTGTGTACTCTGTAGTGTGTTGGATTTTTGGAAGTGTTTGGTGTACTCAGAAGCGTTAGATTGTTGGAAGTGTCTGGTGTACTCTCTAGTGTGTTTGATTGTGTTTCAAGTTTCTGGTTTTCTCTGTAGAGTGATTGTGTTCGAAATGATTTGTGGTCTCTGTAGTGTGTTTGATTGCTGGAAGTGTTTGGTCTTCTGTATAGTGTGTTTGAAATGTTTGGAGTTCCCTGTAGCGTGTTTGATTATTGGAAGTGTTTGGTGTACTCTAATGTGTTTGACTTGTGAAAATGTTTGGTGTACTATGTAGAGTGTTTGATTCATGGAAGTGTCTGGTGTTTTCAATGTTGTATTTGATTTTGTTAAAAGTGTTTGGTGTATTCTGTAGTGTGTTAAATTGTGTTTAGTTGTTTGGTTGATCTGTGGTGTGATTGATTTTGTTTGAATTGTTTGGTGTTTTCTGTACTATGTTTGATTGTGTTGGATGTGTTTGGTGTACTCTGTACTCTGTTTGATTATGTTGGAAGTGTTTGGTGTACTCTGTGGTGTGTTTGAATGTTTGAAGCGTCTGGTGTTCAATGTAGATTGTTTGATTGTTTAGGAAGTTTTTAATGTTCTTTTAGTGTATTTCATTGTATTTGAAGTGTTTGGTGTTCTCTGTAGTCAATTAGGGTGTTTTGAAGTGTTCGGTGTACTCTCTAGTGAGATTATTTTTGTTGGAAATCTCTGGTGATATCTGTAGTATGTTTGAATTTGTTTGTAGTGTTTGGTGTTCTCTGTAGTGTGTTACATTGTGTTTAGTTGTTTTGTTGATCTGTAGTGTGTTAGATTGTGTTTGAATTGTTTTATGTACTCTGTAGTGTGTTAGATAGTGTTTGAAGAGTTTTACGTACTCTGAAGTATGTTTGATTGTGTTGGAAATGTTTTTTGTTCTCTTTAGTATGTTACATTGTGTTTGATGTGTTTGGTTGACTCTGTAGAGTGTTTGATTGTGTTTGAATTGTTTGGTGTTTTCTGTGCTATGTTTGATTGTATTGGATGGGTTTGTTGTTCTCTGTACTCTGTTTGATTGTGTTGGAAAAGTTTGGAGTACTCTGTGGTGTGTTTGAATGTTTGAAGCGTCCGGTGTTCAATGTAGATTGTTTGATTGTTTAGGAAGTGTTTAATGTTCTTTTAGTGTGTTTCATTATATTTGAAGTGTTTGGTGTTCTCTGTAGTGTGTTTTATTGTGTTTGAAGTGTCTGATGTTTTCTGTAGTGTATTTGGTTGTGTTTGAAGTGTGGTGTACTCTGTAGTGTCTTTCATAGTTTTGGAAATGTCTTGTGTTCTCTGTAGTGTGTTTGATCGTGTTTGAAGTTTTGTTGTACTCGGTAGTGTGATTGTGTTGGAAGAGTCTGGTGTTCTCTGTAGTGTGTTTGGTTGTGTTTGAATTGTCTGGTGTTCTCTGTAGTGTCCTTGACTATGTTGGAAGTATTTGTGTGTACTCTGTAGTGTGTTGGATTTTTCGAAGTGTTTGGTGTACTCAGTAGTGTTAGATTGTTGGAAGTGTCTGGTGTACTTTCTAGTGTGTTTGATTGTGTTTGAAGTTTCTGGTTTTCTCGGTAGAGTGATTGTGTTCGAAGTGTTTTGTGGTCTATGTAGTGTGTTTGATTGATGGAAGTCTTTGGTCTTCTGTATAGTGTGTTTGAAATATTTGGAGTTCCCTGTAGTGTGTTTGATTGTTGGAAGTGTTTGGTTTACTCTGTAATGTGTGTTACTGTTGTGTTTGGTGTACTCTGTAATGTGTTTGATTCATGGAAGTGTCTGGTGTTCTCAATGTTGTATTTGATTTTGTCGAATGTGTTCAGTGACATCTGTAGTGTTTGATTGTGTTTCTCGTGTTTGGTGTACTATTTAGTGTGTTCGATTGTGCTGGAAGTGACTGGGGTTCTCTGTAGTGTGCTGGATTGTTGGAAGTGTTTGGTTTACTCTGATTTGTGTTTGATTTTGTTCATGTGTTTGATGTGCTCTGTAGTGTGTTTGATTGAGTTTGAAGTGTTTGGTGTTCTCTGTAGTTGTTTGGTTGTGTTGGAAGTGACTGGTGTTCTCTGTAGTCTGTTAGGGTGTGTTTGAAATTTTCGGCGTACTCTCTAGTGTGATTAATTGTGTTGGAAATATCTGGTGATATCTGTAGTATGTTTGAATTGGTTGGAATTTTTCGTGTTCTCTGTTGTGTGTCTAAATGGGTTGGAAGTGTCAGGTGATCTCTGTGGTTTGTTTGATTTTGTTGGGAGTGTTTGGTGTTCTCTGTATTGTGTCATATTGTGTTTAGTTGTTTGGTTGATTCTGTGGTGTGTTTGAAGTGTTTAATGTATTCTGTAGTGTGTTAGATTGTGTTTGGAGTGTCTTATGTATCTGTGGTGTGTTAGATTGTGGTTGAAGTGTTTTGCGTACTCTGTAGTACGTTTGATTGTGTCGGAAATGTTTTTTGTTCTCTGTTGTATGTTACATTTTGTTTGATGTGTTTGGTTAAATCTGTAGTGTGTTTGATTGTGTTTGAATTATTTGGTGTTTTCTGTGTTATGTTTGATTGTGTTGGATGTGTTTGGTGTTCTCTGTACTCTGATTGTGTTGGAAGTGTTTGGTGTATTCTGTGATGTGTTTGAATGTTTGAAGCGTCTTTTGTTCAATGTAGATTGTTTGATTGTTTAGGAAGTGTTTAATGTTCTTTTAGTGTGTTTGATTGTATTTGAAGTGTTTGGTGTTCTGTGTAGTGTGTTTTATTGTGTTTGAAGTGTCTGGTGTTCTCTGTAGTGTCTTTGACTATGTTGGAAGTATTTGTGTGTACACTGTAGTGTGTTTGATTTTTGGAAGTGTTTGGTGTACTCACTATTGTTAGATTGTTGGATTTGTCTGGTATACTCTCTAGTGTGTTTGATTGTGTTTGAGGTTTCTGGTTTTCTCTTTAGAGTGATTGTGTTCGAAGTGTTTTCTGGTCATTGTAGTCTGTTTGATTGCTGGAAGTGTTTGGTCTTCTGTATAGTGTGTTTGAAATGTTTGGAGTTCCCTGTAGTGTGTTTGATTGTTGGAAGTGTTTGGTGTACTCTGTAATGTGTTTTACTGTTGGAAGTGTTTGGTGTACTCTGTAGTGTGTTTTACAGTCGGAAGTGTTTGGTGTACTCTGTAGTGTGGTTGATTGTGTTGGATGTGTTTCGTGAACTCTTTAGTGTGTTTGGTGTTCTCTGTAATGTTTAAGATAGTGTTTGAAGTGTTTGGTGTTCTCAATGTTGTGTTTGATTTAGTTGAAATTGTTTGGTGTAATCGTGTTGTGGTTGATTGTGTTTGAATTGTTTGTTAAATTCTGTAGTGTGTTTCACGTGTTTGGTGTACTCTGTAGTGTGTTTGACTGTGTTTAAGCGTTTGGAGTTCTCTGTAGTTTGATTGGTCGTGTTTAAAGTGTTTTGTGATCTCTGTAATTTATTTGATTGTGTTTGGAGTGTTCGGTGTTCACTGTAGTGTGTTTGATTGTGTTTGAAGTGTCTGGTGTTCTCAATGTTGTATTTGATGTTGTTGAAAGTGTTCGGTGATCTCTGTAGTGTGTTTGATTGTGTTTCACGTGATTGGTGTACTCTTATTGTGTTTGATTGTGTTGGAAGTGACTGGGGTTCTCTGTAGTGTGCTGGATTGTTGGAAGTGTTTGGTGTTCTGTGTTTTGTGTTTGATTGTGTTTATGTGTTTGATGTGCTCTGTAGTGTGATTGATTGAGTTTGAAGTGTTTGGTGTTCTCTGTAGTTGTTTGGTTGTGTTGGAAGTGACTGGTGTTCTCTGTAGTCTGTTAGGGTGTGTTTGAAGTGTTCGGTGTACTCTCTAGTGAGATTAATTGTGTTGGAAATCTCTGGTGATATCTGTAGTATGTTTGAATTTGTTGGAATTTTTCGTGTTCTCTGTTGTGTGTCTAAATGAGTTGGAAGTGTCTGGTGATCTCTGTAGTTGGTTTGATTTTGTTGGGAGTGTTTGGTGTTCTCTGTAGTGAGTTAAATTGTGTTTAGTTGTTCGGTTGATTCTGTGTTGTGATTGAAGTGTTTAATATACTCTGTAGTGTGTTAGATTGTGTTTGAAGTGTTTTATGTCCTCTGTAGTGTGTTAGTTTGTGTTTGAAGAGCTCTTCGTACTCTGTAGTACGTTTGATTGTGTTTGAAGTGTTTGGTGTTCTCTGTAGTATGTTACATTGTGTTTGATGTGTTTGGTTGACTCTGTAGTGTGTTTGATTGTGTTTGAATTGTTTGGCGTTTTCTGTGCTATGTTTGATTGTGTTGGATGTGTTTGGTGTTCTCTGTACTTTCTTTGAATGTGTTGGAAGTGTTTGGTGTACTCTGTGGTGTGTTTGATTGTTTGAAGCGTCTCGTGGTCAATGTAGATTGTTTGATTGTTTAAGAAGTGTTTAATGTTCTTTTAGTGTGTTTGATTGTATTTGAAGTGTTTGGTGTTCTCTGTGGTGTGTTTTATTGTGTTTGAAGTGTCTGGTGTTTTCTGTAGTGTGTTTGGTGGTGTTTGAAGTGTTTGGTGTTTTTGTTGTGTGTTTGAATGCGTTTGAAGTTTCTGAAGTACTCTTTAGTGCATTTGGTTGTGTTTGAAGTGTTTGGAATACTCTGTAGTGTGTTTGAAAGTGTTGAAAGTTTCCTGTGTATTCTGTAGTGTATTTGGTTGTGTTTGAAGTGTGGTGTACTCTTTAGTGTCTTTCATAGTGTTGGAAATGTATTGTGTTTTATGTAGTGTGTTGTTTGTCTTGGAAGTGTCCGGTGATCTCTGTAGTGTGTTTGGTTGTGATTGAATTGTCTGGTGTTCTCTTTAGTGTCATTGACTATGTTGGAAGTATTTTTGTGTACTCTGTAGTGTGTTTGATTTTTTGGAAATGTTTGGTGTACTCAGTAGTGTTAGATTGTTGGATGCATCTCCTGAACTCTCTAGTGTGTTTGATTGTGTTTGAAGTTTCTGCTTTTCTCTGTAGAGTGATTGTGCTCGAAGTGTTTTGTGGTCTCGGTAGTGTGTTTGATTGCTGGACGTTTTTGGTCTTCTCTGTGTTTGAAATGTTTGGAGTTCCCTGTAGTGTGTTTGATTATTGGAAGTGTTTGGTGTACTCTGTAATGTGTTTGACTGTTGAAAGTGTTTGGTGTACTCTGTAGAGTGTTTGATTCATGGAAGTGTCTAGTGTTTTCAATGTTGTATTTGATTTTGTTAAAAGAGTTTGGTGCACTCTGTAGTGTGGTTGATTGTGTTTTAAGTGTTTGGTAAACTCTTTAGTGTGTTTGCTGGTGTTCGGTGTTCTGTGTAATGTTTACGATTGTGTTGGAATTTTTGGCGTTCTCAATGTTGTGTTTGATTTATTTGAAATTGATTGGTGTACTCGCGTTGTGGTTGATTGTGTTTGCATTTTTGGTAAATTCTGTAGTGTGTTTGAGAGTGTTTGTTGTTCTCTGTACTGTGCTGGATTGTTGGAAGTGTTTGGTGTAATCTGTTGTGTGATTGACTATGTTTAAGTGTTTGGTGTTCTCTGTAGTGTGATTGATTGTGTTTAAGTATTTGGTGATCCCTGTAGTGTATTTGATTGTGTTTGGAGTGTTAGGTGATCACTGTAGTGTGTTTGATTGCGTTTGAAGTGTCCAGTGTTCTGATTGTTGTATTTGGTTTTGTTGAATGAGTTCAGAGATCTCTGTAGTGTGTTTGATTGTGTTTCTCGTGTTTGGTGTACTGTTTAGTGTGTTTGATTGTGTTGGAAGTGACTGGGGTTCTCTGTAGTGTGCTGGATTGTTGGAAGTGATTGGTGTACTCTGTTTTGTGTTTGATTGTGTCCATGTGTTTGGTGTGCCCTGTAGTTTGTTTGATTGAGTTTGAAGTGTTTGGTGTTCTCTGTAGTTGTTTGATTGTGTTGGAAGTGACTGGTGTTCTCTGTAGTCTGTTAGGGTGTGTTTGAATTGTTCGGTGTACTCTCTACTGAGATTATTTGTGTTGGAAGTCTGTGGTGATATCTGTAGTATGTTTGATTTTTTTTGTAGTGTTTGGTGTTCTCTGTAGTGTGTTAAATTGTGTTTAGTTGTTTGGTTGATCTGTGGTGTGATTGATTTTGTTTGAATAGTTTGGTGTTTTCTGTGCTATGTTTGATTGTGTTGGATGTGTTTGGTGTTCTCTGTACTCTGTTTGATTATGTTGGAAGTGTTTGGTGTACTCTGTGGTGTGTTTGAATGTTTGAAGCGTCTGGTGTTCAATGTAGATTGTTTGATTGTTTAGGAAGTTTTTAATGTTCTTTTAGTGTATTTCATTGTATTTGAAGTGTTTGGTGTTCTCTGTAGTGTTTTTATTGTGTTTGAAGTGTCTGATGTTTTCTGTAGTGTATTTGGTTGTGTTTGAAGTGTGGTGTACTCTGTAGTGTCCTTCATTGTTTTGGAAATGTCTTGTGTTCTCTAGTGTGTTTGGTCGTGTTTGAAGTTTTGTCGTACTCTGTAGTGTGTTTGATTGTGTTGGAAGTGTCTGGTGTTCTCTGTAGTGTGTTTGGTTGTGTTTGAATTGTCAGGTGTTCTCTGTAGTGTATTTGACTATGTTTGAAGTATTTGTGTGTACTCTGTAGTGTGTTGGATTTTTGGAAGTGTTTGGTGTACTCGGTAGTGTTAGATTGTTGGAAGTGTCTGGTTTACTCTCTAGTGTGTTTGATTGTGTTTGACGTTTCTGGTTTACTCTGTAGGGTGATTGTGTTCGAAGTGTTTTGTGGTCTCTGTAGTGTGTTTGATTGCTGGATGTGTTTTGTCTTATTTATAGTGTGTATGAAATGTTTGGAGTTCCCTGTAGTGTGTTTGATTATTGGAAGTGTTTGGTGTACTCTTTAGTGTGTTTGGTTATGTTAGAAGTGTTTGGTGTTCTCTGTAGTGTGCTGGATTGTTGGAAATGTTTGGTGTACTCTGTAGTGTGATTGACTGTGTTTAAGTGTTTGGTGTTCTCTGTAGAGTGATTGACTGTGTGCAAGTGTTTGGTGTTCTCTGTATTGTGTTTGATTGTGTTTAAATGTTTGGTGATCTCTGTAGATTATTTGATTGTATTTGGAGTGTTCGGTGATCACTGTTGTGTGTTTGATTGTGTTTGAAGTGTCCGGTGTTCTCACTGTTGTATTTGATTTTGTTGAAAGTATTTGGTGATCTCTCTAGTGTGTTTGATTGCGTTTCTCGTGTTTGGTGTACTCTTTAGTGTGTTTGATTGTGTTGGAAGTGACTGGGGTTCTCTGTAATGTGCAGGATTTTTGGAAGTGTTTGGAGTTCTCTGCTTTGTGTTTGGTTGTGTTTATGTGTTTGATGTGTTCTGTAGCGTGTTTGATTGAGTATGAAGTGTTTGGTGTTCTCT
Organism: Meconema thalassinum; assembly: GCA_946902985.2. Lineage (NCBI taxonomy): Eukaryota > Metazoa > Arthropoda > Insecta > Orthoptera > Tettigoniidae > Meconema > Meconema thalassinum. The sequence goes on along the minus strand of OX336393.1, from coordinate 501,734,885 downwards.
GTAATTGTTTGATTGTGTTGGAAGTGATTGGTGTTCTCTGTAGTCTGTTAGGGTGTGTTTAAAGTGTTCCGCGTACTCTCTAGTGAGATTAATTGTGTTGGAAATCTCTGGTGATCTCTGTAGTATGTTTGAATTTGTTGGAATTTTTTCGTGTTCTCAATAGTGTGTTAAATTGGTTGGAAGTGTCTCGTGATCTCTGTAGTTTGTTTGATTTTGTTGGGAGTGTTTGGTGTTCTCTGTAGTGTGTTAAATTGTGTTTAGTTGTTTGTTTGATTCTGTGGTGTGTTTGAAGTGTTTAATGTACTCTGTAGTGTGTTTGAAGTGTTTTTTGTACTCTGTAGTGTGTTAGATTCTGTTTGAAGAGCTTTGCGTAAACTGTAGAACGTTCAATTGTGTTGGAAGTGTTTGGTGTTTTCTTTAGTATGTTACATTGTGTTCGATGAGTTTGGTTGACTCTGTAGTGTGTTTGATTGTGTTTGAATTGTTTGGTGTTTTCTGTGCTATGTTTGATTGTGTTGGATGTGTTTGGTGTTCTCTGTACTCTGTTTGATTGTGTTGGATGTGTTTGGTGTACTCTGATGTGTGTTTGATTGTTTGAAGCGTCTGGTGTTCAATGTAGATTGTTTGTCTGTTTAGGATTTGTTTAATGTTCTTTTAGTGTGTTTGATTGTATTTGGAGTGTTTGGTGTTCTCCGTAGTGTGTTTTATTGTGTTCGAAGTGTGTGGTGTTTTCAATGTTGTATTTGATTTTGCTGAAAGTGTTTGATGATCTCTGTAGTGTGTTTGATTGTGTTTCACGTGTTTGGTGTACTCTTTAGTGTGTTTGATTGTGTTGGAAGTGACTGGGATTCTCGGTAGTGTTTTATTGTGTTAGAAGTATCTGGTGTTCTCTGTAGTTTGTTTGAGTGTATTTCAAGTGTTTGGTGTTCATTGTGGTGAGTTTGATTGTTTTATAAGTTTCTGGTGTTCGCTGTAGTGTGATGGTGTTGGAAAATTTTGGTGTACTCTGTAGTGTGTTTGATTGTGTTTTAAGTGTCTGGTGTACTCTGTAGTGTGTTTGATTGTGTTGGAAGTGTTTGGTGTACTCTGTAGTGTGTTTGATTTTCGGAATTGGTTTGTGTACTCAGTAGTGTTAGATTGTTGGAAGTGTCTGGTGTACTCTCTTGTGTGTTTGATTATGTTTGAAGTTTCTGCTTTTCTCTACAGAGTGATTGTGTTCGAAGTGTTTTGTGGTCTTTGTAGTGTGCTTGATTGCTGGAAGTTTTTGGTCTTCTGTGTAGTGTGTTTGAAATGTTTGGAGTTCCCTGTGGCGTGTTTGATTATTGGAAGTGTTTGGTGTACTCTGTAATGTGTTTGACTTGTGAAAATATTTGGTGTACTAAGTAGAGTGTTTGATTCATGGAAGTGTCTGGTGTTTTCAATGTTGTATTTGATTTTGTTAAAAGTGTTTGGTGTATTCTGTAGTGTGGTTGATTGTGTTTGAAGTGTTTGGTAAACTCTTTAGTGTGTTTGCTAGTGTTCGGTGTTCTGTGTATTGTTAAAGATTGTCTTGGAATTTTTGGTGTTCTCAATGTTGTGTTTGAGTTATTTGAAATTGATTGGTGTACTCGCGTTGTGGTTGATTGTGTTTGAATTGTTTGGTAAATTCTGTAGTGTATTTGAGAGTGTTTGTTGTTCTCTGTACTGTGTTTGATTGTGTTTGAAGTGTCTTGTGTTCTCAATGTTGTATTTGATTTTGCTGAAAGTGTTTGATGATCTCTATAGCGTCTTTGATTGTGTGTCATGTTTTTGGTGCTCTCTCTAGTGTGTTTGGTTATGTTAGAAGTGTTTGGTGTTCTCTGTACTCTCCTGGATTGTTGGAAGTGTTTGGTGTAATCTGTTGTGTGATTGACTATGTTTAAGTGTTTGGAGTTTTCCGTAGTGTGACTGATTGTGTTTAAGTGTTTGGTGATCCCTGTAGTGTATTTGATTTTGTTTGGAGTGTTAGGTGATCACTGTAGTGTGTTTGAATGTGTTTGAAGTGTCTAGTGTTCTCAATGTTGTATTTGATTTTGTTGAATGAGTTCAGTGATATCTGTAGTGTGTTTGATTGTGTTTCTCGTGTTTGGTGTACTGTTTAGTGTGTTTGATTGTGTTGGAAGTGACTGGGGTTCTCTGTAGTGTGCTAGATTGCTGGAAGTGCTTGGTGTACTCTGTTTCGTGTTTGATTGTGTCTATTTTTTGATGTGCTCTGTAGTTTGTTTGATTGAGTTTGAAGTGTTTGGTGTTCTCTGTAGTTGTTTGATTGTGTTGGAAGTGACTGGTGTTCTCTGTAGTGTCATTGACTATGTTGGAAGTATTTTAGTACTCTGTAGTGTGTTTGATTTTCGGAAAAGGTTGGTGTACTCAGTAGTGTTAGATTGTTTGAAGTGTTCGGTGTACTCTCTAGTGAGATTATTTGTGTTGGAAATCTCTGGTGATTTCTGTAGTATGTTTGATTTTGTTTGTAGTGTTTGGTGTTCTGTGTAGTGTGTTTGAATGTTTGAAGCGTCTGATGTTCAATGTAGATTGTTTGATTGTTTAGGAAGTGTTTAATGTTCTTTTAGTTTGTTCAATTGTATTTGAAGTGTTTGGTGTTCTCTGTAGTGTTTTTTATTGTGTTTGAATTGTCTGATGTTTTCTGTAGTGTATTTGGTTGTGTTTGAAGTGTGGTGTACTCTGTAGTGTCTTTCATAGTTTTGGAAATGTATTGGGTTCTCTGTAGTGTGTTTGGTCGTGTTTGAAGTTTTGGTGTACTCTGTAGTGTGTTTGATTGTGTTGGAAGTGTCTGGTGTACTCTGAAGTGTGTTTGGTTGTGTTTGAATTGTCTGGTGTTCTCTGTAGTGTCTTTGACTATGTTGGAAATATTTGTGTGTACTCTGTAGTGTGTTGGATTTTTGGAAGTGTTTGGTGTACTCAGAAGCGTTAGATTGTTGGAAGTGTCTGGTGTACTCTCTAGTGTGTTTGATTGTGTTTGAAGTTTCTGGTTTTCTCTGTAGAGTGATTGTGTTCGAAATGATTTGTGGTCTCTGTAGTGTGTTTGATTGCTGGAAGTGTTTGGTCTTCTGTATAGTGTGTTTGAAATGTTTGGAGTTCCCTGTAGCGTGTTTGATTATTGGATGTGTTTGGTGTACTCTGTAATGTGTTTGACTTGTGAAAATGTTTGGTGTACTATGTAGAGTGTTTGATTCATGGAAGTGTCTGGTGTTTTCAATGTTGTATTTGATTTTGTTAAAAGTGTTTGGTGTATTCTGTAGTGTGGTTGATTGTGTTTGAAGTGTTTGGTAAACTCTTTAGTGTGTTTGCTAGTGTTCGGTGTTCTGTGTATTGTTAAAGATTGTCTTGGAATTTTTGGTGTTCTCAATGTTGTGTTTGAGTTATTTGAAATTGATTGGTGTACTCGCGTTGTGGTTGATTGTGTTTGAATTGTTTGGTAAATTCTGTAGTGTATTTGAGAGTGTTTGTTGTTCTCTGTACTGTGTTTGATTGTGTTTGAAGCGTCTTGTGTTCTCAATGTTGTATTTGATTTTGCTGAAAGTGTTTGATGATCTCTATAGCGTCTTTGATTGTGTTTCATGTTTTTGGTGCTCTCTCTAGTGTGTTTGGTTATGTTAGAAGTGTTTGGTGTTCTCTGTATTGTCCTGGATTGTTGGAAGTGTTTGGTGTAATCTGTTGTGTGATTGACTATGTTTAAGTGTTTGGAGTTTTCCGTAGTGTGATTGATTGTGTTTAAGTGTTTGGTGATCCCTGTAATGTATTTGATTTTGTTTGGAGTGTTAGGTGATCACTGTAGTGTGTTTGAATGTGTTTGAAGTGTCTAGTGTTCTCAATGTTGTATTTGATTTTGTTGAATGAGTTCAGTGATCTCTGTAGTGTGTTTGATTGTGTTTCTCGTGTTTGGTGTACTGTTTAGTGTGTTTGATTGTGTTGGAAGTGACTGGGGTTCTCTGTAGTGTGCTAGATTGCTGGAAGTGCTTGGTGTACTCTGTTTCGTGTTTGATTGTGTCTATGTGTTTGATGTGCTCTGTAGTTTGTTTGATTGAGTTTGAAGTGTTTGGTGTTCTCTGTAGTTGTTTGATTCTGTTGGAAGTGACTGGTGTTCTCTGTAGTGTCATTGACTATGTTGGAAGTATTTTAGTACTCTGTAGTGTGTTTGATTTTCGGAAAAGGTTGGTGTACTCAGTAGTGTTAGATTGTTTGAAGTGTTCGGTGTACTCTCTAGTGAGATTATTTGTGTTGGAAATCTCTGGTGATTTCTGTAGTATGTTTGATTTTGTTTGTAGTGTTTGGTGTTCTGTGTAGTGTGTTTGAATGTTTGAAGCGTCTGATGTTCAATGTAGATTGTTTGATTGTTTAGGAAGTGTTTAATGTTCTTTTAGTTTGTTCAATTGTATTTGAAGTGTTTGGTGTTCTCTGTAGTGTTTTTTATTGTGTTTGAATTGTCTGATGTTTTCTGTAGTGTATTTGGTTGTGTTTGAAGTGTGGTGTACTCTGTAGTGTCTTTCATAGTTTTGGAAATGTATTGTGTTCTCTGTAGTGTGTTTGGTCGTGTTTGAAGTTTTGGTGTACTCTGTAGTGTGTTTGATTGTGTTGGAAGTGTCTGGTGTACTCTGAAGTGTGTTTGGTTGTGTTTGAATTGTCTGGTGTTCTCTGTAGTGTCTTTGACTATGTTGGAAATATTTGTGTGTACTCTGTAGTGTGTTGGATTTTTGGAAGTGTTTGGTGTACTCAGAAGCGTTAGATTGTTGGAAGTGTCTGGTGTACTCTCTAGTGTGTTTGATTGTGTTTCAAGTTTCTGGTTTTCTCTGTAGAGTGATTGTGTTCGAAATGATTTGTGGTCTCTGTAGTGTGTTTGATTGCTGGAAGTGTTTGGTCTTCTGTATAGTGTGTTTGAAATGTTTGGAGTTCCCTGTAGCGTGTTTGATTATTGGAAGTGTTTGGTGTACTCTAATGTGTTTGACTTGTGAAAATGTTTGGTGTACTATGTAGAGTGTTTGATTCATGGAAGTGTCTGGTGTTTTCAATGTTGTATTTGATTTTGTTAAAAGTGTTTGGTGTATTCTGTAGTGTGGTTGCTTGTGTTTGAAGTGTTTGGTAAACTCTTTAGTGTGTTTGCTAGTGTTCGGTGTTCTGTGTATTGTTAAAGATTGTCTTGGAATTTTTGGTGTTCTCAATGTTGTGTTTGAGTTATTTGAAATTGATTGGTGTACTCGCGTTGTGGTTGATTGTGTTTGAATTGTTTGGTAAATTCTGTAGTGTATTTGAGAGTGTTTGTTGTTCTCTGTACTGTGTTTGATTGTGTTTGAAGTGTCTTGTGTTCTCAATGTTGTATTTGATTTTGCTGAAAGTGTTTGATGATCTCTATAGCGTCTTTGATTGTGTTTCATGTTTTTGGTGCTCTCTCTAGTGTGTTTGGTTATGTTAGAAGTGTTTGGTGTTCTCTGTACTGTCCTGGATTGTTGGAAGTGTTTGGTGTAATCTGTTGTGTGATTGACTATGTTTAAGTGTTTGGAGTTTTCCGTCGTGTGATTGATTGTGTTTAAGTGTTTGGTGATCCCTGTAGTGTATTTGATTTTGTTTGGAGTGTTAGGTGATCACTGTAGTGTGTTTGAATGTGTTTGAAGTGTCTAGTGTTCTCAATGTTGTATTTGATTTTGTTGAATGAGTTCAGTGATCTCTGTAGTGTGATTGATTGTGTTTCTCGTGTTTGGTGTACTGTTTAGTGTGTTTGATTGTGTTGGAAGTGACTGGGGTTCTCTGTAGTGTGCTAGATTGCTGGAAGTGCTTGGTGTACTCTGTTTCGTGTTTGATTGTGTCTATGTGTTTGATGTGCTCTGTAGTTTGTTTGATTGAGTTTGAAGTGTTTGGTGTTCTCTGTAGTTGTTTGATTCTGTTGGAAGTGACTGGTGTTCTCTGTAGTGTCATTGACTATGTTGGAAGTATTTTTGAGTACTCTGTAGTGTGTTTGATTTTCGGAAAAGGTTGGTGTACTCAGTAGTGTTAGATTGTTTGAAGTGTTCGGTGTACTCTTTAGTGAGATTATTTGTGTTGGAAATCTCTGGTGATTTCTGTAGTATGTTTGATTTTGTTTGTAGTGTTTGGTGTTCTGTGTAGTGTGTTTGAATGTTTGAAGCGTCTGATGTTCAATGTAGATTGTTTGATTGTTTAGGAAGTGTTTAATGTTCTTTTAGTTTGTTCAATTGTATTTGAAGTGTTTGGTGTTCTCTGTAGTGTTTTTTATTGTGTTTGAATTGTCTGATGTTTTCTGTAGTGTATTTGGTTGTGTTTGAAGTGTGGAGTACTCTGTAGTGTCTTTCATAGTTTTGGAAATGTATTGTGTTCTCTGTAGTGTGTTTGGTCGTGTTTGAAGTTTTGGTGTACTCTGTAGTGTGTTTGATTGTGTTGGAAGTGTCTGGTGTACTCTGAAGTGTGTTTGGTTGTGTTTGAATTGTCTGGTGTTCTCTGTAGTGTCTTTGACTATGTTGGAAATATTTGTGTGTACTCTGTAGTGTGTTGGATTTTTGGAAGTGTTTGGTGTACTCAGAAGCGTTAGATTGTTGGAAGTGTCTGGTGTACTCTCTAGTGTGTTTGATTGTGTTTGAAGTTTCTGGTTTTCTCTGTAGAGTGATTGTGTTCGAAATGATTTGTGGTCTCTGTAGTGTGTTTGATTGCTGGAAGTGTTTGGTCTTCTGTATAGTGTGTTTGAAATGTTTGGAGTTCCCTGTAGCGTGTTTGATTATTGGAAGTGTTTGGTGTACTCTGTAATGATTAAGATTCTGTTTGGTGTTCTCAACGTTTTGTTTGATTTAGTTGAAATTGATTGGTGTAATCGCATTGTAGTTGATTGTGTTTGAATTGTTTGGTAAATTCTGTGGTGTGTTTGAGAGTGTTTGTTGTACTCTTTATATTGATTGATTGTGTTTGAAGTGTCTGGTGTACTCAATGTTGTATTTGATTTTGTTGAAAGTGTTTGGTGATCTCTGTAGTGTGTTTGATTTTGTTTCACGTGTTTGGTGTACTCTGTAGTGTGACTGACTGTGTTTAAGTGTTTGGTGGTCTCTGTAGTGTGATTGATTGTGTTTAAGGGTTTTGTGATCTCTGTAATATATTTGATTGTGTTAGGAGTGTTCGGTGATCACTGTAGTGTGTTTGATTGTTTGAAGTGTCTGGTGTTCTCAATGTTGTATTTGATTTTGTTGAAAGTGTTCGGTGATGTCTCTAGTGTGATTCACTGTGTTTCACGTGTTTGGTGTACTCTTTAGTGTGCTTGTTTGTGTTGGAAGTGACTGGGGTTCTCTGTAGTGTGCTGGTTTGTTGGAAGTGTTTGGTGTTCTCTGTTTTTGGTTTGATTGTGTTTATGTGTTTGATGTGCTCTGTAGTGTGTTTGATTGAGTATGAAGTGTTTGGTGTTCTCTGTAGTTGTTTGATTGTGTTGGAAGTGACTGGTGTTCTCTGTAGTCTGTTAGGGTGTATTTGAAGTGTTCGGTGTACTCTATAGCGAGATTAATTGTGTTGGAAATCTCTGGTGATATCTGTAGTATGTTTGAATTTGTTGGAATTTTTTCGTGTTCTCTGTAGTGTGTTCAATTAGTTGGAAGCTTCTCGCGATCTCTGTAGTTTGTTTGATTTTGTTGGGAGTGTTTGGTGTTCTCTGTAGTGTGTTAAATTGTGTTTAGTTGTTTGTTTGATTCTGTGGTGTGTTTGAAGTGTTCAATGTACTCTGTAGTGTGTTTGAAGTGTTTTTGTACTCTGTAGTGTGTTAGATTGTGTTTTAAGAGCTTTGCATAATCTGTAGAACGTTTGATTGTGTTGGAAGTGTTTGGTGTTCTCTGTAGTATGTTACATTGTGTTCAATGTGTTTGGTTGACTCTGTAGTGTGCTTGATTGTGTTTGAATTGTTTGGTGTTTTCTGTGCTATGTTTGATTGTGTTGGATGTGTTTGGTGTTCTCTGTACTCTCTTTGATTGTGTTGGAAGTGTTTGGTGTACTCTGTGGTGTGTTTGATTGTTTGAAGCGTCTGGTGTTAAATGTAGATTGTTTGATTGTTTAGGATGTGTTTAATGTTCTTTTAGTGTGTTTGATTGTATTTGGAGTGTTTGGTGTTCTCTGTGGTGTGTTTTATTGTGTTTGAAGTGTCTGGTGTTTTCAATGTTTTATTTGATTTTGTTGAAAGTGTTTGGTGATCTCTGTAGTGTGTTTGATTGTGTTTCACGTGTTTGGTGTACTCTTTAGTGTGTTTGATTGTGTTGGAATTGACTGGGGTTCTCTGTAGTGTTTTATTGTGTTAGAAGTATCTGGTGTTCTCTGTAGTTTGTTTGAGTGTATTTCAAGTGTTTGGTGTTCATTGTAGTGAGTTTGATTGTTTTATAAGTTTCTGGTGTTCGCTGTTGTGTGTTGGTGTTGGAAAAGTTTGGTGTACTCTGTAGTGTGTTTGATTGTGTTTTTTAGTGTCTGGTGTACTCTGTAGTGTGTTTGATTGTGTTGGATGTGTTTGGTGTACTCTGTAGTGTGTTTGGTTGTGTTTGAAGTGTCTGGTGTTCTCAATGTTGGTTTGATTTTGTTGAATGTGTCTGGTGTACTCTGTAGTGTGTTTGATTGTGTTTTTTTTAGTGTCTGGTGTACTCTGTAGTGTGTTTGATTGTGTTGGATGTGTTTGGTGTACTCTGTAGTTGTTTGGTTGTGTTTGAAGTGTCTGGTGTTCTCAATGTTGGTTTGATTTTGTTGAATGTGTTTGGTGTTCTCTGTAGTGTGTTTGGTTAAGTTAGGATTGTTTAGTGTTCTCTGTAGTGTGCTGGATTTTTGGCAGTGTTTGGCATACTCTTTAATGTGTTTGATTGTGTTTAAGTGTTTGATGTACTCTGTAGTGTGTTTGATTAAATTTGAATAGTTTGGTGTTCTCTGTTGTGCGTTTGATTGTGTTTGAAGAGTTTGGTGTTTTCTGTAGTGTGATTGATTATATTTATGGGTTTTTTTGTTCTCTGTAGTGTGTTACATTGAGTTTGATGTGTTTGGTGTTCTCTGTAGTGTGTTTGAATGTGTTTGAAGTGTTTTGTGTACTTTGTAGTGTGTGGATTTTCTTGGAAGTGACTGCTGTTCTCTGTAGTGTGCTGGATTGTTGGAAGCGTATCGTGTACTCTGTATTGTGTATGATTGTGTTTATGTGTACGATGTACTCTGTTTTTAGTTTGATTGTGTTTATGTGTTTGATGTACGCTGCAGTGTGTTTGATTGTGTTGGAAGTCACTGGTGTTCGCTGTAGTCTGTTAGGTTGTGTTTGAAATGATCGGTGTACTCTGTAGTGAGATTAATTGTGTTGGAAGTTTCTGGTGATCTCTGTAGTTTGTTAGAATTTGTTGGAAGTGTTTGGTGTTCTCTGTAGTGTGTTAAATTGTGTTTGAAGTGGCTGGTTGTTTCTGTGGTGTGTTTTATTGTGTTTGAAGTGTTTGGAGTACTCTGTAGTGTGTTTGATTGTGTTTTAAGTGTCTGGTGTACTCTGTAGTGTGTTTGATTGTGTAGGAAATTTTTGGTGTACTCTGTAGTGTGTTTGGTTGTGTTTGAATTGTCTGGTGTTCTCATTGTTGTGTTTGATTTTGTTGAATGTGTTTGGTGCACTCTGTGGTGTGGTTGATTGTGTGGATAGTGTTTGGTGTACTCTGTACTGTGTTTGATTGTGTTGGAACTGTTTGGTGTACGGTGTGGTGCGTTTGATTTTTTGGTGCGTCAGGTGTTCTATGTAGATTGTTTGATTGTTTACGAAGTGTTTGGTGTTCTTTTTAGTTTGTTTGATTGTGTTTGATGTGTTTGTTGTTATCTGTAGTATGTTGGTTGTTTGTGAAGTGTCTGGTGTTCTCTGAAGTGTGTTTGTAGTGTGGTTTCCCCTGTAGTGTGTTTGATTGTATTTAAAGTTTTTGGTGTTCTCTGTGTGTGTGTTATTGTATTTTAAGTATCTGGTGTTCTCTGTAGGGTGTTTGGTTGTGTTTGAAGTGTTTGGTGTTCTCTGTAGTGTGTTTTATTGTGTTTGAAGTGTGGTGTACTCTGTAGTGTGTTTGGTTTTATTTAAATTGTTTGGTCTACTTTGTAGTGCCTTTGATTGTTTTGGATGTGTTTGTGTGTACTTTGTAGTGTGTTTGATTGTGTTGGAAGTATTTGGTGAAGTCTGTAGTGTGTTCGATTTTGTAAGAAGTGTCTGGTGTTCTCTGTTGTGTGTTTAATTGCCATAGAAATGTTTGTGTTCTCTGCAGTTAGTTTGAGGTGTCTGGTGTTCACTGTAGTGTGTTTGATGGTGTTGGAAGTGTTTAGTGTTCTCTCTAGTGTGTTTGAGAGTGTCTGGTGTTCTCTGTAAAATATTTGATTGTTTGAAGTGTCTGGTGTACTCTCTAGTGTGTCTGACTGTGTTCTATGTGTTTGGTGTACTATGTAGTGTGTTTGATTGTGTTGTAACTGTTTGGTGTACTCTGTGGTGCGTTTGATTGTTTGATGCGTCTGGTGTTCTATGTAGATTGTTTGATTGTTTACGAAGTGTTTGGTGTTATTTTTAGTGTGGTTGATTGTGTTTGAAGTATTTGTTGTTCTCTGTAGTGTGTTGAATTGTGTTTGAAGTGTTTGGTTGATTCTGTGGTGTGTCTGATTGTGATTGTAGTGTTGGTGTACTCTGTAGTGTGTTAGATTGTGTTTGAAGTGGTTTATGTGCTCTGTAGTGTGTTAGATTGTGTTTGAAGAGTTTTGAGTACTCGGTAGTATGTTTGATTGTGATGTAAATATTTTGTGTACTCTGTAGTGTGCTTCATTGTGTTTGAAGTGTTTGGTGTACTCTGTAGTGTGTATGATTGTGATGGAAGAGATTTGTGTACTCTGCAGTATGTTTGATTGAGTGTTTGGTGTACTCTGTAGTTTTTTGGTTGTGTCGGAATTGTTTAGTGTTCTCTGTAGTGTGGTAGATTGTGTTCGATGTGTTTGGTGTTCCTGTAGTGTTTTTGATTGTGTTGGAAGTCTCTGGTGCACTCTGTAATGTGTTGGTTTGTTGGAAGTTTCTGGTGTTCTTTGTAGCGTTTTATTGTGTTTGAAGTGTTTTGTGTACTCTGTAGTGTTATTGATTGTGTTTGTAGTGTTTGGTGTAGTCTGTTGTGTTAGATTGTTCGATGTGTCTGATGTTCTCTGTAGTGTGTTTGATTGTATTGGAATTGTCTGGTGTGCCTTTAGTGTGTTTGATTGTGTTTGAAGTGTTTTGTGTACTCTGCAGTGTGTTGGATTGTGCTCGAAATGTTTGGTGTTCTCTGTAGTGTGTTTGGTTGTTATTGAAGTGTTTGGTGTACTCTGTAGTGTGTTAGATTGTGTTGGTAGTGTTTGGTGTTCTCTGTAGTGTTGTGGAAGTTTTTGTGTACTCTGTAGTGGGTTTGATTGTGTTTGAAGTTTTTGTGTTCTATGTGGTGTGTTTGAAGTGTTTGGTGTACTCTGTGGTGTGTTTTGTGCACTCTGTAGTTTGTTTGATTGTTTTGGAAGTTTTTGGTGTAATCTGTAGAGCGTTTGATTGTGTTTGAAGTGTTTTTGAAGTGTTTGGAGTTCTCTGTAATGTATTTGATTGTTTTGGAAGTGTCAGGAGTACTCTGTAGGGTAGAATTTTTTTGGAGTGGATCTTAACTGCATTTGATCGCTTTAGCGGATATTTCATTTCATTCATGTGAATGACTGAACGGATATCGTTGGTTCCATTCCTATGCTTGACTCATCAAACAGTCGATTATGGGGCCCACTTGCCTTGCGCAGTGGCGATAGGCACTACCTCTTACTTATCCTAGGTATTTTTCATTTAGCCCTTGTTTATGGAGCCCACTTGCCTTGTGCAGTGTTTGTGGGGTTATTCCTCTTACCCTTCTTAGAAATCATTTCATTTAGACGACGTTATGGGGCCCACCAACCTTGTGAAGTGGCGTGTGGCAATACCTCTTACCCATCCTAGTTCTCATCATCTTCATGCTGAATGGATTGTAATAGAATTCAAGTATAAGTGTTAGTCACGTATCAATTGTAGATAATAATAAGAGTAATAGTAAATGTCATCAGGATCTTGTTTGATTCTTGTTTGCGATCCACATGTTTGGATGAATGAATTTTCATGTGGTTCTTCGTTGGATTGTGATATTGCAATTATTATGATCAGTGGCAAATATTTAATTGCAATCAATAAGATTTGGTCACATGAAGAGGATGCCAGCAAACAGAACTGCACGGGAGGAAATTGAGAGAAAAGTAGAAGGAAGACGACCCGTGGGAAGGCCACGAAAGAAGTGGATAGATACAGTCAAGAACGAAGTACTGCAGATAGGTCATGATTGGGACAAGTGGGTGAATGAGGAGTGGTACAAGGACAGGACGAAATGGAGGGGGCACATATACCACACCTGGCCAACTGGAGTTCGTACAGGATGCAACAGATGAGTGTAATCCTCAAGTTCATAAACTGGAATGGAATTTGACACCATTAGAAAGTGTAATAAACCGAATCAGCATATTTAATACGATCCAATTAACTGTTCAATGAATGAGTAAATTAATCCAAGTTACAATTATGTAACACTTCGAATGGTTTAAGCTGAATATGAATTTCTGTCTTTTATTAATATGATTATCTTTTGGAGTTGAGGAAATCTTGGAACATTATAGAACAGGATGACTTCTATCCCCATACGATTAAATAAATGCAAATATTTTACCAAGTTAGTTGATTGTTCAATTTATGGTTGACGAATATGATCGTGTGATTCGACTTCGGTCCAGTGGAGTTATGTGTAAATGTTTCTAACGGCATAAATGTAGATTTGTACAGAAATATAAGGTGTTTGGAAGTGTAGACGAGAACTGGCGAGGGTAAGCGTGAAGAAAGAAGCTGCCGGAGATGAAGAACCACTCTTGCTAGGTAGAAAAGGTGGCCCTTGACTTCAGGCACTAAGCAAGAGTGGAATAGAAACTGTTCGCACAGCATTCAGCACAAGGAAGATCCACCTAGAGGCCATAAGGCGCAATGCTGACGTCGCGAGAAGGTGAATGAAAATAGAGTGAAGAGGGGATGGAGTGAGAGGCCACCAGCGGAAGGTATGAGTGGAAAGGGCAAGGTACAGTACTGATATCTCGCCAGGATATGGTAGTCGGGTTTGAACTGCAGTTGCCTTCCTGCTCACGGTGTATCGCGCATTCCAAAAACATTAAGTTGGTCACTGTTTCCAATACTGTACCTGATACTGCCACACTGTTAAACGTAAACACAAAGGCTTGTAAGAATATCGACAGTAGGAAGGAAGGTAACAATACCCACACGTGTGAAGCCCGATAACAAATTATCAAGCAGGAAGTAGCAGCAACTGACTTCCAGCCGATATATTTAGGTTTGGTATATGCGGGATTCGCGTGCGTACTGCAAGACCCTCCTTACTCTCCTCTCAGCGTGTTGAACTGCCATCTCCTGGCGTGATGACTGCGTCAAAAAGCCTACTTGGAAGAAAGTTACGTGTTGCCAGCCGAAGTCGTGTCCATCTATACAGTACTTGTCGGATATGTAAGGAGTACTCCCTTGACAAGTTTTATAGTAGTACAGAATCTAACAACATGGCCACTTCAGACAGAGATGGACCGTTTTTATAGGAAATAGTGCTAAAGAAATACAGCAAACCTGAAGCTCCAACTGAGACATCTATACCAACGTCCGTGGATTAGGCCTACCGGGGAGACCACGTTAAAAAAAACGCGCCACATACTCTACCTCAAGGTGGTGTGGAAACGAGTATTCACTAATGATCAATCTTGGTGCACCATGCATCTGCCTGAGTGCCACCTGCAGCCACCTCTCAAAAGGTAGGATATAAACCTCTAAACTAGAACCTGTTCAAGAACTCCTGACGTGTGCATAAACAACGAAATTGAACCCTTTAACTTACACTCGTATGGTGGTAGATTGAGCAGGTGATACGAGCTGCCAAGATCGGTTTTTATCAATGGCTGTTCCCACTCGCTGTTCCTCGTGTCAGTTATCCCCACTCTTACATGCCCAGTCTACCACTTGAGTGTTCATACGCCCGAAGTACGTGAATTGGCTCTATCTCAACTAATTATACTTTTTTGACAGTAACTTTTAATTGGATAGTAATAAAAGATACGAGCCTTACAGTAGTAGCATATGATATGTAACATGTTATCCTACTATGAAATTGAGATGAAATGTATGTGAAGTCATCTGACATGTTATCCTTCTCGTATACACAGCTTGGATATTCTTAAAATGTTAATTTACGCTCTGTTTTCATACTGGTACTATGATGAATGTGGAGCCTCCGTGGCTCAGGCGGCAGCACGCCGGCCTCTCACCGCTGAGTCCGCGGTTCAAATCCCGGTCACTCCATGTGAGATCTGTGCTGGACAGAACGGAGGCAGACAGGTTTTTCTCCGGGTACTCCGGTTTTCCCTGTCAAAATTTCATTCCAGCAACACTCTCCACTATCATTACATTTCATCTGTCATTCATTTAATCATTGCCCCAGAGGAGTGCGTCAGGCCTCGGCAGCCGGCACAGTTCATATCCTCGCCGCTAGATAGGGGCTTCATTCATTCCATTCCTGACCCGGTCGGAGACTGGAAGCAGGCTGTGGATTTTCATTTTCACTATGATGAATGTATAGACTGAATTGGAGATATGCTACTGTAACACTTGTTTGAACAAACATCACATATTATATTGTAAATTAAAAGGAGGAATGAAACCATAGTCTCTATTCTATGTATAGACTATGTATTTTGCTTTATTTCGATAATGTTCCTGCGTGGAATTGAGTTTTAAATTAGTTTTAAATGTTCAATACAATCAAATTTCCCAATTCCTGCTTGGTGCAAATTATTGTAATTAAAATTAGATAAATCGTAATTTCATGTAGATTCTATTAAAATAACGCATAATGATAAGATATATATCGTTTAAATCGATAATCCGGTAGCAAGAATAATTGCCTGGACTGGGGTTCGAACCTGAGACCTCTTGATTCACAGACCAAGATCCTATCCACGCAGCCATTACAACCACAGAAATTTCTAGTACAAGACAGTTACTCATTTTCACCTGCCGTTAATAATATGGAAGTATTTTTTATGCTCCATTAATATTTTGCTTTATTTCGATAATGTTCCTGCGTGGAATTGAGTTTTAAATTAGTTATGAATACGCCTACTTGACAGTAAAGGCAATTCCTATAGTGGTCCGTGAAAGGCTAGCCCAGTTCCTGTATAAAACATCGATATATATTACATTGATTACTGCATTACCCCAATGTGGGTTATTATCTGAATAGCCATTGTGCAGAAACATAATACCGCCTTTGCCGACTAGTTACAATGTTTCATATAAATACTGATACGAAGACTTTTAACATGTGGTTTGTGTTTCAATCAGTTGACACCAGAGTTCGCATGAGCGTTTACCGTTCAGTATGAAAGTGTTGAGCAAAGTTACTCGGGGAGTGGATGCCCAACACTTTTATCCAGAGATTGAAAAACAGACTCTTAATAAATCGTAATTGATTTCAGCAAATATGATATAATGAATATTATTACACCAAAGAACGACAACTTGAAGATGATTTATTGTAGAAATATCTGTAATGGCGCCTCCAAACCTTGAAGTAATCCGTATGTGATATACATTCCACATGGTACCACTGCCAGCTGGCAGTGCGTCTTACACACTTCCGTCCGATCCACTTCCGTCCCATTCTTCAAAATCACTCCCACAAAAAATATCCAGCAACCGAGTGGAAAGATGTTACACATCAATAATAATAATAATAATAGCATGTCTTCACAGAGCAGCTCTCCATGCAGTCCTGTCTTCAGCCGTTCTCTTTGTTTGGTGGTAATTTCCTGCTATCTTGACACTGTCCACCAGCTGGTACCTTCTCCGTCCTCTTCCTATCTTTCCGTCTACTGATCCTTCGAGAGCATCCCTAGGCAAACACTCTCTACTCAGCCAGTGCCCAAGCCAGTTCCTCTTCCTTGTATAGATGGTATGTAACAGCCTCCTATGTTCTCTAACTCCCTCCAATACCTCCTCATTTCGGACCCTTTCCACCCAGGATATCATTCCATCCTCCTCCATAACCTCATTTCAAAAGCTTCTAGTCTTCTTTCATCATCCTTCCTTAGCGTCCAGCTCTCGGCTCCATATAGTGCCACACTAGTCCGGTGGATTAAGGGAATATTGTGCAAATCGAGGTAAAAGCGATTTTATTTTTTAGTTACGTTATGGGGTCCATAAGGAACGTTTTCCGTCACGGAGGCATTCTGTACACCCCCTGGTTGATTTTTTACAGCCCCCCAAACATGTGATGGAGCGTGTACCCTTATTTTATGGGTTAGAAATTCGTAATTATTTTTTATGGGCAAAATTTAAAAAAATTAGTATCATTTCCGATGTTATTGAGGGCAAGGAATTCTGCGCCCCAAAATTCCTTGAAAATGATATGCATCAACCATGTTTTACGGTTTTTGACCTCCCGTCCCCTGTAGCACCGCCCCCAATGTTGACAGCCCCCTACCGTACCTCCTAGAACAAAAACTACCCCAGAAATGAATTTTACACCCACGAAAACCTTGGAAATGAATCGTTATAAGCACCAGTTTGCTATCATTGTGTGCACCGCCCCCGTTGTTCCGACCCCAACGATTCACTGCCCCCATCCCTTACCCCCTATAACAAAAGCTAACCCAGAAATGAAGTCTATGCCCCAAAATACCTTGAAAATGATGTGCATCAACCAAGTTTTACGGGTTTTGGACCCCCTCCCCTTGTAGCGCTGCCCCCCCCCCCCCTCCTCCCAGCCCTCGACAAGAAAAATGACGCTAAAAATGAATTCCTTTCCTCCAAAACATCGGAAATGTTACTAATTTTATAAATTTTGCCCATAAAGAAATAATTAGGATTTTTTAACCCATGACATAAGGGTACGCGCCCCATCACATGTTTGGGGGGCTGTACAAAATTAACTAGGGGGTGTACAGAATGCCTCCGTTGCTGAAAACGTTCCTTATGGACCCCTTAACGTAACTAAGAAATAAAATCGCTTTTACCTCGATTTGCACAGTTGGTTGAATATATGGCGTTAAGCCACCGGACTACACTCCAAACAAAGCATTTTGCCAGCCTCTTTCTTAACGTCAAGTCCAAGCGTCCTCACAATAGTCTCTTCTTTCTGTTGAAGGCTTCTTTAGCAACGGCAATGTGAGTTCTTACCTCTTTACTGCTTCTCATATCATCCGTTAGTATGCTTCATAATATTTAAAAACGGACACTTGATCAATATCGTACTGGTCTATCCTGATGTTCATTACTTTGTTCCCTCTTGCGCTTATCACGATACTCTTTGTCTTGTTATTATTAATGCACATTCCATATTGCTCACAGGTTGCATTGGCTAGAACAATAAAACTGAAGAGGATTGGGGTCTAGCTTAAGCTTCACTCCCTGCTACCATCCAGATGTTTAGCACAATCAAATTAACCAGTATCATGACTACCCCTTGATGAATTGAGAGAGCTGGGCTTGAATTATTACATCCGGGCTGGCAGGAACACCCTGATATGACGATAACGTCGTTGCTTTAAGTGTGGAGCAGGACGATCGAGTGATCAATGAATCTTCAGATTTCCCTGTAGACTTGATCGACGCACTGCACGTCGAAAGCATAGAATTGGCTGACTCATCAAACGTTTAGGAGCCCCTATTACTGTAGGTGGACTATTTATTTAGTTGTATGTATATGTACAGTGTACATAATCATCTGAAAGTCCGTATATGTGAATGCATAATAATAACCCCTGGCACTACAGCCCATGAAGGGCCTAGGCCTACCAAGCGACCACTGCCCGGCCATTTGGCCTGCAGATATAGGGGTGACGTGTGATCAGCGCATCGGGTCCCCTCGGCCGTTAATCTTGGTTTCCGCGATCGGGGCGCTGTCTCACTGTCAGACAGCTACTCAATTGTCCTCACGAGGCTGAGTGCACCCCGTTCCACCCTTCACGTCAGTTTCTAAAATCCCTGACGAAGCCGGGAATCGAACCCGGGGCCTCCGGTGAGAGGCAGCCACGCTACCCCAACACCATGGGGCCGGCACATATGTGAATGTATGGATATTGTAAATGCACATTTATACCATAAATGCCAGGAATTTGAAATATGCATATTTATAGTACTTGGAGTGTAAAGACCATAAGAATCTGAAAACCATATTGCTATTATTAACAGGTGTATTTTCAGGTGGTTTAAAAGAAACAGAAATACTTAGTCAAACGCCACATGATGCATTACGTTAGTGCGACAGTTGGACTGTCACAATACATCTACTACCCCATAATTGCGTCAATCGCCAAAGCCCGGGACATGGAAAGCAGTGCAGTCTTTGAGAAGATTGAAGATGTGTGATCTCCTTGGTTTTGTTAGTGAACGGAATTATAGAGACTCAAGTGTGATCTCTTTATTTTTACTAGTGTTTTGACTACTTAAGTTCCTTAAGTTCCTTTCTTTTATTATAACAATTGGATGGTAACGCCATGACATTTCAGATAGACTCCCCGTCTCGATTTTAATGTCATTATATATACGGTTATCCAAACGAGGTGACGGATTTACCTTTAATTTCAAATAGGAAAGACATTTTATTTCCATTATTTAGTTTTTCCAATAATTTTCTTGTCACCGTCCTCCTCTTTAGGGGTATTGTCTTAAGTGTGACCACGTGTATTTTGATGATATGTAGTTTTCCCTTTTCCGAAATAGAGTATATTTTGTCTCCATTATCTATCCTTGTATAGTATGGATTTTAAACCACACTCTTCTTCCAGGGCAACTTCTACTTTAGATTTTTAACCACACTCTTCGTCCAGGGCCACTTCTACTCTAGATTTTAAACCACCCTCTTCGTCTAAGGCCCCCTTCCACTCTCGGAGCAAGTTCTCCGTTATCCCTGTTTACCTCCTTTCTTTCTGATTCTCTTTATTCTGGGGCGGATAAGCTCAGGGGTGGGGACAGTTAGAACAGCTGAAGATATCTTCACCAAACTCAGTGTTAACGCTACGTAAGAGGGGAAGTGAAAAATAGTTGAGCCGTTGAGAGACCAAGTGGTCTAACCCGTATGGCAAGCAGGCGTAGCTTAGGGCGAGTGTCTACCACAAAGGGTACTCCACTTGGGCTCTCAACGGCTCAGTTAACATTCGTAGTGTTGTTTCAGTGTGAAGGGAGAGTTTATACACTAGTGACCTAAAGTTAAACTCAAGTTTCGAATAAGCAGGACAACAGGAAATAGACCGCAAATCACACGACATATGCACCTACTAGCCTTACGAGTTCGCTTTGTATAGGCAAAGGGTATTCCCTGCTTTGACTAGTGGCGTAACCGCAAGGTAGACACATCCAGAGTCTGCGCCCCATATTCCCTCAGTCTCGTTTGCCCTGTTAAGGGGTGCGGAGTGTAGCCTCTTGGCGAACGTAACAACATAATGGCACAACGACGCCATTTGGACCCCGTTAGCTGGGTAGAACACTCGGCTGCTTGGAAGCAGGCCCGACACTTACCGAAGTCGCCGTATCCTTGAATGTGCCACAAAGTGTCATTTCCAGGCTTTGGAGACGATTTCGAGACACAGGAGATGTTAGTCGTAGGCCAGTACCAGGTCGACCAAGAGTAACCACCCCACAGCAGGACCGATATCTGGCCTTAACCGCCCGACGAAATTGAAGTGCACCTGCAAGACAATTGTCGGCGGAGTTTGCAGCCGTCTCAGGGGTTGCCGTTTCCCGGCAAACTGTGTACCGGAGGCTCAGAACAGCAAGGCTGTTTGCCAGAAGTCCAGCGGTGTGCGTCCCGCTTACTCCAGCACACACACGGGCCCGTTTACTGTGGAGCCGTCAACGTCGAAACTCGTCCATGAATGAAAGCAGGCATGTGCTCTTCACAGATGAATCCCGCTTCAGTTTGCAGAACCATTCCCGTCGCACATTAATCTGGAGAGAACCGGGTAGCCGATACAACCACAAGAACATCGTGGAACGGGACCAGTATGGTAGTGGTGGTGGTGGGGTCATGGTGTGGCCGTACGGACCTGTACATCTTCATGGGTGGTCCCAGGAACACTGTGAACGCTCGGAGATACAGGGATGAGGTACTGAGACCACATGTTCGACTCTTCAGAGGTGCGGTTGGTCCAGACTTCCTCTTAATGGACGATAATGCCCGACCGCACCGCGCTGCTCTGGTGGATGAATTTCGGGCTGGGGAAGACCTTCATCGCATGGACTGGCCAGCGAGATCTGAGGATGTGAATCCTATAGAACGTGCCTGGGATGAATTGGGGAAGTGAATTGCATCCCGTCAGCCACCACCAAGGACCCCCCAAGACCTTCGCATTGCTCTTTCGGAGGAAAGGGATCGACTGCCACAAGAGCTCTTGGACCATCTGATAGAGAGCATGCCACGTCGCTGCGAAGCATGTGTATCCAGGAGTAACCATACACCCTATTAACAGCATATTTTATAAAATAGTATTCGAACCGGTAAGAACGTTTTAGATAAAGAAAGCCTAGTGTCTAACGCAAAAGTTCTCTCTATCTATCTTCATAAATTAGCAAAATTCAACGTACTCTGCACAGGAATATATCGTAAGTGAATAAATGTGGTAATGTGACTTCGTAAGTGTGGCTTGATATTATATCCCCACTAAAAGAGTTTGACTACGGCTGGATTCGAAACGCTATTCTGCTCAGCCTCGCATACCACGTCAGATCGAACTTTAACCGCCTCAGCCACGGAGACAACATACACATTGCTCGCTACACGGGTAGTAGTTAACTAGACTGTTCCACCTCGAACGTTGGTATGCGTGTCAAGGGCTTCTCATGGTTTATAGTGTTCATTGAACATTCTACTATTGCAGATCACGTGGCGTAACCTATTAATTCAATTGTGATGGCGTGGTGGCGCAGCGGTAAAGCTGTATGTCTCTCACAAAGGCAGACCGGGTTCGATTCCCGGTGCATGTGATATTTTCGATGCGTAATGCCACGTCCTGTGGTTCGGATTCCACGTAAAAAGGAGGTCCCGTTCTTCATAATCGCAATATTAACGGTCACGTTAAACTATAAGCTTCATTCCTTCGATTGTAATACGTGTGTGTGTTCTTCAAGGAGCAATACAGCAGGTAGTTAGTTATTGTTGTTTTAAGGTGCGGAACTATGAGGTCATCTACCCCTAGCAATAAATCACATGTCCATAGACTGGTCCTTAGGAACTGGCGTGGAAGTGATTACGATCGTTTTTCTTTTGCTACGCCCATGGCTCAGTTTACATCGCTGTCAGACAGGCAGTGCGCAGAGCAATATTGACCATCAGGAGAATCGTAAAGTTAGTTGGGTTTCATAAAAATAAATAATAAGGGGTTGGTGAACCACTCTGTATATAAATCTTAATCAGCCACATGGGAATTGTGGGAAATGGTTTAGCGGATTAAGCTGCAAAAGAGGCGGTATCACTACCACAACAAGTTTCAAGAAAATGTATCGGACCTACAATCAGAATTTATCAATTAAATGTAGAAGGCATAAGTAAATCAAAATGCCAATATTTGTCAAAATTCTTATTATGTGAAAAAATTGATGTGGTTGTCCTCCAAGAAACTCATGTCGCAGATGAGGACCAATTGCGTTTAAGAGGACGAATACCAGGATATGATATACTTGGAGCTACATATCACCATGCATATGGTGTAGCAACCTATGTGCGGAGTACCATTGATAACGTTTCTCTGTTAAAAGCTAACGTCGATCACAATATTGATACAGTTGTAATAAAGATTGGCGAGGTCATAGTAAGCCTCCAGTCTCTACATGGCCACCTCAAGATCACCCTGCAGTCTATATAGGTGATTTTAATAGCCATCATGAAGATTGGAAGTATACTATTTCTGATGTCAATGGAGAAAATCTCATGAGTTGGGCTGAAGAACATAACATCCATCTTGTATTCGATGCAAAAGATAGAGGTACATTTAGATCAGCTGCATGGAAACAGGAATATAACCCGGACCTGGCGTTTGTCTCCTGTGACAACAACTATCGGCCATTGTATACTACACGGTAAGTTCTACCAGCTTTTCCGCACAGTCAACACCACCCAGTATATCTTGAAGTTGGAATACAAATCCCTCTTGTGACTTCATATCCTCGCCCACGATGGAACTTCAAAAAATCGGACTGGAAAGCTTTCTCAGAAGAACTAGATAAATATGTCCGATGGATACCTCCAACGAGTGACAATTATGGTAGATTTGTAGGAGCTGTAATTACCATAGCCAAAAAACACATTCCAAGAGGATTCAGGAAGGAATATGTTTCTGGATGGACTGATACAAGTGAAAAGCTCTACCAAGAGTTCCTGGCAAGTGGTGAACAAGAAATCGCTGAAGAACTACTTGGTAGCCTTGATAATGCTCGGAAGGAAAAGTGGATTGAAACCGTAGAATCTATTAACTTCAGTAAATCCAGCAGAATAGTCTGGTCACTCTTGAGAAAACTTGGAGGAGGTACCCCTATTGTCCGTCGACATCAAAATGTCACTCCAAATATGGTTGCTTCCCATATAGTTTCAATATCTCGAACAGCTAGAGACAGAAATCACACAAAATATATCAAGAAAGAATTGGCCAATCTCAAAGCCACAAGTAATTCTGGATCAGAATACACTAAACCCTTCACCATCCAGGACATTGACACAGCGCTGAAAGATGTAAAAAGCGGTAAGGCACCGGGATTTGATGGAATACATCCCGAATTCTCGATACACAGTGGAAAGCATGCTCGTCTTTGGCTATCCAAGCTAGCCACTAACATTGTTCAGACTGGTAAGCTAACTCGTTTGTTTAAATTGACAAAGATCGTTGCCATACTGAAGCCTGGAAAACCAAGTGACAGACCAGACAGTTATATACCTATCTCATTGTTGAGCGTATGCTGTAAGTTAATTGAGAGACTAATCTTGAACAGAATCGCCTCAAAAGTGCTTGAAGTAATTCCCATAGAACAAGCAGGATTTAGACCACAACGGAGTTGCACGGACCAAGTTCTCACCTTAACCACCTATATTGAGGCAGGGTTCCAGAATCGCCAAAAAAACATCAGTAGCATTTATAGACCTTAATGCAGCTTATGACACTGTTTGGAGAGAGGGTGTTATTTATAAATTACTTCAAGTTATCCCTTGGAAGACACTGTCTCGTCTTGTAAGCAACAAGCTTCCAGGTCATCATGGGCAGTGAAATTAGCAAACCAAGTAAATTAAATAATGGACTTCCACAAGGATCAGTGCTTGCCCCACTGTTGTTCAGCCTCTATAACAGTGGCGGCTGGTGAGTTTTCGCTTGGTGGTGCCAGCAAATACAACATTTGCAATAAAATCATTCAAAGTTGCAGGTACCGGTAGTGCATATTTTATGCAATAAGTTATTATTATTATTTTTATTACATCATTGTTGCCCATATGGACAGTGTTTGAACTTAAGTATCTCATGATGTCACAATTTTCACTTCTTTCCCTTCTTCTCTTCCCAAAATCTCTTCATCCTTTGACTGTGCTCCTGTTTCCTTTGTTCCGTCCACAATGTTCCTATCTTCTTCCTTTCACTTACTAAAAATTTGGCGTTCTTAATTTTGTTTCTGAATTTTTCTCTGTCTTCTATCATTTGCTTGTTGATCCCTAATTGCTTTAAATCGTCTTCTATATCATGATACCAATTTGTTTTCCTTTTTGAACTGTTTACTACATCAAAGATTTTCTTTGTAAGTCGTTTATTGTTCATTCTATGTATGTGCCCGTAGAAAGTTAATCTGCGTTTTCTAATGATGATGAAACTGCTTAATTGTTAGCTTTCTGCTTTCAATTTCTCTTGTAACCACGTGAGGCGGAGCAGCGAAGTTATATGTTTAACATTATTTAACTGTGCTATTGTAGAAGACGTTTTTAATTGAAGTGTCAGCTGAAGTGAATTGAGAAATTGCGTAACTACTGCAAATATTTTAATCTCGGGATTTTTCGCCAAAACAAAAGTTCCTCCTTTCTCTACTAGAAAGTGCTATAGTGTCAAGGAGCTTAGATATCTAACTTTCTTGACTTTCATGGCCCTCCAAGGAACAACAAATATTCGATATGCAAGCTGCCCTTTGGGTGTCAAACAACAAAGCTTGCACCTGACACCGAGGCCATACAATATTATATCATACACATATTTTGATCGATATGCATTTTAAATAAAAACCATTTTTAAGAATTATAATTGAACAAACCTCTCAGAAAAATAATTTGAAGAAAACAACATATGCTAGGCCTACTCACCAAAAATATTTGTTCCAAAACCTCGATCGACACCTTCATTTGAATTAATAAGAGCGGTGCTGAAAGTCCATTCTTCGTTCTTTCTTGTAGGCAAATACGTCTATCACCTTTGAATTGAAGTTCTCAATCTTGTTCACAAATGATTTCTCACACGACAACATTCCTAAGGCACTTAATCTCTCTTCCTTCATTGTGTTCCGAAGAAAGTTCTTTATCCGTTTGAGCATTGAGAAACACCGCTCCGCTTCCGATGTTGAGAGAGGCATTGTGATCAGCCACTTCAAGATTTTGATCGTCTCTTCAAAAGTATCACATAGCTCATCTTCCAGAATCAACGACAGAAATGGAACGGCACCAGAGACCGCTCTCAATTCAGGCCTAGCATAGAATACTTGCAGCTCACCCTTCAACTTTCTTTTATCAAGAAATGTATATACGCTCGTCATTTCGTCAAGGTACAGGTCTGGGAAGCTTTTGATATAATTGTCAAAATATTGAACTGCGAATAGGTTGGTAGCTGTGAGGAGTCCAGTGAACTGAAAGCGAATTTTTATATCTGAAAGGATAGCATCACATACTTCCAGAGCGTCCCTTTTTCTACAGTCCTCATCAATCCGGGGTCTTTTAGAAGGTAAGGATTCGCCTCTTTCGATAAAAGTCTCATTCATTATTACATCAATATTGCCCCTGATTGCCTGTATGATGCCTTCAAAATGCTGAATGTCTTGTTTCACTTTAATTGGGTCAGTAATTCTCTTTTGCAGCTGATTAAAAATTATGTCAACATGAGGCATTATCTTATTGAAAAATGTTAGCCAGAAAATGAATTTCTTGTCATTAAGCCTTTGCTTGTATGCTCCAGCTTTTTCAATGGTGGAAGGTAACTTAATGGACCCATTGCTTTCGATGGATTCCATAACTCTGACGAGGTGTTCCCTATTTTCATAAATATCTTTCACAGCACGCGAATGGTAATTCCATCGTGTGAGTGATACTCGAGGCAAACTTTTCTCTATGATCTCGCGCAACACTTTCGATCTTTGTGGCGAATGCGAAAAAATGAACAAATTCCTGTGAGATGAGCGAAAAAGATGCGAGCCTGTCGATTAACGGAGGCTGCTGTGGACATTATGAGATTAAGTTGTTGCGCATAGCAATGAATAATATTTTCATTAGGGTACTTATCCTTGATTAACTTTTGCACACCATTTAATCCATCACTCATAACGGATGCTCCGTCATAACTTTGGGCAATCAATTTAGTGGGTTGATCACCCACTAAGGGGTCGATTTCACTTAAAATGCTGTCTGCGATGACATGAGCATTTTGGCCTTCGGGATTAATAAAGTTCCAAAATCTTTCTACTGTTCTTCCTTCAACAACGTAGCGCAACACAATAACCAATTGATAATTGCAAGACACATCAGTTGTTTCATCAGCGATTATTGCTATATTGTCAGCCTTTTTTATTTCTTTGGACACTTCGTCGTGATACACCTGGAGCATGCATTCGAGCAGTTCGTTTTGAATAGTCTTGGAGATGCCTTTAAACACAGGCGACTGGCTGAGATGAACTTTCAAGTCCTTATCCAATTCAGCACTAAACTGAATCAATTCGCGAAATACGCCTTTGTTTTCGAATGTTTCTGTTTCATCATGTCCCCTAAGGGCTAATTCCAAGGCACCACAAAAGCGGATACAGTTTATAATTAAATTTAAGACATACCTATTCTTATCTACTTGTTTGTTGTGAGTGATAATAGTTTGTCTGTACTGACTATCCAACCTGCTATGAATGTTCGTTTTGCCCAGAAATGAGAGGCTTAAAACATTATCCATATGTCGCTTTGATGATTCATGGACTTTAATTTTAGACCATATGTGTCCTATATCCCTAATACCTGTCTTACTCCAACTCCCATCACCGCCGAACAACACACAAGGAAGACAGAAGAATGCATTGTCTTCTTCGGAACCACAAATCCATTTGTTTTTGCTATAAATTTCCGGATTGAATTTGTGGCATCGATTTTTTGACCGTTGCTGGAGATTTAAATTAGGAAGTGGCCTACCCAGTTTCTTATGTCTATTTTTTCAGTGAGGGTCCTATTGCTAAATGGAGATTGTAACAACTCGCTTATTTTATTCACCGAAAGGTGACACAGAGCCCATTGAGATTTCTACGGCTTCATACGTCGCGCTCGAGCTATGCGATCTTCAAACATGAAACAAATCAAATTTTATTAAGGGACCTAGCTTGCATATATCGATTCAAAAAGCACACTTAGATTAAAACGGTGTTTATATGGTCAATGCCGCATGATACACAATGCTATGCAAGTTTAAGTAACATGACGATATAGGAATAAATAAGCATGGCTATTGCTAACACACACGCGCGCACAGCCTCTTTGTCGCAATTTCAGTTGCTGTCTCTAAATAAATAGGTGAGATGAAATGAACACGATGACCTACCTCTAAGACAACCTTACTTATCGTACATACGGATTGATTGGAAAGGATAACCCCTGCATCTAATATAAATGAACACAAAAGCTATTTAACGACGGACACTATTCATACACATTTGCAGTCAAACTTGAGAATTTGTGTTTACGCTTGGGACGTGAAACTGTGCCGCCAAATTAAATTAACGAAACACAGTAAAACTCGTTGAAAAATTCCGAATTTTTACATTACAAAGAGAGAACAAATAATCCCCGTCATCAATATGAGCCTGAAAAAGTTGGTAAATGTCAAACAATAAAGAACTAAAACTATTTTGTGGTTTGAATTTATTTAATAGTCTAGACACAGTGATATATCGTCAAGCTGGTATCACTGGAGGTATGTTGCCATATGCTGTACTCTAGTGGTTGAAACATAAAGCAGTTCAGCAGTTCTAACGTGTATGTAATGTGCGCTTGAACCTGTGACGTGCTGCTATCTCGTGGATAGAATTGAAGCTCCGCGTCACGGGGCCGTTGGCTCTACCTCAGGGTAATATGCGTCTCAACACAACACAAACAAACTCAAGCCAAACTAGTCCTTATTGCAGTACAGTGTCTGATGCGGTCTGATATTCGTAGGTAGTGCCGGTTGGCTCTGGCTCAGTAATTCAATAAAGCGCCACCAGAACGCATGTCAGTTTGACGCTCGTTCAAATAAATGCAGAATATGCATACAATTTCCTCAAAATGTAAATGTAATATAAACTGTTCTTGAGAGGGAAAAGTCACATATTCTCTCTTCATTACATTGGTGGTGCCATGGCACACGGGCACCACCTCAGGAACCGCCCCTGCTCTATATATCAGATTTGCCCTCCACAAAATCAAGGAAGTTTGGATATGCTGACGACTGGGCAATTGCTACTAGAGATCCATGTTTCGAAAGTACAGAAGAGACGCTGACAAATGATCTTTCTGCACTGGGAGATTATTTTTGCACAACTAAGACCGAAGTTGCTTGCTTCCACCTGAACAATAAAATGGCAACAAGGGAACTTACGGTTTACTTCAATAACATCCTCCTTCGCCATAACAGACATCCCAAGTATTTGGGTATAACACTGGATAGAACATTGTCATTCAAAGAACACCTACGAATGACTTCTGCCCAAATGAAAACAAGAAACAACATCTTACGGAAATTATGTGGCACCACTTGGGGTGCCAATGCAACTACTCTCCGTTGCTCAGCTCTAGGTTTAGTTTATTCTGTTGCTGAGTATTGTGCGCCAGTGTGGATAAATAGTCCTCATGAAAGATTAATAGATGTACAATTGAATAACACCATGCGCATGATAACAGGAACAATTATATCAACTCCTACACAATGGCTTCCTATTCTCAGCCACATCCCACCACCTCATTTGCGGCGATGCAACATTTTGATAAGAGAATATAGAAAGATCCAGACCAACAAACAACTACCAATCCATGGAGACATTGGTGATCTACATGTGAATCGATTACGCTCAAGACATCTACCTATCTGCACAGCGGAGAATCTTGCAACTAACAAATTCAACCTGACTGAGAGACGGTCTTCTGATTGGAATTCGTTTGCCCTTCAGAGAGTTCAGTAATGCCACGCATAACTGAGAAGGTACCAGGGTTCACTCAGCCTAGAAAGACCTGGTCAAAATTAAATAGAATCCGGACCAATCACGGTGTATGCGGCGATCTCCTGTACAAGTGGAGGAAAAAGTCTTCGTCATGTTGCGAGTGCGGTGCTGAAAGACAGACTGTTCGGCACCTAGTTCAGGAATGCCCACAAACATCATACGGTGGTGACTTCAACGACTTCTTCCTAGGGACACCACAGGCACTTCATTACGTTTCGGAACTTGATGATAAATTGTAAATAATTTTCATGTATGCCATAAGATAAATAAATACTACCACCTCGACCAATGGAGGTACCCGCTAGAGATATTCGCTCTCAGTTACGCCGACAAGTTCTGGCATTTTGGGAGAGTCAGTGGCTAGCTGTAAACTGAGAGCGATTAAGGGAACTACTCGCGTGTGGAGGAGCTCTTTCTGGTCACGGAGAGAGTGCGTCATTTTGTGTAGGCTAAGGATAGGTCATACAAGATCCACCCACTCACACCTAATGAGAAGGAAAGACTCCCCACTTTGTACCTGTGGAGCCGTTTTCACCGTGGCCCACATTTTCACCCCATTGCTGACTTACGAAGAAACCTTGGTTTGCAGATGACATTCATACTTTTATTAGCCGATGACGCGGTGGCTGCTGATCGCGTTATCCGCTTTATAAGTGAGGACCAGCAATCTAAATATTCCATTGTACATTGACTCAACGACGTGTTCGTTTTTGAATGATAATTTTTTTGTTTTTCCGTAATTTTGTTTATTTTATAATTATTAGTTCTTTTTGTTTTTTCTTTTTTGTTTTATTAATTTTTGGTCTTTTCAAATTTAAGTATCCACCTCTAAATTTTAAATTACATTCCAATTATGTATAATTCAATCAGTGTTAAGAGGGGCAGATGACCTCGTAGTTCCGCCCTTAGGACAACAATAACTAACGCCTCCTTTTTCAATGTTTGATTCCATTGAAATAGGAGGCAAGGTTTCTAATTTAATATCACACGGCATTAGCCCAAAAAACATGAATTATTTATATAGCAATCCGGGCCGTGAAAGCCTTAATATACAAACTAAATTTCTTTTCTTAGTCATTTACCCTCCAGGTTGGTGGAACCCACGGACTCAGCGAGGGAACTCACCACTAACGCCTCTACGGGCAGTGTCCTAGAGCTGGGAACATCGAATCGGAAGGGATACAACTGGTGAGGTGTGATTGGCACCTCGCCCAGGCGTCTCACCTGCAAAGTGAACAGGGGCCTCATGAGGGAAGGTAATGGATGGTCAGGATGGATAGGCAAGGAAGAGGGAAGAAGGCGGCCGTGGCCTTGAAGAAGGTACCATCCCGGCATTTGCCCGAAGACGAAGTGGGAAACCACGGAAAACCACTTCGAGGATGGCTGAGGGGGAATCGAAACCACTCTACCCATTTGGGCCACCCGAGGCTGAGTAGACCCCGTTTCAGTCCTCGTACCACTTTTCAAATTTCGTGGCAGAGCCGGGAATCGAACCCAGGACCTCCGGGGCGGCAGCTAACCATGCTGACCGCTACGCTACGGAGGCGACTCAAACTAAATCTTAATGACGTGTAATTTATTTCGGTTTTTTTTTTTTCAGTAATTGGAATTATTTTGTGATGACCGACTGAAAGCGATAACCAGACGCCCAAACCAAAGAGAAGACAGCAGCTACTAGGTTAAGGTTCTGAGGAGTGCACAATAAGCAGACGCCCAACCCAAAGTGAAGACAGCAGCTACTAGGTTAAGGTTCTGAGGAGTGCACAATAACCAGACGCCCAACCCAAAGAGAAGACAGCAGCTACTAGGTTAAGGTTCTGAGGAGTGCACAATAACCAGACGCCCAACCCAAAGAGAAGACAGCAGCTACTAGGTTAAGGTTCTGAGGAGTGCACAATAACCAGACGCCCAACCCAAAGAGAAGACAGCAGCTACTAGGTTACGGTTCTGAGGAGTGCACAATAACCAGACGCCCAACCCAAAGAGAAGACAGCAGCTACTAGGTTAAGGTTCTGAGGAGTGCACAATAACCAGACGCCCAACCCAAAGAGAAGACAGCAGCTACTAGGTTAAGGTTCTGAGGAGTGCACAATAACATGACACCCAACCCAAAGAGAAGACAGCAGCTACTAGGTTAAGGTTCTGAGGAGTGCACAATAACCAGACGCCCAACCCAAAGAGAAGACAGCAGCTACTAGGTTAAGGTTCTGAGGAGTGCACAATAACCAGACACCCAACCCAAAGAGAAGACAGCAGCTACTAGGTTAAGGTTCTGAGGAGTGCACAATAACCAGACACCCAACCCAAAGAGAAGACAGCAGCTACTAGGTTAAGGTCTGAGGAGTGCACAATAACCAGACGCCCAACCCAAAGAGAAGACAGCGGCTACTAGGTTAAGGTGCTGAGGAGTGCACAACAACCAGACGCCCAACCCAAAGAGAAGACAGCAGCTACTAGGTTAAGGTCTGAGGAGTGCACAATAACCAGACGCCCAACCCAAGGAGAAGACAGCAGCTACTAGGTTAAGGTCCGAGGAGTGCACAATAACCAGACACCCAACCCAAAGAGAAGACAGCAGTTACTAGGTTAAGGTTCTGAGGAGTGCACAATAACCAGACACCCAACCCAAAGAGAAGACAGCAGCTACAAGGTTAAGGTTCTGAGGAGTGCACAATAACCAGACACCCAACCCAAAGAGAAGACAGCAGCTACAAGGTTAAGGTCTGAGGAGTGCACAATAACCAGACGCCCAACCCAAAGAGAAGACAGCGGCTACTAGGTTAAAGTTCTGAGGAGTGCACAACAACCAGACGCCCAACCCAAAGAGAAGACAGCAGCTACTAGGTTAAGGTTCTGAGGAGTGCACAATAACCAGACGCCCAACCCAAAGAGAAGACAGCGGCTACTTGGTTAAGGTTCTGAGGAGTGCACAATAACCAGACGCCCAACCCAAAGAGAAGACAGCAGCTACTAGGTTAAGGTTCTGAGGAGTGCACAATAACCAGACGCCCAACCCAAAGAGAAGACAGCAGCTACTAGGTTAAGGTTCTGAGGAGTGCACAATAACCAGACACCCAACCCAAAGAGAAGATAGCAGCTACTAGGTTAAAGTTCTGAGGAGTGCACAATAACCAGACACCCAACCCAAAGAGAAGGCAGCAGCTACTAGGTTATGGTTCTGAGGAGTGCACAATAACCAGACACCCAACCCAAGGAGAAGACACCAGCTACTAGGTTAAGGTTCTGAGGAGTGCACAATAACCAGACACCCAACCCAAGGAGAAGACAGCAGCTACTAGGTTAAGGTTCTGAGGAGTGCACAATAACCAGACGCCCAACCCAAAGAGAAGACAGCAGCTACTAGGTTAAGGTTCTGAGGAGTGCACAATAACCAGACGCCCAACCTAAAGAGAAGACAGCAGCTACTAGGTTAAGGTTCTGCGGAGTGCACAATAACCAGACACCCAAACCAAAGAGAAGACAGCAGCTACTAGGTTAAGGTTCTGAGGAGTGCACAATAAGCAGACGCCCAACAAAAAGAGAAGACAGCAGCTACTAGGTTAAGGTTCTGAGGAGTGCACAATAACCAGACGCCCAACCCAAAGAGAAGACAGCAGCTACTAGGTTAAGTTTCTGAGGAGTGCACAATAACCAGCCGCCCAACCCAAAGAGATAACAGCAGCTACTAGGTTAAGGTTCTGAGGAGTGCACAATAACCAGACGCCCAACCCAAAGAGAAGACAGCAGCTACTAGGATTATGGTTCTGAGGAGTGCACAATAACCAGACGCCCAACCCAAAGAGAAGACAGCGGCTACTAGGTTAAGGTTCTGAGGAGTGCACAATAACCAGACACCCAACCCAAAGAGAAGACAGCAGCTACTAGGTTAAGGTTCTGAGGAGTGCACAATAAGCAGACGCCCAACCCAAAGAGAAGACAGCAGCTACTAGGTTAAGGTTCTGAGGAGTGCACAATAACCAGCCGCCCAACCTAAAGAGAAGACAGCAGCTACTAGGTTAAGGTTCTGAGGAGTGCACAATAACCAGCCGCCCAACCCAAAGAGAAGACAGCAGCTACTAGGTTAAAGTCTGAGGAGTGCACAATAACCAGACACCCAACCCAAAGAGAAGACAGCAGCTACTAGGTTAAGGTTCTGAGGAGTGCACAATAACCAGACGCCCAACCCAAAGAGAAGACAGCAGCTACTAGGTTAAGGTTCTGAGGAGTGCACAATAACCAGACACCCAACCCAAAGAGAAGACAGCAACTACTAGGTTATGGTTCTGAGGAGTGCACAATATCCAGCCGCCCAACCCAAAGAGAAGACAGCAGCTACTAGGTGAAGGTTCTGAGGAGTGCACAATAACCAGACACCCAACCCAAAGAGAAGACAGCAGCTACTAGGTTAAGGTTCTGAGGAGTGCACAATAACCAGACGCCCAACCCAAAGAGAAGACAGCAGCTACTAGGTTAAGGTTCTGAGGAGTCCACAATAACCAGCCGCCCAACCCAAAGAGAAGACAGCAGCTACTAGGTTAAGGTTCTGAGGAGTGCACAATAACCAGACGCCCAACCCAAAGAGAAGACAGCAGCTACTAGGTTAAGGTTCTGAGGAGTGCACAATAACCAGCCGCCCAACCCAAAGAGAAGACAGCAGCTACTAGGTTAAGGTTCTGAGGAGTGCACAATAAGCAGACGCCCAACCCAAAGAGAAGACAGCAGCTACTAGGTTAAGGTTCTGAGGAATGCACAATAAGCAGACGCCCAACCCAAAGAGAAGACAGCAGCTACTAGGTTAAGGTTCTGAGGAGTGCACAATAAGCAGACGCCCAACCCAAAGAGAAGACAGCAGCTACTAGGTTAAGGTTCTGAGGAGTCCACAATAAGCAGACGCCCAACCCAAAGAGAAGACAGCAGCTACTAGGTTAAGGTTCTGAGGAGTGCAAAATAAGCAGACGCCCAACCCAAAGAGAAGACAGCAGCTACTACGTTAAGGTTCTGAGGAGTGTACAATAACCAGACGCCTAACCCAAAGAGAAGACAGCAGCTACTAGGTTAAGGTTCTGAGGAGTGCACAATAAGCAGACGCCCAACCCAAAGAGAAGACAGCAGCTACTAGGTTAAGGTTCTGAGGAGTGCACAATAACCAGACGCCCAACCCAAAGAGAAGACAGCGGCTACTAGGTTAATGTTCAGAGGAGTGCACAATAACCAGACGCCCAACCCAAAGAGAAGACAGCAGCTACTAGGTTAAGGTCTGAGGAGTGCACAATAACCAGACGCCCAACCCAAAGAGAAGACAGCGGCTACTAGGTTAAGGTACTGAGGAGTGCACAACAACCAGACGCCCAACCCAAAGAGAAGACAGCAGCTACTAGGTTAAGGTCTGAGGAGTGCACAATAACCAGACGCCCAACCCAAGGAGAAGACAGCAGCTACTAGGTTAAGGTCCGAGGAGTGCACAATAACCAGACACCCAACCCAAAGAGAAGACAGCAGTTACTAGGTTAAGGTTCTGAGGAGTGCACAATAACCAGACACCCAACCCAAAGAGAAGACAGCAGCTACAAGGTTAAGGTTCTGAGGAGTGCACAATAACCAGACACCCAACCCAAAGAGAAGACAGCAGCTACAAGGTTAAGGTCTGAGGAGTGCACAATAACCAGACGCCCAACCCAAAGAGAAGACAGCGGCTACTAGGTTAAAGTTCTGAGGAGTGCACAACAACCAGACGCCCAACCCAAAGAGAAGACAGCAGCTACTAGGTTAAGGTTCTGAGGAGTGCACAATAACCAGACGCCCAACCCAAAGAGAAGACAGCGGCTACTTGGTTAAGGTTCTGAGGAGTGCACAATAACCAGACGCCCAACCCAAAGAGAAGACAGCAGCTACTAGGTTAAGGTTCTGAGGAGTGCACAATAACCAGACGCCCAACCCAAAGAGAAGACAGCAGCTACTAGGTTAAGGTTCTGAGGAGTGCACAATAACCAGACACCCAACCCAAAGAGAAGATAGCAGCTACTAGGTTAAAGTTCTGAGGAGTGCACAATAACCAGACACCCAACCCAAAGAGAAGGCAGCAGCTACTAGGTTATGGTTCTGAGGAGTGCACAATAACCAGACACCCAACCCAAGGAGAAGACACCAGCTACTAGGTTAAGGTTCTGAGGAGTGCACAATAACCAGACACCCAACCCAAGGAGAAGACAGCAGCTACTAGGTTAAGGTTCTGAGGAGTGCACAATAACCAGACGCCCAACCCAAAGAGAAGACAGCAGCTACTAGGTTAAGGTTCTGAGGAGTGCACAATAACCAGACGCCCAACCTAAAGAGAAGACAGCAGCTACTAGGTTAAGGTTCTGCGGAGTGCACAATAACCAGACACCCAAACCAAAGAGAAGACAGCAGCTACTAGGTTAAGGTTCTGAGGAGTGCACAATAAGCAGACGCCCAACAAAAAGAGAAGACAGCAGCTACTAGGTTAAGGTTCTGAGGAGTGCACAATAACCAGACGCCCAACCCAAAGAGAAGACAGCAGCTACTAGGTTAAGTTTCTGAGGAGTGCACAATAACCAGCCGCCCAACCCAAAGAGATAACAGCAGCTACTAGGTTAAGGTTCTGAGGAGTGCACAATAACCAGACGCCCAACCCAAAGAGAAGACAGCAGCTACTAGGATTATGGTTCTGAGGAGTGCACAATAACCAGACGCCCAACCCAAAGAGAAGACAGCGGCTACTAGGTTAAGGTTCTGAGGAGTGCACAATAACCAGACACCCAACCCAAAGAGAAGACAGCAGCTACTAGGTTAAGGTTCTGAGGAGTGCACAATAAGCAGACGCCCAACCCAAAGAGAAGACAGCAGCTACTAGGTTAAGGTTCTGAGGAGTGCACAATAACCAGCCGCCCAACCTAAAGAGAAGACAGCAGCTACTAGGTTAAGGTTCTGAGGAGTGCACAATAACCAGCCGCCCAACCCAAAGAGAAGACAGCAGCTACTAGGTTAAAGTCTGAGGAGTGCACAATAACCAGACACCCAACCCAAAGAGAAGACAGCAGCTACTAGGTTAAGGTTCTGAGGAGTGCACAATAACCAGACGCCCAACCCAAAGAGAAGACAGCAGCTACTAGGTTAAGGTTCTGAGGAGTGCACAATAACCAGACACCCAACCCAAAGAGAAGACAGCAACTACTAGGTTATGGTTCTGAGGAGTGCACAATAACCAGCCGCCCAACCCAAAGAGAAGACAGCAGCTACTAGGTGAAGGTTCTGAGGAGTGCACAATAACCAGACACCCAACCCAAAGAGAAGACAGCAGCTACTAGGTTAAGGTTCTGAGGAGTGCACAATAACCAGACGCCCAACCCAAAGAGAAGACAGCAGCTACTAGGTTAAGGTTCTGAGGAGTCCACAATAACCAGCCGCCCAACCCAAAGAGAAGACAGCAGCTACTAGGTTAAGGTTCTGAGGAGTGCACAATAACCAGACGCCCAACCCAAAGAGAAGACAGCAGCTACTAGGTTAAGGTTCTGAGGAGTGCACAATAACCAGCCGCCCAACCCAAAGAGAAGACAGCAGCTACTAGGTTAAGGTTCTGAGGAGTGCACAATAAGCAGACGCCCAACCCAAAGAGAAGACAGCAGCTACTAGGTTAAGGTTCTGAGGAATGCACAATAAGCAGACGCCCAACCCAAAGAGAAGACAGCAGCTACTAGGTTAAGGTTCTGAGGAGTGCACAATAAGCAGACGCCCAACCCAAAGAGAAGACAGCAGCTACTAGGTTAAGGTTCTGAGGAGTCCACAATAAGCAGACGCCCAACCCAAAGAGAAGACAGCAGCTACTAGGTTAAGGTTCTGAGGAGTGCAAAATAAGCAGACGCCCAACCCAAAGAGAAGACAGCAGCTACTACGTTAAGGTTCTGAGGAGTGTACAATAACCAGACGCCTAACCCAAAGAGAAGACAGCAGCTACTAGGTTAAGGTTCTGAGGAGTGCACAATAAGCAGACGCCCAACCCAAAGAGAAGACAGCAGCTACTAGGTTAAGGTTCTGAGGAGTGCACAATAACCAGACGCCCAACCCAAAGAGAAGACAGCGGCTACTAGGTTAATGTTCAGAGGAGTGCACAATAAGCAGACGCCCAACCCAAAGAGAAGACAGCAGCTACTAGGTTAAGGTTCTGAGGAGTGCACAATAAGCAGACGCCCAACCCAAAGAGAAGACAGCAGCTACTAGGTTAAGGTTCTGAGGAGTGCACAATAACCAGACGCCTAACCAAAAGAGAAGACAGCAGCTACTAGGTTAAGGTTCTGAGGAGTGCACATTAAGCAGACGCCCAACCCAAAGAGAAGACAGCAGCTACTAGGTTAAGGTTCTGAGGAGTGCACAATAACCAGACGCCCAACCCAAAGAGAAGACAGCGGCTACTAGGTTAAGGTCTGAGGAGTGCACAATAACCAGACGCCCAACCCAAAGAGAAGACAGCAGCTACTAGGTTAAGGTTCTGAGGAGTGCACAATAACCAGCCGCCCAACCCAAAGAGAAGACAGCAGCTACTAGGTTAAGGTTCTGAGGAGTGCACAATAACCAGACGCCCAACCCAAAGAGAAGACAGCAGCTATTAAGTTAAGGTTCTGAGGAGTGCACAATAACCAGACGCCCAACCCAAAGAGAAGACAGCAGCTACTAGGTTAAGGTTCTGAGGAGTGCACAATAACCAGACGCCCAACCCAAAGAGAAGACAGCAGCTACTAGGTTAAGGTTCTGAGGAGTGCACAATAACCAGACGCCCAACCCAAAGAGAAGACAGCAGCTACTAGGTTAAGATTCTGAGGAGTGCACAATAACCAGCCGCCCAACCCAAAGAGAAGACAGCAGCTACTAGGTTACGGTTCTGAGGAGTGCACAATAACCAGCCGCCCAACCCAAAGAGAAGACAGCAGCTACTAGGTTAAGGTTCTGAGGAGTGCACAATAACCAGCCGCCCAACCCAAAGAGAAGACAGCAGCTACTAGGTTAAGGTTCTGAGGAGTGCACAATAACCAGACACCCAACCCAAGGAGAAGACAGCAGCTACTAGGTTAAGGTTCTGAGGAGTGCACAATAACCAGACGCCCAACCCAAAGAGAAGACAGCAGCTACTAGATTAAGGTTCTGAGGAGTGCACAATAACCAGACGCCCAACCCAAAGAGAAGACAGCAGCTACTAGGTTAAGGTTCTGAGGAGTGCACAATAACCAGCCGCCCAACCCAAGGAGAAGACAGCAGCTACTAGGTTAAGGTTCTGAGGAGTGCACAATAACCAGCCGCCCAACCCAAAGAGAAGACAGCAGCTACTAAGTTAAGGTTCTGAGGAGTGCACAATAACCAGACGCCCAACCCAAAGAGAAGACAGCAGCTACTAGGTTAAGGTTCTGAGGAGTGCACAATAACCAGACGCCCAACCCAAAGAGAAGACAGCAGCTACTAGGTTAAGGTTCTGAGGAGTGCACAATAACCAGACGCCGAACCCAAAGAGAAGACAGCAGCTACTAGGTTAAGGTTCTGAGGAGTGCACAATAACCAGACGCCCAACCCAAGGAGAAGACAGCAGCTACTAGGTTAAGGTTCTGAGGAGTGCACAATAACCAGACGCCCAACCCAAAGAGAAGACAGCATCTACTAGTTTACGGTTCTGAGGAGTGCACAATAACCAGACGCACAACCCAAGGAGAAGACAGCATCTACTAGGTTAAGGTTCTGAGGAGTGCACAATAACCAGCCGCCCAACCCAAAGAGAAGACAGCGGCTACTAGGTTAAGGTTCTGAGGAGTGCACAATAACCAGACGCACAACCCAAAGAGAAGACAGCGGCTACTAGGTTAAGGTTCTGAGGAGTGCACAATAACCAGACACCCAAACCAAAGAGAAGACAGCAGCTACTAGGTTAAGGTTCTGAGGAGTGCACAATAAGCAGACGCCCAACCCAAAGAGAAGACAGCAGCTACTAGGTTAAGGTTCTGAGGAGTGCACAATAACCAGACGCCCAACCCAAAGAGAAGACAGCAGCTACTAGGTTAAGGTTCTGAGGAGTGCACAATAAGCAGACGCCCAACCCAAAGAGAAGACAGCGGCTACTAGGTTCAGGTTCTGAGGAGTGCACAATAACCAGACACCCAACCCAAAGGGAAGGCAGCAGCTACTAGGTTAAGGTTCTGAGGAGTGCACAATAACCAGACACCCAACCCAAAGAGAAGACAGCAGCTACTAGGTTAAGGTTCTGAGGAGTGCACAATAACCAGACGCCCAACCCAAAGAGAAGACAGCAGCTACTAGGTTAAGGTTCTGAGGAGTGCACAATAACCAGACGCCCAACCCAAAGAGAAGACAGCATCTACTAGGTTACGGTTCTGAGGAGTGCACAATAACCAGACACCCAACCCAAAGAGAAGACAGCAGCTACTAGGTTAAGGTTCTGAGGAGTGCACAATAACCAGCCGCCCAACCCAAAGAGAAGACAGCTGCTACTAGGTTAAGGTTCTGAGGAATGCAAAATAACCAGACACCCAACCCAAAGAGAAGGCAGCAGCTACTAGGTTAAGGTTCTGAGGAGTACACAATAACCAGCCGCCCTACCCAAAGAGAAGACAGCAGCTACTAGGTTAACGTTCTGAGGAGTGCACAATAACCAGACACCCAACCCAAAGAGAAGACAGCAGCTACTAGGTTAAGGTTCTGAGGAGTGCACAATAACCAGACACCCAACCCAAAGAGAAGGCAGCAGCTACTAGGTTAAGGTTCTGAGGAGTGCACAATAACCAGCCGCCCAACCCAAAGAGAAGACAGCAGCTACTAGGTTAAGGTTCTGAGGAGTGCACAATAAGCAGACGCCCAACCCAAAGAGAAGACAGCAGCTACTAGGTTAAGGTTCTGAGGAGTGCACAATAACCAGACGCCCAACCCAAAGAGAAGACAGCAGCTACTAGGTTAAGGTTCTGAGGAGTGCAAAATAACCAGACGCCCAACCCAAAAAGAAGACAGCAGCTACTAGGTTAAGGTTCTGAGGAGTGCACAATAACCAGACGCCCAACCCAAAGAGAAGACAGCAGCTACTAGGTTAAGGTTCTGAGGAGTGCACAATAAGCAGACGCCCAACCCAAAGAGAAGACAGCAGCTACTAGGTTAAGGTTCTGAGGAGTGCACAATAACCAGCCGCCCAACCCAAAGAGAAGACAGCAGCTACTAGGTTAAGGTTCTGAGGAGTGCACAATAACCAGACGCCCAACCCAAAGAGAAGACAGCAGCTACTAGGTTAAGGTTCTGAGGAGTGCACAATAACCAGCCGCCCAACCCAAAGAGAAGACAGCAGCTACTAGGTTAAGGTTCTGAGGAGTGCACAATAACCAGCCGCCCAACCCAAAGAGAAGACAGCAGCTACTAGGTTATGGTTCTGAGGTGTGCACAATAACCAGCCGCCCAACCCAAAGAGAAGACAGCGGCTACTAAGTTAAGGTTCTGTGGAGTGCACAATAACCAGCCGCCCAACCCAAAGAGAAGACAGCAGCTACTAGGTTAAGGTTCTGAGGAGTGCACAATAACCAGCCGCCCAACCCAAAGAGAAGACAGCAGCTACTAGGTTAAGGTTCTGAGGAGTGCACAATAACCAGACGCCCAACCCAAAGAGAAGACAGCAGCTACTAGGTTAGGGTTCTGAGGAGTGCACAATAACCAGCCGCCCAACCCAAGGAGAAGACAGCAGCTACCAGGTTAAGGTTCTGAGGAGTGCACAATAACCAGCCGCCCAACCCAAAGAGAAGACAGCAGCTACTAGGGTAAGGTTCTGAGGAGTGCACAATAAACAGACGCCCAACCCAAAGAGAAGACAGCAGCTACTAGGTTAAGGTTCTGAGGAGTGCCCAATAACCAGCAGCCCAACCCAAAGAGAAGACAGCAGCTACTAGGTTAAGGTTCTGAGGAGAGCACAATAACCAGCCGCCCAACCCAAAGAGAAGACAGCAGCTACTAGGTTAAGGTTCTGAGGAGTGCACAATAACCAGCCGCCCAAGCCAAAGAGAAGACAGCAGTTACTAGGTTAAGGTTCTGAGGAGTGCACAATAACCAGACGCCCAGCCCAAAGAGAAGACAGCAGCTACTAGGTTAAGGTTCTGAGGAGTGCACAATAACCAGCCGCCCAACCCAAAGAGAAGACAGCAGCCACTAGGTTAAGGTTCTGAGGAGTGCACAATAACCAGCCGCCCAACCCAAGGAGAAGACAGCAGCTACTAGGTTAAGGTTCTGAGGAGTGCACAATAACCAGACGCCCAACCCAAGGAGAAGACAGCAGCTACTAGGTTAAGGTTCTGAGGAGTGCACAATAACCAGCCGCCCAACCCAAAGAGAAGACAGCAGCTACTAGGTTAAGGTTCTGAGGACTGCACAATAACCAGCCGCCCAACCCAAAGAGAAGACAGCAGCTACAAGGTTAAAGTTCTGAGGAGTGCACAATAACCAGCCGCCCAACCCAAGGAGAAGATAGCAGCTACTAGGTTAAGGTTCTGAGGAGTGCACAATAACCAGACGCCCAACCCAAGGAGAAGACAGCAGCTACTAGGTTAAGGTACTGAGGAGTGCACAATAACCAGCCGCCCAACCCAAAGAGAAGACAGCAGCTACTAGGTTAAGGTTCTGAGGAGTGCACAATAACCAGACGCCCAACCCAAGGAGAAGACAGCAGCTACTAGGTTAAGGTTCTGAGGAGTGCACAATAACCAGCCGCCCAACCCAAGGAGAAGACAGCAGCTACTAGGTTAAGGTTCTGAGGAGTGCACAATAACCAGACGCCCAACCCAAAGAGAAGACAGCAGCTACTAGGTTAAGGTTCTGAGGAGTGCACAATAACCAGACGCCCAACCCAAGGAGAAGACAGCAGCTACTAGGTTAAGGTTCTGAGGATTGCACAATTACCAGCCGCCCAACCCAAAGAGAAGACAGCAGCTACTAGGTTAAGGTTCTCAGGAGTGCACAATAACCAGACGCCCAACCCAAAGAGAAGACAGCAGCTACCTGGTTAAGGTTCTGAGGAGTGCACAATAACCAGACGCCCAACCCAAGGAGAAGACAGTAGCTACTAGGTTAAGGTATTGAGGAGTGCACAATAACCAGCCGCCCAACCCAAGGAGAAGACAGCAGCTACTAGGTTAAGGTTCTGAGGAGTGCACAATAACCAGCCGCCCAACCCAAAGAGAAGACAGCAGCTACTAGGTTAAGGTTCTGAGGAGTGCACAATAACCAGACGCCCAACCCAAGGAGAAGACAGCAGCTACTAGGTTAAGGTTCTGAGGAGTGCACAATAACCAGACGCCCAACCCAAGGAGAAGACAGCAGCTACTAGGTTAAGGTTCTGAGGAGTGCACAATAACCAGACGCCCAACCCAAGGAGAAGACAGCAGCTACTAGGTTAAGGTTCTGAGGAGTGCACAATAACCAGACGCCCAACCCAAGGAGAAGACAGCAGCTACTAGGTTAAGGTTCTGAGGAGTGCACAATAACCAGACGCCCAACCCAAAGAGAAGACAGCAGCTACTAGGTTAAGGTTCTGAGGAGTGCACAATAACCAGACGCCCAACCCAAAGAGAAGACAGCAGCTACTAGGTTAAGGTTCTGAGGAGTGTACAATAACCAGACGCCCAACCCAAGGAGAAGACAGCAGCTACTAGGTTAAGGTTCTGAGGAGTGCACAATAACCAGACGCCCAACCCAAAGTGAAGACAGCAGCTACTAGGTTAAGTTTCTGAGGAGTGCACAATAACCAGACGCCCAACCCAAGGAGAAGACAGCAGCTACTAGGTTAAGGTTCTGAGGAGTGCACAATTACCAGACGCCCGACCCAAAGAGAAGACAGCAGCTACTAGGTTAAGGTTCTGAGGAGTGCTGTATACGAAAGATTTCATAGATTTTCCTCAGCGTCAAAACAGTCCTTACAATAATAATAATAATAATAATAATAATAATAATAATAATAAATGGTGAAAAGCTCAAGGAAGAGACTTCTGTTGCTTAGGAAGCAAAATAACCAGTGATTTGAATTTGAATGTATTCATAAAGAACTGCCACTGAGGCTAAAGAGCCCCTTTATGTAGCGCATACAATGTTCTATCTTGAAATTTTGTAATAGGAAACTAAACCCTAGCTTAACAACTAACAGAACAAAATATAGAATACACGTATTATTAAACAAACCAATTAGCAAACATTTTATACAAGATGAGCAACGCAAATAAGAATATAAAAATGGGATGGTGTGTGTCTGTCTTTCTGTGTGTCTGTCTTTCTGTCTGTCTGTCTGCCTGTGTGTTACTCAATAACGCAAGAACCACAGGTCCGATTTAAATGAAATTGTGCATGGTTGTAGCTTATTTACCATGTTTACATATAGGATACTTTTAATTTCTATATTTTGCACTATTAATAAATGGCGACCATTTTAGTGACGTCACTACACCCTTTGGTTTCAAAATTGCATATTTCCATATCAAATAAAAAGAGAACGCTAAGAAATAGCAAACTTTTGATAGTACATATGAGCTTCAAAATTTAATTTCCTATCCGAAAGGTCCTCATCACCTTTCGTGTATCTCCAACGGTTAGCGAGTAAAACCCCAATATGTGACGTCACTACACCCTTTGGTTTCAAAATTTCATATTTCCATTTCAAATAAAAAGAGAACGCTAAGAAATAGCAAACGTTTGATGCATACACGAGATTTAGCATTTAATTTTCTATCCGAAAGGTCCTTATCATTTTTCGTGTATCTCCAACGGTTAGCGAGTAAAACCTACATTTGTGCAATAAAACACCGTCAACACCGAGCGGTGCAGTATATCTCTACATACATAAAAATTAAAGTTTGTATGTTCTTTTCCAATTTCTACGTAAATTTGAGTTATTTACGTGTTTCAGACTGTTTTATTATGAATGCGCGCGAAAATAATTTTTTGGTCTGGCTGTCTGTCTGTTTGTTTGTCTGTGGACAACTTTGTTCCCTTATAACTCGAGAACGGCTGGGTGTATCAACGTAAAATTTGGTACAGATATCCATCAGAGGCACGACTCTAATCATTGATGTAACCCTTCTCCGTACCTCTCATAAAAGAGGGTTTACCCCCCTAAAGTACATGTTGAAATAGGAGTAGAAGGACGAGACAAAGATCATTTTTTCAGCCCCTCAATATGAGAGACAAAACTCGAAATCCACATTTTAAGGTCCTAAAACCAACCATTTTTTAGATATTCCCAGAAAACTAATTTCATTTAATAAACTAATGAACGAATACAAGCCGGTAACCATGGCAACAGATTCTCAGAGGTCCATCTATTGCTGTAAGACGCAATGCAATTCCATTAATTACATTGGTGTGAAAGTTTGCAAACGGCTAGAAGGTTATCACGGAACCAAATTGAGCTGTAAAGTTCATCAATACGTATAATGCGCTTAAGGGGCTCAAGGGGTACACTAGAATTTTTCACGCGATTTACACCTGCGGGTGTGGCACGGCAGGTCTATTATATTCCTATCCCTATATTATATTATTATTATTAGTAGTAGTATTATATTAT
The DNA here is from genome assembly GCA_946902985.2 of Meconema thalassinum. NCBI lineage: Eukaryota > Metazoa > Arthropoda > Insecta > Orthoptera > Tettigoniidae > Meconema > Meconema thalassinum. Next base: position 501,690,729 of record OX336393.1, on the reverse strand, counting down.
GGCGTACAACGAGGAGACAAATCCCCTCGGTGCCAGAAACAAAACTTGGGGGCCTCGTAAACTATATTATAAGGCTCTAAAAACAACAGTACCGTATCTGAAATATTCCCAGAAATCTAATTTAATTTAATTTAACAAACTAATGAAGGAATGGAAATCGCTAACCATGACAACATTATCTCAAGGGGTGGCATCCAACTTTCCATCTATTTCTGTAAGAAGCAATCCATTTTTACCTTGCCACGGTGGGTGAGTGGATAGCGTGTCGGTCTAATAACCCCAAGATTGCAGGTTCACACCTGGCCGTGGTACAGGCCAGACGTTTGTTTTAGACGAGTGAAATATCTTAATGGAAGCCTGGAGGCGAGTTACTACAGTACCTGTGTTGTTATCAGCTGCCCCAAGCACTCCGATGATTGATAAAGCTGTTTCCACTATTGCTGAAGTATAGTCACTGGCAAATATAATGACGTTCTGTTCGTAACTACGTAACGTGTACTTCCGTGTCACACAATACTTCGACGTGGACTGTACTGTCTGCTTAAGTCTGGAATTCCATTACATCAGATCGGTGGTGACAAATGTGAAGTGATAGGGTGAGAGAGTGACTGTGTACAGGCTCACCCGCAGGCTTCAAGGTCAAGGGCAATCGTCTAAAACAAACGTCCGGCCTGTACGTGATTTTTGAAAGGCGGCATAAATACGACTCGCATGTCATACGATGTTGGCATGTCAAAGAACCCATTTGAATTCAGTAGGCCGTGTTCATAATGGCAAAATTAACCTCAGGAGTTTCCACCAACACAAAGTTCCTCATTTCTCTTCTAGAAAGCGCTATAGTGTTCAAGGAGATTAGATATCTACCCTCCTTGACTTTCATAGTGATTCAAGGAACAACGAAATTTCGACATGCAAGCTACCCTCTGGGTGTCAAATTACGAAGCTTGCACCCGGCATCCGAGGCCATACGATATTATTATTAGGCTACTCCATTTATTACATTTCTGTGAAAGTTTGCAAATGGCTATAAGGTTATCACGGAACCAACGTACAGTAGACTGTATAATTCGTCAATGCAATTAAGGGGGTCAAGGGGTAACCTAGAATTTTTTCATGCAATTTCACGTGCGACATATAGTACAGAAAGTCTATTATATCTACAAACAGCAACATTATTTTCAAAAATTCCTGAATTGAATCAGCATTTTTTGCGGCTTTTAGGAATTTGGGCCATTTGAGGCTAAATAACCTGAATTTTCATGCACCACAAGCCTTTATAATTTATGAAAGAGGTCTTCCGGTGTTTGGGGACCTAACACAACGTAGAGGGTCATTAGCCTACTTTTCATATTTTGCAAAAATGAGGAAAAAGTAGACTTATGAGATCGATCCGGGAAACTGTGTGTCTGTCTGTCTGTCTGTGTGTGTGCCCCCCCCCCCCCCCTATCAACTCCTAAACGGTTGCAGCAATCAAAACCAAATTTAGTATGAGTAAAGATGTGCACCGGAATATCTCACGTCCATATTTGAAAATGATGTCAGTGCTACCAACTGCTGAAAATACGCACTAGAAATTTGAGCTCCATGTTGGATATCTTGCAAGATATGCATGGGAGCTATTCCAAAATTGGCACACATGTAGATAATACTATTTCAGTTTAATTTCCAGGAGGCCAACCATGACAGTGTTGCCAAAATAATTTTAAACCTTCTGATAGGTCCAATGTTTAAATGCATATAACTTCTACACTATCAATTGGATTTCAGCCAAATTGTGTATGTAATATCTGTACATAAACAAATATGACTGAGCGTATTCTTAAGAGCCACCAGGGCTGCCAACTGTTAATAATTGGTCTCTCTATTTTTTTTATCCAAATACCAATATATCAGAAAGTATGCAAGCCAACAGCTTTAAACTATGCACACGTATATTCTGACATTTTAGATTAATTTGGAGTAACTTATATACGTCAGTTCTACCTACATGATTATAAGCCTGCTGATAGTACAAATTTTTAAATACATGTATCTTCTATGCTAACAGTTGGATTTAAAACCAAATTTCGTATGTGCTATGTGTACCATAACAGATATGACTATAAGTATTGATAAGAGCAATCAGGGCTGCCAAATGTTAATAAATGCTGTCTATATTTTTTACCCTAATATAAATATATCAGAAAGTATGCAAACCAACAGCTCTATACTGTGCACACGTATAGCACCTGACATTCTAGATTAATTCGGAGTAATTAATATAAGTCAGTGCTGCCAACATGATTATATGCCTGCTGATAGGTCAAATTTTAAAATAAATGTAACTTCTATACTAACAAGTGGATTTCATCCAAATTTGGCACAACAAGATATCATAATATTACAGATTATTTCTGACCAGCACAAGCATGTTATTGTTGGCAACATGCTTTTACGCGTGCTGACAAATCCAGTGTTTAACTGCATGTAACGTCCATTGGACTTCAACCAAATTTTGTATTCTGTACCTTAAGAGATGGAACTAAGAATATATTCAGTCACCAGGGCTGCCAGCTGTACTGCTCTACTAGGCTACATTATACCAGGTATATTTTGAACTAATTAGATATTTTCGATATTACCGACTTAATTTCGTCATTATTCTAGATAGGTTCATATTCTGTGGAATAATCATTGGCATGAAAAGTAGGCTGTATAGTTCTTCACGGAACTTCTTGTTACTATCATCTTCTTTCTAATGCATGACATATAATCTACTGAATTTGTAAGCTTTTAATTTTATTTAACTTCAAAAAAGTTTTGTAAGGTTATCCATTTCGGTTTTGGCTTTCTTAAATCACGAGAAAAGTCTATTAAAATGTTTCAATATCGCTCGGCCGCCATGTTCGTTTTGTTCTATACAGGTGTTTGAAAGTTACATAGATAAACCTGTAGCAGTGCTCTTTATCACCGTACAAAATTTCACGGTGATATCTGTAATAGTTTCGGAGATATAGAATGCCAATGAAATATTTCGCACAGCCGCCATTTTGAGGTTTTTAAACAATTGAACTAACTTAGACGCCAATGCATTACAATGTGTATAAACATTTGCTGTACCAAGTTTCATTACGTTATGATGGTAAAATCGCGAGTAAAGACTACTTAAAAGTCTCAAATTCGCTTGAACGCCATGTTCGTTTTGTAGTTACCAGGTATTTGAAAGTCTCATTGGTGAACTTCTAGTATTGTCCTTTATCACCGTTCATAATTCCAGGGTGATATCGGTAATGGTTTCGGAAATTTTGAATGCTGGAGAAATATTTTGCACAGCCACCATGTTGGATTGGTGAGAGACAATGAAATTTGAAGGCCACGGTCGGGGTCGGCCAGAATGGTGCTATGATCTTACTGAGGTTGATTGAAATCGCTCCTGCTGTTTAGAAGTTATTAGGGGACACACTCACACCCACACTAACGCACACACACACACGGACAAAAGGTGATCTCATAAGCTTATTTTTTTCATAAAATGAAAATAGACTAAACATAACAAAGTGTAGTATTAAATCATGGCCTGGGGCTCATCTTAACACATTATGCTTACAGTTGAAATTGATAAAGTTACTCTGATATGAAGTGAAATTTGCAGCGTCAAGCTGGCCGTGATCTGGTTCATTCCTTCGAATCCAAGACATTCTGCAAATCAAGGCTTGGCCTTCTGTTATAATCTAGTCGTCTCGCTTATTGTAATCATTTCAGAAATAGCGTCTGACCTTGGCACATCATTCACATCTTAGCAGAATAAAACAGGTTTCTGTGGAGCAACACCATGTGTTCACTGCCTTGTAAATTTTATACACATGAAAATCAAGTTAGCTGTGGCCTAAGCAGCTGTTATTAAATTACTCACTCAGATTTCTTTCCACAAAATGCTAATGCAGCGACTTCAAAACATTGCCTCAATGCCATCTTATATTGTTTGTTTCAAAGCTCTTGGAAATCTCAAGTAAGTATTCCAGGTAGTATAAAACGAAAGATAAAACAGTCTGTTTCTCCACTACACTTGGAAATAATACGACGGAGTTGGTAATTTTTCTAACCAAGACTTCACTAAAGACATCCACACATTGTAATTGTTCCAAACACATTGGACTAAAGATATTTCATTTGTTCATGTGGTATTAATCAAATAAAAAGACATCGTTTAACTAACAAGAAGGTCCGTGACGAACTAAAGAGCCTACTTTTCTTAAAATTTAAGATTCAGGCGAATGATTAATCTATATGGATCTATCTAGAATAGTGACGAAATTAAGTCGGTAATATCGAAATTTATAATTAGTTCGAAAAACTGTATACCTGGCGTAATGTAGCCTAATAGAGAACTGCAGTTCGCAGCCTTGATGACTGAATATATTCTTAGTTCCATCTCTTAAGGTACAAGATACAAAATTTGGTTGAATTCCAATGGATAGCATGGACGTTACGTGCAGTTAAACATTGGATCTAACAACGCGCGTAAAATCACGTTGGCAACAATGACATACCTGTAGTGGTCAGAAATAGTCTGAAATAATATGATCTATCGTTGTGTCAATTTTGAATGAAATCCATTAGTTAGTATAGAAGTTACATGCATTTTAAAACGGAACCTATCAGCATGCTTAGAATCATGTTGGCAGCACTGAAGTATATTAGTTACTCCAAATTAATCTAGAATGCCAGGTACTATACGTGTGCAAAGTTTAGAGCTATTGGCTTGCATACTTTCTGATGTATTGATATTAGAGTAACAAAAATAGAGACAGTATTTATTAACAGTTGGCAGCCCTGGTTACTCTTAAGAATCAGCATAGTCATATCTGTTATGGTAGACATAGCACACACGATATTTGGTTGAAATCCAAATGATACTATAGAAGTTACATGTATTTAAATTTGGACCTCTCAGCAGGCTTAGAATCATGTTGGTAGCACTGACGTATATAAGTTACTCCAAATTAATATAGGATATCAGGTACTATACCTGTGCATAGTTTAAAGCAGTCGGCTTGCATACTTTCTGATATGTGTGTATTTGGATTTTTAAAAATGAGATCATTTATTAACAGTTGGCAGCCCTGGTGGATCTTAAGAATATGCCCAGTCATATCTGTTTATGTACACATAGCTCATACGAAATTTGGTTGATATCCAATTGATACTGTAGATGTTATATGCATTAAAAAAACAGGACCTATCAGCAGGCTTATAATCATTTTGGCAACACTGCCATATATGGCCTCCTGGAAATAAAACTTCAATATTATTATCTATACGTGTGCCAATTTTGAAATAGCTCCCATTCATACTTTCCAGGATATCAATATGGAGCTCAAATTTCAATTGTGATTTTTCAGCAGTTGGTAGCACTGACATCATTTTCAAATATGGCCGTGTGATATTCAGGTATAGATCTTTATTCCTACCAAATTTTGTTTCGATTGCTGCAGCTGTTTAGGAGTTGATAGGGGGAGGACACACACACACAGACACACAGACAGACAGAAGAACAGTCAGACAGACAGACACACACACACATTTGCCCGATCTCATAAATCTACTTTTTCCTCGTTTTTGCAAAATGTGAGAAGTAGGCTAAAAATGTGTAATACACTGCATCTGCTTGGAGATCAAATAACTAAAATCTCACAGAGTTTGAGATGAAAATAATCCGTTATAGAAACATTCCGTCGGCTTACTGCGAAAAGTTGGTAAGTCACAAATTGCACATTTTGAGATAATGACAATTTAAAGGTTTGACCATAATTTAAAAACAAGTAGTTCCCTGAAGAACTATACAGCCTATTTTCAAATATACTACTCATGTTAATAGCCTCTATCAACATACAAAATCACAGTTTGATTGTTGTGATAAATTCGTAGATATTGCGAACCGTCTAAATATTTCAGATGGTCGCTAGGTGGGATTTCTTTACGTACTACTACATGAAGATTATTGGTTACGTGTGGTATTCAAACTTCAATCGCATGATTAGTACACATGATGTAAAAACGAGATTTTAAAATTTCGCACAGCTGCCATCTTGTGGTTATGAAAACAATTATATAAATTAGATGTCAGTGGATTAACATTTGTATAAGCATTTAACGTGCAAAGTTTCACTGCACTCGGATGTTTAAATCGCGAGAAACGTCTATTTAAATATTTATACTTCGCGTCGCCGCCATGTTGGACATGTGCTCACCAGGTTACTGAAAGTCCTATAGCCTCGTTGAATATAAAAATATCAGTTTTTAATTGCTGTAAAATATTCGTAGATATTGAGAACCGTCCAAATATTTCGGATGCTCGCTATTTCGGATTGTTATATGTTTAGGCCATAGAGTTATAAACGATTAAAGGAAAATGATTGCGCAGCTTCATTATTCAAATATTCACTTCGATCGCATGTTTTTGACACAAGGAATAAAAAAATAATTTTAACATTTCGCACAGCCTCCATCTTGGGGTTATGTAAACAATTGAACTAAATTAGATGTCAGTGCATTACAATATGTATAATCATTTACTGTACCACATTTCACTGCGCTCAGATGGTCAAATCACGAGAAAAATCTATTAAAATGTTTCAATATCGCTCGGCCGCCATGTTCGTTTTGTACTATACAGGTGTTTGAAAATTACATATATAAACCGTACAGAATTTCACGGTGATATTTGTAATAGTATCGGAGATATAGAATGCCAGTGAAATATTTCGCGCAGCCGCCTTTTTGAGGTTATGTAAACAATTGAACTAACTTAGACGCCAGTGCAGTTCAATGTGTATAAACATTTGCTGTACCAAGTATCATTGCGCTTGGATGGTTAAATCGCGAGAAAAGTCTAGTTAAAAGTCTCAAATTAGCTTGACCGCCATGTTGGTTTTGTGGTTGTCAGGTTTGTGAAAGTCTCATAGGTGAACTTCTAGTAGTGTTCATTATCACCGTACACAATTCCAGGGTGATACCAGTAACAGTTTCGGAGTTACTGATTGCTGGTGAAATACTTGCACACCCGCCATGTTGGATTGATGAGCTGTAATAAAATTTGAAAGGCACGGTCGGGGTCGGCCAGAATGTTGCTATGATCTTACAGAGTTTCATTGAAATCGCTCCAGCCGATTAAAAGTTGCTAGGGGGTGGGGGGCACACACACGGACAAAAGGTGATCTCATAAGCTTATTTTTTCATATAATGAAAATAGGCTAAACTTAACATAGTGTAGTATTAAATCATGGCCTGTGACTCCTCTTAACACATCATGCTTACAGTTGAAATTGACCAAGTTACTTTGATATGAAATGAAATTTGCAGCGTCAAGCTGGCCGTGATCTGGTTCATTCCTTCGAATCCAAGACATTCTGCAAGTCAAGGCTTGGCCATCTGTTATAATCTAGTCGTCTCGCTTATTGTAATCATTTCAGAAATAGCGTCTGACCTTGGCACATCATTCACATCTTAGCAGAATAAAACAGGTTTCTGCGGAGCAACACCACGTGCTCACTGCCTTGTAAATTTTATACACATGAAAATAAAGTTAGCTGTGGCCTAAGCAGCTGTTATTAAATTACACACTTATATTTCTTTACACAAAATGCTAATGCAGCGACTTCAAAACATTGCCTCAATCCAATCTTATATTGTTTGTTTCAAAGCTCTTGAAAATCTCAAGTAACTATTCCGGGTAGTATAAAACGAAAGTTAAAACAGTCTGTTTCTCCACTACACTTGGAAATAATACGACGGAGTTGGTAATTTTTTAAATCCAAGACTTCACTCAAGCCTTCCACACATTGTAATTTTTCCAAACACATTGGACTAAAGATATTTCACTTGTTCATGTGGTATTAATGAAATAAAAAGGCATCGTTTAACTAAAAATGTGTAATACACTGCATCTTCTTGCAGGTCAAATAACTAAAATCTCACAGAGTTTGAGATGAAAATAATCCGTTATAGAAACATACCGTCGGCTTACTGCGAAAAGTTGGTAAGTCACAAATTGCACATTTTGAGATAATGACAATTTAAAGGTTTGACCATAATTTAAAAACAAGTAGTTCCGTGAAGAAATAACCAGCCTATTTTCAAATATACTAGGCTACTCATGTAATTGCCTCTATCAACATACAAAATAACAGTTTGATTGTTGTGATAAATTCGTAGATATTGAGAACCGTCTAAATATTTCAGTTGGTCGCCAGGTTGGATTTTTTATGTACTATTACATGAAGATTATTGTGTACGTGTGGTATTCAAACTTCAATCGCATGATTAGTACACAAGAAGAAAAACGAAATTTTAAAATTTCGCACAGCTGTCATCTTGTGGTTATGAAAACAATTGAAATAAATTGAATCGCTAATTGCAGAAACCACCTAAGTGACACTTTTTTAAATGGAGTTTTTGACGGGATTTTGTAATTCGGAGATAAATTCATCGTTTTGTGCAGAAATAACCTATGTTCCATATAAGCAATGCTGTTAGGCCGCTGTGTAAAAAAATGTGTTTATTTCAGAAAGAACCCAAGCGCCGTCTCTTAGGTTCTTTCTGCGGTAAATTCATTCCTCCACGAGAGTGGAGGAGCAAACAGAGGTCCAAATGAAGTCTGTTCTATGCAGCTACATTATTTTGACACTAAACTTCCATTTAATTTCAAGCATCTCATATTGTTTTCTGATTGGCCAACGGGCCAAAATAAGAATCACACAGTTGTGCGATTCTTATTGAATCTCTGTGACAGAGGTCGGTTTGAGACGATTACGCATAACTTTCCTGTCCTTGGGCACTCTTTTACGCCTTGAGACAGGGATTTTGGGAGTATTAAACGGCTCTTGAGGAAGGTAAACAGAATTTATACTCTAGATGAGTATGCTGAGCTCATCTTAAAAGGCAAGTGAGTCTAAACGTTTTACCGTTAATCACCTTACCTCGGACGATGTTTTAAGCTTTAAACATTGGTGGCCTACATCATACAAGAAAATAAAAAACTCTAATGAATCATCAGGCAGGGCAGTGCCAAGAGAACGTTAGGAGCCTTTCGAGGTTTCTAGTTACAAACAGTTTCTGTACTTTAAAGGTACTCCAGGACAAGTTGTGGCAAAGGCGTTTATTGGAGGATTTTCATCTACTTTCGCACTACTGATAACCGACAGCCCACCTGAACTACCTTTCGAGAAGGCTGATCCTTTGTGAAAGGTAAGTTGATTACAATAGTATTATTAAAGGGATATAAAATTATCGAGCAAGTAAAAGCAACATATTTTAGCCTATAATAACTTTATAAACTTTTACTGGATTCTGTACAATGCAATTTTTGGTTTTAGGTTCCAATCAACAAAAGAATGTTGAAGACTTGAAAAAATAATGGACTACACCGTTGGTTATGAAGAATTTTATGACAGCATCATTCAATGGCCAACAACCGAGAGAGAATGTGCCGAGGATATGGCAGACGCTGAATAAAGCCAGAAAGCCTCTTATTGCTCGAATTTGTATTTTGTGGTTTATTAACTGATATCTATTAATTTTTTATGAATATAATGGTGTTATTTACTTAACCTTTCATCTTAACACTGGCATATATTAATAAATTGGCTAGATTTTTAAATAATTGCTACAGAAATTAACAGGAAACTTACAGGATAAGTTGTTTATTTCAGAAACAACTTAGTGCAAAGTTTAAATTATTTTTATGGCATTTTTTAAAATTATTTCATGTTTACCACACTTTACTCGCATATTAAAGTTTCTTTTTAAAATTACAAGGAGGTCAGACTTCAACTTACACTGCCACACAGCTTTTTTCATTTTCCCAACAATTTGAAAAAGTGCACTTAGGTGGTTTCTGCAATTAGCGATTCAATTAGAAGTCAGTTGATTAACATTTGTATAAGCATTTAACGTGCAAAGTTTCACTGCACTCGGATGGACAATCACGAGAAACGTCAATTTAAATATTATTTACTGTACTTTGCGTCGCCGCCATGTTGGAATTGTCCTCACCAGGTTACTGAAAGTCCTATAGGTGAACTTATGTGCATAGCCTCTATGAACATAAAAAATATCAGTTTGATTGCTGTAAAAGGTTCGTATATATTGAGAACCGTCAAAATATTACAGACGCTCACCATTTTGGATTGTTATATTCATAGGCCATAGATTTATGTACCATTAAAGGAAATATTTTGCGTAGCATCATTATTCAAAATTTCACTTCGATCACATGTTTTTGACACAAAAAATAAAAACTTAATTTTAACATTTCGCACAGCCTCCATCTTCAGGTTATGTAAACAATTGAATTAAATTAGATGCCAGTGCATTACAATATGTATAATAATTTACTGTACCACATTTCACTTCACTCAGATGATTAAATCACGAGAAAAGTCTATTAAAATGTTTCAATATCGCTCGGCCGCCATGTTCGTTTTGTTCTATACAGGTGTTTGAAAGTTACATAGATAAACCTGTAGCTGTTATCTTCATCACCGTACAAAATTTCACGATGATATCTGTAATAGTTTCGTAGATATAGAATGGCAGTTAAATATATCGCACAGCCGCCATTTTGAGGTTAAGTAAACAATTGAACTAACTTAGACGCCAGTGCATTAAAATGTGTATAAACATTTGCTATACCAAGTTTCATTACGTTTGGATGGTTAAATCGCGAGAAAAATCTCCATAAAAGTCTCAAATTTGCTTGACCGCCATGCTAGTTTTGTAGCTACCAGGTTTTCGAAAGTTTCATAGGTGAACTTCTAGTAGAGCACTTCATCACCGTACACAATTCCAGGGTGATATCGGTAATAGTTTCGGAGATACTGAATGCTGGTGAAATAGTTTGCACAGCCGCCATGTTGGATTGGTGAGAGACAATGAAATTCGAATGGCACGGTCTGGGTCGGCCAGATTCATGCTATGACCTTACCGAGTTTCATTGAAATTGCTCTAGCCGTTTGGATGTTATTAGAAGGCACACACACACACGGACAAAAAGTGATCTCATAAGCTTATTTTTTCATAAAAAGAAAATAGGCTAAAAATAGCATAGTGTAGTATTAAATGATGGCCTGAGACTCCTCTTAACACATTATGCTTACAGTTGAAATTGATAAAGTTACTCTGATATTAAATGAAATTTGCAGCGTCAAGCTGGCCGTGATCTGGTTCATTCCTTCGAATCCAAGACATTCTGAAAATCAAGGCTTGGCCTTCTGTTATAATCTAGTCGTCTCGCTTATTGTAATCATTTCACAAATAGCGTCTGACCTTGGCACATCATTCACATCTTAGCAGAATAAAACAGGTTTCTGCGGAGCAACACCACGTGTTCACTGCCTTGTAAATTTTATACACATGTAAATCAAGTGAGCTGTGGCCTAAGCAGCTGTTATTAAATTACACACTCATATTTCTTTACACAAAATGCCAATGCAGCGACTTCAAAACATTGCCTCAATGCAATCTTATATTGTTTGTTTCAAAGCTCTTGGAAATCTCAAGTAACTATTCCAGGTAGTATAAAACGAAGGATAAAACAGTGCGTTTCTCCTGAACGCTTGGAAATAATACGACGGAGTTGGTATTTTTTTTTTAATCCAAGACTTCACTCAAGCCTTCCACATATTGTAATTGTTCCAAACATATTGGACTAAAGATATTTCACTTGTTCATGTGGTATTAATCAAATAAAAATTCATCGTTTAACTAAAAATGTGTAACACACTGCATCTGCTTGCAGGTCAAATATCTAGAATCTCACAGAGTTTGAAATGAAAATAATACGTTATAGAAACATACCGTCGGCTTACTGCGAAAAGTTGGTAAGTCACAAATTGCACATTTTGAGATAATGAAAATTTAAAGGTTTGACCATAATTAGAAACAAATTGTTCCGTGAAGAAATATACAGCCTATTTTCAAATATACTACTCATGTTAATAGCCTCTAACAACATACAAAATCACGGTTTGATTGTTGTGATAAATTCGTAGATATTGTGAACCGTCTAAATATTTCATATGGTCGCCAGGTTGGAATTTTGTATGTACTATTACATGAAGATTATTGTGTACGTGTGGTATTCAAACTTCAATCACATGATTAGTACACAAGAAGTAAAAACGAGATTATAAAATTTCGCAGAGCTGCCATCTTGTGGTTATGTAAACAATTGAAATAAATTAGATGTCTGTGGATTAACATTTGTATAAGCATTTAACGTGCAAATTTTCACTGCACTCGGATATTTAAATCGCGAGAAACGTCTATTTAAATATTTATACTTCGCGTCGCCGCCATGTTGGATTTGTGCTCACCAGGTTACTGAAAGTCCTATAGGTGAACGTACCTGCTTAGCCTCTATGAACATAAAAAATATCAGTTTGATTGTTGTAAAATATTCGTAGATATTGGGAACTGTCAAAATATTCCGGATGCTCGCCATTTTGGATTGTTATATGTACAGGCCATAGAGTTATGTACCATTAAATGAAAATTATTGAGTAGCCTCATTTTTCAAAATTTCACTTCGATCTCATGATTTTGACACAAGAAATAAAAACTTAATTTATCAATTCACACAGCCTCCATCTTGAGGTTATTAAAACAATTGAACTAAATTAGATGCCAGTGCATTATAATATGTATAATCATTTACTGTACCACATTTCACTGCGCTCAGATGGTTAAATCATGAGAAAAGTCTATTAAAATGTTTCAATATCGCTCAGCCGCCGTGTTTGTTTTGTTGTATACTGGTGTTTGAAGGTTACATAAATAAACTTGAAACAGTGCTCTTTATTACCGTACAATATTTCACAGTGATATCTGTAATAGTTTCGGAGATATAGAATGCCAGTGAAATATTTCGCAAGTCCGCCATTTTGAGGTTATGTAATCAATTGAACTAACTTAGACGCCAGTGCATTACAATGTGTATAAACATTTACTGTACGAAGTTTCATTACGTTTGGATGGTTAAATCGCGAGAAAAGTCTACTTAAAAGTCTCAAATTCGCTTGAACGCCATGTTGGATTTGTAGTTACCAGGATTTTGAAAGTCTCATAGGTGATCAAGGGAGATGAAAATGTTATAGTTATGGGAGATTGGAATGCTGTGGTAGGAAAAGGAAGAGAAGGGAAGATAGTAGGAGATTTTGGATTATGTGAAAGGAATGAACGTGGAAGCAGGCTGATGGAATTCTGCACCGAGCATGAGTTGGTCATAGCTAACACCTTATTCCATAACCACAATAGAAGAATATACACATGGATGAGACCAAGAGATACAGGACGTTACCAAATCGACTTCATTATGGTCAAGCAGAGGATTCGAATGCAGATTTTGCATTGTAAAACATATCCCGGTGCTGACATAAACTCTGACCACAATCTGGTTGTTATGAAATGCAGATTAAAGTTGAAGAAACTGAAGAAAAGTCAAAAGCCAAAAAAGTGGGCAATAGACAGACTGAAAGAGAAGGATGAAAACGAAAGATTCAAGAAGAGTGTAAAGGAAAGACTAAAGAAAAAGCCCAAACAAACGTCAATTGCAGACGAATGGGCACTTTTGAAGAATGAAATAACAAAATCCGCAGAAGAAATCATTGGTACGAAAGAAAGAATAGGTAGAAAACCGTGGATCACTCAGGATATACTAGAATTGATGGATGAAAGGCGGAAACACAAGAATGTAAGAGATGAAAAGGGGAAAGCAGAATACAGACGTCTGAGAAATGAGGTTAACAAGAAGTGCAAGGTAGCGAAATAAGAATGGTTGAAAGAGAAATGCGCAGGTATAGAAAATTGTCTGAAATTAGGAAAAGTAGACACAGCTTATCGAAGGATTAAGAATACTTTTGGGGAAAAGAAAACTAAATGCTGTAATATTAAGGACACAAATGGAAAGCCTCTAACACATAGGGAAGAAAAGGTTGAGAGATGGAAAGCTTACATAGAGAGTTTGTATAAGGGAAAGGAGATTGAGAATCATGTAATAGAAAGGGAGGAGGAAATTGTTGAAAATGCAAAAGAAGATTTAATATTGAGATCAGAATTTGACAGAGCATTGGGAGACTTAAGCAGGAACAAAGCACCAGGTATCGATGATATACCGATTGAGTTGCTACGCTGCATAGGAGATGAAGGTCTGATCAGGTTATTTCACTTGGTGTGTAGGATTTATGAGACAGGTGAGGTACCCTCTGATTTCAAGAAGAATGTTATCATCCCTATACCGAAGAAAGTAGGAGCTGATAGATGTGAGGATTACCGTACAATCAGCTTGATTACTCATGCTTTAAAGATCCTGTCTAGAATAATTTATTTACAAGAGGATGGGAAGCCAGATAGAAGCGGAATTGGGTGAAGACCAGTTTGGTTTCAGGAGAAATGTAGGAACAAGGGAAGCTGTATTTATTCTTAGGCTGACTTTGGAAGGTAGAATAAGAAAAGATAAGGGAACCTTCATGTCATTTGTAGACTTGAAAAGGCTTTTGATAATGTTGATTTGAATAAATTGTTTGACATTTAAAAAATGATTGGAATAAAGTATAGGGACAGAATGATGATCTACAATCTATACAGAAACCAGACAGCAGTCATTCGAGTTGATGGACATGAGAGAGAAGCTGGTATTCAGAAAGGTGTGAGGCAAGGCTGCAACTTATCACCCATAATTTTCAAACTTTACATTGAACAAACAATGAAGGAAATTAGAGAGAAATTTAAATTGTGAGTGAAGATTCATAATTTCAACTCTGAGATTTGCTGATGACATCGTCATCTTAGCTGGCACGCCTGAGGATTTGAATGAGTTTTTGAATGGTATGGACTCCGTCTTGAGGAAAGAATTCATGATGAAAATTAATAAATATAAAACAAAAATATTGGAATGCAGCCGAAATAAATCAGAAATCTCTATGGACATAAAATTGGCAGGGGAAAAACTAAAGGAAGTAGGAGACTTCTGTTACTTAGGAAGCAAAATAACCAGTGATGGACGAAGCAAAGAGGATATAAAAAGTAGGTTAGCTCAGGCAAGGAAAGCATTTCTACAGAAACTTGCACTTTTTGCGATAATGACAATTTAAAGGTTTGACCATAATCTAAAAACAAGTAGTTCCGTGAAGAACTATGCAGCCTATTTTCAAATATACTACTCATGTTAATTGCCTCTATCAACATACAAAATCACAGTTTGATTGTTGTGATAAATTCGTAGATATTGAGAACCGTTTGAATATTTCAGACGGTTGCCAGGTTGGATATTTTTATGTACTATTACACGAAAATTATTGTGTACGTGTGGTATTCAAACTTCAATCACATGATTAGTAGGCCTACACAAGAAGTAAAAAACGAGTTTTTCAAATTTCGCACAGCTGCCATCTTGTGGTTATGAAAACAATTAAAATAAATTAGATGTCAGTGGATTAACATTTGTATAAGCATTTGACGTGCAAAATTTCACTGCACTCGATTGTTTAAATCGCGAGAAACTTCTATTTAAATATTTATACTTCGCGTCGCTCTCATGTTGGATTTGTGCTCACCAGGTACTGAACGTCCTATAGGTGAACTTATGTGCATAGCCTCTATGAACAAAAAGAAATATCAGTTTGATTGCTGTAAAAGATTCGAGATATTGAGAACCTTCAAAATATTTCGGATGCTCGCCATTTTGGATTGTTATATGTATATATGTTATATGTATATGTATATGTAAAGGAAAATTATTGCGTAGCTACATTATTCAAAATTTCACTTCGATCGCATGATTTTGACACAAGAAATAAAAACTAAATTTTAACATTTCGCACAGCCTCCATCTTGAGGTTATGTAAACAATTGAACTAAATTAGATGCCAGTGCATTACAATATGTTTACTCATTTACTGTACCACATTTCACTGCGCTCAGATGGTTAAATCACGAGAAAAATCCATTAAAATGTTTCAATATCGCTCGGCCGCCGTGTTTGTTTTGTTGTATACTGGTGTTTGAAGGTTACATAGATAAACTTGCAGCTGAGCTTTTTATGACCGTAAAAAATTTCACGGTGATATCTGTAATAGTTTCGGAGACATAGAATGCCAATGAAATATTTCGCACAGCCGCCATTTTGAGGTTTTAAACAATTGAACTAACTCAGACGCCAGTGCATTACAATGTGTATATAAACATTTGCTGTACCCAGTTTCATTACGTTTGGATGGTTAAATCGCGAGAAAAGTCTACTTAAAGTCTCAAATTCGCTTGACCGCCCTGTTGGTTTTCTAGTTACCAGGTTTTTGAAAGTCTCATAGGCGAACTTATAGTAGTGTCCTTTCTCACCGTACACTATTCCAGGGTAATATCGGTAATAGTTTCGGAGATACTGAATGCTGGTGAAATATTTTGACCAGCTGCCATGTTGGATTGGTGAGACAAAATAAAATTTGAAGGGCACGGTCGGGGTCGGCCAGAATGGTGCAATAATCTTACCGAGTTTCAATTAAATCGGTCCAGCCGTTTAGACGTTATTAGGGGGAACACACACACGGACAAAAGGTGATCTCATGAGCTTATTTTTCATAAAATGAAAATAGGCTAAACAAGTGGTTCCGTGAAGAACTATACAGCCTATTTTCATATATCCTACTTAGGTTAATTGCCACTATCAACATACACAATTTCAGTTTGATTGCTGTAATAGATTCGAAGATATTGAGAACCGACTAAATATTTCGGATGGTCGCCATGTTGGATTTTATATATGTAGGTCCTAGTGTTATGTACTGTTACACGCAGATTATTGTGAACGTGTAGTATTCAAACTTCAATCGCATAATTAGGACACAAGAAAAAACAAGGAGATTTAATTTTTTTTCACAGCTGCCATCTTGAGGTTATGGAAACAATTGAAATAAATTAGATGCCAGTGGATTAACATTCGGATAAGGATTTACTGTACCAAGTTTCACTGCACGCGGATGGTTAAATTGCGAGAAACGTCCATGTGAATATTTATATGTCACCGCCATGTTGGATTTGTGATCACCAGGTTATTTAAAGTCCTATAGGTGAACTTAAGTTCATAGCCCCTATGAACATAAAAAAATGCAGTTTGATTGCTAAAATAGATTCGTAGATATTCAGTATCGTCTAAATATTTCGGATGGTCGCCATGTTGGATTGTTAAATGTATAGGCCATAGAGTCATGTACCATCAAAGGAAAATTATTGCGTAGGTTCATTATTCAAACTTTCACTTCGATCGCATGACTACATCACAAGAAATAAAAACTTAATTTTAAAATTCGCTCTGCCGCCATCTTGAGGTTATGTAAACAATTGAACTAAATTAGATACCAGTGGATTACAATGTGTATAAATATTTCCTGTACCAGGTTTCAGTGCGCTTGGAACATTAAATCGCGAGAAAGGTCTATTTAAAATGTTCAAATTCGCTTGGCCGCCATGTTCGTTTTGTAGTTAACCGTTTTTTGAAAATCTTATAGATGGACTTCCAGTAGTGCCCTTTATCTCCGCACAAAATTTTAGGGAGATACCGCTAATAGTTTCGGAGATATAGAATGCCGGTGAAATATTTCGCACATCCGCCATCTTGTGATTATGTAAACAATTGAACGAAGTTAGATGTCGGTGCATTACAATATATATAAACATATATTGTACCAAGTTTCATTGCGTTTGGTTGGTCAAATCGCGAGAAACGTCTATTTAAAAGTCGCAAATTCGCTTGGCCATCATGTTGGTTTTGTAGTTACCAGGTTTTCAAAAGTCACATAAGTGAACTTATAGTAGTTCCCTCTATCACCATAGAAAATGTCAGGGCAATATCGGTAACAGTTTCGGAGATATTGAATATTGGTGAAATATTTCGCACAGCCGCCATGTTGGATTGGTGAGTCGTAACAAAATTTGAAGGGCACGGTCGAGGTCGCCGCGAATAGTGCTATAAACTTTCCGAGTTTCATTGAAATCGCTCCTGCCGTTTAGATTTTATTAGGGGGGGGGGACACAAACACGAATCACACACATACACACGCACACACACACGGACAAAAGGTGATCTCATAAGCCTATTTTTTCAAAATTGAAAATAGGCTAAAAATAACAAAGTGTACTATTAAATCATGGCCTGGGACTCATCTTAACACATTATGCTTACAATTGAAATTGACAAAGTTACTCTGATATGAAGTGAAATTTGCAGCGATAAGCTGGCCGTGATCTGGTTCATTCCTTCGAATCCAAGACATTCTGCAAGTCAAGGCTTGGCCTTCTGTTATAATCTAGTCGTCTCGCTTATTGTAATCATTTCACAAATAGCGTCTGACCTTGGCACATCATTCACATCTTAGAAGAATAAAACAGGTTTCTGCGGAGCAACACCACGTGTTCACTGCCTTGTAAATTTTATACATAAGTAAATCAAGTTAGCTGTGGCCTAAGCAGCTGTTATTAAATTACACACTCATATTTATATCCACAAAATGCTGATGCAGCGATTTCAAAACATTGCCTCAATGCAATCTTATATTGCTTGTTTCAAAGCTCATGGGAATCTCAAGTAACTATTCCAGGTAGTATAAATCGAAAGATAAAACAGTGTGTTTCTCCACTACACTTGGAAATAATACGACAGAGTTGGTAAATATTTTTATCCATGACTTTACTCAAGCGTTCTACACATTGTAATTGTTCCAAACACATTGGACTAAAGATATTTCACTTGTTCTTGAGGTATTAATCAAATAAAAAGACATCGTTTAACTGAAAATGTGTAATACACTGCACCTGCTTGCAGGTCAAATAACTAGAATCTTACAGAGTTTGAGATGAATATAATCCCTTATAGAAACATACCGTCGGCTTACTGCGAAAAGTTGGTAAGTCACAAATTGCACATTTTGAGATAAAGACAATTTAAAAGTTTGACCATAATTGAAAAACAAGTAGTTCCGTGAAGAACTATACAGCCTATTTTCAAATATACTACTCATGTGAATTGCCTCTATCAACATACAAAATCACAGTTTGATTGTTGTGATAAATTCGTAGATATTGAGAACCGTCTAAATATTTCAGATTGTCGCCAGGTTGGATTTTATATACTGTACTATTACATGAAGATTGTTACGAGATTTTAAAATTTCGCACAGCTGCCATCTTGTGGTTATGAAAGCAATTGAAATAAATTAAATGTCAGTTGATTAACATTTGTATAAGCATTTAACGTGCAAAGTTTAACTGCACTCGGATGTTTAAATCGCGAGAAACTTCTATTTAAATATTTATACTTCGCGTCGCCACCATGTTGGATTTGCGCTCACCAGGTTACTGAATGTTCTATAGGTGAACTTATGTGCATAGCCTCTATGAACATAAAAATATCATTTTGATTGCTGTAAAAGATTCGTAGATATTGAGAACCCTCAAAATATTTCGGATGCTCACCATTTTGGATAGTTATATGTATAGGCCATAGAGTTATGTACCGTTTAAGGTTAATTATTGCGTAGCTTCATTATTCAAAATTTCACTTCGATCGCATGATTTTGACACAAGAAATAAAAATTTAATTTTAACATTTCGCACTGCCTCCATCTTGAGGTTATGTAAACAATTGAACTAAATTAGATGTCAGTGCTTTACAATATGTATAATCATTTACTGTACCACATTTCACTGTAATCAGATGGTTAAATCACGAGAATTATCGCTCGGCCGCCATGTTCGTTTTGTACTATACAGGTGATTGAATGTTACATAGATAAACTTGTAGCAGTGCTCTTTATCACAGTACAAAATTTCACGGAGATATCTGTAATAGTTTCGTAGATATAAAATGCCTGTGAAATAATTCGCACAGCCGCCATTTTGAGGTTATGTAAACAATTGAACTAACTTAGACGCCAGTTTATTACAATGTGGATAAACATTTGCTGTACCAAGTTTCATTACGTTTGGATGCTTAAATCGCGAGAAATAACTTACGAGCCTTACAGTAGTCGCATATGATGTGTAACATCTGACATGTTATTCGAATAATTCCATATTACTTACTCGCATTTTTTAAAGAATGAACTCATAGTGCTACCTTGTGCCAGCAAGCATGAAAGGATTCTCCAATGCATCTGCAGTAGTGACATATACCTGCAACTGTATGTGGGAGCAATCCACTGCCTACGTGATGCGAGCTGCGCTTTATACTGGCCAGTTAGTGAACCCATGCCAGCGGTGTTATTGAAAA
Source organism: Meconema thalassinum (assembly GCA_946902985.2). Taxonomy (NCBI): domain Eukaryota; kingdom Metazoa; phylum Arthropoda; class Insecta; order Orthoptera; family Tettigoniidae; genus Meconema; species Meconema thalassinum. The sequence goes on along the minus strand of OX336393.1, from coordinate 501,670,433 downwards.
TGGCCTCTTTTTGCCGATATAGCGCACTGCCAAGTATAGGCGCGATCAAAAATTAGGTGTGCAGTAGGTATATTAAATGCGTTTCTCCCAGTGATACGTTTAGACCAACGAAGTTTCAATTATTGTTAGTAGTCGGTGTTAATATACTGAATTCCTACGTTGTTTGGAGTGTTGGTTGATGCGATATAGCACTCGAGGTATGGACGGCTTATATGAAATAAGAATACAGCAAAAGTATGAAGATTTAATAAATCGTAATTGTTTTCAGCAAATATGATATAATGATTTTTTTTCACACCAAAGAACGACAACTTGAAGAGGATTTATTGTAGGAATTTCTTTAATGGGGCCTCCAAACCTTGAGGTAAACCGTATGCGATTTACATTCCACATGGTCACATGGCCTACAGTATGTCGCTGTACCGATCCCCGCCGCCACGCGCTCATTGTTTCCGTCCCATCCACTTCCGTCCCATCCACTTCCGTCCCATCCACTTCCGTCTCCTTTCCAAAATCACTCCCACAGAAATGTCCAGCTACCGAAACCACAAAAATATCCAGATACCGAGTGGAAATATGTTACACATCAAAAACTAATTAAAAGTCTCAAATTTGCTTGACCGCCATGTTGGTTTAGTAGTTACCAGGTTTTTGAAAGTCTCATAGGTGAACTTCTAGTGGTGTCCTTTGTCACCGTACACCAGGCTGTTCCAGCCGAGCTACTCGTTCGTGAGCAGCGGAGTACTCGCCGCCTTCCGTGAGAAAACCTGCAACATGCAATACAGCTCTGCTGTGGGGGCCTGCCGTCACTTCGCGGTGGATACATCATGACTGGCAGGAAGTGGATGAACTTGTATTATGACCTTCGCCCGGTGACGTATTGGCTCTCACCCCCAGTCCCTCTCCAACCGTGCTCCGAGCATCACTGCTGAGTACTCGCGTGTCGGCGTACTCAAACTCATGGATTTGGAACAGCCTGCCGTACACAATTCCAGGGTGATATCGGTAAGCAGATACTGAATGCTGGTGAAATAATTTGCACAGCATTGGATTGGTGAAGCACAATAAAATTTGAAGGGCACAGTCGGGGTCGGCAAGAACGTTGCTATGATCTTAACGAGTTTCATTGAAATCGCTCCAGCCGTTTAGAAGTTATTAGGGGGGAAACCACACTCGCACACACATACGGAAAAAGGTGTTCTCATAAGCTTATTTTTTCATAAAATGAAAATAGGCTAAAAAATAGCATAGTGTAGTATTAAATCATGGCCTGGGACTCATCTTAACACATTATGCTTACAGTTGAAATTGACAAAGTTACTCTGATATGAAATGAAATTTGCAGCGATAAGCTGGCCGTGATCTGGTTCATTCCTTCGAATCCAAGACATTCTGCAAGTCAAGGCTTGGCCATCTGTTATAATCTAGTCGTCTCGCTTATTGTAATCATTTCAGAAATAGCGTCTGACCTTGGCACATCATTCACATCTTAGCAGAATAAAACAGGTTCCTGCAGAGCAACACCACGTGTTCACTGCCTTGTAAATTGTATACACATGAAAATCAAGTTAGCTGTGGCCTAAGCAGCTGTTATTAAATTACACACTCATATTTCTCTCCACAAAATGCTAATGCAGCGACTTCAAAACATTGCCTCAATGCAATCTTATATTGTTTGTTTCAAAGCTCTTGGAAATCTCAAGTAACTATTCCACGTAGTATAAAACGAAAGATAAAACAGTGTGTTTCTCCACTACACTTGGAAATAATACAACGGAGTTGGTATTTTTTTTTAAATCCAAGACTTCACTCAAGCCTTCCACATATTGTAATTGTTCCAAACACATTGGACTAAAGATATTTCACTTGTCCACGTGGTATTAATCAAATAAAAAGACATCGTTTAAATGAAAATGTGTAATACACGGGATCTGCTTGCAGGTCAGATAACTAGAATCTCACAGAGTTTGAGATGAAAATAATCTGTTATAGAAACTTACCGTCGGCTTACTGCGAAAAGTTGGTAAGTCACAAATTGCACATTTTGAGATAATGACAATTTAAAGGTTCGACCATAATTTAAAAACAAGTAGTTCCGTGAAGGTCGCCAGGATGTTTTTTATTTTTATTTTTTATGTACTATTACATGAAGATTATTGTGTACGTGTGGTATTCAAACTTCAATCGCATGATTAGTACACAAGAAGAAAAACGAGATTTTAATATTTCGCACAGCTGCCATCTTGTGGTTATGTATACAATTGAACTAAATTAGATGCCAGTGCATTACAATATGGATAATCATTTACTGTACAACACTTCTCTGCGCTCAGATGGTTAAATCACGAGAAAAGTCTACTAAATGTCTCAAATTCGCTTGACTGCCATGTTGATTTTGTAGTTACCAGGTTTCTGAAAGTCTCATAGGTGAACTTCTGGTAGTTTCCTTTATCACCGTACACAATTCCAGGGTGATATCGGTAATAGTTTCGGAGATACTGAATGCTGGTGAAATATTTTGCACTGCCGCCATGTTGGATTGGTGAGAGACAATTAAATTTGCAGGGCACGGTCGGTCGGCCAGAATGGTGCTATGATCGCACAGAGTTCCATTGAATAACCTCCAGCCGTTTAGATGTTATTAGGGGGGGGGGAAGACACACACGCTCAAAAAGTGATGTCATAAGCTTCTTTTCATAAAATGAAAATAGGCTAAAAAAAATGACAGTCAGTCTGAAAGACTAGACTTTGTATCATTTCAAATGCTACAAATACTGAATAATGCTAGAAAAGCTGGAGGCTTCTCGCTTCGCTCGAAGCCACAGACTTTTGACATGTTAGAAAATTATCTGCATAATACTTATCTTGCTTATCTTGTTTCAAATTACTCGCGAACGGCAAGTGAAAACCAAGGGCAAAGCAAGGTCAATCGCGCGGGATGCCGTCATGCTCACCAGAGCGCGCGGGGACGTGCTCCTTCCATTCAGTCTAAAAACACTTATAGTGGGCGATGTATTGAAGATAAAGATATGCTCTCGCACACTTTTTTTTTTGTAGAACTTTTCATGCTGACCAATTCTTACGCTCATAGTATATTGATATTTTTAACGGTTTGCCCAGCGTAAGCTTAAGAAGCGCATGGACGCCAAGTTTGTTTTCCAATTTTTCACTGAAATCGATACTGCATGGCTTCCTTTGATCATATACAAATTATTTTCTACAGAATCTTTCCTCGAGATATCCTTTACAGAAAGGTGTAAACCACATCAAAATCCATTCAGTGGTTCTCGAGATTACCCGTGACAGCCACGAATCGGGGATTTTTGTCTTATACTAACGAAGTAGAGATTGTCGTGCTACACTCGCACCAAGCGGTACTATGACGTCACACACCTCAGTGCATCTGGGTACATTTTGTCCAGTCACCGTAACGTAACGCCAGACCCCAGCGTAACGAAGTCGACAAGATCATTTAAAACGATAATAACATAGTGTAGTAATATATTAAATCATGGCCTGAGACTCCTCTTAAAACATTATGCTTACAGTTGAAATTGACAAAGTTACTCTGATATGAAATGACAAGCCTCCGTGGCTCAGGCGGCAGCACGCCGGCCTCTCACCGCTGGGTCCGTGGTTCAAATCCCGGTCACTCCATGTGAGATCTGTGCTGGACAAAACGGAGGCAGACAGGTTTTTCTCCGGGTACTCCGGTTTTCCCTGTCAAAATTTCATTCCAGCAACACTCTCCACTTTCATTTCATTTCATCTGTCATTCATTATCATTGCCCCAGAGGAGTGCGTCAGGCCTCGGCAGCCGGCACAGTTCATATCCTCGCCGCTAGATGAGGGCTTCATTCATTCCATTCCTGACCCGGTCGGAGACTGGAAGCAGGCTGTGGATTTTCATTTCTCTGATATGAAATGAAATTTGCAGCGTCAAGCTGGCCGTGATCTGGTTCATTCCTTCGAATCCAAGACATTCTGCAAGTCAAGGCTTGGCCTTCTGTTATAATCCAGTCGTCTCGCTTATTGTAATCATTTCAGAAATAGCGTCTGACCTTGGCACATCATTCACATCTTAGCAGAATAAAACAAGTTTCTGCGGAGCAACACCACGTGTTCACTGCCTTGTAAATTTTATACACATGAAAATCAAGTTGGCCGTGGCCTAAGCAGCTATTATTAAATTACACACTCATATTTCTTTCCACAAAATGCTAATGCAGCGACTTCAAAACATTGCCTCAATGCAATCTTATATTGTTTGTTTCAATGATCTTGGAAATCTCAAGTAACTATTCCAGGTAGCATAAAACGAAAGATAAAACAGTGAGTTTCTCCACTACACTTGGAAATAATACGACGGAGTTGGTAATTTTTTTATCCAAGACTTCACTCAAGCCTTCCACACATTGTTATTGTTCCAATCACATTGGACTAAAGATATTTCACTTGTCATGTGGTATTATTCAAATAAAAAGACATCGTTTAACTAAAAATGCGTAATACACTGCATCTGCTTGCAGGTCAAATAACTAGAATCTCACAGAGCTTGTGATGAAAATAATCCGTTATAGAAACTTACCGTCGGCTTACTGCGAAAAGTTGGTAAGTCACAAATTGCACATTTTGAGATAATGACAATTTAAAGGTTCGACCATAATTTAAAAACAAGTAGTTCCGTGAAGAACTATACAGCCTATTTTCAAATATACTACTCATATTAATAGCCTCTATCAACATACAAAATCACAGTAGATATTGTGAACCGTCTAAATACTTCATATGGTCGCCATTACATGAAGATTATTGTGTACGTGTGGTATTCAAACTTTAATCGCATGATTAGTACACAAGAAGTAAAAACTAGATTTTAAAATTTCGCACAGCTGCCATCTTGTGGTTATGAAAACTATTGAAATAAATTATATGTCAGTGGATTAACTTTTGTATAAGCATTTAACGTGCAGAATTTCATTGCACTCGGATGTTTAAATCGCGAGAAACGTCTATTTAACCATTTATACTTCGCGTCGATGCCATGTTGGATTTGTGCTCACCAGGTTACTGAAAATCCTATTGGTGAACTTATGTTGCATAGCCTCTATGAACATTTAAAAAATATCAGTTTGATTACTGTAAAATATTCGTAGATATTGAGAGCCGTAAAAATAATTCAGATGCTCGCCATTTTGGATTGTTATATGTATATGCCATAGAGTTATATACCATTAAAGGAAAATTATTGCGTAGCTTCATTTTTCAAAATTTCACTTTTTTCGCAAGATTTTGACACAAGAAATAAAATAATAATTTTAACATTTCGCACAGCCTCCATCTTGAGGTTATGTAAACTATTGAACTAAATAAGATGCCAGTGCATTACAATATGCATAATCATTTACTGTACCACATTTCACTGCGCTCAGATGGTTAATATCATTCAAATGCGCTGGAAGGCCCTTAGCAGACTCCGTACAGGAGTCAGCAGAACAAATGTATAAGATGCGTTCAAAAAGTAACGAGCCGGAGGCTGGAATGCGCAAACTGGTGACGACATCGGCTAATCGTGGTGTGTGTAACGAGGTGTGGTTCCGCCCAGAGCGTCGAAGGTCACAGCTCGTCGCTAGAGGGCACGTGTGCACGTCACGTGGCGATACAAAACGAGCATCAGCATGCATCAATCGTCCAACGCTGCCAGTCGCATTGTAAACGTTGACATGGTGGCGTCAACCGAAGAGCAAAGAGGTGTTGTTCGGTTTCTGACAGCGGAAGGAGTAGGGGGAACGGACATTCATCGCTGAGTGTCACAAGTGTACGGCGATCACTGCATGTACCTTGCAAGGGTCAAGGCGTGGCACAAGCGCTTCGGGGAAGGACGGATGTCGTTAGCCCTTGATGCCCGGTCTGGGGCACCCCCCTGCATTACCGATGACAACGTCCAGCTGGTTGATGCACTCATTACCCAGGACCGCAGAGTGGTAGTGAACGCCATAGTCGCCGTGGTCGCTCCAAGACATTGCACGACCTCATACGGCCAACACAGTCGCGGCACTCCAGCACAATTTCAAATGGGAGGTTCTCGGCTACCCTCCATACAGTCCAGACCTCTCTCCCTGTGATTACGCCATGCTTGGTCCCCTGAAAAGGGTTCTGCTAGGCCAACGATTCACCCCGGACGCCGACGTCCAGCTGTACGTCCGGAACTGGTTCACAACGCAGCCCAGGGAATTTTATGAGACAGCCATTCACCGCCTCGAGTCACAATGGGACAAGTGCCTCAACAGCCAGGGACAATACTAACATAGAGGTAATGGTTTCTGTAACTATGCTTCCGGCTCGTTACTTTTTGAACGCACCTTATAAATCTGCGGAAGTGCGGTTTCTCAAGCCACTCATCACTCTGTGACTGTGGAGAGCTGCAGAAAATCCAACATTTATGTCAGTTTGACTCGTGTCTTTCAAAGTGCACTATGCAGCCTCCTCCAGCTCTATTGACTTCGCCCAGTACTGGGCAAAAATCATCCAGCTCTCAAATTTGTTGCTCAATATTTGATTTGTTTTGTTTAATAGAACTGTATACATGGTGTTTCAGAAATACTTTTGCAAACTTTGGGGATTGGTTCCTTACACCAAAACAAGAATAAAAGTTCATATACACATATGTCCCAAAATCATTCGTTTTCGCTTTATTAATGAAAGAACATTATACAGTGACACATTAATGACAGCCTGTTTGGAAGTGTTTAACACATGAACTCATATCAAAAAAGGTTCCTGACGCCACAGATAAAAGTCTAACAGACCGTGCAAGCCATGGAACGGGTCCTCCCCTGCCCAACGATCTGTCCTGTAAGATCTCCGTCAGTGGAGTGCGAACAAGGTGACTAAAGTGTGCAGAAGCCCAATCATGTGTCGTATTTGCAGGGGCACATTGACATGCAGTTAGTCTGACAGGGTGTTCTGGATAAAGTCTCTGAAGACAGCACCTGTAAGACGTGCTGGAACACCTGTGCATTTGACAGTTTTAACATCTGTCAGTGTCGGGAACCTTTTTAGCCTACTTTTCACATTTTGCAAAACTGTCTGGCTATGTGCCCCCCCCCCCCCCTATCAACTCCTAAACGGCAGCAGCAATCGAAATAAAATTTGGTAGGATTAAAGATCTATACCTGAATATCTCACGGTCATATTTGAAAATAATGTCAGTGCTACCAACTGCTGAAAAATCGCAATTGAAATTTGAGCTCCATGTTGGATATCTTGGAAGGTATGAACGGGAGCTATTTCAAAATTGGCACACATATAGATTATAATATTGCAATTTAATTTCCAGGAGGCCATACATGCCAGTGTTGCCAAGATGATTATAAGCCTGGTGATAGGTCCAAATTTTAAATGCATATAACTTCTACACTATCAATTGGATTTCAACCAAATTTCGTATGTGATATGTGAACATAAACAGATATGACTGAGCGTATTCTTAAGAACCACCAGGGCTGCCAACTATTAATAAATGCTCTCATTTTCTTAAATCCTAATACCAATATATCAGAGAGTATGCAAGCCGACAGCTTTAAACTATGCACACGTATAGTACCTGACATTCTATATTAATTTGGAGTAACTTATTCATGTCAGTGCTACCAACATGATTCTAAGCCTGCTGAGAGGTCCAACTTTAAATACATGTAACTTCTATACTATTATTTGGATTTCAACCAAATTTCGTGTGTGCAATGTGTACCGTAACAGATATGACTATGCCGATTCTTAAGAGTAAACAGATCTGCCAACTGTTAATAAATACTGTCTCTATTTTCGTTACCCTAATATCAATATATCAGAAAGTATGCAAGCCAATAGCTCTAAACTTTGCACACGTATAGTACCTGGCATTCTAGATTAATATGGAGTAACTAATATAATTCAGTGCTGCCAACATGATTCTAAGCCTGCTGATAGGTCCAATTTTTAAATGCATGTAACTTCTATACTAACTAACGGATTTCATTCAAAATTGACACAACAATAGATCATATTATTTCAGATTATTTCTGACCAATACATGTATGTCATTGTTGCCAACATGATTTTACGCGCGCTGTTAGATCCAATGTTTAACTGCATGTAACGTCCATGCTATCCATTGGACTTCAACCAAATTTTGTATTCTGTACCTTAAGAGATGGAACTAAGAATATATTCAGTCGCCAGGGCTGCCAACTGTAGTGCTCTATTAGGCTACATTATGCCAGGTATACAGTATTTCGAACTAATTATAAATTTCGATATTACCAACTTAATTTCGTCATTATTCTCGATAGATCCATATAGATTAATCAATGGCATGAATCTTAAATTTTAAGAAAAGTAGGCTCTTTAGTTCGTGACGGAACTTCTTGTTTTTTATGTGAGGTGTATTGCGTTTCGTCTACAAGCCTTTCAAATCTATTTCACGTCAGGAAGTACACGTTAGGTGAATTTAGTTTGAGAGCACATTTTAACTAATCTTTTTTTTTTTTTTTTTTTTGTCGACATACGGGTTCATCGTAGGGATGATTTTGTTTGATACGTATGGTAGATATACCCATATTTGGATATTTGGGTGATATGTTGTAGACAATAGAATTGTCTGTCTGTCTTTCTGTGTATCTTTATGTACGCCTATAAATCGTGTTCGGATGCTTGGTGCATCGTAAAATTAGGTATGGTAAACATGAGTCAATACACCAATCATTTATAAAACTCCTCACCGTACTTTTCATACAGTAGAAGGGTGGATACAGGGAAAAACTTCTCAAAATACATGCTAAAATAGGCGAAATATAAAAATTATCCTAGAAGGACTATCAAAGCATATGTTGCGCTTCTCATTGTGAGACACAAAATTCGCGAGTCTATAAAGGGTCTCCGAACCCCACATTTGAAGGCCCTTAAATTAACTGTGTGGGTGATATTCCCAGAAAACTAACTTCGTTCTGATAAACTTATGAAGGAATGACAAACCGCTAACCATTGCAACAGTAGCTCAATTGATAATGTCTGGTGTTAATATATAACACCGTTCGAAGAACGGGTACTTCTGCTAGTAATTAAATAAATATCCTATCTAATGTATTACTAAATCTATTGAAAAAACTTATATTGCGTTAAAATAGGACTACATCCTTAATGTGAATTATAATATGTTCTATTATTAAAACAAGTACATGAGTGACATGATTACTCGAACTACCATCAATTCCACGGACGTTGTATCTCGGATACTAAAAAGCTTTATGGAACGGATATATTTCAAAAAAATTGTATGAATTATTTATATTATATGGTTTACCAATTCAACAACTGAGGTGTTTCTTATTCCTTCAGGAATCTTGACATTAGGTATTTCTTGAGTTGTGTAGTGTTAACAGAGTGATGGACGATGCAAACAGGATATAAAAAGTAGGTTGGCTCAGGCAAGGAATGCATTTCTACAAAAGAGAAATCTGTTGACATCGAATATAGATTTAGGTATTAGGAAGTCATCTTTGAAAGTTTTGTCTGGAGCGTGGTGCTCTATGGAAGAGAAACCTGGACTATTGGTGCAGCTAAAAAGAGGAGCATTGAAGCGTTTGAAATATGGTGTTACAGGAGAACGATGAAGATCAGATGGGTAGATAGGGTGACAAACGAAGAAGAATTAAGACGAGTGGGAAGGGAGAGATGTGTCTGGCGACTGCTAATGAAGAGAAGAGATAAGTTTGGTAGGACACATACTAAGGCACCCGGGAATAGCGAACGTAGCTATGGAAGGAAGGGTCGAGGACAAGAACTGTAGGGGTAGACCAAGGTTAGAATATGTTAAACAGATTGCCTCGGATGCAAGGTGTGGTAGCTATGTAGAGATGAAACGATTAGCTCAGGACAGGGAGCTTGGAAAGCTGCATCAAACCAGTCAATAGACTGAAGACTCAAACAACAACAATAATAATATCGTAAGGTCTCGGGTGCCAGGTGCAAGCGTTATTTGCAGCCCAGAGGGCAGCTTGTCTTTCAAATGTTGTCGTTCCTTAGAACGCTATGAAAGTCAAGGAGGTTAGATATCCTAGGTCCTTGACACTAGCGCTTTCTTGTAGAGAAAGGAGAAAGTTTGTGTTGACGGAAAATCCCGAGATTAATTTGGCATTAATTGAACACGGCCTACTGAATTTAAATCCGCTCTTGACATGCCAACATCGTTTGACATGCGTGCCGAGACTTTTTCCGCCTTTCCAAAATCACTTACCAGTCTGAGCTTCTATGCCCAAGGGTGCGGGTTCAAACCCGGCAGAAGACGTTGGATTTTTAAGAGCGTTAAAAATCCCTCAGTATGCCTTCCTTCGGAGGGGAAGTAAATCCGGAGGTCCCATGTCATAGATTTATGTCATAATAGAGAACCTTCCTTTAACTACACTTGTGTGAAGCCAAAATGTGTAGGTTAGAATTAATAGCGCTCTATTAGTTCCAACGTTCGCCACCAGGTGCTGACTGCGATGCCATCTAGTAGCCAAGTCTGCAAACTAGGTGTCGTGGACGGTAGCATTTGGTAGCAAAACTAGGAACTACTTAACATTATTGTCTGCAGTCCTCACTTGAATTAAAACAGATACACACACTAATACAGCCATCACAATTAACACCGGTTATCAGACAGATATTACACACACCCAAAGTACACGCGGCTACATGACTGCGTTGTCGCAGCCGCAAAACTAACAGTCATTTAAAGCACTGAAGAATCCACTCAAGAGGCTTGACCCTCACATAAGACCTCACAGACACGAGAGAAATGTATTGATCTTGACTGATCGCTCACAAAAGACGGTTCACTTTATTGGATTCCTGCTAGTGGGAAGATATGAGGCTGGGAACACAAAGGCTTGTCTGTGTGGCTTCGTTATTGCGGCCACCTCTCCTCTTATACCAACTTAGCTTACATCTCCCTAGTTGCCGACCACAGGATATTGCTTCGAACCGGCATCCTCTTTTTTATCTTTCTTGCCAGCCTCCCATGGCTATTCATCCATTAGTCGCGTTGGGTCTGACAGCCCCATGGACTTATTCAGTTTCAATATCTCGTAAATACAGTGAACAAATTCCAATACTAGGAGTTTATTTACAAACAACCATGTCTTCCTACAGGGTCCACATTCAAGAGAGAGTCTCAGCAGCTATAAACGTCATTCACAGAATACAGAACATCAGCAAACATTCATTGTCCACTGCAGTGACCTTATTTAAGGCAGTCGTTTCGCCAATGGCCTCATATGGAATAGATTTAATATGGGCGCACAGCGATCTCGAAGTTGGGATATATGCACCCTCAAGGATAGTATATGAGTTAGGAAGGGAAATTATATTCGTGAAGGGCTTAAGGCTTCAGTTCATGTTACCATCTATAGGCCCATTCCAAGCGCTACTCGAATCGCGATGGATGAAGAGGAAGGATATCGATCCTGATTTCTATGACACAGGCGCAATGATAGACCGACAATGGACAGAGTCTGGGCAGGATAAAAGGCACGTGGTAAACCGTCTTGTCGCCTCCGTAGCGTAGCGGTCAGCATGGTTAGCTGCGCCCCGGAGGTTCTGGCTTCGATTCCCGGCTCTGCCACGAAATTTGAAAAGTGGTATGAGGACTGGAACGGGGTCTACTCAGCCTCGGGTGTTCCAAATGAGTAGAGAGGGTTTGATTCCCACCTCAGCCATCCTCGAAGTGGTTTTCGGTGGTTTCCCACTTCGTCTTCGGGCAAATGCCGGGATGGTACCTTCTTCAAGGCCACGGCCGCCTCCTTCCCTCTTCCTTGCCTATCCATCCTGACCATCCATTACCTTCCCTCATGAGGCCCCTGTTCGCTTTGCAGGTGAGGCCGCCTGGGCGAGGTGCCAATCACACCTCACCAGTTGTATCCCTTCCGATTCGATGTTCCCAGCTCTAGGACACTGCCCGTAGAGGTGGTAGTGGTGAGTTCCTTCGCTGAGTCCGTGGGTTCCACCAACCTGGAGGGTAAACGACTAAGAAAAGAAAAAAAAGAAGCCATTTTTCAGTGTTGCCTTAGTAAACAAAAGTCTGGTGCTTTTCAGTCGGTCAACACGAATGTACCCTAATCCTGAAAAACGTTACATGAGATTAATAAATACAAGTTGCATTACCAACACTGCAACTAAATAATTGTACATACTGTAAATATTTTCACCTGTATTTTCAAACATAGATTTTATAGCCTAAGTGTAATGGATCTGATGATGACCGCTTGACGATTGAAACTGGTCATCCTAGTGTATTTAAAACCTCATGTATTTTTTTCAGGATTGGGGCATAACCCAGCTCTTTTGGGTACATTCATGTTGACTGACCGAAAAGCGCCAAACTTTTGTTGGTAAACCAGACTTGCTACCCATGGCTTCCACTATAAAATCTGCCGAACTCAATGGTTTCACCAACCTGGTGAAGACTCTATATGTTCATTGTGCAACAGGAAGTGCGACCTTTACCACCTAATACTGTGTGGCAAGAGAACAAACACCTTCCGAGAACATAGTGAAACCTAAACTATATGGCGATGTATTAGATGTAAGTTTAATGCTCTTTCGAGCGCGTCTTAATATATTATTATCTCGCTAACAAATGAATTTGCATTACCATTGACTTAGGCTATCTTGTATCACACCTTAGTCATTATTTTAATGAAATGATAATCAGTCTCATAACTCCTCAAACGTGGGGGAAGTCAGCTGATGTATAATTTGGGGCTGTTCGACCAAATATGCAAGATCATGTTACACAAACACTGTTCGTAGGCAACACCGAGGATATAATTAGATCTCATTTTAAATCATCAATATACCTGTGTTTCATCAACAGAGTCGAAAAGGTGAAAATCATTCACGACCGCACTGTGCCAACGTTACGATAGATTTTGTAAAGAATTCAAGTGTGAGGTTTTGGACCATCTGCCGTTTAGTCCAAACCAGCACTGAATGATCTTCACCTTTTTCGAGAATTGAAGGTGTGGTTGGTCGGCAACGCCTCGCCAAAAGGGAAACACTTCAGGAGACTCTCCAGACGTACCCACCTGAGTGGCGACAGAATTTTTTGCCGAGGGCATTGGAAAGCTGGTGTAACGATACAACTGATGTTTCAATCGTTTTGGCGATTATGTTGAGACATAAGTATAAAACATGCAAACATTTAGTAGTAAAATCATTTTGGTATGTCAATCTGTTATTTTTATACAGTCCATCGGAATTTGAAGAAAGAACAGCCCTCGTAATAATATCTTGCAAACGACTTAAGATAGAAAAGATTACTTCAGCTCTTTTATGTACGAGGCACGTCCAGAAAGTAAGTTCCGTTTGGTAATAAAATTAAATTGTGTACAGATACAGAAAAAATATTTCTTCCACAACATTCTACACCTCTTAAACTACTTTTCCACATAACTGCCGAACTTTTGCAGGCATTTGTTATAGCGTGGCACTAGTTTTTGGATACCTTCTTCATAGAAGTTTGCCGCCGACTGTAAACGAGAGTGAAGACTCCCCTGTAAGATATCCTACCCTTTGGCCACCACTGTTAGGCAAATTGTGTGCTTACCAGGAGAACTGCGTATGTTTAGTTAGTTAGTTATTGTTGTTTTAAGGGGCGGAACTACGAGGTCATCTGCCCCAAATGACCTCGTAGTTCCGCCCCTTAAAACAACAATAACTAACTAACTAACTAACTAAACATACGCAGTTCTCCTGGTAAGCACGCAATTTGCCTAACAGTGGTGGCCAAAGGGTAGGATATCTTACAGGGGAGTCTTCACTCTCGTTTACAGTCGGCGGCAAACTTCTATGAAGAAGGTATCCAAAAACTAGTGCCACGCTATAAGGATGTCTCCTGACCACATACGCAATTTGCCTAACAGTGGTGGCCAAACGGTAGGATATCTTACAGGGGAGTCTTCACTCTCGTTTACGGTCGGCGGCAAACTTCTATGAAGAAGGTATCCAAAAACTTGTGCCACACTATGACAAATGCCTGCAAAAGTTCGGCAGTTATGTGGAAAACTAGTTTAAGAGATGTAGAATGTTGCGGAATAAATAATTTTTCTGTATCTGTACACAATTCAATTTTATTACCAAACGGAACTTACTTTCGGTACGTCCCTCGTATAATGATATTAGTGCACAAATCTATTGTTACAAACCTCCTTAAATTGCACACCACGGCCACGAGGGCAGCTGCAGCAAGTTCGAACATCGTAGGTTCGAATCCCTAAGCTGGCAACGGCTATCCTGAGTGTGTTTTTCCCGCGGTTTTCCACACTCCCTCCTACTTCAAATCCAAGGGCTCCTACTTTATCCCTGTCCCTAATACAGTTACACATATTATTACAGCCATTACATAAACACAGGTTCTTAGACAAGTTCAACATACCCCCAATTACACGGCGCAAGATGCCCCAAGCCCCTAAAATGAATTGACAAAAACAATTAAATACAGAGATTTGAAAAATCAGTTTGAATGACCTTTCACCCGCGAGGCTGGGGCAAGGGTATTGTAGACTGGAGGCTTAAATAAAGCTCTATATTTTCGTTTTGGTCAGCCCTCATTTCTTGTCGCTTACTGTACCTTCCTTCCTAGCCTTCAACTTCACCCTGCAATAGCAACAAGTCCATTACCTTGTGAAACCCAAGTTATTTCTGTATTATTCACGGTCGGGTCAGATTTACCCATGGCGCCAGTATTCGGGTGACAATTTTCGGCTTAAGTTAGTCGGGACAATCTGTAGAAAATAAGAGGGTAAATCCAACTTTTCAATGCAGCAGAATCACATTTCTCACGTTCTGGTTGATCCCTGTTTATGGTCTAGGGACACCTTGGTCATAAGCTCCTTTGTTCAAAAAAATTGGGATGACATTTCTACCACCACTACCAAGGCCAATTTTACTGTTACGAAAATTACTGTCATTTTTCTGCAGGTGAAATCTGGAAAATAGAAATAAATCTCATTTTATATTGGGAATAGTTCACAGGAATACACCAGGTGTAGAATTACTTCGTTATAATCCGTACGACTATGACTACTTTTCACATTTTGCAAAAATGAGGAAAAATTAGACATGAGTTCGATCCGGGAAAATGGATGTCTGCCTGTCTCTCCTTCTGTCTGTCTGTCTGTCTGTCTGTCTGTCTGTCTGTCTATGTGTCCCCCGTATCAACTCCTAAACGGCTCAGCAATCGAAACCAAATTTAGTATGAGTAAAGTTGTATACCGGAATATCTCAAGCCCATATTTGAAAATGATGTCAGTGCTACCAACTGCTGAAAAAGCGCAATAGAAATTTGTGCTCCATGGTGGATATCATGGAAGGTATGCATGGGAGCTATTCCAAAATTGGCACACATGTAGATAATACTATTTCAGTTTAATTTCCAGGAGACCATACATGACAGTGTTAAAAATAATTTTAAGCCTTCTGATAGGTCCGATTTTTAAATGCATATAACGTCTACACTATGAAATGGATTTCAACCAAATTTTGTATGTAATATGTTTACATAAACAGATATGCCTGAGTGTATTCTTAAGAGCCACCAGGGCTGCCAACTGTTAATAATTGCTCTCTCTCTATTTTCTTCATCCAAATACCAATATATCTGAAAGTATACAAGCCGACAGCTTTAAACTATGCACACGTATAGCACCTGACAATCTAGATTAATTTAGAGTAATTAATATAAGTCAGTGCTGCCAACATGATTCTATGCTTCCTGATAGGTCCAATTTTAAAATACATGTAACTTCTATACTAACAACTGGATTTCATCCAAAATTGGCACAACAAGATATCATAATATTTCCGATTATTTCTAACCAGCACACGCATGACATTGTTGCCAACATGCTCTTACGCGTGCTGATAGATCCAATGTTTCACTAAATGTAACGTCCATTGGACTTCAACCAAATTTTGTATTCTGTACCTTAAGCGATGGAACTAAGAATATATTCAGTCACCAGGGCTGCCAACTGTAGTGCTCTATTAGGCTACATTATACCAGGAATATTTCGAACTAATTAAACATTTCGATATTACCAACTTAATTTCGTCATTATCCTAGATAGGTTCATGTACTGTAGAATAATCATTGGCATGAAAAGTAGGCTCTTTAGTTCGTCACGGGACTTCTTGTTTCACCCCAAGGGTTAAGATGAATCAGTGACGCGAGTGTAGCACATTCCCTCCGTCGGCCACTCACCAGGAGAAGACACAACATTAATATCCAGCTTCTCCTCTACGAGCACTGAGCTGAAAACATGATAATAAACCCTCGTGTGATGGACTTACTTTTAGCCAACTTTCGATTTTGGCAAAAAAAAAGTAGACATGAGATCTACACAGGGCCAAAAATCGTGAGTGTGTGTGTGTATGTGCGTGTGTGTACTCTGCATGTCTGCTCCCCCTCCCTCTCAATTCAAACACGGTGAAACCGAATTGAACGACATTTTGAACAGAGGTAGCACTAGCAAAGGGCACCTCAGTGTCATGTTTTATATCGCCATCATCTTTACCAAAACTGAATGGCGACCACTCAAACGTTCAACACGTAAAATCAAAATCAAATTACGACTAAACTAATCATCCGATCTCTACCAAATTTGGTAACAAATACCTTCACATAGGACGCGTCTTGCGCCCGAACTACAACGTCATCAGCCGTACCATTTCAGGATGTCGGCCGTGTGAATTATGCAAGCATTAAAATGAATAACTTTGAACCCATTAGTTCCAATTATCGAACCGAGAATGATTTAAACTGTCCTAAAGGACGTGACCCGTTCGATATTTTAAGTTCATATTATAATATTATATGGTAGCAGTGGCTTTAAAAAGGCGAGCCGTCTCCGTTACAAGACAGGATGGCAGCTGATATCTTGTGCCTGACATATCACTATCATCTATCACCTATCACTAGTTTCAATATTGCATGCAATATGGCCTACTGATAAAAATAATATAAACTGTGTATGAAATGCTTTATATATAAAAATATACACCACTGAAGAAATCGTTTAGTCCAAATTATTATTTGCTAAGACGTTGTAAGTCAATTGATAACGGCGAATTTCAGTGGACATGTGTGGTTAAAGAGTTCGTCTTTTACCCGTTTGATTTGGGTTCAAAACTAATCAGAGTTGGGTATTTTTGCTTGATTTTTTTAATATTTATTTTTTTGTGATTGCTCAGACGTTATAAAATTAAGCATTATATTGTGCATATTACAATGAAAAATATTTATTTAATTAAAACAATATTCACCACTGGATCTGCAGGAGACATCTAACAGCAACGAGATGAACTACCATGGCCAACTGGTTGTGAGCTGCGCAACGACCTGCACGTTGGAACATTTTTAATTGAAAAGTTTCCTATTATGGCCGCTAGAATGCACTCGTCAAATCAGGATTATCTTATCCTTTCCGCCAGATGTCATGGTCTACGTGGGACTCCATTGGTTAGCATTCTATACGCAACGGATTTGAAGAATGACAAGTTGATAATACGATAAATTTTTATTTTAAAGGGTTTGAAACAGCCTATTGTGTGTTATTTAAAAATGTCATTTGAACTAAAGAACAAAACCATCTCACATAGTAACTGTACTCTATCTGTTTGTGCTAGTTCAAGATATCTTTATTTATTTATTTATTTATTTATTTATTTATTTATTTATTTATTTATTTATTTATTTATTTATTTATTTATTTATTTAGTCGTTTACCCTCCAGGTTGGTGGAACCCACGGACTCAGCGAGGGAACTCACCACTACCACCTCTACGGGCAGTGTCCTAGAGCTGGGAATATCGAATCGGAAGGGACACAACTGGTGAGGTGGGATTGGCACCTCGCCCAGGCGGCCTCACCTGCAAAGCGAACAGGGGCCTCATGAGGGAAGGTAAGGGATGGTTAGGATGGATAGACAAGGAAGAGGGAAGGAGGCGGCCGTGGCCTTGAAGAAGGTACTGTACCCGATACCTAGTTTAGGCTATCGGCTACGCCAGCAGACATTAAGCTGTAGTTGAGGTTTTGGGAAGAGCTCTTAAAAGATAGCGCACCGATCGAGTCAAGAAGAATGTCAAGATGACGTAGGAGGTCTAGCATCAAGGAGGCATTGATATCTGTGAGGAGATGGAATTATGGATAGAGATGTGAAGCTTTATTGAAATATATATTGGATTATAGTAATTAAACATCTTAGAAGAGGATATATAACATGCATTATATGTGGAAATAATTTTATGGAAGTCCGATAACCATTAAGTTATTTTATAACGGAATAGCCGAGATGATCTGGGTTCGAGACTATGTTCATGACGTGAGAGCACAGTGGTGGGGGACTGCACCACGTGCCTGCGCCAAGCACATAAGCATGACGACAGTGTCAGCACATTCAGTTGAGCTCAATCAGACGAGCAGGTAGGAGCAGCTCTATAGCGCAAGCGAGACGCACAGTGAAGGTTACGTAACATACCGAAACTGTCACGGCAAGAGTGTAGGCGACAGTTCCTGCATCTCCGAGCAGCGAAGGCCAGGCGGGTCATTGATCCAGGCGGGCTGGCCGAGGAAGCAATTACGGACGGCCGGGATATGTCAGAACCGCACTGCAAGTAGTTGAAGACTTTATTACAAGCTTCATTTCAACGCGGTTTGAACATAGGTTTTATGAATAACTTTATGACTATGCTTCTATATAACGCATTCAAAGCTACTTTAACTATTTCAAGTAAACGGAATGTTGTTAGCATAGGCACTGATGGACATTAGATCGTGCATTAATAAGATTTATTTCTTATGCAGTTTCATGAATATAGACAACTACAGGGTGTTTCGTAATCTTGAACACTCTCAAGTAAAATTTTATTTTACGAAAGTGGGACTTAGCAGTCATTTGAGATTGAACTTACAATACTCAAACTGAACATTTAACGGAACAGTGGCGTAACTTAGAAGAGGAGTAGGGGGTCCGCTGTTTCCATGAACTTTTTCGAGAAGGAGTTGGACAATATCCGCTATGGGTAATCCGAAGTTCAACATGTCCGAGTAGACGCAAATAGAGACAAGATGGCACCGCAGAGCGATGGATTCGATTCCTGACGAGAGGAGTCCACCAGCTGATTCATTTGGGATTTCGAATGCAGTCGTCATTTCATGGATGAAATGATATTCACGCCGATCTTTCGAGAAATTCTTTATGTAGGGAAAATCGACGATCTTGGAAATTTAATTACAGCTGATTATGAAAGGTACTGTAAGAGTCATAACTACCTGATACGATTATTTTCATGAATACTGGGCACACATGTATATTTTTCTAATAGGAGTGATACGATTATTAAGACATGGTTTGAATTTATATACTTCGAATTTGCTAGAATATGGAGTGACCATATGATATGGCAGGCATCATTATACGAAATTCTCACCATTGGTTGGCTTTATTAAGCAGATGTTTGGTCTTTTAGACATTTTTCCAGCTAGGATATTTTTCATAAATAGTTTTTTTTTTTTGAGTAACGAGTATTTCGAACTCGTGATCTGCAATTGATTATCAAAAATTACTTCGTCAGTTCATTGCATACTAGCGAGTGTGTATTATTCATCAGCAGGGATTTTTTCCATTGGATTGTTTGGAGATATTAAGAAGTTATTCACTTTAGTGAATGAACGTCGCTTTTATATGACAACTAGAAACTTGTTGATTCCTATCTGATACATTCACTCATATAGACGACGAGATGGGGTCTTTCGTATTTATACGATTGTATGGTGGCTACTCATCTTACCCATCGTTCAGGGAAATATCATCCAAGTCGACGGGGCGAGGTCTTTCGTATTTATACGACTGTACGGTGGTTACACATCTTACTCGCCATTGAGGGACTCATTTTTATCATCCGAGTGTACACGAGATGTAAGAGAATCAAACAAGGAACTACTAGTCACATATCAGTCGAAATTTTGTTAAATAAAGTAACGATAAATGTCAACAGGATTGCATTTAGTAATTCTTGTTTGCCAATCCAATATTTTGTTGCTATACTCTTTTGAGAGTAATTTCAATTTAACAGCTGTTACAGCTGATGCTTTGATGATTTTTATAATTGTGTTTGATACCTTTGAGAAGAATTTAAAGTAATTGAATCTTATAAGATTAATCATTAATGGTCAGATTTATTTTAAGGCAGATCAGTATTGCAGATTTTGATGTGAGAGATTATAGCACATTAGTGTTTTTCTGTGATGTGAATTATGAAAATTGTAAGAGAATTTATGCTATTCGAAAGCAGATCTTAAATTACTGAAGTAATATTTTTTTCCAATTGTTTAAGAAGTTGTCTAGATGTGATCAGAGTAATTACAGTTATTGGAGATTGTGTGCGTTGATAATTTGAAGCCAGTTATATATTTTTTGTAGATCATGCAACATGGTTAAGTGGAGTTTGTGATAGGCATTTTGTGGAAGTTGCCATGTGATAGTTGCAACGTTGATAATGTATTTTGAGGCAGACATGAGGTCGTCGTACCCAGTCTAGCGTAATTGTTGAGATTCATGCTGTATGTGCTGAATATTTATGGAGTTTTGTGGAATAATTATTGTATTCAAATGTGATATTTGAAGTATTGAAGAAATGTAATGTCGTTGTGGATAGTTAGATCCAACGTGATGTCGTGGAGGCAATAATATTTTTTGGCATGATAAATTAAATACGAGATATAACTTGGAAGTGATAAAACTGTAAGACAACGTTCTATAAACCATATTAAACAATTTGTTAGGAAATTAAACAAATAAATAAAGTTGATAATACAAGATTTTCTGAAAATAATAATTAACGAAATAATAATCTGAGATTTAAGCATATTAACGATCTGATCTAATGAAATAAAAATCAGAATGACTAGATGAAATAATGAAAACTAAAGAACCAGATGATTGAAATTTAAATAAGTTGATAAATTAAATTTTTAAATAAATCGATGAATTAAATAAATTGGATGAATTAAAGATTGGATAAATAAACTGATTGAAATAAATTAATAGGCGATTGTAATGATGATGAATAACTGAATTAGAAGGTGATAATTAACTAAAGAAGCTGATGATTAATGAATTTATATGGAATTAAATACATTTAATTGAGATATAATTGGAAGGAATTGCAACTTGAGTTGAGAATTTAAATGATGTAATGGTGTTGAATTAACGATTCTGACAAGAATATGTAGAATTTTGAAGTGAGAATTAATGTGAGGAATATTTAATTTTGATGATGACGATAATGATGACCGATGAGAATTTGAATTTTCTGTAATTCACAGATAAGAGATTATTAATGACGATGTAAATAGTGTAAATTAATTATTCGATGTTTAGGAGCATTTGATTAACATGTTCAACATTCAAATTATGCCATGCAAACCATAATTTACGTGATATTTAATATGTGTGATTATTATATGTGTATGTTTAGACAGATTAATAACTTTATTAAATCCACATTGATGTTAAATTAAAGAGAAATTAGGTCTCAGGTTTCACAAATGTCAGTGACGAAAGAGATAGTGCTACAGTGGTCCTGAGAACCCAAGAGAACTTTATAAATTTTTCTTGTTATGTGGATAAAAATAATTTTGGATTAGAAAAGAGATGGTTCGATTTTTGGGCAATGACAATTTAACTTTGGCATTCGACCATACTCTTAGGTAGGAATTATATTTAAAATGTCTGTCTGACTATCAAAGTAAAATAAATTTGTTTTTATCTTAGTTGTGATCTGATGATGGTGTGATGTTCCTTTTTCTTTCCTTGTCTTGAGTAAGGCTTATCCGGAAAGGAAGTGGTTTGCTAGGAATTCAGTTGATGGCGCCCATTTATATTTGCACTATTTTTATTAACTTAAGCCCGTAACGACCCTAGAGACACTTTGTCTCGTGATACCCACTGCTTTTTCGAGAACTCAGCTGAATTTCCGACACATTCCTTATTTGACTAGAGGTTCATTTAACTCCGCTCTGTCCTGGAACTCCAGGAATGCGATGTTATAGCAGATGGGTCATCGCATCCCCAGGACGAACGGGTACAGTACCATCCCGGCATTTGCCCGAAGACGAAGTGGGAAACAACGGAAAACCACTTCGAGGATGGCTGAGGGGGAATCGAACCCCCTCTACTCATTTGGGCCACCCGAGGCTAAGTAGACCCCGTTCCAGTCCTCGTACCACTTTTCAAATTTCGTGGCAGAGCCGGGAATCGAACCCAGGACCTCCGGGGCGGCAGCTAACCATGCTGACCACTACGCTACGGAGGCGACTTCAAGATATTAATTAATACTTTTATTGTAGCCAAATAGCAATCGAAAATAAAGAATGAACATGAATACTAAAATTGTGCAGTGGGGATTTCAATTGCATAGTCATTGAAAATGAAAATCCACAGCCTGCTTCCAGTCTCCGACCGGGTCAGGAATGGAATGAATGAAGCCCCGATCTAGCGGCGAGGATATGAACTGTGCCGGCTGCCGAGGCCTGACGCACTCCTCTGGGGCAATGATTAAATGAAAGACAGATGAAATGAAATGATAGTGGAGAGTGATGCTGGAATGAAATGTTGACAGGGAAAACCGGAGTACCCGGAGAAAAACCTGTCTGCCTTCGTTTTGTCCAGCACAGATCTCACATGGAGTGCCCGGGATTTGAACCACGGACCCAGCGGTGAGAGGCCGGCGTGCTGCCGCCTAAGCCACGGAGGCTTATGCATAGTCATTGATTGGTCTTCATTTACTACACAGCTCTAAGTGGTAGCGATCACATGCTTGTCCACATAGTTGGTATACACACGTCACTGTAGGGTCATGGAAAGATTTGTTAATGCAATTAAGGAGGTGAAAACCATGGACAGCCAGACGTGTAAACACACGCCTCAACTCAAAGTTGGATATTGTCCACGTCCGGTCGATCATGTCTCCAGTTCCATAAAATTCTTGAGATATGTCTTCTATTTCTTTTTCCGATGTTCTGGTGATTGTTAGAGGTAAATAGTTTCTAAGGTCTTCAATCAAGAAATAATTCCATTATACTCCTTGATAAGGACAAAGAGTTATAACTATACTCAAACGTTTAGGAGAAAGTAGGCTATATGTTCTTTACAGAACATGTTGTTTTGTTATGCATCTCTCGCAATTTATTTTATTTGCGATTTCTTTGAATCTGTTTAGATCAGGGGTTCCCAACCTGGGGGGGGGGCTTTATCAAGGGGGGCGTGAAGTGATTTCCGAATTAAGTTATTTTTAACTCAAATATTACAATTTTGTATGATAACCATTTTTCGAATATCTCCAAGTGATTGTCGCACCAAGTCAATCGTTCAAAAGCACTGGTAATTGCCAACTGTCGGCACAAACTTCTGCGGAGTCGCGAGGTTGGAGGTGAAATAAGGAATTGCTGTGTTGTAAGGAGCAAAATCAATGCCAATTTTATCGTCTCATTGGCATATCTTTCTGATTTCTTTGAAGCTTTGAACAGTTTTAGCTCCAAGGCAAAAACTCCAATATTATTCTTGCTTATGATGCCATCAGAGCTTTCCTGGAAAAAATACATTTATGGAAACGCAGGCTTCAGTTCTTCTCGTCCTTTCACCGCCTTAACGAAATTTTGCCGGAAAATGAACGTGATCGTAATAAATTTAAGGTGCAAATTCAGTTACATTTGTATTCCCTGGCACAAGAATTCAACTTCTACTTTCCTGATATCTCGTCGGATGAATGGTTCTGGGTGTTAAGAAGAAATCCGTTTGCCATTGAGATTGAAGCACTGCCACTTCAAGAAGAAGCGCCTTAGGTTTGAAGTGTGAATCAAAGCTAAAATATTAGGACTGGGTGACTTTTGGGTAAGCTGTCTGGATAAACTGTCTTGCAGTGTAATAGCCAAAGTTGCTTTGCGTGTCATTGTCCCATTTTCAACGACATATTTATGCCAGTCAAGATTTTCAACGCTGAGTGTCATAAAAACAAAGCAGCGCTGTCGGCTTGATGTTGCAAGTGATCTCCGCTGTCAAATATCAAACCAAAATACCGAATCTTACCAAGAGAAAACAGTGTCAACTCTCTCACTGACATTTGATGACTAATTTAAGGATTTATTTTAAAAGTGTGTTCTTTGTTAGTATTTAATAGTTATAAAGCGCGTATTTCATATTATCTTTTCAGAAATAATTAGTGTTATTAGGTTATGTCTATATCCTTCGCGTCAGTTTATCGAAGAGGTTATAGAAGCGACGAGTGGAGGGGAGGGGGCGCGATGACCACCCTTATCTGAAAAGGGGGGCGTCAGCTGGCAAAGGTTGGGAACCACTGGTTTAGATGGACTTGTCCTGCTTTGAAAATTGAAAATTGACGCTTTATTTTTAAATAATTGTTACTTTGAGGAACCATTTTCTCAAACCCTATTGGGTCAATCTCAATGACATTTGGTATGACGTTTTAAACCTATGTTTTGGGTATGTGTGGTATTCGGATATATTGAGAACCGGTTAATTACTTCTGAAGATCACCATGTTGGATTGATTGATATGTAGGCCATAGAGTTATGTACCAATACAGTATATGAAGGTTATTGCGTTGGTTCATTACACAAACGTTCACTTCAATCGCAAGATTAGAACACAATAAATAATAAATTAATTTTGAAATGTTGCACAACCGCCATCTTGAGTTAATAAAACAATTGATTTAAATTAAAATCCCAGTGGATGAAATCTTGTATGAACATTTACAGTGCCAAGTTTCACTGCTCTCAGCTGAATAAATTGCCATTTCAATATCTTAACATAGCCGCTATGTTAGTTTTGTATTTAAGAGGTTTTCAAATGACACATAGGTGCACTTAGCAGGGTATTCTCTATCACTATACAGAAATGTCAGGGCGATTATCAGTAACAGTTCCGCAGATATCGAATGTCATTGAAATATTTCGCGCGGCTGGCATGTTGGATTGATGAAACTTATTGAAATTTGAAAGGCACTCAGACAAGGTAGTAGTATGTTCTTACCTAGGTTCATGGCAATGTCTCTAGCCGTTTAGATTTCATTAGGGACACACGCGGATAAAATGTGATCTCATAAGCCTTGCCCTATCCATATCATACCCTGGATTACTTATTTCCAACGATTATATTCCACAGTTACTTCGATAATACGCACATTCGTACCCATCTATTAACTCAATCCTAACCTAACAAATTCCACATCCAGATCTCTCCTACTTCAATTTGAGAAAGCCAACAAAAAACTGTTTCCTTTAAATACCTTAATGGATATGTTGTTGGCTTTCTCAAATTGTTGTTGTTGTTGTTTTCTGCCAACAGGTGCTTACTGCGTACGACAAGGCTGTACACTCGTGGGTTAGACAGCCTTTCTTGCTAAGGGTCTCCTATATACCCTAAACATGGCTATACATGTTAGTTCTGAACATTTAGTGGTTAATTGTATATTGAGTTTAAATAGAGAACTTATACAAGCACGTCTTGCATGTGGTTAAACTTCACAAGTGTCACATGCAACATGCAAAGTATGTTTCCGCTACCTAGCGGTAAATATGAGCACTACCTGTACTACTAGCATGCTACCTAGCAGAGGATATGAACACTTACTAGTAACATCCAAAGTGAGCTGAGGTTAGGTTAGGTTAGGTAAAGTTAGGTTAGCCATTAAAATAAGTTACCAAAATAAGCCGTCAAAATAATTGTTTTTTTACCCCTGAGGTCTTGGGTTCCAACTCGACTATGCACAGAATTTAATTAATATCAGAGAGTTGAAAGGTTAGGTTAGGTTAGGTAAAGTTAGGTTAGGTCTTTAAATATTCCCTCTCATTCAACTACTTTCCAACACCAACAAAAAAATCCACTAAATACATTGACACAAATAACATGTCAAATAAGCCAATACAAAAGCCAATATTAAAGCCAACACAAAAAACCCCCACACAAAAAGCCAACACGAAAAGCCAATACAAAAAGCCAACATGAAAGGCCAATACAAAAAAGCCAACACGAAAAGCCAACACGAAATGCCAACACTAAAAGCCAACACAAAAAGCCAACACGAAAAGCCAACACAAAAGCCAACACGAAATGCCAACATGAAAAGCCAACACAAAAAGCCAACACGAAAAGCCAACACAAAAGCCAACACGAAATGCCAACATGAAAAGCCAACACAAAAAGCCAACACAAAAAGCCAACACAAAAAGCCAACACATAAGCCAATATATAAGCTTATGGTAGGTCACTCCATCAGCAAAACAATTGTAATCTTTGTACTGTGAACATCGTACTGACAGGTCAGTTACTACTATGGAACTTATTACAACCAACAAAGGTAGGCTACGTGCACTCTATCAAGGCTACTCCTATAACTATAATCGCCAGAATGTGAATGGAATAATATTCTGGCGATGCTCAAAAGAGAGGTCAACAAAATGTCGAGGCAATCTGAAAAGTAAAAATGGAAAGGTTTTAAGTGTGAGTGTTCATCAATGTAGTGCTCGAAACGAACCACGCTTACTGTTTACAAACAATTATCAAAATGCTAAAAAGCAAGTTCAAGAAAACGATATTGCGGCTAAAGATAGTGCAGTGTTTGTTCAAAAGGACTTATCGTGTCCTCAAAACGTCATGTTAGGACAACGTCCAAGAAACCTTCAACACTATCAAAATCAACTCAGACTATAAATAAAATGGTATTGCAAGAGGATCAAAAAGGACTATATAGTAACAGTGATGATGGTCATGATGATAATGGTGATTATGATGATGATAATGATGATGATGATAATGATCATGATAATGGTAGTGCTTTGTTTACACCTAAAAATCCATTTGTTAAATGTGTATACTGGAACAAACCCAGTAAGCTAATTCAACGGCTTCGACAATTGCATGCTTTACGACAAGCTGGGCATATCGGTCACGATTGGGAAATCAAAGAAATTGAACAAGAGCTTCGTCATGCTGAAATTATTGTGTAATGGGTCAACCACTTTGCGACCACTTTTTAACCCCACTCTTGGTTCTAATATTTGCTTATTTGCTTCCACTTTTACCTGAACTCTTTGGATCCATATTTGCTCTCACATTAAACTAGTATTCTTATTACCAAGTTGACTTTACTAGAGCTTAGTCTATGCTTGACAGTTGACATGGAAGTATCAGTGACTAGGTATGGTAAGCCTTACGCATACTATAAAGGATATTCATATATTGTGAAACGAACCAATAAAAATGGAACTGTTATTTGGTGCTGTTCGAAACAACGATCTAAAAAGTGTCGAGGAATGATTAAGACAAAAGGCTCCAACATACTTATTTCAATCGATCATCATTGTAAATCTCAAAATAATACTCATTTAAATGGACAAAATACTCTAACCAAGGTAAAAAAGCAAGACCAAGAAAAAAATAGTGTGGCTCAAGATAGTGCTTTGTTTGTTAAAGAGCATTTATTATCTCCTGAAAAAGACATGTTAGGACAGTCGTTAACGTCTAAGAAACCTCTAACACTATCAAAGACAACACAAACTATGCCAAAGGTTTTTGCATTGCAAGATGAACAAAAAGGATTAGATAGTAATAGTGATGATGATTATATTGATGATAATTATATTGATGATGATAACCATGATGATGATGATGATGATTATGATGATAATGATGATGATGATGATGATGATGATAATGGTTTACACCCAAAAAAATCATTTGTTAAATTTGTTTACTGGAACAATCCCAGTAAGCTAATCCAGCGGCTTCAGTACTTGCATACCTGTAAACAGGCTGGTCATACTAAATATGAGGAAGAACTTTTGGATATAGAAAATGAGCTTCGTGATGCTAAAATTATAGTGTAATGAATCCATGTAACCGCTTAAACTATTTCTTAACAATACATGTAATATTTTCTACCACTTTGCTACCACTTTTCTAGTTTGCTACCACTTTTCTACCACTTTGCTACCACTTTTCTACTACTTTTCTGCCAGTTTTCTACCACTTTTCTACCACTTTGCTACCACTTTTCTACTACTTTTCTGCCACTTTTCTACCACTTTTCTACCACTTTGCTACCACTTTTCTACCACTATGTTACCAATTGTCTACCACTTTGCTACCACGTTTCTACCACTTTTCTATCACTTTAAACTGTACATATTAAATATAAAAGCCAACGCTAAATAATTCTATTACCAGAACCGAGATAACCTTTGTAGCGTGCAAATCATACTAACAGGTTAGTTACTACTATGGAACTTACTCCAACTAACCGAGGTAAACAACGTGTACTCTATAAAGGCTACTCTTATAACTATAGACGACAAAATGTAAAAGGAATAATATTCTGGCAATGCTCGAAACAGAGGTCAACAACATGTCGAGGCAATATGAAAAGTAGAAATAGTGTGGTTTTAAGTGTGAGTGATCATCAATGTAGTGCTCCAGACAAAACACTGATGGTATTGACAAAAAATCATCAGAATGCTAAAAAGTTAGTACAAGAGAAAGATGTTGCTACTCAAAATAGTGCATTGTTTGTTGAGCAACGTTTAACCCCTGTTGTAAAAGTTATGTTGTATCCATCTTCCACGCATCAAGAGTCATCAACATCACAGACTATGCAAAAAGTAGTGTTGTTGTTTGAAGGGGCTGAACTACAAAGCCATCTGCCCTTGATATGCAAGTGGATCGAAAAGGACTAGATAGTAATAGACAAAAGAGAGTTGTAGTTTGTATATAACTATTGTACAAGTACTTACATTAAATAAATAAAAATAGTGTATGGGTATTGTCTGTTTTTCTTAATTGCTATCCCTATGTCCCACTATTAATGCAATTGTTAACCATCAACGTTCTCTGACTATGTTCGCAAAGAGAGTGACCTTAAACAATACACTCTATTTATGGTTTGTGTACCGAGTACACAATAATACAGTGTGGTCAAGCCATGTTGAGGCAATAGTTATATCAGGTAAGGGATTCGAACCCTTGCTTTCTTGTACAGAAAATTTGAACTTAAGTCAAACACCATAACCACTCGGTCAACCTGACTGTTACTAATTTAATTATTTTTGTGGACTTGAGTGTTTATAAAACTTTTTCCAGTATACATTGACTAAACCACTTGCTTGTTTTGAAATATAGATTTTGTTTTGTTTGACCATAACATTGCAGTTATGAGTCTTGTGAAATGGGTGTTTAATATAGGGTTAAAGGCATTTTAAAATAATTTTAGAAAAGCTCTTAGGTATCGTGTCATGGGTTTTAGTAATGCATTACTGTTCGTTGACTAACATTTACCGTTACACAACATTATTTTGGTGAGCTCTACATGTTGTTGTTTGAGTCGTCAGTCTTTTGACTGGTTTGATGCAGATCTCTATGCCTCCCTGCCCCGAGCGAAACGTCTCATTTCTATATAGCTACCACACACTACATTCAAGGCTATCCGTTTAACATATTATAACCTTGGATCTCCCCTACAAGCTCTTGGGTTCAATTCCTAGATTTAACACAAACTTTTAAAAGTGGTATGATAACTAACACTAGTCTACTCAGTCTCGGGTGGTCCAAATAAGTAGAGAGGGTTTGATTCACACTTTAACCATAGAGCACTATGTTCTTTTCTTTTTTTAAATAATGATAGCCATTTGTTCAATTTCACATTTCACACATTGCAATTTGTCAATTTTCCATTTGCATTTTTTTAAATGACAGTTTGATGTTTTTCAATTTCATGATATGGAAACATGGATTTTTCCATTTTCATATTTACACATTTGTCAATTTCCCATTTGCATATATTTTCTTAAATGTCCGTTTAAGGTTTTTAAAATTTTGTCTATATGGAAACATGGATTTTCCATTTTGCTGTTTACAAATTTTTTATATATTTATTTTGTGTATGTTGAAAAAATCGATATTTCCAAAACAAGATTTTCTATTTTTCATTTTATGATTTTGTAAATAATATTAATGTGAGTGCTTGACCATGGATTTTCCATTTTGTTGTTTACAAATTTTTTATATATTTATTTTGTGTATGTTGAAAAACGATATTTCCAAAACAAGATTTTTTATTTTTCATTTTATGATTTTGTAAATGATCTTAATGTGAGTGCTTGGCCATGGCAATAATACAGTCTATGTTGTGTGAACCTGTGCAATTTTTAATTTATTTATTCACACATGTTGTACACCACCTATAGCTCTATGTGTACAGTCCTCAGCTCCACATATTTCTTTCTCTTTCTACCTGTGTTCTCTCATACATTACCCCTCCCCTCTCCCTCCCTTCACCTCCCACCACTGCTGTTTGCAGCTCTTGCCTATCTATTGGTTGTGACATCATTCCGACAAGTTGCATCATACTTTTTACTGATTCAGCGATTCCCACGCTTTGAACATTCTCTTATCAGGCACGTGGACAGCTAACGTCCAAGGTGAACACCTGCGGTAGATCAAATTTCACGTCAACTTGCATTTTGTCACGTACGAAGCAAGACAGGATGTAACTTGTTAACAGTTATCGCGCATGTGGACAGATAACGTCCCAAGCGAACACCTGCGGTAGATCAAATTTCACATGAACTTGCATTTTGTCACGTACGAAGCAAGACAGGATGTCACTGGTTTAGCTTGCCTGTGGTTTCACACATGTGTTCACATGCCTTTCGCTCTTCCCTGCCACCACAATGCTCAGATTATTTCATTTTCAAGCGTCACCTGTTGTCAAGTCAGATCAACGCCTTCCAATAAGCTCAAATGACATTCACCTCCTGTAAGTTTGTTTTCTCTACTCGCTTCGACCAACATAGAACCAAGTTCTCATCACCGTTTACACGTCAAAGGTAAAATATCAGAAAAACGCACCCTCGCTCTGTCATACACCGACCCGCCGAAATAGCGATTGTTCTATTAAGCATGGTCCTTGTGGTTAGCGACAGGTTCGTTGAAAAACACACACACACACCCAGCCGTATCGTCTCTCTCAACCACCACGCTTCATAAACATTATAAACAAGTAAAGAAAAAGAAAACGTTATTTCAACATGTATGGCGTTAGGCCCTGTGTGAATTATTTTTTGGAAAAAAATATCTACCACATTTGAAAGGGGGCGAAAGCCCGAGTCCTAGGACACCTCGTACACGTCTCTAGCGTTATTGGTTCATGAGATATCGGCAAAAATCACAAAAAACACGTGTTTACCCCAAAATCGAGTTTCCAAATTTTTTTAAAAAATATAACGTGTGGTCCATAGCAAAGAGGACGTCAGCCCGAGTCCTTGGACCCCTCGTTCATGCCTCTAGCATGATTGGTTCGCGAAATATAGCAAAAAGTTTAAAATCACGGTTTTACCCTAAAAAAACGTGTTTCCAGATTTTCACCGTTTCGACACCTACATTCCCGTAAAGAGCAAGACGAGACGAAAAAAACGAATCCAAGCACGCCCTCCTAGCATGGCTCCTTCCATTCCAAGGTCGCAGGGGCTCACCACTTGCTTTTGTAAGCAGCTTTCCCCTCATCCCACTACTACAGGTTTTCATCCTAGAGACTTGAAATTTATTTTGGAGGTAGAGGGGGTAGGGACCATTGATTTACGTTAAACATTTTTTTTGTAGAGTTCCTAGTTTCCAAAATATAGGATTTTCAAAATTCGAGTGTTTTCAAAAAACATAAAAAGTAAAAAAGTTTTATTATAGAAAATAAAGGTCATAAAGACCATTCGTTTGAGCCATGGCACAACGTTCTATCCTGTTTGGTTTTCAAACTATCGCCTATTTTCGAAAACAAACAAAAAACAAAACAAAATTCAAAAATATAACGAGTGGTCCATAGCAAAGCCCCCGTCATCCCGAGTCCAACGACACTTCATTTGTGAATCTCCGACAACGGGTTCGGGAATTATCGGCTCGCATTGGGAGTAGTGGTGGGGTGAGTTAGAACACCCACTCCTCCCCTACTCTGGTATTGTATCAAGACTTACATCTCTCTTATTTAATATATTATTGTAACAGATCTATCTTATTTTTTAAATTTTAATGTGTTGTTTTTAACATTTAGATGATTAATATTCTTTAGAATTATTTTTGATAACAACTTCTGCTGTGGTAAATTTGTTAAACGTAAGTTCTTGCACCTTTTCTTGTTATAATTTGCGCTGAGGAAGTTCACAATGTGACATTAAAAGTGCATCATATATTGACTTAAGGTTATATTATACAGTACTTTGTCAATAAGGAACAGGGAATTATGGTCATTTTTATATCGTTTCAGCCTACTTTTAGCCTACTTTTCTCATATTCCAAAAATGAGGGAAAAGTAGACTAATGAGATCGATCTGGCAAAATGTGTGTCTGTCTGTCCTTCTGTCTGTATGTCTGTCTGTCTGTCTGTCTGTCTGTCTGTCTCTCTGTCTGTCTGTCTGTCTGGCTGTCTGGCTGGCTGGCTGTGTGTGTGTCCTACCCTATCAAATCCTAAACGGCTGCAGCTATGGAAACCAAATTTGGTATGAGTAAAGATCTATGCCGGAATATCTCAAGGCCATTTTTGAAAATGATGTCAGTGCTACCAACTGCTGAAAAATCGCATTTGAATTTGAGCTCAATGTTGGATATCCTGGAAGGTATGCATGGGAGATATTCCAAAGTTGGCACACATGTAGATAACAATATTTCAGTTTAATTTCCAGGAGGCCAGACATGACAGTGTTACCAATATGATTCTAAGCCGGCTGATAAGTCTAATTTTTAAATGAATTAAACTTCTACACTATCAATTGGATTTCAACCAAATTCCGTATGCACTATGTGTACAATAACAAATATGACTATACGTATTCTTATGAGCAACCAGGGCTGCCAACTGTTAAATAATGCTCTCTCTATTATTTTATCCTAATACCAATATATCAGAACGTATGCAAATCAAGAACTCGAAACGTTGCAGACGTATAGTACATGACCTTCTACATTAATTTGGAGTACCTAGTATACGTCAGTACTGCCAACATGATTCTAAGCTTGTTGATAGGTCCAAATTTTAAATGCATGTAACTACTATACTAACAAATGGATTTCAACCAAATTTCGAATGTGACTTTTGTATCATAACTCATAAGAATATGCGCATTCTATAAATCATAATATATGCAAGCCAACAACTCTAAAATTGCATACGTATAGTACCTAACATTCTAAATCAATTTGGGGTAACTAATGTACGTCAGTGCTGCCAACATTATTTAATCCTTCTGATAAGTCCAATTTTTAAAAGCATGTAACTTCTATACTAACAAATGTAAGACGATGAATTAAGCTAATCTCAATCAAATTATGTCATTAAGCATAAATAACACTCCGAACAGGAAAGGGTTGCAATTCTGGCTGTGGGTTAGTTGGTTCCTCAGTTTAGGGGCTGCGACAACGCGGTCATGTAGCCCCGTGTACTTTGGGTGTGTGTAGAATCTGTCTGATAACCGGTGTTAATTGTGATGGCTGTATTAGTGTGTGTTATCTGTTTTCTTTTAATTCAAGTAAGGGCTGCAGACATTCGATTTTCAAGCAGTTCCAACTTTTGCTAACAAACGCTACTGTCAACGAGCAACTAGTTCTGAACTTGGTTACTAGATGCAGGTTCTTTTACATGCCATAAATCTATGGCATGGGACCGCCGGCTTTACTTCCCCTCCGAAGGAAGGCATACCCTACTGAGGGATTTTTAACGCTCTTAAAAAATCCGATGACTTCGGCCGGTTTGATGATGATGATGATGATGATAATTGTAGTTTTAAGGGGCTTAACATCTAGGTTATCGGCCCCTAGTCGGCCGGTTTGAACCCGCGACCTTGGGCATAGTAGTTCAGCATGCTACCAACCTATTCAGACTGTATAAAGTTCATTTTAAACATAGCACATGATATACAAAGCCAAATGGAACAACTTTTTCCTCAAATGTCTAAGTATGGTGCTTTAGTAATTTATGAATTAACTAATTTTAAAATAATATTATTATTATGCCAGTAGATTCGGTTAACAAACGTGAGAATGCGAAACAATGGTTTGTTTATCCACACAAGGCTCCAGCCATAGGACACGTGCTGGCTTTCTGCACTTGGCCAAGTTCGCAGAGTCGTATGAGGCAATGCACAGTCGTACTGTTCCCACAGAGGTGCTATTAAGCGAACATTGTGTTTCTAGGAGATGAATTGCCCGAGTTCCTCGGAGGAACATGCTCAAAATGAGCAGGATGTTAGTAAAGCGACAAACGTGTGTACCATGTTTATACTGCTATTTCCCCAGGAAGCAAGTTGCCTTCATTTCACCGCGCTCCGCTGTAAGAGAGAATTTATTATCTTGTTCCTTGCGAGAGATCAAACTGGACAGCTAGATCTCCAGAGCTAACCAACAAATAGGAATCCTCTGTCTTGTTCGAAGTTGTTAATTTTACCAATTATAGAAAAAGAATTACAGTGTTCAACCATCTGGAAACAACATAATATAAGCGACTAATAGGATTCAACAGGATGCTTTCCAAGGTTAGATGACTTCATCATTTAAAATTGTATGCGTTGTTCGATATTATACCTGGCTGAAAGCAATATCTCAGTGACGTCCGATTCACTGTTAACTTTAATCCTGTTTCTTTTATGTATTTCTAAAAGTGTTTGTGACCTCTCATTTATCTAAATTCTAATGTGTTTGTAAGGATATCCATTTTCTCTTTGTTAACATAGTTTTTAAGATTCTTTATGTTCGATCCTCACTATTATGTGTCAGAAAAGTGTATCATAATGATGGTCATTATAACACTGTTTTTCATTACGATACAGTTTCTCCAGCCAATCAGAGCTCGTTCATTGATCAATTAGGTAACGATACCTTCGCGCATGCGCTCAAAATCCAACATGTCGGACATAAACACAACATCGAACTATAATAAATTACCGACATGGAATACGCACCGTCCATATGTTCGCGTAAATAAACTGGCGAATATGAGACAAGAAATAGCACTGTACCTTAATATCACCAACACTAATTTCTACACAGCGCATTGCCTTCAAACGACTCCGGTGACAATATTACTGAGGGACTGTAGATGCAAACATATGGCCTGCATCAAGGATCATGTAAACTATAATATGGCATTGCAAGCACACAGAGCGCATGCGTCGGTCGGTCAGAGATCTTGAAAGACAGAGATATCATACCTAGCGCTCGCTCACCGATCACAAAATTCAAGTGGCTGACTCTCAACAGATATTTATGAATATTTATGTTAAAACATATAATAAAGTTATAATTATCGTCGAACATAAACAGTCGTATGCAACTCGCCTATAATGGTAATAAAGACACTCGTATGTAAATTATATAACTCGCATACGCTCGTTTTATAAAACATACTCGTGTCTTAATTATTGACATTATAGGCTCGTTGCATAATGCACTATTTTGTTATTTAATCTACGCTGATGAAGGTAACATTGTGTACCGAAATATGTACGTTTTAATACAATTATTAAACATCTTAGTGTTTGACAAGGCGTCTTTTATAATTTGAGATCAAAATGTTTCTCTTATGGATTTAAAACATTAGAGTCATCAACCCCCTATCTACAGCGGCTTCGGTGGTGTAGTTGGTAGCATGCTGAGCTTCTTTGCCCAAGATCGCGGGTTCAAACCCAGCCGAAGTCGTCGGATTTTTTAAGAATGTTAAAAATCCGCCAGTATGCCTTCCTTCGGAGAGAAGGTAAGCTGGTGGTCCCATGTCAAAGATTTATTGCATGTTAAAGAACCTTCCACTAATAACACCTGTGTGAAGCTAAATTATATATAGGTTAAACATTTGACTAACGTTCTTAGGTTCCTATGTTCGTCGTCAAGAGCCGACTGCGGTGGCATCTGGTAACTAAGTTCTGAACTAGTTGGTCGTTGACGGTGGCGTTTGGCGGCAAAAGTAGGAACTACTTGGAAAAATTGAATGTCTGCAGTCCTTACTTGAATTAAAACCGATAACACACACTAATACAGCCATCACCCTTAACACCGGTTATCAGACAGATTCTACACACGCCCAAAGTACACGGGGCTACATGACCGCGTTATCGCAGCCCCTAAACTGACGAACCAACCAACCAAACTATTTCACCGAACATGATGAAGCGAGAAAAGTTAGGATCTCTTTGGAACCCAGACAACGTCGTGTACAAATGCTGGTCTCAAATAATTTGTTCAATACAGGAGGCCATGAACCCACTCACACGAGAGCAAACTGCAACGGCACGGAGACAGTTGAACTGCGAACCGCACAGCTTCCTTTGTTCGTCATCTGCCCGTTGGGTTCCACCTGGCGGGTGGAATTTAAAACTTTTGTTCAACAGCACACAATAGCACATACATGAAGAATGTTATCTTGCCCCGATTTTTGATACAGGCTCCCAGTTCGTCGCAATTCAGCTCTTTTATCCGTAGACCCATCTCTCTCTACTTTAAATGATGTACTATTTACCCTTTATACTTATCATCGAGGTTGCTGCTTCAAAGAGATGAAAATGCACAGTCGCACCTCACCAATCAAGGCAGAACGGCCTGACGAGCGATAAAAGCAAAACAAAAAAATGCATATTAATTCAACGGGTAAATGTGAGGACAAACAACGTTGTACAATACTACCAGAAAACATGAAATGAGAGTTGAAATAGCTCCGAAAACTGAATACACCAGTCAAAGATTTTCCTTCTTCCATCACACACTAATACATCCATCACAATAACTCAGGTTATCAAACAAATTAAGTACACTCCACAGAACACAGTACATGACTACGATGTCTCAAACTACTACTAAAAAGTATGTCATCTTAACGACACCATCCTGAGACAAAAGATGCAAATGACAATATTAATAATAATTATTATTATTATGGTAGGGTTGATTGTTGTTTCAATGGGACTGGCTGCGTGGCTCAGCGGTAACATTCTCGCCTGCTGTGCCCAAGGTTGCAGGATTGAATCCTGGTGCAGCCAGTTGGCATTTGAAGGTGCGCAAATGCGTAGATTTACTGTCGCGTTCAAGATCCCCTTCGGAGCAAAATTCCGGCACCTCGGCGTCTCTAAACCCCGAAGTAGTTAAGAGAGACGGCAAACCGAAAACATTATTTGTATTTATTTGTTTACTAGCAACCCAATCCGGCTTCGCCCGGGAACAGTTATGAATACATTACGTGATAAGCGCTTTTTATTTTCCAATGTCAACGACCAATATCCGTTTTACGTCTCGGCATGATGGGTTAAAATCACTGACTGGACTATTAATTATATTATCATGGAGATGCATAAGCAACAAATTCTTGTCGGACGTAATTTAAGAATGGCGAGGTGCATGAAACACAAATCCCCCTTTCGTCCAATCTTAACTTGACTGTGAATTTTGCGGAACGAAAAGTTCACAGGTGAAATGAAGAAAATCCGAGTTACACTTCGGTTGGTTGGTTGGTTGGTTGGTTGGTTGGTTGGTTCTCAAGTTTAGGGGCTGCGACAACGCGGTCATGTAGCCCCGTGTACTTTTGGGTGTGTGTAGAATCTGTCGGATAACCGGTGTTAATTGTGATGACTGTATTAGTGTGTGTTATCTGTTTTTTTTTTAATTTAAGTACAGACTGGAACTTATAATTTTCAAATAGTTCCTACTTTTGCCGCCAAGGACCACCGTCAACGACTACTAGGCCAAGTTAAGAACTTAGCTACTAGACGCCACCGCAGTCGTCTCTTGGCAACGAACGCAGAAACCTAAGAGCGTTGTTTACATGCTTAACCTATCCAATTTAGCTTCACACAGGTGCAATTATTAGAAGGT
Source organism: Meconema thalassinum (assembly GCA_946902985.2). NCBI lineage: Eukaryota > Metazoa > Arthropoda > Insecta > Orthoptera > Tettigoniidae > Meconema > Meconema thalassinum. Next base: position 501,632,442 of record OX336393.1, on the reverse strand, counting down.
CCTTTAACATGCCATAAATCTATGACATGGGACCGCCGGCTTTATTTCCCTTCCGAAAGAAGGCATACTGAGGGAGTTTTAACGCTCTTAAAAATCCGACTGCTTCGGCCGGGAGTTACACTTCCAGGGAGACTCCAATCACAACCACCCTTTTCAGAAGTCTTAACTCAACACCACTCAACGGTTTGCTGCTGGCTGTATCTGTAGCAATAGGTTCGCCCGCTAGCTAGGCTGTAACAGGGATGATAGACTCGCCCTTAGATTGCTCGTAAGCTGTCGCCTCAGTAGTTGAATGGACATGGTTGGAAGAAATTAAAACGTAAAAACACTTATAGTGGGCGATGTATTGAACATAGAGATATGCTCTCGCGGACTTTTTTTGTAGAACTTTTCATGCTGAACACTTCTTACACTCATAGTATTTAGATATATTAAACGGTTTGCCCAGCGTAAACTTATAAAGCGCTCGGACGCCAGGTTTTATTCGACCTTTCCACTGAAATCGTTACTGCTCGGCTTCCTTTAATCATAAATAAATTATTTTCTGCAGTAATCATCCCAGAGATATCCTTTACAGAATGGTGAAAACCGCATCAAAATCCATCCAGTGGTTCTCGAGTTTACCCATAACATCCAAGAATCGGGGACTTTGTTTTATACTAAGTAGAGATTTCACTCGTTACAGGCCTATTAGACCACGCGAAGCAATCAAGGCTACTTGTTCTTTCTGTTTTTCCAGTACTCTCTCATTCGTGCACTTTTTTTATTTTTATTTTTAGCGCATGGCTTTTAGTGCCGGGAGTGTCCGAGGACATGTTCGGCTCGCCAGATTGTAGCTGCTTCTAAGCGGACACCCATTGGGTGAGCTACAAGTACCGCCGCGTGTGGAGTGTTGTCTGGGGAGGAAAGTTTGAATGTAAGGACGAGGAGTTGGAAGGTAGCGGCTGTGGCCTATAGTTAGGGACCAACCCCGGCATTTGCCTGGAAGGAAGATGGGAAACCACTGAAAACCATCTTCAAGGTTGCCGGCGGGGGGATTCGAACCTCCTTGCCTCCCGGATGTGAGCGACTGCCAGCAGCCACGCCGTAACGACCACGGCTAACTCACCCGGTATTCGTGCACTAAAGGCCCTCTTTCTTTCTTCCGTCCACTTTGGTATTTGGGCTGTAGATGCTGCTTGATTTATTATTATTATTATTATTATTATTATTATTATTATTATTATTATTATTATTATTATTATTATTATTATTATTATTATTATTATTATTATTATTATTATGTTTCAATGGGTGAAACATGTAGGTCATCTCCCTTGCTTCTCCTCCACATATGGTAATGGAATCTAGGTACAGCCTGCATAGTGATAAAATTTTATGAAGTAAGAGCATTTCCAAGCCGCAGCGTGAGTAGAAGGTACACACAATTCGATTTATTCTGAGGCTCGCATGACTGGTCCGCACGCAGTCACGATCACATGTCGTGTGAATGCCCCTACATGATGGTAGTTACTGATACCAGCGGGCGTGTTTGTATACCAGCACACGACTTCTTCCCCCAGCTCATTGCTTACAAGTAGTGTGGTAAGGGGGGAGCTGGACCACTTCTTATTGAGCCACCCTCGTATTTGCCCCGAACTTGATATCTCGCTAACCAAACATGGGATTAGAACATACAGGGTGTCCTAGCACTGCTAGTAATGCCCCCTACTTTCCTATGGGCTCTTTATTTGATTAAAAGACCAAAACTAAAAGGTCATTCGCGAGTAGTGGGGTAGTGTTGGTTTCCTGAAGTCGCGCTCGTGCTTGAATATGTATGCCTATGTTGGGAAAGGGTTATGTGGTGGGGGAGGAGTAGGGTCGAGTGAGGGGTCGTTTAGATGGTATTTTTTCCGCTCTAGATGATGGTGAGGTTATTTTTTAAAAATGGATGGAATTGGGAAACGCCATTTGGGGTAAACATGTTGTTTTTTGACATTTTGGCGATGAATGTTTTTTTATACGCATGCGCACTTGAGGAGTTTTGTAAGAGGGCGGGCTTTTTAAATGATGATTTATTAATGAGTGTTTTTAATATGTATTGAAATAAACCATAAAAACTAATAGGTCATCGGCTTTTGACTATCTCGCTAACCAATAATCGGATTTAAACCTATGAGGTGTCGTAGGACTCGTGGTGAACTCTCCTTTTCCATGGACGGGGTATATCCATACCAAAATAAAAACGTGGTAAGGGGGTGGGGAGCTGCACTACTTAGGAAGTTGTGAGCCCCCGCGACCTTGGAATGGAAGATTCATGCTAGGAGGGCGTGCTTGGATTGTTTTTTTTTCATTTCGTTATGCTCTTTACGGGAATGTCGGTGTCGAAAAGGTGAAGTTAGGGTTTTGGGTCAAAACGTGCGTTTTTCACATTTTTGCCGATTTTTGGAAAACGGGCCATGCTAGGAGGGCGTGCTTGGATTCGTTTTTTTCGTCTCGTTGTGCTCTTTACGGGAATGTAGGTGTCGAAAAGGTGAAGTTAGGGTTTTGGGTCAAAAAATGCGTTTTTCACATTTTTCTCGATTTTTGGAAAACGGGCCATGCTAGGAGGGCGTGCTTGGATTCGTTTTTTTCGTCTCGTTATGCTCTTTACGGGAATGTAGGTGTCGAAAAGGTGAACTTAGGGTTTTGGGTCAAAACATGCGTTTTTCACATTTTTGCTGATTTTTGGAAAACGGGCCATGCTAGGAGGGCGTGCTTGGATTCGTTTTTTTCGTCTCGTTATGCTCTTTACGGGAATGTAGGTGTCGAAAAGGTGAACTTAGGGTTTTAGGTCTAAAAATGCGTTTTTCACATTTTGCCGATGCTTTGGAAAACTGAAAACGTGAGAATGACGTGTGCGATAGTATTTATTTCGTCTCTTTATTCTCTTTACGGGGATATAGATATGAAAAAGGCAAAAAGCTGGAAACATGGTTTTCTTATGGAAAAGGTGTTTTTGTTCATTTTCGCGTTATTTGGAAAACGAATGAGGCGATTTTTATGATGGTCATGTCGATGTATTTGTGTCGTTGTTCTGTTTACGGGAATGTAGGTATGGAAAACCTAAAATGATGGTTTCCGTTATTTTTTTCGAGATCGTTGAGGAAAACGGGGAAAAAAGTAAGAAACCAGATTTGAAGTCACGTTATGTTATGTGCTATGATGTTAGTAAAACATTTATGCATTATTATTTTTATTATTATTTGTCTTGACTGGTCAGGGCTCACACGCAGAGAGAGAACTTGCTTAATGCAATGAGAATTGAAAGCATTGAGGCTGACCCACGGCGATCCAGACAGACACAGGTCTTATCATTGTACGTGCCTCGCAGCAGAGAGAGATAACAGCCTGTTGTTCACATGCAGGTGGCTGTTATCTGACCCAGACGTGTTACCCGATATCTCGATGAAGGACATACAGCTCTGTCAAAAAGCTGATCATTGCATTCCCACGCATACTCATGCAGAGATTGCAAAAGCTTGTGAGAATCGGTCTGACTTGTGCGCTCCATGACATCCTACTCATAGGAACAAAAAAAAAAGTAAAGTGTTAACTTTGCATCTTGTTGAGGAGACATATATGTTCTGAGGGTAAGAGAGACTCATCATTCTCGTGTTCATCTTTGAAGGTGACGGATGCAAGTGCCTTATGCTCTTTGTAAAATATTACGTGAACCGCGGCCATACTTGTGCTAAGGTAGGTTCATTATTGTTAATTATGGCATGATTGGTTTTATTGTTATTTTGTGTATGCATGAAAAGTAAGTTAGTGACTGATGGTATTTTTGGGGGATTTCGTTTGTTGCAGATTTTTAAAAACAACATCATTAAGTCTGGGAAAGCAGACAGAGAGAGACAGTGACAGTGACAGTGACAGTGGCGGCAAAGAGCACATTTGCTGAAAGTATTATAATTCATTATATGGTGAGTACATGTTGTTCCATTACTTTTATTGTTGTTGTTGTTGTTAAATGTATGTCATTTATTTCACGGAAATTTATATACTTATGGCGTGTATTTATTATTGTTTCAGAATGAAGATATATATGGAGTGAATAGGTTTTAACTACCTTGACGCTTTCGATATTAAAAAAAAAGAGGTGAGTCTTTGTAAATGACTTTGTTATTTTCGAGTGAGTGTCTTATTTATGTGTGCACACTTGAAACCTTTTGTTTTTAGCAAGTCTTATGAATGAATGAATGAATGAATGAATGAATGAATGGATGAATGAATGAATGAATGAATGAATGCACATGTTTAATGTATATAACCATGACTAATAACGGATTGTATTGGTTTGTTTTTCAGATAAATCATTGGAAACAAAAAACAAGATAAACCTTCTCGTTGATATTAAAACTACAGCAACCTTGAAGGTGATCATTTCCTGCTGGGGCCCAATTGCTACAACCATTGTGTACCTGTGAACGAGATTGTGTGCCAGTCAGTAAAAAGAAGCGATAAGTGTGGTCGTTTGGAATTGCAGATTTTGGATTAACCTATTTTAAGGTAAGGGTTGCACGTTTATTAGTCCATTTTATAATCATGTCTATATCAGAGAGTGAAGTGTTAGTGTGGCAGCCTTTGGCCAAATGTTTCAAAACGCGAGTATGCTCAGGCCGAATTTACAATGCGATTCACTGTCTGTCGCCTAAAGATTTTGTGGAATTATGTTTCCCATTTTTTTTGAGTGAATGTGAACAAGGCTTAAGATTGCATCAGGCTTTAAAAATAAACTTCGAACTACTATGTGAATTTACGTTGATAAAAAATAATGTTGAAGAGAAACACACCTTCAACCTTTGTACAAAAATGGAGAAAGTACTGATAGCCGATAATTTGGAAACGTGGTATCAGGAGAAAGCTATTCAAGCGCTTATCACTAAATTTGATAAGTTGCAACAGGGTCCCAGTGGCTTGGCCCTCAATAGCATTGCCTATTTGCAAATCAATATTTGTAAATACAATCCATTGAATGCAGGAAGTAGCTATATTGCCACACCGAGCTTTATCGCTTCCAGAAAGGCAGTGATCAACATACGCAACAAAGACGATTATTGCTTTTTGTGGAGTATAGTGAGCTGTCTGCAACCCTGTGACAGTCATGTTGATAGACCAGGGCAGTACAAAGATGTGTTTAACCGCATGAAACAAACTCTCAATCTCGAGCGTGTTTCATTTCCCATGCCTCTAGATAAAATTCATTTATTTGAGAAAGATAATCCAAATTTCTCTTTCATGGTGTATGGCATCGAAGGATCCAACATTGTGGGCCCCTTGTATGCCACCAAACAGGTAAAGCAACATCACATTCACCTGCTTTTCCTGTCTGATGGGGATAAAAGCCATTACTGTTGGATAAAGGATTTAAGTAAATTGGTGAGCAGCCAAGTGTCTAACCATAAGTGTGCAAAACACATTTGTGAGCGCTGCCTTCAGTATTTTCAAACTAATGAACTTTTGAAACGACATACGGAAGACTGTGAAGGGCAGACGGCAGTAAAGCTAGTCTTGCCCGAAGGAAATGACGCAGTCTTAAAATTTAAGGCCACTAATAAACAAGACATGATACCATTTACTGTTTACGCTGATTTTGAGGCCCTTACTGTTCCCATTCAGGGATGTGAACCAAGCCCCCATACAAGCTCAACCTATCCAGTGCAGAAACATGAGCCTTTTGCCGTAGCCTATTATGTTGTCTGTCACTATGATAATTCACAATGTGAGTATGTAAGTCATAAAGGTCAGGATTGTGCGCGGTGGTTTGTTGATCAAATGGCGGCTTTAGCAGGCAAAGTAGAAACTATTTTGAACAACCCTGTACCAATTCAGATGAATGATGTACAGCAAAGAGAATATGATCAAGCCACCACCTGCCACATATGTGAAAAGCCAATCTTAGGCGGAGAAAAAAAAGTAAGAGACCACTGCCACAGGACAGGTCATTTTAGAGGTGCTGCCCATAACGAATGCAATTTGAAGTACTCTACACCTCGCTTCCTCCCTGTCTTCTTACACAATTTCTCCCGGTATGACCTTCACTTTATTGTAAAACAATTTGCTCATGTAGATAAGAGCAAATTCAGCATTTTGGCTAAAAACCATGAGAGCTTTACCTCACTTTCATGGAGAAAAGGAAGCATGAGCATTCGCTTTCTCGACTCATTCAAGTTTATGTCTAGTTCGCTGGATAGTCTTGTGAAAGGCTTAAGCGAAGATGAGTTGAAACATACCCATTCCCACTTTACGGATACAAATCAATTTAAATTGTGTGTTCGTAAAGGCCATTTTCCATACGATTATGTGGAAAGTTACGAAGTGCTTGAAGAAACGACTTTGCCGCCAAGAGAAAAATTCTTTTCTCAGTTAACACAAAGCACTATCAGTGAAGAAGACTATGCCCACGCACAGCATGTTTGGCGAGTGTTTGGCATAGAAACCTTGGGCCAGTATGCTATGCACTACTTAAAATTAGACGTGTTGTTGTTGACCGACGTTTTTGAAACGTTTCGTCAGCTATGTCACACGATTTATGGCCTTGACCCCGCCCACTACTATACCAGTCCAGGGTTAAGTTGGGACGCCGCCCTCAAATTTACCCACATTGAGCTTGATTTACTGACGGATCCCGATATGGTACTCATGATGGAAAAAGGGATTCGTGGGGGATTCGTATCGCTCAATCAGCGACATGCCAAGGCAAATAATCATTACATGCCTGATTATTGTCCCGAAGAACCAGAATCCTATCTAATGTATTTCGACGTAAACAATGTATACGGTCACGCTATGAGTCGACCACTGCCGTACAGAAACTTTGTCTGGCTGTCTGAGGATGAAATTAAAGATTTTAATGTGCATAGCGCTAGCAAGCAACAGGACGTAGGGTATGTTCTTGATGTCGACTTAGCTTATCCCCCCCATTTCAGACAGCGTCATGGTGATTTCCCCTTTTGCATAGAGAAAATGGTGCCGCCCGAGAGTAAGGGCAATCATAAGAAATTGATGGGTACCTTGTATGATAAAAATCACTATGTGTTGCATATTGACATGCTGGTAGAATGTTTAGCTCAGGGCTTAACCCTGAAAAAAATCCATAGAGGTATTTCTTTTTGTCAGAAACCGTGGTTGAAACCATACATGGATTTAAATACCAGTCACAGACAAAGTGCCACTCAACCATTTCAAATCAATTTTTTTAAACTGATGAATAATTGTATCTATGGCAAGAGTTTGGAAAATGTACGGCAGTATAGGGACATTAAGTTGGTCAATACATGGCATGGCAGATGGGGGGCTCAAAAATATATTGCAAAACCAAATTTCAAATCTTTAAACATTATTGATCATGATCTACTGACTATTGAACTTGCCAAAACTAAAGTGGTCATGAATAAGCCTATCTATTTAGGCCAAGTCATTTTAGATTTTTCAAAATTGCACATGTATAAATTCCATTATGGTTTTGCAATACAGCGATTTGGTACCATTTCCTTGTTATATACAGACACGGATAGTTTTATTTACCATATCCGTGACTGTGATCCGTATGTCGTTATGAAACAAAACCCAAAATGGTTTGACACGTCCTCGTTTAGTGACAAGAACGTGTTCGATATCCCCCGTCTGAACAAAAAAGAAATTGGTTTAATGAAAGATGAGTGTTCAGACACCATGATGACTGAGTTTGTAGGTCTCGCTCCGAAAATGTATAGTTTTCGACAGGTGGATCGATGCGAATCTATGCGAGCCAAAGGGATTAGCCAGCATGTGGTTAAACGTCTCTGTGTGGATGATTATTTACATGTCCTTCAGACCCACACAGCCATGGCACATAGTCAGTTTAGGATTCTCTCAAAAAATCATGATTTATTTTTAATGAAGCAGCGAAAACAAACACTCGCTTTGTTAGACGACAAGAGACAGTGGTGTCAGGATATGATGACAAGCGTCCCATTTGGTTACAACCAGTAGTGGTTGTAGCTATTGTTGTTGTACAACACGGCAAGTGTTTGGTTTGGTTGCTATCAAATGCGAGATGCCATCTTGAGCCTCGGAATAAAAATAAAAAATTGTAGTGTATCATATAATTTTTGTTTTTTAACCTGTGTGCATGGGTGTATGCATGGATGTGTGAATGCCTGTAAATAGTTGTACATAAACTGTATGTCTTGTGCTATTTGCCTGTCAACGCATAAAGAGAGCCATGCATCAACGTTTGCATGGTTCACTGTGCACAGGCTAGATTAAAAACATGTTGACTTCTTTAGGTTAGGTTAGGAAAAAAAACAAACAAGTAGCCACCCTCACTATTGTTGTCGCTTAGTAGGCCTCATGTTTCAGTAAAGTGACCATTCACCCTCAGTAGGCACAGATTAATAGGCCAACTAGGGTGTGGCTTAGTAGGTCTCATGCAAGAACAAAAGAATAATAATAATAATCGTGGACAAAACTCTCACTTTATGGCTAGAGTTATGAGTGGTGATATATTTGAAAACAACTCCAGTCCAATATCTGAACAGAAATTGTTTCTTTAACCTGTTGCATGTTATGTTTGCCGCCTATAGCTAAAGAAGTCACCAGACAAATGGTTATTTATTTGTGTTTTGCTTATTTTTTTATTTTATTTTTGCCATTGACTTAGGGGACAGACAGTGTATATAGTACATTGTATTTTTTTTATTCACTTAGTAAACGGCAACGACTACTTTTCAGATTCAATCATGATCCACGGTGAAGATCGTTTTATCGTCACAAAACACACCACGTTCAATGAATATGCCATGATGATGTCTCATAATCCTCAACGTGTGGCCTATCCTTCAGAATATAGAAACACGAAAGTACGCATTGACACCACATTTTATGACAGCTTCATGAATCGTGATGATAATGATGATGATTTGTTTCATGATCCAGGGCATCACTTTTGTAAATCCTGTATGCTAAATTTTGGCTTTGAAAATAATGTATCCACGCAAGTGATTCATAAAGCATGGTACGGTTTAACCATGAATCAAGTGATTGTTAAATTAGCTGACGAGGATCACTTTCCAGATTTCTGGTGTACAATATGTACAAAACCCCTGTTTAATGTTTATTTTCCAATAACCTCTCAAATGTTTTGTTTTCATTTTTATAAATTTCCTGCTGAGGAACCAATCACTTCGTATCGACAACAAGCATTTCACCAACTTTGTCTTAGCTTACCTATGAATCAATATTCGCCTCATAGAATGAGATTTGTTAGAAATTAACAACATGATGTCATGATTATGGCTTTCTTTTTTGTTTGCATTCGGCTCTCAGGTGCATACTTGACGTTTAGAATACATTTGGCTATTTTTTTGTTTGTTTTAGTTTATCGTTTATTCACGTTGATGAACACATACACACTGGTTTAAATTTGTAGTTTTGAATTTTGTTTTGTTGGATGTAGACATGGTTATTAAATGCATAGCGTGTTAACTTTGCCTTTTATAGGTTACCAAAAGCATTCACATGTTTGCTCTTAGTATCTGTTGATACTATTTATTTAACAGAATGCTGTGTGAATTTGCACAACAACAGAGCAAACGAATACAAGTCATTTGACAAGGGAATGATAGGCTAATTCCCATTTACAACAGAGACATGCATTTACCTCCAAGAGAGAAATCTTGAAAATAATTCACACACTTAATTTTGATAAAACATTTCCTATTAAATAATTTCCAAATGTATGTTTTGACTGAAAAAAATGATACAAACATTATTATTATATTTTTATCCAATACTATCTATCTACAACTACAGGTCATAAACACTCAGGATTTAAAAAAACAACACACTTTGATGTACAAAAGTTATTGTTGTTGTAATATAAGAACGAGAGTGTTAGAATGTAACACTCTTTTCTTTGGTTATAGACAACCATGGACGCCTTGAACGCCATTGGTCAGGATTGTGGCTTTGCTCGCAAGAAAATGAGTGAATTGCCTACGCAAACACCCTTTCGCATACATAAAATTCAAAAACTGAAAACCAAATTTGGTGAACGAGCTCTTTGCATTTGTCAAGACTTTGAGACATTTCTTCCCACACGATTTAATAACCTACCCGATAATGTCATGGAAGATGTCAATTCCAGTATTCACCCTGTCTATTTAATTTATGAGGGTGAAAAAAATAATCGATGCATGGTTCGTTTTGTAAAAATTGAAAACGAATAATCATTGTACGCTAGCCGTAACTTTTATAATAATAATGAAACTATTAGTTAAAATGATGGACTTTTGTCCTTTTTTTATTGTTTGTGATTTAAAATAGCATTTATAGCAATTTTTAAGCAATTTTTATTATAATGATTATAATTTATAATGATCAAATTCTAGTAACATGTTATTTTATTCAATAATAATAAGCGTTTAACAAAAAAAACTGGTTCTAGAGTAGATAAAAGATTTCATGCTGTCATTCGTTCTGCTAGACTGCCATTTGAAGCTGATGAATAATGATGGACTTTTGTCCTTTTTTTGATTGTTTGTGATTTAAAAAAAATAGGTTTAGTACAATTACCATGTATATATAATTTTTTATAATCATTCATTCATTTCCGTGTCCGATCATTTCCAGAATGTAGCAACTCCGATGGCCTTGTTGTTTGCCTCGATCAGGTCCTGGGTAGTGCAGGGTTGTTCTAGTAGTGGACAAATGAGCAGGTGGGCTGGGTCTTGTGTTGCTCCACACTCGCAGGACGTGTCTCCATCAGCTGGAAGGATACCCCATTTCTGCATGTTGGTCTTGCAACGAGGGACGCCCACCCTGAGACGATTAAGTGATTTCCAAACAGGGTAAGGCAGGTCATTTCCTGGGGCTAGCTCTTCCTTAACAGGGATATCCGGCGGCAGCTTGCTCTTCCACCTGGAGGTGCGGTATTTTTTATAATAATAATGATGAAACTATTAGTTAAAATAATGGACTTTTGTCCTTTTTTATTGTTTGTGATTGAAAAAATAGATTTACTACAATTAGTAATATTTTTTTTAACGATGCACTGCTGTCCCTTTTTTATTGTTTGTCATTTATAATTATAATAATGAAACTATGAGTGAATAATAATAATGGAAAAAACACAACATGGACTCTTGTCTTTTTATTTTTATTTTTGTCATGATAACAGTGATACTATACATTTTTTAAATAAATTCATTACGTTAAAGTCCATATCTAGATAAAAGTAATTTGCTCTTCATAGCACCAATCACTATAAATGCTGCCATTCGTTCTGCTAGACTGGCATCTGAAGCTGTTAATCGTTGCTTGGCAATGCTTAACAAGACTTTGTCGGCAATGCGTCTTAGTGTGGGATCACTGTTTTCATAGGCTTTATCGTGATTAAGGCATGCATGATCCAAAGCATTGATTCCCATATCCCCTCTCCTCAAACGATCTTGAAGACGAGTACCAGGGCCGCAAAAGCTGTAAGCAGGTAAGTGAGCTTCGAATGGTAAGTTTTTAATAATGTTATCAATAATTCCACGGCCAGTACACCTGGGACATAGATGTTTCAATCGGTGAAAAACACTTTTTTTGTTGTTCTTCTTCTTCTTGTTCTTGTTCTTGTTCTTGCTGTTGTTGTTGTTGTTTGTCGGCGGCTCCTGACGAGCATGGTAGGTGGTGGTTGTTTTCCGCATGACAGCCATGGAATGATGAAACAATGTCTTTACACTGAGTTTTATGACCATGATATAATTTCATTAATTGGCATGTGGCACACTGTCGAATGGAAGGTATTTTTGCCATGGTTAATTGCTTGTGATGGGAAAAATGACTGCATGGTTGTAGTTCACTCAATACAGAGTCGTTAGTCCACTCGGCAGGCGCCTTTTCCCAAATTTCTTTGACAGCGTTGGCAGCAACATAAAAAAGAAATGATTTAGGTAGTGCTAATAATTCATGTTGTGTAAAGCTAATCAGTTTTTTCTTGCACACAAAGAACTTTCCAATAGCCTTGTCGATTGTAGTGGCGTCCATGTCTATAACGTAGATGTTTTCACCTCACGTGTACACGTCTCACTGCTATCATTGGACGATACACTTTCAGTTTTAATTTTATTGAACAACTCCCAACATGCACTCGTGGTGAGCCAATGAAACAATTGCCATGCATGCGCTAAGGCTTTATTCTGAATATTGTCGCAAGGACAAGTGTCCATGAGCGTTTTCAGGGATGGACAACCCAGATCTAAAAGGTCAATACATTGACAGTGAGAGGGTAGAAATGGTTGAAGCCACTGGCATTTTTCACTCCCTTTAACAAATAAGGCATTGGCCGAGGACAAATGGGCTTTCATGACAATGTCAAGATACTTGTAAGAAATATCACCCTGGTTCCATGCTAACTGCAAATGATTTTCAATCCATTGGCTCTGTTTTTTATCTTTTTCACTAAGCAACTCGAAAGCATAGGGAGGTTTAAACACCAAATGAATAGGGTTAGACACCCAAAACGTACTACAATCGATAAAAGCGACTTCCTTAAATATAAATTTGTTGTCTGCAATTTTAAACCCCTGACAATCCACGATGAGTGTACGCATCATTCTTTTTTTATTTTTACTTGTTACCTCATTGACGTCTAATCAACAACTAACCCATGCCATGGTTTAACATGGCAAAGTCAAAGGACTTTAGGGAAAAAAATAAACAAATGAATTGAACAACAGCTAAATATTTTTTGAGGTTTTATTCATAACAAAAAAAACACTTACACTTTTATTACAAAAAGTGTGTTGGCTTAATTTGGAACAGCATTCAAATGAATAGTTTGCACATACGGTCCACAGGTATCTCCTAGTTTTGCAGGGTCTGGTACAATAACAGGATAATTCAAACTCCATGGAATATTGCCCACATCATAGCGATTGAGGTAAGGGCAGGATGGACTCCATTGCTGATGATCGCTAAAGGGTCGATCCCCTATTTCCCAGTTTCCAATTTCAATGTTGCAAAAAATACACTTGACCACATCCCCACGTTTTAAGTAATAAAATCCGCTCGCAGCCAATTCTCCACAATCCATAAAGGGAACTGTCCATGTTTCAAAAGTTTTCAAACGATTAAATTCACATTTTAAATTCCATGGTTTGTCTGTCACGTTGTTGTTGTTGTTGTTGTTGTTGTTGTTGTTGTTGCTGTTGCTTATTGAGGGACACATGATGTTTGTTGTTGTCGTATGTGCGCACAGTGCCAGAGCGCAACAGATACTGTGCATGCAGACGCTTATCATCAATCCTATGAATGATGATCTTTTTTTGTTTTCATTCGACCACAGATGGCTTACATGCTGGTGACATAATTGGACAAAGGATGATATTTCACTTGTCTAGCATGAATAATCAAACAGTAGGCACTGGTATGGTCTGGGACATTTTCTTGTGTTTCAAAATCTATCCTTAAATCAATGGTGGTGATTTTCATAGATTCTTCTAGATACGAACAGTCGAAAACAATCAGTGGTGCTTTTGCTTTAAACCCTTGTGGCGACAACATAGGACAATCCTGTTTTTCATAATAAGACGATTGAAATTTAGCGAACATGTCATAAAGGGGACCGAACTTATTTTTTGAAAAATTGAGTTCCAACCCCTCATAGGGAAAGCAAACATTATTTAAAAATAGTCGTATATTTCTCAAGTGAATGTGATCAAACAAGGTGACATCTTTGCTTTGTTGGTATTTTCTATTGGTTTGAAAACCAATAATAACATAGAGGGGTCTCTCGGTAGAGCGAGCCGATTTGACACTCCAACTATGAGTGTCAGTGGTAGGTAGCAAGGGGTATTCATGCAGACACCAACTTCGAAAGGCGATAGGCAAGGCTTTATCTTTTTGCACCAAATTTAACATGCTTAGCTTTTTACGATCCGATAGCGTCACATGGGGCACTTTCCATAGTAATCGAAGCAGTTGAATTTTTGAGTCTATCACTTGGTCAGAGGCTCCTTTCAGTGCATTATAATCACTGCGGTCTCTCACCAGATACAAACTTTGTCTTGCATTTAAAATAATACGCTTGTGATCTTCGGCAAAGCCAAGGAGTAATTTTAAGGGTAGAAAGCCTGTAAAAGTGCCATCGGTATGAACTAGCCAGTTATTGCTACTGTTGGGACACCATCCTGCCATAGAAAGCGTTTTACTTTCCTCCTCGCTATAGGATGGATATAATTTCATAAGACTAGTCATGCCCACATTTCGAGTCATATCTATGACAATATCATTTATCACATAACGTACTTCAGAAAACAGAAAAGCCAAACCATGATTCGCCAACGCAGACGTTGTGGGCGTACTGCCATCTGCTTTCATCAATTTACCCTCAATTTGAAGGACACTTTCATGAGGTAGAGTAAAAATATCTTGATTGTTAATGATGAATTGAATCTCGTCATTGTTATTCAGTCCTGTTGCTTGAGGTTGATAGGAATGCATATCAATGCGCACGACGCCATCTTCCACTTGTATGGGATTTAACACTTGCAACAGTTCTTTGTTCATGATTGGGGTGTAGCGTATAACCAAGGCGTTGTAAGCGTTGTCGGTTTACTCGTGTCAACCGTTTCATACACGGCGGGCAACTAACCGACCTCGTAGACGTTGTTGTTGCTTTATAGATAAATTTCATAGCGTCTTTAAAACCAACTTGTAGGTCACAGGGGTGTTGGCGTCCAAAGCAATCAGTTGTTGGTTTCTATTCACTAAGCGTAAGGTAATATTACTAATATCACTGACACACACAGGATGATAGAGAACCACTGAAGGGTTTTCACGAATAATATAGCCGCAAGGAGAGGTGACAATAAAATCATACAGGGAATGGCTTTGTTCTTGATTCGTAAATACGTCTCTAATAATATTGCAAGTTACAGAAATGTGATGGTCCTCGATGAATTTCACTGGATAATCTGATTCATGGGGTTGCTGAGCTGCCAACACTCTTGGTTTAAATCCTAATAAAGGACCAATAGAATGAACTCGTGTTTCAAAGTCAATGTTAAACGTAGAGAAAATACGACAGCGATGAGTTATTGTATTGGCTGTAAGTTCAAATTTGTGTGTCCCATCCGCAAATGGTTTGACACCAAATTGTTTTATCATCGACACGCTAATGGCCTCATGCACATCGTCTATGGTATAACCTCCAGGGGGTAGTGTCAACATATAATCATCATAATAAAATTTGTCATTAATATCCACTTGAATATTGTAAATTCTGTTGTAACTTTCCAAAGAAATTAATCCTAGCACATAGGATTGTTCGGGATGCAATTCAATGGGAGGGAAAAAATCCAGGGACACTTCAGGCCCGCGACTGTGCACGGTAAAGGTCTTGGCGTTGACATTCATAATAATGAAACTGTTGGCTTAACGCGACCTCTTATATAAAAAATGTAAACTCAAACGGCCACACTCTTGACTGCCAAAGGTTTGTTGACGATTCACATTATAGAATATCTTTACCCGGTTTCCCAAATAACGTAGCAACTCGATCGGGGGTGGTAAATTTCCATAACTGTCAAAGTACCATACTGTGGAACCTTGTTTCACATAGGCTACAAAATGGGTTCCTGGGCCTGCATCATCATCTAAATTCATCATGGCTCGTTCTTCTTTCCACGGTGCTTTGGGTAATTCATTTCGCATAAATACACCTCGAAAATGAGAAATCTTTAGTTGTTTGGCATAGCTTTCCACTTCTTCATGGGTCATGGCATGACGAGGTAGTTGGCTTAAGCGCTTATCGATGATGGACATTTTTTTTTTTCTTAGACGGTAGGCCACTACCTTGTGGATAAAAGACTGGCTTTAAAGGATTGCCATTTCTAGCTCCCATCGCAATGGCTTCTAACGTTTTATTGTGTCGCTCGCTTTCTTTGAGTTGTTGCTTGCCTTGCTCGACGGCTTTTATGGTTTTCGCTACAGCGCTGGCACCACCCAAAAGGGACCCCAAAGCTGCCAACCCTGCAAATAAAGCCGGCAAAAAACCCCCACGCTTAGCAACAGAAATGACTCGCCCACGTTTTTGCTTTCTTTCTTTTCTTTTTATCGATACATGATGCTGCGATTTCGGAGCTGTAGACAATTGCACCGCTTGTAAAGCTTTTTCGATAGCCACTCTTTTTAGATTTTTTTTTGTTTTTTTACGTTTTAACACTGGGTGTGAGGCCGATCGACTTGGTTCCCGACCTGGCTTTTTTCTCTTTTTGAGATTTGTTTTTTTCATGTTCATAGCATATCTTTTTTTCACCATGCTGCTACTTGGTGAACCTTTCACAGCAAACATTCGATAACAACTAACGTAGAGAACCTTATTTCATAGCAGTATATTCCAATTCTATATAAAGCGGAAAATCATTCACCGTTTTCCCAGCTTCCTTTTCCTCAAACGTAAGCATAAGATGAAAGGATAATTCTTCTCCCACATTTACTCTTTGATGGTTGTGAGCCAACACTCTATCACCGTTTAGTTGTATTTTTAAATGTTTCTCATCAGGCATGGCATATTTAATATGAATGACACCATCATAATGCAGTCGATATCGACTTAAACCGGAAGCAAGCATATAGGTAAGATCATCATTCACCAGTGGTAGTGGTGGTGGGGAATGGTTTCTGTCATTGTCCAGTTTTTGATTTGACAGGTACACTAAAAATACAGATGGGACAAATTTATAAAGCCTTTTCATTTGATAGGTCACATAACGTTTCGTGCAGACATCATTTTCGTCTCGAGGATCTTGCACATCAATAATACGATGATAATTGGCTGAATAGCCCTCAGCGGTTAGTCTCGGGGCCATGTGATAGACACTTTGCACTTTGCGATCGACATAGCTTTTTGTTGCCACCTCTCGTGACTGTTTTGACAAAGAGGCGGCCGTGGCCATGGTTACACGAGCTCTCCCAAACACGTCCATGGTGATAGACGTTAACTAACCTATCCTACTCACCGCTTGCCTATATATATATAAACCTTATACACACATGAAAAAAACTCAGTCATCGACACAATGGAATTAATGAAACAACCCCATGCTTTGCCCGTCTCTGATTTGGTTTCAGAGCTATCACTGTCCGTGTGCGAACCTAAACGTCATGGCACCCTATTCCCATCTACCGTTCGATGTATTATGGTAGGGCCTTCGGGTTGTGGAAAGACCAATGTTTTGCTGAACATTATTACCGCACCTCATGGCCTACGATTTCAAAATATTTATATTTTTGCCAAATCCTTGTACCAGCCTCTGTACGTGTATCTGGAACAAATTATGTCTTCGTTAAATAAAGAAGCCATGGGCTATTTTACATTCACCTCACCTCAAGATGTCATTCAACCAGACCGCATTCAACCAGATTCCATTATAATTTTTGATGATATTGCCACTCAACGACAGGCCATTATTCAAGAGTATTTTAGTATGGGACGCCATAAACAAGTGGTTTGTTTTTATCTGGCTCAGACCTATTCCAAAATCCCCAAACAGTTGATTCGTGACAATGCCAATCTCATCGTTCTCTTTCGCCAAGACTCTAGAAATCTCTATCATATTTTTCAAGATCATGTGAATCCAGATATGTCCTTTACAGCTTTCACGCAATTGTGTGCTTCGTGTTGGAACCATCATCCCCATGCCTGTTTGGTCATAAATAAACAGAGTGAACGATGTGAGGGACGTTATCGCTTGGGTTTTGATCATTTTATTTCTGTTTAAAAAGACCTAGGGCTGGACATTTCCTGTTAGTGTGTCTTTACCTTTACCATGGCGAACGCCATAGGGTACAAGAAACATGTTCAAATCATGCAGCGTATTATTGAGGCACGAAATACGATTCGACATAAATTTCGTGAATTGCAACGTTTAAAAAACGTCAATCCTTTACCCATGATAAAACATGCTCCATCATCGGTTGATCCCATGAGATTTAAACCTAATGCTTCTGCTGCTACTGCTGCTGCTGCTGCTACCTCTCAAACCAAACCCATAACAAGTTCAAAATTTACTCAAACAGAATCCACACGACAGGTAAAATCCTCCTCTTCCTCCTCCTCTAATGTTAGTGAACAAGAACATCAAGAACATGAAAAGGAAGAAGAAGAAGAGCATGAACAAAGTGAAAGTGACAGCGAAAGCGTATTTAGTCCTGAAAGAAAAAAGAAATCGTCACCCCTTCAACAGTTTCTAAAAACAAAACAAAAATCTTCCGTCATATCGGCAACACCGTCTTCCTCCACATCGTCTCCGTTTTCACAAGTCTTGGCAACCCCTCAAAATAAAGCTCAACTCAAAAACATTTTAATCAAACATTATGGGGCAACCCTGGAACCGTATTTGACCCTTCTATTTATTGGAAAGACAGATACCACGTATGGTGTTCGCTATGAGAATGATAGTTTTAAAATTGGGGATTCATCCATTAAATTTGCTCGTACGAAAGCTGTCATTAAAAAGATCAACTATAAATTAACACCAGGTCTGTTAAAGCTGCTATTTTCTCGCACCCCCTCGACACAAGATTTTACGTCTGAGGACCTTGCTAAATATAAATCCATTTTATTAGACACCAACGCTCACAAAAGAAACTATAAATCCTCTCAGCAGGTCAATGCCAATATATCCCAAAAATATAAAACCATCATTGCAAACATCTTTGGTAAGCAAAAACATCACTCTGCCTCTGGTGTAAGGTTTAAGAAATTAAAACCCTACCTAGATATAACCTTTTGGAATAATCCCAATCAGTTAGTAGAGCGCTTATACTTGCTTCATGCATCAAAACAAGCTGGTCACACTGGACATGAGGCGGAAATCGCCCTCATTGAACAACAACTCCGAGATGCTAAAATTATCTTATAAGCCATCCCCCATCAAAGTGGGCATTGCTCATGAATTGCATAAACCAGCCCGACGCATTTATGAACGTCGTCGTGTCATTTCCAAAGGAATCGATGAACTTTGGCAGGCAGACCTGGTTGAAATGATACCTTATTCTAACGTTAACGACGGTGTACGCTATATGTTGACCGTCATTGATGTCTATTCCAAAATGGCTTTTGTTCAACCAGTAAAAAATAAAACTGGTATCTTAGTCACAAAGGCCTTTCAACATATTATTGAACAATCAAAACGTCAACCTCATTTGTTACAAACCGACCAGGGGAAAGAATTTTTCAACAAGGATTTCTCCAGTTTTCTCAAATCTAAGGATATTCACCATTATACCACCTATAGCAATCTCAAAGCTAGTGTAGTTGAACGCTTCAATCGAACATTAAAAAGTTATATGTGGAAAGAGTTTACAATACATGGTTCCTATCGATGGATAGACTGGTTACCTCAACTTGTGTCTCGCTACAACAACACCATTCATTCCACCATCGGCATGAAACCTCGCCTCGTCACCAAGAACCTACCCAGACTCAATAGACTGTTTAACCCTATAAAAAGGGTAGACCCAAGGCGACATCGCCTTAAAATTGGAGATTTTGTTCGCATTAGTAAACATAGAAGTGTGTTTTCAAAATCGTATACTCCACAATGGTCGACAGAAATTTTTAAAATTCGCCAAGTCAAGCTAGGTCAACCAGTGACGTATCTCTTAGAAGATCAGAGCGGTCAACCCATTCAGGGACGATTCTATTATGAAGAAGTGCAAAAAACATTATATCCCAACGATTATCTCATTGAACGAGTAATTAAAGTCAAAGGTGCAAAATATTTTGTAAAGTGGTTAGGTTTTCCTTCCACGTATAATTCATGGGTCAATAAACATAATTTTTTGTAATAAAACCATATTTAATTATATAAAAAAACCATGTTTCCAGCTTTTAACCTATTCCATATCTATATCCCCGTAAAGAGCACAACGAGACGAAAAATACGAATCCAAGCACGCCCTCCTAGCATGGCCCGTTTTCCAAAAATCGGCAAAAATGTGAAAAACGCATGTTTTGACCCAAAACCCTAACTTCACCTTTTCGACACCTACATTCCCGTAAAGAGCACAACGAGACGAAAAAAACGAATCCAAGCACGCCCTCCTAGCATGGCCCGTTTTCCAAAAATCGGCAAAAATGTGAAAAACGCACGTTTTGACCCAAAACCCTAACTTCACCTTTTCGACACCTACAAATCCGTAAAGAGCACAACGAGACGAAAAAAACGAATCCAAGCACGCCCTCCTAGCATGGCCCGTTTTCCAAAAATCGGCAAAAATGTGAAAAACGCACGTTTTGACCCAAAACCCTAACTTCACCTTTTCGACACCTACATTCCCGTAAAGAGCACAACGAGACGAAAAAACGAATCCAAGCACGCCCTCCTAGCATGAATCTTCCATTCCAAGGTCGCGGGGGCTCACAACTTCCTAAGTAGTGCAGCTCCCCACCCCCTTACCACGTTTTTATTTTGGTATGGATATACCCCGTCCATGGAAAAGGAGAGTTCACCACGAGTCCTACGACACCTCATAGGTTTAAATCCGATTATTGGTTAGCGAGATAGTCAAAAGCCGATGACCTATTAGTTTTTATGGTTTATTTCAATACATATTAAAAACACTCATTAATAAATCATCATTTAAAAAACCCGCCCTCTTACAAAACTCCTCAAGTGCGCATGCGTATAAAAAAACATTCATCGCCAAAATGTCAAAAAACAACATGTTTACCCCAAATGGCGTTTCCCAATTCCATCCATTTTTAAAAAATAACCTCACCATCATCTAGAGCGGAAAAAATACCATCTAAACGACCCCTCACTCGACCCTACTCCTCCCCCACCACATAACCCTTTCCCAACATAGGCATACATATTCAAGCACGAGCGCGACTTCAGGAAACCAACACTACCCCACTACTCGCGAATGGCCTTTTAGTTTTGGTCTTTTAATCAAATAAAGAGCCTATAGGAAAGTAGGGGGCATTACTAGCAGTGCTAGGACACCCTGTATGTTCTAATCCCATGTTTGGTTAGCGAGATATCAAGTTCGGGGCAAATACGAGGGTGGCTCAATAAGAAGTGGTCCAGCTCCCCCCTTACCACACTACTCTTACAACCATCAGAATCCTTCGACTTGCTTCCCGTGGGGACCCGTGCTCCAACTTGTCCCGGATTCTAGTGGTTGTAATACTGTATTAGTAGAAGGCATCTGACGTTGCCTGTAGCTGTGGATGGTGATGATGATGATGATGATAATTGTTGTTTTAAGGGGACTAACATCTAGGTTATCAGCCCCTAATGGTTTGGGTGATAGCGAAAGATGAGATGAGAATGAAAACTATTACTAACTACATACAGTACCGGTCAAAAGTTTAGGACCACATAAGGAAATCATGATATGTCACCTAAAACCTAAACTTGTAGCAATAGAACTCTGCGATTCTTTTACTGAGCTCTTACAGCTGATAGAATATATACGTCTTGATTTAGTTCAATTGGGCCAAGTATTGTAGAAGTTATGATTTTTTAACTGTTGGAAGGTCACACCAAAAAATCACTATTTTCAGAGGTATAATGTATTGTATATTCAAACCGGTTGCAGGTATTGCCCTCAATTTTCTATTTTAGACTTAGCAATAGCTGGGCATTATTTTGGTATAAATATACAAATTCCAAAAAATGCAGGACCTGTTTTATTGCAGGTTTATACTTTTCCAAGCCAGCGCTAAAATGTTAGATTTTCCCTTGTTCTTATCACGCTTGTCGTAAGGCTTTCTTGCTACCTACCCGCTTCTAACTTGTCGTGTCTAGTAGTTCCACTTTCACTCAAAGATAGCATCCAAGCACATATTACTGGCGTGTGGGATTTCGCCGTGAGATTATTTTGTCGTCTTCAGTACATCGACCATTTTAGCGCTGGCTTGAAAGAGTATAAACCTGCAAAAAAAAAAAAAGAAGGTCCTGCATTTTGTCGCAATTTGTATATTTATACCAAAATGATCCTCAACTATTGCTAAGTCTAAAAAATAAAATTGAGGGCAATACCAGTAACCAGTTGGAATGTACAATACATTATACCTCTGAAAATGGTGATTTTTTGGTGTGACAGTTAAAAAATCATAACTTCTACAATACTTGGCCCAATTGAACGAAATCAAGACGTATATATTCTATCAGATGTAAGAGCTCAGTAAAAGAATCGCAGAGTTCTAGTGCTACAAGTTTAGGTTTTAGGTGACATAATGATTTCCTTATGTGGTCCTAAACTTTTGACCGGTACTGTACTTACAGAAGAAAATGGAAATTACAACACCATGAAGGCATTGGTCTTTTGTGTTGATTTTGAAGATATGGAACGATACCATGTAGGTATGTACACGATCAAAGATTCAGACCCATTGGATTGTTGCTACAGGTCTCCCCACGTGATTGGTCGCGGAGGAATCAACTCCAGTATACGGACACTGGTGTAGCGTAGTTGACTTGCAGACTGTGCAGTGAAGTGTTCCCCGTCAAACATGCCTCAACGACAGAGAAGAGCACGCTATCAACAATTGTCGCCGTTTGTGAGGGCTCGGATAATTGGACTGTGTGAGGCTGGATTATCGCTAAGGACTGTCGCTGCACGTGTTGGCCGACAGGCATCTACGGTACAACGTGTATGGCAGCAGTGTCAAATGAAGGTACCCACACTCGTAGACCTGGCACAGGCCCAGCGCGACAGACAACTGTGAGAGAGGATCGCCGCATCATTCGGATGGCCCGGATGGAACCCCATGCAACAGCAGCGCAAATTCGAGCAACTGTGGCACCCTACGTTACACAACAAACAGTTAGTAATCGCCTGCGTGCAGCTGGCTTACGATCCCGTGTCCCTGCAGAAGGTGTTCCATTGACCCCACAACAGCGACGTGTAAGGCTGGCCTGGTGTCGAGAACGATCGATGTGGGTCGACGAATGGCATAGGGTCGTCTTTAGTGATGAATCGCGCTTCTGTCTTGCCCGCAGTGATCGCCAGAATCGTGTGCGCCGACGTACCGGGGAGAGGGGCCGCTCAGACCTTATTGTCGAGAGGCACACAGGGCCAACACCAAGCATTATGGTCTGGGGAGCTATTGGCTTTAGTGTGAAATCACAATTTGTGCTTGTTGAGGGCACTATGACTGCTCGACAGTACGTTGATAGGGTACTCAATCCAGTGATTGTCCCTATGATGGCGAACATTGCTAATGGGATGATTCAGCAGAACAATGCCCGGGTTCACACTGCACACATCTCCAGAGAAGCTCTCTACGACATCACAAGCTTAGAATGGCCCGCCAGATCCCCGGACCTCAGTCCTATTCAGCATGTGTGGGACATGATGGGTCGACAACTGGCCAACCGTCCTCAGCCACCCACAACTCTGGAGCAACCGACCCGTGCAGTGCAGCAAGCATGGGCCACAATTACTCAGGAAGCGATCCAGGGCCTTATTGACTCCATGCCTCGCCGAATTCATCAATGTATTGCAGCTCGTGGTGGGCACATCCTGTATTGATTGTTGTCCAAACTTGCGGTCAGAGGGACCTGAAAGTGTAATCATCGAATCACAACCGAACACTCGTCCTGCATGTTCAATTGCAGCATTGTAGCACCACTCCTTCTGGGTGTTGCAATTTCCATGTTCTTCAGTGTACATACTAGAAGATGAAATGGAAAACAAAAATAAGAATATGGGAAACAAAAGACAAAAGACAGGAAGAAATGCCCTAAGCCCTGGAAGAATGAGAATTAAGGGACTTGGAAGAAAGGAGAGCCAGCAAAGGCAGATAGGAAAGGTAAAGAGGAGAGGGACCGCCCCAAAGGCAATGGAAGAAGGAGACAAACCGGACCCAGCTCAGGAAGCCCTCGGGGTCGCCAACTCCCGAACTTACCAGACGTGAGCCCTTGAGGGTGTAGCACTATCCAGGGTGCACCAGAAGTGGTGGGGCTACACACACCCCGCCTCCTTGAGGGCCTTGAGCAGGAGATACAATGAAAAGAAAACGAGAGGTCTGACCACTCGAAGAATGAGGTATCAGGAAAGATGAGACAAGGGCTAATTAAGGCGGGAAAGTGAAAGACTCCTTAGGCCTCGGATACCCTAATTCCGTCGGGGTTGGAAAATAACAAGAGTTGACCAAGGGAGGCGGAGAGGAAAGGTAACAGAGAGGAGCCCCGCACAAGAAAGTGGAAGCAATGCCGGACTAGGCTGGGGCCCCGTGGTCGCCAACCCACGTCCCACATGTTGTGGCCCCTGGGGGACTGATACTGTGGAGACGACTTGCTGCTCACCAGATGTTGAGACAGTTCGCTTTGTGAAAAGAAGCGAGCAATTGTTCGTACAAGATGGACAAATACCGTACCTGGAGATGTATCTAAAGAGAGACAGTCATGTTGGGACTATTTGAGGCTATTGGTATCAAAAGGAAAAATCGCATCACTCCCTGTAATTATATATTTGTTGTTGTTAATTCATGTAGGGGTTTTGCGACATCGTGGTCATTTATCCCCGTGTACTTGGCTGATGTTGATGATGATGATGATGATGATGATGATGATGATGATGATGATGATGATGATGATGATGATGTGATTTATAAAAGAATGCTAGCCCGGACAACAAGCACCCAGCCCAAAGATTCAGGAATTTTAAAGAATATTGTTGGTATTTACATATTTTCTCACCGGAGAGGCAGCTCCACGCTAAGAAAAGCCATAGCACTGCTGCTCATGACAGGTTTCAGCCGCTGGTATCGCTATACGCTACTTCAAGCGAGCCCTGAATTACAGCCCGGGAGCCCCGTGGGGACAGGCAACTCACCAGACGGTAGTGATCGGCGTCTTCCATACCCAAAGGTGTTCTCTCGTACTACTCTCAATGAACCTCTAGGAAATATTAAAATGTCTTACAAGTGGCTGCTGCTGCTGTTAATTCATTTTACGAGCTTAGTATATCTTGGTCATCAGCCCCGTATACTTTTGTATGTATTGGATTCGTCTGATAACCAGTGTTTATGTGGTGACTGTAGGAGTGTATGTAAACTAGTTATTTAGTAAGTACCCCCAGATTTGAAATAAGAAAGCATCACGGTATACTCCTGGAAAGAGTATGGAAAAACCTGAGGAACCAAATTCAGCACATTCGTGGTCAGCGTCGGGATTCGAACCACCGAACTCCTGACATGCTTCAACTTCCCCTCACGGTTGTACAGCATGATTTGATGCTCACGGCTATGGCAGATTGGTAGCTACGTTTACTAAGGCTGCGTAAGATCAAGCTAGCTCCAGTCTCGATAAGACAGGTGGGATCAATCTCCACCATCGACCATGCTCCTAGCATTAATCGCCAGCACAAATGTTAGTGTATGTTGTTGTTGCTTATTTTAGGAGCAGCGACACCATGGTCATATAGCCCCGTGTGTGTGAGTGTGTGATATCCTGTGTTATTTTGATGGCTGGATTAGTGTGTGCTATCTGTTTTTTAATTCAAGTAAGGATTGCAGACATTCGATTTTCAAGTAGTTCCAACTTTTGCTACCAAACGCCACCGTGAATGACCAACTAGTTCCGAACTTAGTTACTAGATGCCACGAACGTTGGAACCTAAGAGCGTTCGTCAAATCTAACCTATAATTTAGCTTCACACAAGTGTAATTAGTGGAAGGTTCTTTCTTATGCCATAAATCTATGACATGGGACCGCCGGCTTTACTTCCCCTCCAGCGGCTTCGGTGACGTAGTCGGTAGCATGCTGAACTGCTATGTCCAAGATAGCGGGTTCAAACCCGGCCGAAGTCGTCGGATTTTATAAGAGCGTTAAAAATCCTTCAGTATGCCTTCCTTAGGAGGGGAAGTCATGGCGACCGAGATGCATCGTGCGTAAAAGTGCTCCGTAGAATACCTGCCGAAACCGCAACATAACTCACAAATAGAGTCTGCTAGGGTGTGTATTATTAACTATATACAACTTAGTGAATATTTAGTCAACAGTCATGACCCTAAAAGCCGTCAATCAAAGAATTTCAGCGTTTGAAGAAAAGCTCAAAGTATTTCAAACTCGCCTAGAGGGAGCCACCACAGCTGGAACGAGCACTTCTACCAACCTCAACTCCGTGAAAGTGGAAACCCTAGCTTCGGAGTTCGAGACTTTTCGCCTTGAAGTCATAACGGAGCTAAGTGACTTAAAAAAGGATTTGAATGACCAAATTGTGAAGCAAGAACTTCGAATTGATGAGGCAGAACAGTACAGCCGCCGGAACTGCCTACTGCTACATGGGGTAAGTGAAACTCCAAACGAAGACGTGTACGCTAGAGTAACGGAGGTACTTAAGGACAAGCTTAATATAGAACTGACTATGATGAGCATCGATCGGTGTCATCGATTGGGGAAACCAAAAAGATCGTCTGCGGATGTGGTGGTTACCGGTAGAAGACCAATTATTGTCAAGTTCACCCACTACCACGAGAGGGAACGTGTCTGGCGCGCCAAGAGACTTCTAAAAGGAACTCCTATCCTCATAACTGAGTCCCTCACAGCATCGCGCAAGGACATGCTCAGCAAGGCCAGGGATCATTTTGGAGCAAGGAACACCTTCACTCTGGATGGGCGAATAGTGATAGTGGATTCTGACGGTAAAAAACATTACGTTAACACTCCAGCAGAACTTGCCTGCTTAATGAAAGGGCAGGTATCGGAAGTTAAGTGAACAGGTTAATGTGTGTAATTGTGAGTGTGTGTTTAATATGTTATTTTAATTTTAGTGTGAGTGATTGCATAAGTGATAGGTTGTTTAATTTTAATTTCAGTGAGAGTGGTTGTTTAACTGCTTCTAGTGGTTTGTGCATACATGAGGAAACAATGGTAAGTTGCATGCTCTCTTCTGTTTTATGGCCAGTGTAGTTGGTACCGTTACATTCAGTCCTGACAGAGATAATGACCTTCACCTTGACAATGAGCCTCCCAGCCCTCCCCAACCCCTGTCTTCGTCTCCCCACACCCGCAATCATCTGGAAAGGGAATTTTCCGCATTTCCCCGTTCACTGCTGTGTGCACATGTCAATGCCCAGTCCATAATAGCACATCACGCTGAGCTCCAAGCTATTTTTGAAGGAAGCATGGTAAACGTTGTAGCAATTAGTGAAAGCTGGATGAGAGACTCTGTCCCTTTAAACATGATAAGTCTAGTAGGGTACAATTCGCTCTTTCACAACCGACTGAAGCGTCGAGGAGGAGGAGTAGCTTTATTCTATAAAAACAATTTGGCGGCAAAGATTATAAAAACATCGAACCTATCTACTGACCCCTTGACCGAATATATGTTTGTTGAGCTCACTGTTGACGTGACTAAAGTGCTTATTGGTGTAGTATATAAACCACCTAAAGAAGGGAACTTCATGGATTTTGAAGAAACTCTACTAAGACTGTTACCTACCTACGAACACGTACTTATATTTGGTGACTTTAACACAAACATATTAATAGACTCCACTGACGCAAATCGTTTACGGAATATGTTTACCTCTTGTAACATGTCAATAATACCACTCGGTCCTACTCACCACGTACACACACCCCCAAGGATCTTCACGCACACTAATTGATTTAATTATCACAAATAACCCACAGAAAATACTAAAACACGGACAGATTTCAGTACCTGGCATATCTTTACACGACCTGATTTATTTAGCTTATTCTCTAAAAACTCCAAAATTTGCACCTAAATACATAACATATAGAGACATGAAAAGATTGAACCTTCAAGAACCAACACAAGACGCAATTCTCTGTCCATGGAACGATATACTACACTTGACTGACGTTGATGAAAAGGTGAGCAGATTTAACAAAATACTGCTGGAACTATATGACAAACATGCACCTAAACGAACAGCAAAAGTCACTCGTAAAGCAGCCCCCTGGCTATCAAGTGACATTAAATCCGCAATGGCCGAACGTGACGCATTTCACAGACGTTATAAGCAGACCTTATCAAGTGACGATTTTGAAAAATATCGTGTGCTTAGAAATCGAGTTAAACAAATGATTCGAAATAAAAAGTATGCCTACTTCCAACAGCTAGCCGGCAACTTGAATGCTAGGAGCACCTGGCAGCAACTCAGGTCGGTAGGTATTGGGAGGCGCACTAAAAACACCAATAAGCAGGATATTAATCCTAATGAATTAAATGCTCACTTTGCTCGAGAAATAATTAGTACTGATCCCCAAATAATACAAACAACAATAAATACACTGCAATGTGTCCCACTACCTCACCGGCCGTTATTCAAGTTTCGTAAAATAGATGATACTGTCGTATGAAAAAAAAATATCTATCAAATCACAAGCAGTCGGAATAGATGACATCCCAATTTCCTTTATCGTTAACCTGATAGAAGTATCACTGCCAATTATTACGCACATTTGTAACACATGTCTTTTAGAAGGTTTCTTCCCAACAATATGGAAAGATGCTTTAGTTATTCCAGTTCCGAATAATTCTCTTGCAAATTCTCCATCCGACTATCGACCTGTAAGCATACTTTCCTCAATTTCCAAAATACTAGAAAAACTTATGCATGAACAACTTCTTCAGTACTTGACGCAATACTCACTACCTGATCCGTTACAATCTGGATTTAAGAAAGGACACAGCACATCTACTGCACTCATTAAGATCACTGATGACGTAAGACGAGCAATGGATGAGCGTAAAGTGACAATACTCATTCTTCTAGACTTCAGCAGTGCATTCGACACCATTAACACGGACATACTTATGGCTAAATTGCAATCCTTCCATCTTAGCCCCGTTGCTCTCAAATTATTCGCCTCCTATCTTCATAACCGAAGACAACGTGTACTCCTTAATGAAAACAGAACTGATTGGAAGTTCAAAATAAATGGAGTACCTCAGGGTTCAATTCTCGGCCCCCTTATATTCATTCTATATCTGAACGACATCTCTTCGAAACTGGAAAACTGCAATTACCATCTATATGCTGATGACCTTCAGATATATTGCCACACAAAAGTAAACGACATCGATGCGGCAATTGAAAATATGAATCTAAATCTAAAGAGGATCAGCCGCTATGCAACTGAAAATTCTCTTGCCATCAACCCAATTAAAACACAAGCTATCGTAATAGGGCAGAATAAATTGCTTTTCCATTTACACAGTAGACCACTTTCTTTAATTCAACTAAATGGAGTTGCGATCCCGTTCTCTAAATCGGTAAAAAGTCTTGGAGTCACACTAAATGAAACTTTGAATTGGGATGGGCACGTTACTAATACATGCAGGAAAGTTTACTCGTCACTTCATCCACTTAAGATTCACCAGTCCGTTCTACCCCGTAACTTGAAAATAAAACTCGTCCAAACCTTGATACTCCCTATATTTAACTACTGTGATGTTGTATTAGTAGATGCTACCGGTGAACAAAACAAGAAACTTCAGAGAGCTTTAAATTCCTGCATTAGGTTTATTTTCTCCTTGAAATTTTCCTCACATGTGTCTCCTTTTTATGATCTACTTTCCTGGCTAAAAGTAGAACAACAAAGGAACCTGCACATATGTACCCTCATCTATCGACTTCTCAATGAAAGTACTCCTCACTATTTCTCTTGTAATTTTCGTTTTCTTTCTTCCTTTCATGATCGTCACACGCGATCTGGATCGATAATTGCAATTCCTCTACATCATTCTTCTGCCTTCAGCAACTCTTTCCTCGTGTCGGGAACTAGAATTTGGAATAATTGTCCTCGTGACGTCAGAAATTGTACATCCCTTACAACTTTCAAACGTGCATGTAAAGATTTCCTCTTGAATTCGTAGGCCAACTAGAACAATTTGTGTATGAATGTGTGAGTGATTGACCATAGTATAATTTTGTTAAAAATGTGTGTCATTTAAATTGTATAGCTTAGCTAATATCACGCAGTCGCCAATTTAATTTAATTTAATTTAATTTTTATTTTATTTTATTTTATTTTATTCTATTATTTAAGTTTTCCTAGTATTTAAGTTTGGTAGGTTAAGAATAACATATGTGAGTATTCACGTAAGTTGCACTGTGTGTGGTTAAGTGTAAGAGAGGGCCTAGAGCCCTAACTTCGCCACAATAAAGGCACCAATAAATAAATAAATAAATAAATAAATAAAGCCGGCGGTCCCATGTCATAGATTTATGGCATGTAAAAGATCCTTTCACAGACTAAACTTGTGTAAAGCAAAATTTGTTAGGTTAGATTTCGTCAGAACGCTCTATCAAAGTTCCAACGTTCACCACTAGGTATCATTGATATCTGGTGGCGAAAGTTGGAACTACTTGAAATTGAACGGAACTTGTAGCTCACCCTATGGGTGTCGGCTAGAAGCAGCTACAGACTCAGGCGAGCCGAACATGTCCTTGGACACTCTCGGCACTAAAAGCCATACGATAAATAAATAAATAAACTTCCCCTCCGAAGGAAGGCATACTGAGGGATTTTAACGCTCTTAAAAAAGCCGGTTTGAACCCGCGACCTTGGGCATAGAAGCTCAACATGCTACCAACTACGCCACTGAAGCCGCCATACTAGAGTGTTTATTTGTCAATTTGTTATATGATTGGGAAGGAGGCGCCTGTGGCCTTAAGTTAGGAAGCATCCCAGCATTTTCTTGAAGTAGAAGTGAGGAAACCACGGAAAACCACTGAGGTGGGATTCGAACTCCCCTCTTCTCAGTTTTGCCTCACGTGGCTGAGTGTACCCCGTTCCAGCCCTCACACCAGTCCTAAAATATCTTGGCAGAGCCAGGAATCGAATCCGGAACAGCGGGGTGACAGCCAAGAGCGCTCCAAGGTTGGCGACCATCAGCTACATCACAGTATCTAGTATTTTCCTCTGTTTGGTTTGTGTTCCATCCTTGGTAGCTGATGGTCGCCGCCAGTCCCGTGGTGTTGGGGCAACGCGCCTGCCTCCCACCCGGAGGCCCCGGGTTCGATTCCGGGCTCCATCAGGGAATTTAGAAACCCACGTGAGGGCTGGAACGGGGTGCACTTAGCCTCGGGAGGACAATTAAGTAGCTGTCTGACAGTGAGGCAGCGCCCCAGTCACGAAAACCAAGATTAACGCCCGAGGGGACCCGATGTGCTGATCAAGCAGCACCGCAATACCTGCAAGCCAAATGGCTGGGCAGCGGTCGCTTGGTAGGCCTAGGGGTTATTTCTTCATTTATAGCTGATGGTCGCCAACCTTGGATGACATTTGTCTGTGTTTTCTCGCCCTTTATTTCTGAAAATTCTGTGTCGTATCTTTCTGATAACCGAATTACTGAGCTGTAAAGTACTGGCCATAGTATAATACTCAAGCACATTTTTATAACACTTAAGAGTAGTCCACAAACTTCATCATCTGATTTCAGAAAGATAGTTTCCTAAAGGTCATAGAGGAAAGTCAGAGACAAAAGAAATCTCCGGCCATATAGACCTCCAGATGAAAAAATCAGGCCCACTGACGAACAAGTTCATATTGATGATGGTATGGACTAAGGACTACTGTATGTTTGAAAATAGCACCCAAAAGGTGGGAGATTTATATTGAAGATGTTTATATATAATCTTAGTTAAAACCAAATATTTCGTAATGAGTAGGCCTCGGATGTTTAAGATCTAAAAATAGTCCGAATATGCAGGCAAATATGTCCTTAAAAATTACTCAAAAAACACAAAATTTGGCCTGAAAATGACTGATTTAAATTTGGCCGTTTCTTTTTATTATAAATCCCTTCGAGATTAAGTTGTAAAGTAATACTTGTGTTCCAATTTTCATATTAATTTTCTGAATATAAATGTTTAAGTGGTTATTTACAGTGTATTTCTGTAAACACCAGTTCCCGTTCGGTAAGTTGAGGATGATTGCACACTACGTCTGCCGTCAAACTACCGAAATATGACGTTCTTACCAAAACATGCTCAAAATATGCATTTATTATATGACAAATAAAACCACTGTATTGTGACGATAATCACTGATTTGCATCAGAAACCAATCGGGCATGAAAATAGAGGCAAAGAAAACACGAAGTTCCGTGACGAACTAAAGAGCCTACTTTCCTTAAAATTAAGATTCATGCCAATGATTAATCTACAGTATATGAACCTATCTAGAATAATGACGAAATTAGGTTGGTAATATCGAAATGTTTAATTAGTTAGAAATATACCTGGTATAATATTGCCTAATAGAGCACTACAGTTGGCAGCCCTGGTGACTGATTATATTCTTAGTTCCATCTCTTAAGGTACAAAATACAGAATTTGGTTTAAGTCCAATGGACGTTACATGCAGTTAGACATTGGATCTATCAGCACGCTTAAAAGCATGTTGGCAACAATGTCATGCGTGTGCTGGTCAGAAATAATCTGAAATATTATGATATATTGTTGCGCCAATTTTGGATGAAATCCAATTGTTAGTATAGAATTACATGTATTTTAAAATTGAACATATCAGCAGGCATAGAATCATGTTGGCAGCACTGACTTATATGAATTACTCCAAATTAATCTAAAATGTCAGGTACTATACGTGTGCATAGTTTAAAGCTGTCGACTTGCATACTTTCTGATATATTGGTATTTGGATGAAGAAAATAGAGAGAGCAATTATTAACAGTTGGCAGCCCTGGTGGCTCTTAAGAATACGCTCAGTCATATGTGTTTATGTAAACATATTACATACAAAATTTGGTTGAAATCCAATTAACAGTGTAGAGGTTATATGCATTTAAAAATTGGACCTATCAGAAGGCTTAAAATTATTTGAGCAACACAGTCACGTATGACCTCCTGGAAATTAAACTGAAATAGTATTATCTGCATGTGTGCCAATTTTGGAATAGCTCCCATGCATACCTTCCAGGATATCCAACATGGAGCTCAAATTTCTAGTGCGTTTCTTCAGCAGTTGGTAGCACTAATATCATTTTCAAATATGGGCTTGAGATATTCCGGTATACATATTTACTCATACTAAATTTGGTTCCGATTGCTCCAGACATTTAGGAGTTGATAGGGGGGACACACACACAGCCAGACAGACACACATTTGCCCGGATCGATCTCATAAGTCTACTTTTTCCTCATTTTTGCAAAATGTGAAAGGTAGGCTAAAAATCCCTACACATAATTTTCTATAGAAAGCTTTGAAGCCATATTTTCCTCTCCAGTCGGCCAACACGAATTTGACCAATTAGTTATTGTTGTTGTTGTTGTTGTTTGAGTCTTCAGTCTTTCGACAGTTTTGATGCAGCCCTCCATGCCTCCCTGTCCTGAGCTGATCGTTTCATCTCTACATGGCTACCACACCTTACATCCGAAGCAATCTGTTTGACATATTCTAACCTTGGTCTATCCCTACAGTTCTTATCCTCGACCCTTCATTCTATAACTATATAAGTTTGCTATTCCTGGTTGTCTTGGTATGTGTTCTACCAACCTATCTCTTCTTTTAATTAGCAGTCGCCAGAAACATCTCTCCTCTCGCACTCGTCTTAATACCTCTTCAATCGTAACCCTATCTACCCATCTGATCTTCATCATTCTCCTGTAACACCACATTTCAAACGGGAGGCTTCGGTGGCGTAGTCGGTAGCATGCTGAGCTTCTATGCCCAAGATAGCGGGTTCAAACCCGGCCGAAGACGTCGGATTTTTAAGAGCGTTAAAATCCCTCAGTATGCCTTCCTTCGGAGGGGATGTAAAGCCGGCGGTCCCATGTCATAGATTTATGCCATGTTAAAGAACCTTCCACTAATTGCACCTGTGTGAAGCTAAATTGGTATAGGTTAAGAATGTAAACAACGCTCTTAGGTTTCTACGTTCGTTGCCAAGAGGCGACTGTGGTGGCGTCTAGTAGCTAAGTTCTGAACTTAGTAGTCGTTGACGGTGGCGCTTGGCTGCAAAAATAGGAACTATTTGAAAAATTCTAAGTTGCAGTACTTAAATTTAAAAGAAACAGATACCACACACTAATACAGTCATCACAATTAACACCGGTTATCAGACAGATTCTACACACACCCAAAGTACACGGGGCTACATGACCGCGTTGTCGCAGAACCAACCAACCAACCACATTTCAAACGCTCCTCTTTTCTACTCCTGCAACAGCCCAAGTTTCACTTCCATAGAGTGCCATGTTACAGACATAGGCTTTCAAAAATAACTTCGTAATACCTAAATCTATATTCGATGTCAACAGATTCCCTTTCTGTAGAAATGCTTTCCTTGCCTGTGCTAATCTACTTTTTATATCCTGATTATTTTGCTTCCTAAGTAACAGAAGTCACCTACTTCCTTTATATTTTCACGTGCCAATTCGACATCCATAGGGGTTTCTGATTCCTTCCGACCGCATTCCAATATTTTTGTTTTACATTTATTAATTTTCATTACGAATTCTTTCTCAGGACAGAGTCCGTGCCATTTAAAAACTCACTCTAATCTTCCGGTTTATTGGCTAAGATGACGATGTCATCAGGAGATATCAGTGTTGAAATTATTTTTCCTTGAATCTTTACTCCTATTTTGATTTTTTCTCCAATTTCCTTCATTAATTGTTCAATGTATAGATTGAAAAGTATGGGTGATAAGTTGCAGCCTTGCCTTACACCTTTCTGAATACCAGCTTGTCTCTCGTGTTCTTCGACTCGAATGACTGCCATCGTTTGGTTTATGTGTAGATTGTAGAGCACCCTCCTATCTCTACACTTTATTCCAAATTATTGTTATTAATTTAGGGACTTTGCAACATCGTGGTCATGTAGGCCAGTATACTTGGGTGTGTATGGAATTTGTCTGATAACCTGTGTTATTGTGATGGCAGTACTAGTGTGTGTATTTTTAAAACTTGGGGGATATAACTGGGAAGGAGTTGGCCGTGGTCTTAAATTAGGAATCATCCCAGCATTTTCCTGGAGTAGAACTCCAGAAAACTGCTTCCAGGAGGGCTGGGACGGGAATCGAACCAACCTCTACTCAGTTTGGCCTCATGTGGCTGAGTGGGCCCCGTTCCTTCCCTCAGCGCAGAATTAAATTTCTTGGCAAAGCCAAGAATCGAACCCGGACTTAGGGACTTCGCGAAATCGTAGTCATGTAGTTACGTGTACTTGGGTGCGCGTACTGTGGGAAATATGTCAGATAACCTGTGTCATTGTGTACTATAATAATAATAATAATATCGTATGGTCTCGGGTGCCGGGTGCGTGCTTTGTTAAATAACGCCCAGAGGGCAGCTTGCATGTCGAATTTCGTTGTTCCTTGAATCACTATGAAAGTCAAGGAGGTTAGATATCTAAGCTCCTTGACTTTATAGCGCTTTCTAGTAGAGAAAGAAGGAACTTTGTGTTGGCGGAAATCCCGAGATTAACTTTGTCATTATTGTCATTTAGACTTTCACGGCCCGTGTTATTATTCATAATGTTGAATTTTGGGCTTATGCCGTGTTTTAAGGAACATAATAGATGTATCAGACTCATTCAACCTGATAAATCAGCTGTTGCCGATCATGCTTTAACACCTGGCCATGATGTCATGTTCCAAGGGGTGGATGTTCTTGCCCGTATAAAGCAATATCGTCCCAGAATCATCAGGGAGGCGGTTGAAATACGTAAACACCCTGATAATTTCAACCGCGACACCGGCTACAATCTCAGTGAATCCTGGCTACCTATTATCAGAACCCTGAGAAAGTAATTCACTGCTGCTTTCCGTTGTCCCTAACATGGGGCTATAATGGCGTCCATCTTTGGGCACCTTCTATATGTTCTTCGTTGCTTTCTCTTAGCAACATTGTCGTATTCCAGATTATTCCTGACGATGAAAGACATGGTTTCTTTCGAAACGCGTCGAATTGCAATATAATAAAACACGGCATAAGCCCAAAATTCAACATTATGAATAACTTTGTCATTATGAACTCGGCCTACTGAATTCAAATGGGTTCTTTGACATGCCAACATCGTATGATATGCGTGTCGTCATTTTTGCCGCCTTTCAAAAATCACTTACCATGGCCAGGAACCTGCAATCTTGGGGTTGGTAGACCGACACGATAACAACTCACCCACCGTGCCGAGCATTGTGTACTGGTATGTGTAATGCAAGTGAGGCTAGGATTTAATTAAGAGGCAGCCATGACCTTCATTTACTATAGGTACCATCCCAGCATTCTCCCCGAGTGGGGAAACCATGCTAAGGCACTTCTGGGATAGCTGGGGTAGGAATAGAACTCACGATGCTGAGTGGTCTACATTTTTGCCCTTAGACCAGAGTTACTGCAGGTCTCTTGATAGCACCGGGAATCGAACACTGAGCTTCACGGTGAAGCTAAAAATGCTAGCCACTACGCCACGAGGAGAACAGGGAGATTTGGCAAACCTAATTTACTCTACATTTTTAAGATGATGATGATGATGATGATGATAATTGTTGTTTTAAGGGGCCTAACATCTAGGTTATCGTCTCCTAATTGTTTGGGTGATAGTGAAAGGTGAGATGAAAATGAAAAACTATAACTAATACTAATTACAGACTTACATACTAGAAGAAGAAATGGTAAACAAATAAATGATAAAGGCAAATAAAGGACAGGAAGAAAAGGAATACCCTCAACCCTCGAAGAATGAGGATTGAGGGGCTTGGAAGGAAGGAGAGCCATGAAAGTCAGATAGGAAGGGGAAAGAGGAGAGGGACCGCCCCAAAGTCAGAGGAGAAGGGGACAAAACGGACCCAGCTCAGGAATCTCTCGGGGTCACCAACGGGCGGATGCGGATAACAGTCGTGTGGATGTGGGGCGGATGCGGATAGCAGTCGTGTGGATGCTGAGCGGATGCGGATAACAGTCGTGTGGATGCGGGGCGGATGCGGATAACAGTCGTGTGGATGTGGGGCGGATGCGGATAACAGTCGTGTGGATGCGGGGCGGATGCGGATAACAGTCGTGTGGATGTGGGGCGGATGCGGATAACAGTCATGTGGATGCGGATAACAGTCGTGTGGATGTGGGGCGGGTGTGGATAACAGTCGTGTGGATGCTGGGCGGATGCGGATAACAGTCGTGTGGATGCGGGGCGGATGCGGATAACAGTCGTGTGGATGTGGGGCGGATGCGGATAACAGTCGTGTGGATGCGGATAACAGTCGTGTGGATGTGGGGCGGATGTGGATAACAGTCGTGTGGATGCTGAGCGGATGCGGATAACAGTCGTGTGGATGTGGGGCGGATGCGGATAACAGTCGTGTGGATGTGGGGCGGATGCGGATAACAGTCGTGTGGATGCGGATAACAGTCGTGTGGATGCTGGGCGGATGCGGATAACAGTCGTGTGGATGTGGGGCGGATGCGGATAACAGTCGTGTGGATGCTGGGCGGATGCGGATAACAGTCGTGTGGATGCTGAGCGGATGCGGATAACAGTCGTGTGGATGTGGGGCGGATGCGGATAACAGTCGTGTGGATGCTGGGCGGATGCGGATAACAGTCGTGTGGATGTGGGGCGGATGCGGATAACAGTCGTGTGGATGCTGGGCGGATGCGGATAACAGTCGTGTGGATGTGGGGCGGATGCGGATAACAGTCGTGTGGATGTGGGGCGGATGCGGATAACAGTCGTGTGGATGCGGATAACAGTCGTGTGGATGCTGGGCGGATGCGGATAACAGTCGTGTGGATGTGGGGCGGATGCGGATAACAGTCGTGTGGATGCGGGGCGGATGTGGATAAAAGTCGTGTGGATGCTGGGCGGATGCGGATAACAGTCGTGTGGATGTGGGGCGGATGCGGATAACAGTCGTGTGGATGCGGATAACAGTCGTGTGGATGTGGGGCGGATGCGGATAACAGTCGTGTGGATGCTGGGCGGATGCGGATAACAGTCGTGTGGATGCTGGGCGGATGCGGATAACAGTCGTGTGGATGTGAGGCGGATGCGGATAACAGTCGTGTGGATGCTGGGCGGATGCGGATAACAGTCGTGTGGATGCTGGGCGGATGCGGATAAAAGTCGTGTGGATGTGGGGCGGATGCGGATAACAGTCGTGTGGATGCTGGGCGGATGCGGATAAAAGTCGTGCGGATGCGATTCGATCTATATTGTACGTGTTTTGTTTCTTATTCTGCTGATGTCAATGAATCCCGCACCTCAGGAAGGAAGGCGCGTCATCCGAGCAAGTGAGAGGTGACAAAGCCGCTTTTAAAAATGCAAACACAAGACAAGTCTCATTTGGAAGTCCGTTTGGCGCTGAGCCGAGCACGCTAATCTTTGCGGCACTGTTTATCTTGCTGTTCCCGCAAGATGGCAGACAAAGCCCCGGGGTGTTTTAAGACTGACTCGCAGTTCATTGTGCCCCGCCTCGCCATTCCCATGTTCCTTTAAATGGAGAGGGACAGCACACTTGTGTTTTAAACTCCAACAACAACGAAACTATTGGGTGTGTGCAACTACGATGCGCGACAACATTTGAGCGTACTCTCGGACTGATTTGTTTAAACAGTCCCTCCCTTGAAATTTCAGCTTCGTATATTTTTTCAATTATGTATTTTGCGGAACGGAAAGTTCACAGGCGAAATGAAGAAAAGCCGAGTTGCACTTCCAGGGCAACTCGAAACACAACCACTCTTCTCTGAAGTTTTAACCCAACACGACTCGACAGTTTGCTGCTGGCTGTAACTGGGGTAATATATTCGCCCGCTAGCTAGGCTGTAAGTGGGGTGATAGACTCGCCCCTAGCCAGCTCGTAAACTGTCGCCTGAGTACTTGAATGGAGATTGTTGGAAGAAATGAAAACGTAAAAACACTTATAGTGGGTGATAGAGATATACTCTCGCTGACTTTTTTGAAGAGCTTTTCATGCTGAACAAATCTTACACTCATAACATATAGATATTTTTAACGGTTTGTCCAGCGTAAGCTTAAAAACCGCACGGACGTCATGTGTTTTTTTCTACGTTTTCACTAAAATCGTTACTGCTTAGCTTCCTTTGATCATAAATAAATTATTTTCTACAGAAATCTTCCTCGAGATATTCTTTACAG
Organism: Meconema thalassinum; assembly: GCA_946902985.2. NCBI lineage: Eukaryota > Metazoa > Arthropoda > Insecta > Orthoptera > Tettigoniidae > Meconema > Meconema thalassinum. Next base: position 501,593,335 of record OX336393.1, on the reverse strand, counting down.
AATGGTGAATACCGCATCAAAATCCATCCAGAGGTTCTCTCGTGACATCCAAAAACGACAGTAGCGACACTCGAGCGCAGCAACAGAAGAGAGAGAGAGAGAGAGCGTTGCAGTAGAGAGAGATAAAACGATATCATCACCTTTCACTGTAACACTTTTACACGAATGTCACTGTATTCCAACAATTTATATGACGTCACGTCAAAATAAGTACACTACGCATTCTGTTTGCACATTTCGAATTTTGGGATTCAACTTCGTAAGAAGCAAAACATTAACCATAACGTAAAATGTGTACGGTATAATAGACGTATTAACGTATGTATTAATTACGTTTATAAAGAGATCCCTGTTAATGCTAATAATAAAAATTTTCACGAACACACATTCATGGACAATTCACTCCTCTTTACACTACTAGAAAACACCTCCCGTCGGAATCAAGACACAACAAAACGTGGTAGCCAAGGTAGATAAGGAATGAATAAGGGAAACATGTTACGGGATCAGGATCTACGACGTATCTTTTCTTCAATAAACCAAGGCCGCCATTTACGACAGTATTAAAGGGGACATTCTCATTTGACGATTTGCGCTTGGATATGAATCTTTAGCTTAGGCGTGGCGAGAATGAAAACTGGTCATTAATAGTTGAAGATCGTCCAGTATACAGTAGCATTTAGGAAGACTAGACTTGGCAACACACCATTACATTTGTTCGATGAACACAGACACGTATGAATGCGAGAGGGGGAGCGCCCGGGAAGTTATGAGATCCTCGTGGACAGTAAACTTCCCCCAGTTTAGAGCAGACAGTGACGAAGTTAACTGCTCTCAACCGGACCGCGTACGACTCAACCAGATAAGTATCCTGTACCATGAAATCTGAACTGATCATTTAACAACAAGCACACATTCACACTATGTGTAACGTAATCTTGATTACGGTACAAATTATTATTATTATTATTATTATTTTTAAAGTCATTGTGTAATTATTATTATTATTATTATTATTATTGAAATATCAAAGTTGTATCGTTTTATTCACCCATTCATATCAAGGGAGGGGCCATACCATATTCACGTCATTACCATAGTCATATATAATATTGTCAAGTTCTTAGATTAAGAAACAGGGTTTTTATAGAGGTCTAGGGCTGTTTTATTAGTTAAATTGTAAAGACAGGACGGGCATGGTTGGAAGAAGTTACGGACGGTGAAGCAACATATTGCAAGAAAATGTATTTCTGGAACGAAGCCACGCTGACTGGAGACAAGGGCTTGGAGAAAGATTTCGGCGGAATATATATATGCGCAACGAGAGGAATAGCGGGTTCTGAGTGGAATATTTGAAGTACGCGGGCCTGTATTCCCGCTCGGAGAAGTTTTAGCGTCGCTTGAGGACTGAGAAATGCTTTGCTATAATTGGTCTGATGGGTCGCGGGCAAATTTATGCCGCGAAACATCGGGACCATTCAGAGTGTATAAAAGCCCAGCGCGACTTCAGCACTGGCTATTCTATAGATTCTATTCTGTCATTCACATATTCGATCACGCACTCACTCATTTACTTTGTGAGTCGTAGACTCTGTCAGTCCCTCAGTAAGATGGGACTTAGTGAATTCAATTAGCCTGGTTTGTTCAAATTTGCTTACCATGGTGATCAAACTCAGAAACAAGCAGCAACAACAACAACAACAACAACAACAAGAAGAAAACATATGTTTTCAAAGGTCAATAAACGTGTGTTGGCGTAAGATCTCAAATTAGACTGCAAGCAGACCAACGAGATGGACTTTGAACCACAAGGCACCAGGTATGTGGACCGAGTTATTATCAACACAGAAGATCAGCGCTAGCGAGAAGACAGTCAATATTGCCCCGCAATTAGGGAATATTAATGCACATATTGTACACAGCTCGAAACCTCAGATCAAATGTTAATAATTGTGTTGTAAATAAACCAGTATTAGTTAAAATGTCTTGTTCATTGGGAGTTGAATATATAGGATAGTTGGAATGCAAAGAGTATCTCATAGAGCAAGTTTATTGCCCTACGCTCCGATGATAGATCTTGGCTCAAGGAAGGGAGCGGCCGTGGCTAAATAAAATTTTAATGTGTTATCTCTACGATAACTGGCGCCCAGTAAATCTAAATTAATAAAGTGTATGTCGTCTGTCTAGACAGGCCAATGCTAAATAAGAACGATGAGGTGGTTTTAAGGAGTCTTGAGTGTAATATCTGTAGAAACGTTATAAATGATCGCCCAACTTGTAGAGCGATATCCAACGACAAAGGTAGCCGTTACAAATGGCGCCCAACGTGGGGCTACGAAATATCGTACTGTAGTGAATGGATATTATGTATAAATCCAGTTTATTTCAAGTATGTTAAAGTTTAAAGTTGTTTTCATGTACGATATAAACGAGTACTCTTTGCATTCATTCCGAGTTTTTCAATAAAGAGGCATATATCAAGTTAGGGAACTACGGTTATAAATTAGTAGTGTTCTTTTGATGAGTTGTTTTTTTGGGTAATGAGTAACAGGGATAATTTGGGGAACATAAATTTGAGAAACCGTAGTATTATAAGATCAGTTAAAATGTCGAAATTAGATGTGCAGGGTACTGCCCCCGTAATTGAATTATATAGAGACCACGGTGGCTATATTGGAAATTATAGCGAAAGTTATGGCTGTCATAGTTATGACGTGGGTAGTAATGACGTAAGCACGGATGACGCAGACGTTATGCCAGCAGGTTACTTGAGCTGAGATTCTCAGTGACGTCAGCCTTTATTCGAGAAAGATCCAAGATGTACGACGCAGTCGCAGGAAACGTGGAATTCTGCTGAGGAAGAAAGTATGCTATTGGAGGGGAGGCTCAAACCAATGAACGATAGTCTGAAGGAAGACGGAGATTGCTAAAACTATGGTATTTTTATTACTTTTTGGAATGCAGAATTGTGGAAATCCATTTGCAGTAGAGGCATTGTTCTGGAATTTTGGTGAAATTAATTTTCAGTTTTTGAATTTTGAAAATCCGTCATGTATTGACGAAGTTGGAACTTCTAGCGATGACGCAGTAACACGCGATGGAAGGGATAGATACGCCCCTCATGAAGTTCATAAAAGGCCTTGCGCAGAAGAGAGGAGCCTCATTCTCAGATTATAATTCGTCTGATATTCAATCGTCTGATCTCAAATAGTCATTTCAGTGAAACGTCGAGTGAGATTAGTAGTGAAAGAGTCGTCTTTGTAACGCGTGGTGAAGCCACTGCATTAAACGAAAGTCGAGCTGATAAGCAGTGCAGGTTTACTGTGTGTAAATCTAGGTGAAGTTGAAACGCACATTATAACGCTTCTACAAGATTAGCTGTGAACAGTTAGCGGTCGCCTATAAGCTAATTCTATTGTGCATTGCTACAGTAAGGAGTGTAGAAAAGTTGAACAATTTCGAGGAAGTATTTTGGAAGTTATTGACAATTTTAGACGACTGACAAAAGTGATTTTCTCGCTACATGAGAAGCACTTTGTATAGCCAGAATCTACGCCACGGCTGACAAGGCTAGTGAAATAGGGAGACTTCAGATTGCTTTTGTGACACAACGCTACAGTATTATGGAGCAGTTTAATATGGCAGTTTGTTCTTCTATTACCATTACCGAAGAGAAGATGGAAGGCTAAAGGACTTAATGCAATTGGGACATATTTCAACGGAGTAAGATAGCAGCATGGAACTTCGCTAATTGCTATTCCACACAAGCGAACATGCGGTAAATAACCATCTACACCCATGTTTCGTGATTAAAGGCTGAATACTATCAAACAGCAATGGAAATGATTTCATACTCACTGAATATGAATATTTCTTCGGAAATTTCTACAAAAACTTCATGGCGATTTTCAACTGGAACTTCAGGGATTTTTCAAGAGAGGTCAGGGTTGTCCCGACTCACAAAGAAGATTATTGCCGGAAGGATGTCGTTCGTCTTCGTGAAGCAGTTCGATTCTCCGAGGGTGCTGTTTCTTGTTTCGAGGATGGAGCTCAGCTTTAACTTGGTGAAATGGATCCATCAACAGTCTTCTTTGAGGTATTTTCCTCTGGAACGTCAATCGGCAGATAAGGTAGTCGTGAACGTTTATTGTATTTGAGTTTCTTTAGCAATATTTGAGCAACCATTTTTCCCATATTTTTGTCCTCATGTATTTTGCCCTATATTCTTGTTTGAGATTCCTATTCTCAGTACACCTTGATGAGTTATGCCTTTTTTTCGACGATTTATTAAGACATTGTTATGTCATGGGCATAGTTAAATGATTTTGGATCAGTTGAGACTGATATTTAGATTTTTCAGTAATTTGCTTATTTTTTTGTAGTCACGATTTGACTGTAAGTTAATGATTTTTATGGCAGAATTAAATTCAGACAGCGTGTCACTTTATTAAAGTAATTCTACCCCAGTTTAATTACTTTGACCAATTTTCTGTCATCATCAAGAAGGAAGAACATTTAAATGATTTTAGAGCGTTAAAATCCATTACGTTGTCGACGATCTTGGAAATACTAGTCGGTATTTGAATTGATTGCAACACAGACATTTATCGTCAGTTAAGAACGATCATTGCATCATAGACCATTTTGTGAAAGATGAACTTTAATTATGAATTATTGAATGCATTAAATTCGTGAACTTTTGTTAGGAATTTTTTCACAATTAGAGATTTATATAATGATGTTTGCATTCCTCAGTCTAATTGGATTCTATTCGACTATTTTGCAGTTAGTCGCACTTTGTTTGATGATAGTATTTTTATACTACAATTCTTTGAAGATGTTAATCTTAAATTTTGATAGACCAGACAGGCGTATATAAGCGTATTCACTATTAAATTTGTTTGTGATTGGCAAATTTTTACTTCATATCGATTCATGAATGAAATCCACGAAGGTTAAATGACAACAGTTTTGAAACAATTAATGATTATAAGAATTTTTAAGTGGAACTATGAATGTATAATCGATAGTGCAGCGGACATGTTGAAAGTCGCTGATGTATAATGCCCTTAAATAAATGAAGGAGATTCCCACAGTAATTAATGATGATAAAGATTGTGTTAGTGGAGGTTTTTGTAAATGCTGTGGAAGATTTTGATGCCGTATATTTTAATATATGATGAATTTTGGGCTATTTTGAATGCAGTTTGTGCATTATTTTGTAAGCGAAGTATTTTCCGCTAGAGTGTATTGTCATAGTTCGTTGAAAATTAGTCAAGTGAATTTGCTGTTATAATTAACAAGAGTTTTGAAAGAATTTGAGATAAGATTTTGAATGAAGATTACCGTCACAAATAATTATAATTATTACAACCTTTATTAAACCAGATTGTGACATTTACATGTATAACTAACCTTCATTGGTCGATTATATTAACACGATTATGAATTTACTAACCGGATGAACATGTGGTTCAATGTATTTCTTAAATTAATAATTTAAATAATTTAAATGTTGATATTGTAAATAATAAATGTAAATATCTTTGACAATAATGTGGAACGAAAGTAATGTTAAAGGCGTGTTTAAAATTTTTGTAATTATCTTCGACAATATTATAAACAATTTCTAATTGTTATAAATAATTTTTTTTTTGTTATAAACATTTAAGAGTGTGTTTTATACTCTAAACTATACTGATTAAACATTTGGATGATAACTTAACAAGTTTATGGATTGTCAGAATAATCCAGTGGTATGTGAGTTAAGCATTTGAAAGATTTGCGTCAATATATATGAGTTGTCTTGTAGACATTTAAAGCTTTGAAAGGAGCTGAATTCTTACGCAGTGTGGCGGGACGAGTGAGCCCCATTTAACAGGTGTGAGCCAGGTTGAAGGGTAGACCAGCTGGCTCGACATCTGGTTATCAGCGGGCGAGGTCGATACTCTGGCCTTGCGCCTATTAATACAAGTGTGATGTTTATTAAAAGAAACCAAATGCTCTATATATGTCGTATCCTGACTTCCTTATCCAATCCAAATGTGTTTTGAATGTTACGTTATTTTGAGCTCATGGGAGCTAACATATTGTTTGATAACTTTGCAAGTCCTTTAGGAGGACATAGATTGACGTGGGCTACTGATAGCCACATTTATTTTGTTGAGTTTGTTAAAATCATACCCTTTATTTGAAATAAAAGCTTTTGTACAGTTCAAAGTTCTCGTCTTTGGTCTGGTTCATTTTTAAATGTCATGGTCAAGATTATTGTGGGAGCATACTTTAGAGATCCTGTTGTCAACCCAATCCCAGAGATATTTATAAGAGGTAAGTAGAAGTAAGTATGAAACCCCGTCTATTTTGGTGTGTTCCACAATAATTTTCTTGGTAACTTCTGTGTTCAAACCTCGGTAGTATCTGTCAGTGCCATTTTCATTGATGTAGCTGAGCCGGTGCGATTGATTGTTGGCAATCCGATTGAGGGGGCGGATATCTGACAGCCTACTATCCGGGTAAACGGGGACAGTACCAATGATGAGATGTCAAAAGTAAGCGAAAATCAGGAAACTGAGGAAAATAAACAAGACGGGGCTACAAACATCCAGATTAATGAGGGGGAGAATCCTTCCTGGCTTCGAAACCTGACGATGCTGATAACAGAACAGAACAGAAACATAGATCTTAAGTTAGCTGAACAGAGTAAGAAGCAAGAGGAACAAAGTAAGAAATTTGACGTGCGTAGCGATCAATTAGAAAAAGCAATAGATCATAAGTTAGCTGAGCAGAGTAAGAAGCAAGAGGAACAAAGTAAGAAATTTGACGTGCGTAGCGATCAATTAGAAAAAGCAATAGATCATAAGTTAGCTGAGCAGAGTAAGAAGCAAGAGGAACAAAGTAAGAAATTTGACGTGCGTAGTGATCAATTAGAAAAAGCAATAGATCTTGAGTTCACTGAGCAGAGTAAGAAGCTAGATGAACAAGGTAAGAGGTTTGATGAAGCCACAGAAAACTTCAATAGACAAATTAAAGAAGTAGGCCGAGAATTTCACAATAAGTTAGAAAACAGGATTAGTGAGGTGGAGGAATCATGGTCACTTAAGGTTGACGCCAGAATGCAACAAGTGTCGGAGCGAGTTGACAAAATTGACGAGGAAGTGAAAATTGAATGTAGTAAGGTTAGGGTTGACTTAGAAGGTGAAGTCAACAGCATGAAGGTCAAGTGTGATAATAATATTGCTAAAATAGGTCATTTAGAAAATAAAGTAGAGAGCGATAATCAAGAAATTAGGGAAGAGGTTAACAGTAAATTTAACAGTTTCAGTGAAGAAGTAGCGAGTAAAACAGATAAAATAGAGGAGAAATTGCAGAGATGTCAGAAGCAAATAGCAACAAATAGCGGTAATGTACAAATAGGAAATTTAAGTAGATTTCTAACTAAAGAGGCAGATTTGCCAGTATTCACAGGCAAGGCATATAACCCAATGGAATTCTTAAAAACAGTAGAAAAGAAGTTCGCTAAAGATTTAGAAGAGGGGATCGTTCAATGGGAACAAGTACTTGAGATGCTAGATAAATCTTTTGTTAGGGATTCAAGGTCATGGTTCAGTGTGTATAAATACCAGATGACTAGTTTTAGAAAATTTAAAGAGAAGTTCATAGCCAAGTACTGGAATGAAAATGTGCAAGAAAGAGAAAGATGTAACATTATTTTTGGAAAGTACCAAAGGAGAGATGGTGTTTCGTACACAGAGTATTTCTTAGCGCATGTACTTATATGCCAGAATTTAGAAGGTTTAGAGACTGAATCACAGGTAATTAAAACATTATTAAGGCATTTTCCTGATATAATTAAAGAAGCATTCTTCATGCAGATTATTACTACTATTGACGGGTTCGAGAAGCTATTGGAAAACTTTGACTCTCTTGAAAATAGTAGGACCGAACGCAAGCCAATAAGTAGAGGAGATAATTTCGGGCAGGGTGAGAGAGAGAGGGGAAGAGAACAAGGCAGGAATGCGAATTACGAAAGACGACTTGACAATGGGGGACGCACAGCAAATACGAGGAACGAGAATTTGAACAGAGTAGGGGAAGGTACTAGGCCAGACAGACGTACAGGTCAACAACAACAACAACAATCTACACCAGGGGCAGGTAGGCCTAATTTAAAACGAATAACGGGTTGCAGTGAGGTCAACAGACAGCCCGAAGTGATTGCAGTTCAATGTCCTAGGAATATTGAGTATTTAGGAGATTTTAATATAGATGTTAGAGAAGAACTGCTTTATGACCTAAATGGTGGAAATTTAGATAATGTTGAGAATGAGATTATGTCACCAGTAATTAAACTTAATGTTTGGGGTAAAGAAGTTGATGTTTTATTGGACAGTGGAAGCGAAAACTCTTGTATAAATTTAAGATTTTTGGAAGATGTAATGAGAGAAGGTATTCATGTTGATATAATTCCAGTTAAGTCCACTTTCATTGTCACAGCTGTAGGTAGTAGGTCTCAGAAAATATGTAAGCAAGTCGCAGTTCCAATTAACATTAGTGAGTTAGTTAAATTTCAGCCCTGTTTGGCAGTTCCAAATTTAGTATATCCGGTGATTCTCGGTGCGGAATGGTTATCATTATATCAAGTTAAATTAGATTTTCATTTTGGCAGGATATGTTTATTTTGGCAGGATAAAGAAGTTCAGGTTACGTATAAGGTGTCTAAGACTGACAAACAAATGAAAGTGTGTATGTTTGAGGAAGAAAGCAACGTGGTTGTGAGTGATGAGATTCCTGAAGTAAATGAGGTAGACCGCGGAGATGCTAGTGAGAGCAAAGTTTTTAAGGTGTGTCAGGTTGCAATGGAGTCTGAACTTGAGAGTAAGATCCATGATGCATTGACACAGTGTAAGCTGGATGAGGTGCAAGGTCATCAGTTACATGAGGTATTAATAAAATATAAGGAAATTTTCAGCACAAAACCCGGAGCAACACACTTATATGAGCATAGTTTTGTCGTTAAAGACACAAGTAGTTTCGTAGGGCCTAGGTATCCTGTCGCAACTAAATATATGAAAGCCGTCGAAGAACAGATAGAATTAATGTTGGAAAACGACATAATTGAGCCTTCAGCTAGCCATTGTTTAAATCCATTAGTTGTAGTAGCCAAGAAAGACAATTCAGTGAGACTGTGCATAGACGGCAGAATGTTAAATACTAGAGTCGAAAGCGACCAGCTGAGAACTGAAGCAGTGGAGGATTTAGTTCAACGTTTTCAGGGGCGGAAGTGGTTCTCAACAGTATATTTTAGTAGTAGTTGCTCAACGTTAGTGAGGAAATAAGTTAGGACACTAGGTAGTTATTTCAGGTATGTATTGTTGACTCATGTGACGTTATTCAGGCTAGCCAGTGTTTTGTTGAAAGGTAGGAAGTACATGGAAGTTTGTAGCAACGATTGTTACGTAAGCCGTTGCCATCTTGTGCATTGGAAGGGAAAATGTCAAAGCTGTTTTTATTGTTTACTGGACCTTATGTCGTTTCGAAGAGGATAGGAAAGAATGCCTACTTATTGAAAGATCAGGAAAATTGTGTCATTGGTACATATAACATTTACAATCTGAGGAAATATCATAGAAAAGAGCAAGTGCTGCAAGAAGGGCAGACTGCCGTGTGTTTATAATTAGAGTCGTGTCGTGGCTCTAAGGAATTGGTGGAAGTGAGATAAATCACTTGTGTTGCCTGAACCAAGAAGCAATATATTGTGTTGTGTTATTGTAAGGGACTACAAGAACAAATGTAGCATGTAAATCCTGTATGACTGCACAGGACAATCAGAATGTTTATGTAACATTGCAAGAAGAGTGCTGATCAATCAAGGAAAATGAAAAGGGTATAATCATTATGTTTGTAATTTGAAGGGTCATATATGTATATTCAGTGTATTTCCTGTTAAGTTTTAAAGGGAAGATTTGTGATTTCATCATTCATTACATTCTTTATGAAACCATGGGGACGTTTTGTAACGTAATCTTGATTACGGTACAAATTATTATTATTATTATTATTATTATTTTTAAAGTCATTGTGTAATTATTATTATTATTATTATTATTATTGAAATATCAAAGTTATATCGTTTTATTCACCCATTCATATCAAGGGAGGGGCCATACCATATTCACGTCATTACCATAGTCATATATAATATTGTCAAGTGCTTAGATTAAGAAACAGGGTTTTTATAGAGGTCTAGGGCTGTTTTATTAGTTAAATTGTAAAGACAGGACGGGCATGGTTGGAAGAAGTTACGGACGGTGAAGCAACATATTGCAAGAAAATGTATTTCTGGAACGAAGCCACGCTGACTGGAGACAAGGGCTTGGAGAAAGATTTCGGCGGAATATATATATGCGCAACGAGAGGAATAGCGGGTTCTGAGTGGAATATTTGAAGTACGCGGGCCTGTATTCCCGCTCGGAGAAGTTTTAGCGTCGCTTGAGGACTGAGAAATGCTTTGCTATAATTGGTCTGATGGGTCGCGGGCAAATTTATGCCGCGAAACATCGGGACCATTCAGAGTGTATAAAAGCCCAGCGCGACTTCAGCACTGGCTATTCTATAGATTCTATTCTGTCATTCACTTATTCGATCACGCACTCACTTATTTACTTTGTGAGTCGTAGACTCTGTCAGTCCCTCAGTAAGATGGGACTTAGTGAATTCAATTAGCCTGGTTTGTTCAAATTTGCTTACCATGGTGATCAAACTCAGAAACAAGCAGCAACAACAACAACAACAACAAGAAGAAAACATATGTTTTCAAAGGTCAATAAACGTGTGTTGGCGTAAGATCTCAAATTAGACTGCAAGCAGACCAACGAGATGGACTTTGAACCACAAGGCACCAGGTATGTGGACCGAGTTATTATCAACACAGAAGATCAGCGCTAGCGAGAAGACAGTCAATATTGCCCCGCAATTAGGGAATATTAATGCACATATTGTACACAGCTCGAAACCTCAGATCAAATGTTAATAATTTTGTTGTAAATAAACCAGTATTAGTTAAAATGTCTTGTTCATTGGGAGTTGAATATATAGGATAGTTGGAATGCAAAGAGTATCTCATAGAGCAAGTTTATTGCCCTACGCTCCGATGATAGATCTTGGCTCAAGGAAGGGAGCGGCCGTGGCTAAATAAAATTTTAATGTGTTATCTCTACGATAACTGGCGCCCAGTAAATCTAAATTAATAAAGTGTATGTCGTCTGTCTAGACAGGCCAATGCTAAATAAGAACGATGAGGTGGTTTTAAGGAGTCTTGAGTGTAATATCTGTAGAAACGTTATAAATGATCGCCCAACTTGTAGAGCGATATCCAACGACAAAGGTAGCCGTTACATATGTAAGCATATTTGAAGGTCAATCACCACTTTCAGTATCTTAACAAAACATCACTTAGACTATAACTAACAAATACTGATTAGTTGTATTATTTTAACTACTATTGCTACTTTCTTTTTTGTTTCCGACTTTGGCCAACTGTGGACCACATGGAACCTGAGGCTTTCTGATCAAATGTTTCTTCTTTTCTTCCCAGAACCTCTTCATTCGTTCACTTCTAATCTTTCTCTGCTCCTCTGTTATTACCAAATTTCGCCTGTGTTGTGTGGTTTTTCTTTGAACGTCTTGATATTGTCAACTCGGCTTCCAACGTTTTCCTATCGTGAATGACAAGTTCAGTTAGTCCAACTTCAATGGCGTCACTTTTGACCTCTTTTACCCATTTTGTAGTAGCTTTCAACCCTGTGATGGATTTAAAATGTTTCTTCGTCAGCCGGTTCCCGTCCATACTCATCAAATGAACGTAAAATTTTAGCCTTCTTTCACACATTGTGACTACAATGGTTTCGGTCTGCATATACAGATCTTCATTTTTGCTTTTTTTTTCATGTTCCGTCATCATCTTCCCGTGGTTCGAGAATTTTCCTCAGGATCCTCCTTTCCTTTATCTCAAGTTCCTTCAGCTCCCCGTTTTTTTGTTCAGGGTTAGACACTCGGAGGCATACAGACCCTGTGGCTTTACCACTGTACTGTAATATCTGAGTTTTGCTTTGTATGATATCGCTCGTTTGTTATACCTGTTCTTCTTCTTCTTCTTCTTTATGTGCCATCTCCTCTCAGGAGGTTGGCAACCATCATAGAGACTCTTGCTTTAGATGATGCAGCACGAAACAGCTCAATAGTGGAACAATTGAACCAAGTTTTCAGATTATTGATCCAAGAAATGCGTCTTCTTCCTGGTCTTCTTTTGCCTTGTAACTTTCCTTGAATGACCAGCTGCAGCAGACGATATTTCTCTCCTCTAATTACATGACCCAGATACTGCAGCTTTCTAATTTTGACAGTATTTAATATTTCCTTTCTCTTTCCCATCCGCCTCATCACCTCATCGTTGGTGACCTTTTCTTTCCAACTCAGCCTCAGTATCCTTCTGTACGTCCATACCTCAAATGCCTCCAATCTGTCCATTTCGCGTTTCTTTATGGTCCAGGTCTCAACTCCATAGAACAAGGTGGAGAAGATATAACATCTCAGATGTCTAATTTTTATATGTAAATTAAGGTCTCTGCTACAGAACACTCTGCTCATTTTATTGAATGCATTTCTGGCTTGACCGATCCTGGACTTTATCTCCTCAGTACAGTCAATGTAACAGTTCACATTTGTTCCAAAATACTTGTACTTTGTCACTTGCTGTATTGTCTCCCAATTGATTATCAAGCTCCCTTTATGTTGTGTTCGTGATACTACGATAAAACTTGTTCTACTGCAACTAAATAAGTGTACATATTGTAAATACTACCACCCATACATTTAGACATAGATTTAATATCCCTACAAGGGAAGTATCCGGTAAGAAAGGTCGAAACCTATCTTGAAACTTTGTGGACACAATCGTTGTACTATAAGAGGACAACGTGCGTAAAATCATCCGCCAGATTGAACTACAAGGCTCCGAAATCATGTGGCAAATCTCTCATTTAAATCAATGGGAGGTAGCGAGTACCGTACATGTTGGAATGGTCAGCCCTGACCGCCCAAGCACTCAAGGCCGGTGGGAAGGAGCTGCACGCTCCAGTCAGCCTATACGCACCGCCTCACTACTACTCCGAGTGTCACAGGGATGTCCAGCTCCTCCAGCCGTCATGCCTGCGTACCTGGATGTCAGGTACGATGTCGGAGCCTTGCAGTTCAATCTGGTGGCTGATTTTCCCCACGTTGTCCTCTTATAGTACAACGATTGCGTGCACAAAGGTTCAAGATAGGTTTCGACTGTCTTACCTGATCATTCCCTTGTGAGTGTAATGGTGTAACATTTCATGAAGCTGTGTGGGTGCTTAGGAGCGCTTGTGTGGTGGAGTCTTGAACTTGGTATGTGGGAGTGATAGTCTTGGTGTTCCATAGAGGAGGAGCTGGTCGAGTGGGAGTGTCAACTCTGGGGATTCCAGAGAGATGAATGAGACAATAGCAGAGGCAACAAATGGATGTAAAAAAAACGGAAGGAGTGGTTATAGGTTATGTGGTCATATAAAAAGATATTGTATGAGACATAATCGTGAAGAAAGATATAATTTGAGTTATTCTATTGTCTTTACTTCGTCGTATTGGTTGTATTACTACAGCTTCTTATATAGCTCCTACAAGGAAGTAAAACTTGAATAAATGAGAAATCAATTGGTACTATAATTTGGAAATTATATCTTATTATGAGAGCGTTACTATTACGACTTAAATATCATCCCTTTATTCTACAAAATAGTAAGTGGCATTCCAATTAATTATACAGGGTCTTTCATAAAAAATAAGAGCGCCAAGCGGCGGCTTTGTTAACCGCAGCTGCGGTCACCTTGGCCGAGCTTGTGGCGCGCCAAGGCCCCCTGCTTTAATGTACAATCCTATATGATGCAGCGGCCTTGCTAGCGTGTGTACAATGCTGAAACCTTACTTTAGTTAGTTAGTTATTGTTGATGAAACCGAAACCCCTACTTGTGCTAATTGTGTGAGTGATTTATTCGGAGACCGTTCAAGATTCTCGCCAATGTCATCTAGCTCATCCTCTGTTAAAACTGTTCGTGTGCGGGCATGTTTTTTATTGAGCACCGAGCCAGTAGTGTCAAACTTATTTGCAATTACGTGAATCTGTGCTAGTGAATGTGGCACTTCATCAGGAAATTGCTGAACAAATGCATCACGTACCCGCCGAGCCGACTCGTCCTTAAAATAAGTTTTACTTAAAAAATACGATGTTGTAATGATAACTGTCTCACCATGTTAGCACTTGAGGTTTAGACTGGCGACTGAGCATCCGCACGCTTATTGCAAGGTCAAGTTTGGTAATGCCAATCTGTTACTTTTATACAGTCCATAGGAACAGCCCTCGTATGTACTATGCGCGCGCTTTCAACACTACAGTAGGGGGCCGCGGCGCGCCACAAGCTCGGCCAAGGTGACCCCAGCTGCGGTTAACAAAGCCGCCGCTTGGCGCTCTTATTTCATATGAAAGACCCTGTAGTTGTGTTATAGCATATATAAACCTGCCTTGTTCACTGAGGTGTCCTGGTTGGTGTTCAAAACACACCACTCCTTGAGATGAAAGTGTTCTTGTGTTCTCTATCAAAATAGCGTTCTTAGTATCCTATTTATGAACTGGCGCCCTCCGGGTTAAATATTATTATATTCCTTAATAAGTATTACAATGGATCTGATGATGATCGCTTGACGATCGAAACTGGTCATCCAAGTGTATTCATTAATCTCTTTTTTTTTTCAGGAATAACCCAACAACAATTGGGTACAATCGTGTGGACCGACTGAAAGACATCAAATTTCGATTAAGATAACATACATATATACTAAGATGGTTATTCCCTATGATCCGTCTTCGTAAATGTCTTACTTCAAAGACCAGAAACATTTCTGCTCCCCCACCCACTCAATTCGTGAGGCCTCAGTAAATCCATCTCAACCTTCTAAGCTTGAATTTGAAAATACGTATTACGAAAGCTTCTTTTCAGATATGAATAATGTGAATGTGTTATCACGCTCCAACCAATCACATAGCATATTTCATCATTATCTGCACCTCCCCCCGGTCCCAATGGAAAACTGGTTCTCGAATTGGAAAACCTGGCGGCTACTAGAAAATGGTTTACGGAAATTAATTTCTGTTTCGGCCAAGCCAGGACAGGATTTGTCCCCTCCCACTGTCGATATATCAAACTGTCATAAGGATGGGAGGGTAGAGGCGATATGGTGGGAAGGAAGAGGCTCCGTAGTAAGTCGCATTTAACTGCGCGAGTGTTCTTGTTGCTTCCCCTGGAGATAGGCTTCTTGTCGCACTAAAGTTTAGGTCGACTGGAAGTACAGAAGGCTTCAGGGTACACTCGCGCACACTCCCATCAACGAGTAAAATGATGATGATGATGATGATAATTGTTGTTTTGAGAGGCCTAACATCTAGATTATCGGCCCCTAATGGTTTGGGTGATAGGGAATATGACAATGAAATGGAAACCATAACCATTGAAAATTTAGCTGGACTAAAAATACTTACAAAATGTAACTCAGATTGAAATGGCTCACAAATTGTAGAGTGGAAATACTTACAAAAGGTAATTTACAAGGAAAATACTCACAAGAGGAATTTAGATTGAAAAATACGCACAAAATGTAGTTTCGGATCAAAATAATTACAAAATGCAATGTAGTTTCTAAATACTTACAAAATGCCATTGAAATTCAAAATACTTAAAAAATGCAACTGAAATTGAAAATTCTTACAAAATGGAGTTTGCAAAAATGAGGAAAAAGTAGACTTATGAGATCGATCCGGGAAAATGTCTGTCTGTCTGTCCTTCTGTCTGTCTGTCCCCCTATCAACTCCTAAACGTCTGCAGCAATACCAAATTTGGTATGAGTAAAGATCTATACCGAAACATCTCAATGTCATACTTGAAAATGATGTCAGTGCTACCAACTGCTGAAAAATCGCAATTGAAATTTGAGCTCCATGTTGGATATCTTCGAAGGTATAGATGGGTACTATTCCAAAATTGGCACAAATATATATAATAAAACTTCAGTTTAATTTTCAGGTGGCCAAAATGAGACTAAGCCTACTGATAGGTCCAATTTTTAAATGCATATAACTCCTACACTATCAATTGGATTTCAACCAAATTTCGTATGTACTATGTGTACATAAACAGATATGACTAAGCCTATTCTTAAGACCCACCACGGCTGCCAACTGTTAGTAAACGCTCTCTCTATTTCTTATCCAAACACCAATATACCCAAAAGCTTTAAACTTTGCATACGTATAGTACCTGACATTCTAGATTAATTTGGACTAACTAATATACGTCAGTGCTGCCAACATGATTCTAAGCCTGCTGATAGGTCCAATTTTAAAATACCATTAACTTCTATACCAACAAATAGATTTCATCCAAAATTGGCATAACAATAGATCATAATATTTCAGATTATTTCTTACCAACAAATGCATGACATTGTTGCCAACATGATTTAACGCACGCTGATAGATCCAATGTCTAACTGCATGTAACGTCCATGCTATCCATTGGACTTAAGAGATGGAACTAAGAATATATTCAGTCACCAGGGCTGCCAACTGTAGTGCTCTATTAGGCTACATTATGCCAGGTATATTTCGAACTAATTAGAAATTTCGATATTACCAACTTAAAATATTTCGTCATTATTCTAGATAGGTCCATAAAGATTAATCATTGGCATGAATCTTAAATTTTAAGAAAAGTAGGCTCTTTAGTTCGTCACGAAACTTCTTGGTTTAGTTTTTTCGTTTTACTTGTTCTGATTATACTTCATTTTCTGAATTTATTTTGTAAATACATCACAAATACTCGGTCCTCCAGCCTGGGGAAATAACTACAAGAGGTTAAAATCGCCCTTGGCCTAACCAGCAATCAAACCCAAGATCCCTTTTGGACAAGTATAGCATGCTAATCAACTAACCACGGAGCTTTAAGCAGATTTTAAGTCCATAATTATTGCTCACCCGGGCGAAGTCGACCACTGATGCTATATAATAATCCAGGAAAGCCGTGATTACAATCAAACTATGCTCACGTTTCTGTATATCCACCGAATTTGATCGCAAAATAAATATATAAAATAGTAATTATAACGAAGCGAGAGATTTATGCTCGCTCGCTACCACTGTTTGAATTTTTTATCGGATTTACAAAATAAAATATGCAGTTAGCTGAATAGGATCAGGGCTGAATCCCGTGTTTATCATGTGTGTGCCGTTATCATTAAAGTAGACTCTTCGCACTGAAGCGTACGTTCACTTTAATACTGACGCACAGTGGTCCTTTTAGCTTATCTGGCCGCGCAAAATTCCTTTGCATATGGAAGAGGTCTATAAACCTTAAAATAACTGTTCAAAAGTATGTTAAACAATTTCCTTAACCTTATTTATAAGTATTGAGGTTAAACTTGTCTTAATAATAACAATAATGTTAATAATGTTCAACTGGATGAAGGCTTTTCTTAATGCTGCTGAGTGTAGGTGATTTTGTGACTACAGGGTTTTGAGGGGGGGAAAACTCCACATTAAAATAAATCAGAAACAATTTGTACGCTATGTTGGACTCCTAGCTGCATCCAATTCATAGATATTTTAGTTGAACTATTACAGATATTATGCCACAATAGACTAATTTTCATTTGAGAATGCACTACCGTACATTTCAAAATAGTATTTGATGTGTAATAAGGATATTGGAACACTTTATTTTATTTTCGGAGCATGAGGTACAATAATAACAATTGAACTCTTTTAGTAACCATAATTAAATACTGTGCATGAATACACAAAACATATTTAATCTCCCTTGTCCTCACAATCTCTATATATCTGGTCAACACAGTAATAAATTAACTTGCACTGAAATGCGATTTCATGAATCAGGCGAAACACATGCCGTTCCTTCCATCTGGTTCTTATCACAGCTAAACTTGTGGTGTAACGAAGCACTTAAGAAAGGAAGGAATTAATTAACACAATATATGATCTTTCAGGGGTGTCCACACGTTTATTCGATTAAAGAAAAATTAAGACGACAAGAAAGTAATAATGTATACAAATATTGCACTACGTAATAAATAAAGTGTTTTTACATTATTCTTTAAACCATACTAGTCCATTTCTCTATACTGGTTCTGATGCCGGATCTTGTAGTAAACTTAGAACCTCAGAAGGAATTGGGTCGTTTGTCTTTTGTGGCTTTCTTCTCAGGCTACTTATTAGGGGATCGGATGACACTAAGAGCATATTCAGCATATCTTCTATCGTTTGTTTCATTGAGCATTTTCTCGTATTCCACAGAGGGAAGAATTTGATGGATTTATTAAGGGCCTCTTGGGCCTCTTCTGAAAGTTGACCTATGGGGACGAGGGACGATTTTATTATATGAGCGCCATGCAATGTTCCCTTCCAGTCATTTTTTTATTTTACGACTGAAACTTGCTTAATGTCCTGTGACTTACAACTCACTTTTTTCTTAATTACGCGGAATAATTAATACTTTTATTTTCTAACAATATCTTTAACAGACTGTCCAAGGGTTTTCAGATTAGTATTTTCTATCAAATAGCTTAGTAGGACATCACTTTCTTTCACTTTCCCACTTGCATCGAAAAGTTATTTCCGCGAAATTCCTTCCGACTGCACTAAAAGGTTGAAAAAAAGCAAAAGTTGCAAAAAGTAGCAAGCAGTTTTTATACAGACAACAGAAGAGGATATAGGCTATTTCAACAATAGTGGACAGTTGCAAATTTCCGGGTCTAAAAACCCATAGAAGAAGGATAAAATATATTTCAAAACTCACTATTTTCAAACGTTTATCACATAAACACCGTAATTTGTATACGATTTTGCAAATTCAATAAAGAAAGAGCATACCTTGGTCTGTCATATCCAGTGGCAAACGATGAAGATAGATCAAAAACCCGTCTTTACAAGCACAAGATTAAAACACAAATAATCAGCTCCGCTTCCAGCTGAAGATGCGATAAGGAACATCCTACTTCAGCCGTCTCTCACTCCCCAGGGGGTGAACAGATATGATATATACGGACAGTTCTGAGGTCCTTGGATATTACTGATACTAAAAACGTCATAAATCATGTAAATACATACCATTTATTTTTTACATTTTGAGCGCCCAGATAGTGCAAAGGGACCACTGTGTGACGCCTCGTGCGTGCACAGGAATGTGTTCAATTTGCGCCAGCTGATTATATTATTAGTCATCTGATCTCCACTTGTCCCCTCAGAGGTTCAGAAATAGTCGAACGTTGGTAGGGACCACGAGCACGGTACTTGTGCCTTACTCCTCACATTCGTTGTTGTTGCTTCATTAGGGGCTTTGCTACAACTGCTCATGTAGCCCCGTGTACTGTGTGTG
Source organism: Meconema thalassinum (assembly GCA_946902985.2). NCBI lineage: Eukaryota > Metazoa > Arthropoda > Insecta > Orthoptera > Tettigoniidae > Meconema > Meconema thalassinum. The sequence goes on along the minus strand of OX336393.1, from coordinate 501,573,818 downwards.
TGTATCTTTGTGCGCCCAAATTAACACGCCAAGCTAAGCCGGCTGTGACTGGTGCAGATCACGGGTGCACGTACACGGATCAGCCGGTGGTTGGCGCCCACTTTTACACTGTTACCAAATATGTTCAATAATGTGTACTTACAGTGCTCATAGACGATGCTGAAAATGTCCTCCCACCTGACAACATCTTCTGTTGAAAGAATGGACAACAATCTCATCTCATTTTTATTGCCTGTTAACTTTTTATTATTTACGGAGCCAGTTTCCTTGAATCGTTTAGCGAGCCTCCTAATTGTACTGACATTAGATATAGGTCTTCCTGGAAACATGATTCGAAATTTTCGTCTTGTTTCAGACAACTCACTAAACGACATGAGTCAGTGGAGAGGAGTATTGCGAGGTCCGCACCTGGCCAGCCAAATGACGCAATAGTTTGCCGCGATCCACTCAGCCGGCTGGCTAGGTGCGAAGCGAGCGGACCTCACAATACCCTGCTCCGCTGACTCATATCGTTAGTTCACACGTGTTTTGTCATTCATATGGACGTGTATCTGCAAAACTTAGACGTTTAGTGAGTATTGTGATTACTGTGATTGTTGGTCATGCTTGGACACGAACGTGTGTATGTCCATAATTCGTATATGGAAATACTTGACAACGTTGTGTTCTTACTGAACAAAAAGTAGATGAGATTGTGTGTTACAAGAGAGGGATGACATTTTCAGCATCGGCTATGAGCACTGTAAGTACACATTATTGAACATGATTGGTAAAAGTGTAAAAGTGCGCGCCAACCAATCGCTGAACCGTGTACACGTGCCCGCGATCTGCGCCAGTCAAAGCCGGCTTAGCTTGCCGAGTTTAACGAGGCGCACGAATATAATCACCCTGTATTTTTAATTGGGAACAGGATTTGGGTAGGAGGCAGCCATGGCCCGTAAATTGAACCCATCTCTTCTCAGTTCTGCCTTGAAAAGCTGAGTAAACCCTCAAATCAGAAAAATTTATTGGCAGAGTCGGCAATCCATTCTGGACCTCGGCAATGACAGCTAAGAATATTAGTCAATACGGCGCGAGATGAACACTCCTCACCTGCATCCTTCATCTCATCCTCCCTTGGTCAAATCTTGTTCTCCCTCCTGCGGGGAAATTATCATGGCACCGGAGGTTAGGGCATCTCATTGGCTGCTTACAGATAGGTGGCGTAGTTGGTAGTATGCTGAGCTTCTATGCCCAAGGGCGTTAAAAATCCCTCAGTATGCCTTCCTTCGGAGGGGAAGTAAAGCCAGTGGTCCCATGTCATAGATGTATGGCATGCAAAAGAACCTTCCACTAATTACACTTGTGTGAAGATAAATTATAGGTTAGATTTGACTAACGCTTTTACGTTCGCCAGGAGCCGACTGCGGTGGCATCTAGTATTCAACTTCACAACTATTTTCGTGGTGTTTGGCAGCAAAATGGGGTGTCAGCAGTGCTTACTTGAATTAAAAACAGATAACACACTAATACAGCCATCACAATTAACACCGGTTATCAGACAGATTCTACACACACCCAAAGTACACGGGGCTACATGACCACGTTGTTGCAGCCCATAAACTGAGGAACCAACCAACCATCAGGTCTCTCTCAAAATTTGTTAAATCAATATCACAAATACTTTGCTAATAAGCCTCATCTTCCTGGTGTAGTGGCTAGCATTCTTGGCTGTCGCTCCAGAGCTCCGGGTTCGATTCCCGGCTCTGCCAAGAAATATAATTCTGGTCTGAGAGCCATCCTCAGCCATCCTGGAAGTGGTTTGCCGTGCTTTCCCACTTCTACTCTAGGTAAATGCTGGGATGGTCCCTAACGTAAGGCTACGGCCACCTCCTTTCCAATCCTCAACTGAATTATTGCAAATACACACACTAATACAGCTATCACATAACACAGGTTATCAGACAAAAATCTTCACAGACGAAATTGCCACTATGTCCAAGCCCCTCAAATTAAGTTATACAGTAGTTAGTTATTGTTGTTTTAAGGGGCATAACTACGAGGTCATCTGCCACCCCCACTCTCCTCAAATTAAACAACAATAACACCACCACCACCACCTTGGTATTCGTTAGAAGTATTTGAGACATATATTACGATAAGATAATGTGTATCCAACCGGGTGAGTTAGCCGTGGTCGTTACGGCGTGGCTGCAGGCAGTCGCTCAAATCCAGGAGGCGAGGATGTTCGAATACCCCCGCCGGCAACCTTGAAGATAGTCTTTTGTGGTTTCCCAAAATGCCAGGGCTGGTCCCTAACTATAGGCTACAGCCACTACCTTCCAATTCCTCGTCCTTAAATTCACACTTTCCTTCCCAGACAACACTGCACACGAAACGGCACTTGTAGCTCACCCCATGTGTGTCCGCATAGAAGCAGCTACAAACTCTGGTTCGTTCCTCAGTTTAGGGGCTGCGAGAATGCTGTCATGTAGCCCCGTGTACTTTGGGTGTGTGTAGAATCTGTCTGATAACCGGTGTTAATTTTGATGGCTGTATTAGACTGTGTTATCTGTTTATTAAATTTAAGTAAGAGCTGTAGACATTGAATTTTCAAATAGTTCCAACTTTTGCCACCAATCACCACCGTCAACGACTACTAGTTCAAAACTTGGTTACTAGATGCCACCGCAGTCAGCTTCTGGCGACGAACGTTGGAACCTAAGAGCGTTGGTCAAATTTAACCTATAATTTAGATTCAAACAAGCGTAATAGTGGAAGGTTCTTTAACATGCCATAAATCTATGACGTGGGTCCGCCGCCTTTACTTCCTCTCCGAAACTACAAACTCTCGGACAGTCCCGGCACTAAAAGCCATACGCTAAAAAATGAGTTATATATATTTATCCAAGAAATATACAAACTAATACAAATTTGCACACATCTGTATTTATCGCTGTAGTGTGTATAAGGCCTTTGCACATACCGAGAATATTAAATTACTTTCGCGATAACATTTACCATTTGAATGTGACAAGAAGAAATTCGTCCTAAAACATATGTGAACAGCACCTCACAGTCTTGAAAAAAGAAACCTGATTTTCCTTTAAAATGTAAATCTAATGCAAAGGAAACTGCATTACCTCCTTAATCCGACGTCTCGGAGAAAGCAATATATTTTTTTTAGCAAAGAGAAACAATTCCAATAGCAGCAGAAGCAGCACCTGGAAGGTAGGTTCGTAAAACATGGCCCCCTGAGGAATAAACCAGATCCGCCTTTATTGCTCCATTCTTCACAGCCTCCTCGCTAATAATAGCACGGCCCCCTATGTAAGCGCAGCTCTCGAATCGCAATTATTGGAAAGGAGGAGTCGAGGTGTTGAGCTGTGACAACGTGGCCTCCAAATTACACGAGGGTTCGCAAGAGGAGGAATTAAGGGAATAATTTAATATGTTAGTTCAAGCAGTAGACCGCACGGTCAACAAACGGAAACGGAAAAAAGGTTAAATAAATATTACTTTGAACGCACGAGTAACTACACATCCCTAGAGGAGGAAATTAGTAATGAGTGGGAATGAAAGGGATATACAACGAAAGAGGATAGAGACAAGGGTTTAAAATCAAGCTAACACGGTCAGAGTTGGCTGGGCAGAAAGGCAACCCGATTTAAACCTGACATATCATCAACAACAAGGACAAATATCTACACCGTAAACTGGGTATATGAGTGTTAGAGGATGGCATCGTCATCTAAGCCCACTCACTAGAGGAATTGAATGAATTTTTAAATGGTAGGGACTCTTGTCTTGAGGAAAGAATTCATGATGAAAAATAATTAGGGTAATTAATTAATGTAAAACGATAATATTGGAATGCAGCCGAGAGAAATCAGAAACCCCTATAGAAGCCAAATTATATGGTGAAAAACTAAAGGAAGTACGAGACTTCTGTTACTTAGGAAGCAAAATAACCAGTGATGGACGAAGCAAAGAGGATATAAAAAGTAGGTTGCTGCAGGCAAGGAAAGCACCTCTACAAAAAAAAAGAATCTATTGAAATCGAATATAGATTTACAGTAGGTCTAAAATTTAAAAAAACCTAGTTCTGTTACAAAAATATGTTAAATACCAAAGGAATAAATATTGATATAAAATCAGCTTAAAGAAGGAACAGTGAGGCGTGTTCGGTTCGGTGGCGTAGTTGGTAGCATGCTGACCTTCTACCCGGCCAAAGTCATCGGATATTTTAAGAGCGTTAAAAATCCCTCAGTATGCCTTCCTTCGGAGGGGAAGTAAAGCCGGCGATCCCAAGTCATAGATTTATGGCATGAAAAAGAACCTTCCGCTAACTTCACTTGTGTGAAGCAAAATGTCTAGGTTAGAATTGATAACGCTCTATTTGTTCCAAAGTTCACCGCCAGGTGCTGACTGCGATGCCATCTAGTAGCCAAGTCCGCAAGCTAGGTGTCGTGGATGGTAGCATTTGGTAGCAAAGGTAGGAACTACTTGAAATTAGCCTATTGTCTGCAGTCCCTACCTGAATTACAGATAACACACACTAATACAGTCATCACAATTAACACTGGTGATCAGACAGATTCTACACACACCCAAAGTACATGGGGCTACATGACTGCGTTGTCGCAGCCCTTAAACTGAGGAACCAACCAATGATCAGTCAAGTGGATGTTATATACCTAGGTAGACCAAAAAAATAGGTTAAGATTGAAGTTGTCAGAATCGTGTAAAATTGTGAAGAAGCTGTGTAATGATATCGTTGAAGTAAACAAGATGTTCAGTAAAGAACATATAGCCTACTTTCTCCTAAATGCATGGGTATTGTTATAACTCTTTGTCCTTTTCAAGGAGTATAATTGATTGTTGGTTGTAGTAGCTTGTTGAAATACCACGGATATTAACATGAATATGAGGTGCTCATTGCCAGTGCTACCTCGGTAAAAACAATTGATTCAATTCAGTTTCACAGTGTTTGAATAGATAGGGGGAATCGATTGGCAAACAAACATGGCCGTTATCTGCAAACTATAGGGGCTAATGATCTTGTAGTTTGGTCAAAATACGCTTCCCACATAAAGGCATGTTGTTGCAAAATTTGGTAGAGTTCAGATTATTAGGTTGGTCGTATTTGATTTAAGCTTTTGACATTTGGGTGGCCGCCATTACGTTTCCGTCAAGATGGCGGCAATATAAAACATGTCAATAAGGCGCTCTTTGCTAGTGCTACCTCTGTACCAAATTTTGTTCAATTCGGTTTCACCGTGTTTCAATAGATAGGAGAAATCGATTTGCACACAAACATGGCCGCCATCCGCAAAGTATTTGGATGATGAGCAGTTTGGTCAAAAGATTCTATATACATAAAGGTATAATGCCTAAAAATTTGATAGAGATCAGATGATTAGATTGGTCGTAATATGATTTAAGCTTTTAACATTTTGGTGGCCGCCATAACGTTTCCGTCAAGATGGTGGCGATATAAAATATGACACTGAGGTGTCCTTTGCTAGTGCTACCTCTGTAACAAATTTCGTTCAATTCGGTTTCACCGTGTTTGAATTGATTGAAGGAATCGATTTGCACACATACATGGCCGCCATCTGCAAACTATTGGGCTGATAGCCCTTTAGTTTAGTCAAAAGACGTTCGCCATATAAATATATGTTGTTGCAAAATTTGGTAGATCTCGGATGATTAGCTTAGTCGTAATTTGATTTAAGCTTTTAACATTTGGGTGGCCGCCATTACGTTTCCGTCAAGATGGCGGCAATATAAGACATGTCAATAAGGTGCTCTTTGCTAGTGCTACCTCTGTACCAAATTTTGATCAATTCGGTTTCACCGTGTTTCAATAGATAGGAGAAATCGATTTGCACACAAACATGGCCGCCATCCGCAAAGTATTTGGCTGGTGACCTTGTAGTTTGGTCAACAGATTCTATATACATAAAGGTATAATGCCTAAAAATTTGATAGAGATCAGATGATTAGATTGGTCGTAATATGATTTAAGCTTTTAACATTTGGGTGGCCGCCATAACGTTTCCATCAAGATGGTGGCGATATAAAATATGACACTGAGGTGTCCTTTGCTAGTGCTACCTCTGTACCAAATTTCGTTCAATTCGGTTTCACCGTGTTTGAATTGATTGAGGGAATCGATTTGCACACATACATGGCCGCCATCTGCAAACTATTGGGCTGATAGCCTTTTAGTTTAGTCAAAAGACGTTCGCCATATAAATATATGCTGTTGCAAAATTTGGTAGAGATCGGATGATTAGCTTAGTCGTAATTTGATTTAAGCTTTTAACATTTGGGTGGCCGCCATTACGTTTCCGTCAAGATGGCGGCAATATAAAACATGTCAATAAGGTGCTCTTTGCTAGTGCTACCTCTGTACCAAATTTTGATCAATTCGGTTTCACCGTGTTTCAATAGATAGGAGAAATCGATTTGCACACAAACATGGCCGCCATCCGCAAAGTATTTGGCTGATGACCCTGTATTTTGGTCAAAAGATTCTATATACATAAAGGTATAATGCCTAAAAATTTGATCAGATGATTAGATTGGTCGTAATATGATTTAAGCTTTTAACATTTGGGTGGCCGCCATAACGTTTCCGTCAAGATGGTGGCGATATAAAATATGACACTGAGGTTTCCTTTGCTAGTGCTACCTCTGTACCAAATTTCGTTCAATTCGGTTTCACCGTGTTTGAATTGATTGAGGGAATCGATTTGCACACATACATGGCCGCCATCTGCAAACTATTGGGCTGATAGCCTTTTAGTTTAGTCAAAATACGCTCGCTATATAAATATATGTTGTTGCAAAATTTGGTAGAGATCGGATGATTAGCTTAGTCGTAATTTGATTTAAGCTTATAACATTTCGGTGGCCGCCATTACGTTTTCGTCAAGACGGCAGCGATATAAAACATGGCACTGAGGTGCCCCTTGCTAGTTCTACCTCTGTACCAAATTGCATTCAATTCGGTTTCACCGTGTTCGAATTGATAGGGGGGGGGGGGGAGGGACAGAAATTCAGAGTACACACACTCACACACACACACACACACACACACACACAGACACAATTTTTGGCCCTGTGTAGATCTCATAAGTCTACTTTCATTTCTTGCAAAAATTGAAAGTAGGCTAATATTCCAAGCTGTGGGTTTTTAATCTTCAGAACATATAAATTTCTGCTATGTATGTCTACCCCTTATTATTCCCGTTTTCCAACGGGGTCGGGGATGAGATGCGATGGAAGTCTTTGTGGCGATGGTTTTTACGGCCGGATGCCCTTCCTGACGCCAACCTCATGAGAGGAGTTAATGAGAGATGAAATGAAATGAAATGAAATGAATGATGGTGAATGAAACTGGGCAAGGATGTGGAAGGAAGCGGCCGTCGCCTGTCAGAAGGTACCGTCCCAGCATTTGCCTGGTGTTGAAAATGGGGAAACCACGGAAAACCATTTCAAGGACGGCCGAAGGTGGGGCTCGAACCCACATATAAATTTCTGCTATAACCCTTGAAATTGAAAAGTTGTCAGAAAATAGCGATGTAGTGTTGTTTTACCCGAGTATGCTGTTGTTTCATTATGAGACGTCTAAACACGTGGTAGTGACGAATGAAGTCAATCCGGATTGGTCATTATCCTGATCAGAGAAAATCTACATTACGACCGTGCTGTATAAACGGGGTATAAGAATTTAAACACACGCCGCTACTATACTACTCAGTACTCTGGTTGGTTGGTTGCAATAAGGCGGTCATGTAGCCCCGTGTACTTTGGGTGTGTGTAGAAACTGTCTGATAACCGGTGTTAATTGTGATGGCTGTATTATTGTTTGTTATCTGTTTTAAATTCAATTAAGGACAGCCGACATTCGATTTTCAAGTAGTTCCAACTTTTGCTACCAAACGCCACCGTCAACAACCAAATAGTTCTTAACTTGGTTACTAGATGCCACGGCAGTCGGCTCCTGGCGATAAACGCTGGAACCTTAGAGTGTCAGTAAAATCTAACGTATAACTTAACTTTACACAAGTATAATTAGTGGAAGTCTCTTTTACATGCCATAAATCGCCGGCTTTACTTCACCTCCGAAGGAAGGCATACTGATGGATCTTTAACGTTCTTAAAAAATCCGACGACTTCGGCCGGGTTTGAACCCGCGATCTTGGGCATAGAAGCTCATGCTACCAGCTACGCCCACTCAGTACTCTACGAGACCTTTATCGCAACCCACGACACCACGTACATGGCCCCTTGTAACAATATCACGTCCCACGACACCACGTCCATGGCCCCCTGTAAAAATATCACGGCCCACAACACCACGTCCATGCCCCCCTGTAACAATATCACGACACCACGTCCATGGGCCCCTGTAACAATATTACGGCCCGCGACACCACGTCCACGGCCCCCTGTAACAATATCACGACACCACGTCCATGGCCCCCTGTAACAATATCACGTCCATCGACACCACGTCCATGGCCCCCTGTAACAATATCACGTCCCACGACACCACGTCCATGGCCCCCTGTAACAATATCACGGCCCACGGCACCACGTCCATGGCCCCTGTAACAATATCACGGCCCACAACACCACGTCCATGGCCCCTGTAACAATATCACGGCCCAAAACACCACGTCCATGGCCCCTGTAACAATATCACGGGCCGCGACACCACGTCCATGGCCCCCTGTAACAATATCACGACACCACGTCCATGGCCCCCTCTAACAATATCACGTCCCACGACACCACGTCCACGGCCCCCTGTAACAATATGACGGCCCACAACACCACGTCCATGCCCCCCTGTAACAATATCACGGCCCACAACACCACGTTCATGCCCCCCTGTAACAATATCACGGCCCACAACACCACGTCCATGCCCCCCTGTAACAATATCACGGCCCACAACACCACGTCCATGCCCCCCTGTAACAATATCACGGCCCACAACACCACGTCCATGGCCCCCTGTAACAATATCACGACACCACGTACATGGCCCCCTGTAACAATATCACGACACCACGTCCATGGCCCCCTCTAACAATATCACGTCCCACGACACCACGTCCACGGCCCCCTGTAACAATATGACGGCCCACAACACCACGTCCATGCCCCCTGTAACAATATCACGGCCCACAACACCACGTCCATGCCCCCCTGTAACAATATCACGGCCCACAACACCACGTCCATGCCCCCCTGTAACAATATCACGGCCCACAACACCACGTCCATGCCCCCCTGTAACAATATCACGACACCACGTCCATGCCCCCCTGTAACAATATCACGTCCCACGACACCACGTCCATGGCCCCCCGTAACAATATCATGGCCCTCGACACCACGTCCATGGTCCCCTGTAACAATATCACGACACCATGTCCATGGCTCCCTGTAGCAATATCACGGCCCGCTGTGTAAGCGCGCCTGTGGAATCGCAATTATTGGAGGTGTTGAGCTGTGACATGAGGGCTGGGAACAGAGGGGAGAATTACGAGAATAATTTAATATGTTAGTTCAAATAAGTAGACCGCACGGCCAACAAACGAGAACCGTAGGAGGATTAATAAAAATGTTACTTCGAACGAACGAACGAACGAACGAGTAACTACAGACCCCTAGAGGAGGAAATAAGTAATGAGAGGGATCACATCCCAAATGGATAGAAAGAGAGGAATACAGAGAAATATTACAGGTAGAGAGGACTGAGCTGAAAGGTAAACCAGCGTAAACCAGACGAGTGAGAGCTAGAGCCTTCCACAGTAAATAAGAATAAACCTGGCGTTAACAACCAGCTTATCATTTGGTAAACAAGCTTATTAGTCCAGTCAATAAACGAATTTCACCCTACATCAGATGCGGGATCGTTTTTTATTTTTTGATGTTGTTTAGGACTCTTAGTTAGTTATTAATCCAAGTTTCCGTCATCCTCCCCCCTTGCTTCGTCCGCCATCTTGAAAAAATGTCTGAAATCGGCCCCTATTATCAGTTTTTGGCCTCTAGCTCATTCCCAGTTCATTTGTTTGAACATATGTCCAAATGAGAAAATGTAGATTACTAAATTTGCAACATCTTTGATGTGAAAGGTTTTTTTGTAGGACCAAGCGTATTGGAGCTACGAGAAGGCGAAAAAGGGCGAAAATTGGCGATTCGGCAAATTTTTCACTTTTGCTCCAATTTTCGTCGCAAAATCAGGGAGAAGAATTGATCTCAGCAAAAAGTTTATTGAATGAAAGTTGTAGATAATTTAATTTCCTTTGAAATTCGTGTATCAAAAAATCAGTTAGGAGCAATGGGTAGGAGTGGGGGTAAATTTATGAAACCTAGAGGAAATTCGTTTTTGGTGATTCAGCCCTGGAGCGCCGTATTGGTAAAAGTTTTTCGTTTTCATTATATTACAACTATTTTCTGAACACAGAGGTGCATCTAAATAATATTTGAACCATTTTTGTAGAAATATGAATAGATGGGAGAGAACAAATTCGTTACACATTCATTTAAGAAAGTTAGTGTGTATTTACAAAATATAGATTACAATACAATGCGTTTTATATATTAATTATTTACATATTAATTATTAGGGAATAATGGACACACTAAAATAAAAACTTTAAAATAAATGGGGGGTGGGGGGTTGCTACAGTAACCGGAGACGTTTCGCAAGGGGGGTCGGGAGGGTTGACTTTTTGGCAGGGTCTTCGTCGAATGGTATGGACGGGTCGTCGATGTTTTCCTCTTCCTCGTCAGCGAATATCAAACGACGGTTGTCGCCGGACTTTCCGCCGCAGCAGAATTTGCAGAAAGTGGAGCAATGCATACCAGCTTTCCTGCATCCACATGCTGCGGAACAACCGGTGACACACCTGCATGATACCGTCTTCAGCAGGGTACGAGGAGCAGCATCTCTGGTGGTTGTTGTCGAAAGCAAACCCCTGCTTCCTCTTGTCCAGCAAAAGATGATCGGGTCTTTCTTCCTGCTCATCCAGGACGTCACTTAATGTTATACCCTTAAGGAGTGGTATCGGGCTGCATCGGAGATTTGGGGCAGCTTTTCCAGGTTCAAGTTTGTCGTGATGGCAACAAATTTTGTGTGTCGGAGGTTAGAAAGTGATTGGTCGATTTTCCCTCCATGGAGGACGACCAATATTTGCTCTCCTACTTTGGAGATGTCCTCTAATGTGGCTTCTGGGTCGTCCATGAAGACATCACTTATCTCCAACAATATTGGATTCCTCCGGAACAGGGAACAACATTTGATTTTTCTGAATCCATAAATGTTTGACGTTGTGTCACACCCGCTGATGGCGTGGATGAGCAGCAGGTTCTCGGCGAAGTCGTACATAAATGATGAGGGGGAGTACATGACGTCAGGTGAATTGCCTCTTCCTGATTTGTTAAGGTATACGTGTCCATCGTATTTTCTTTCCCAGTGAGAATGGCTAATACATCGATGTCTTCCCCCACAATAATTACAGCGTAGTACGAAGAAGCCATTGATGTTGCAGTGGTCACAATGAGCACGTCAGCATCCTCTTCAGCTTGCTTGTTCATGACGTAGGATACTTCAAGTGTTCTGAGGAGGGCAACAAATCGTTTGTATTGCTCTCATTGGACAGAAATTTGTGTTGAGGAGTTGTGTTGACTGGGGCTTCATCATATATCACATCTGCTGAGGCGTTCAGCTTGCGCCTTCTTGCTCTTTCAGCATTATTGGTACTCATCAGAAGATTGTCTGGGTACCCGTCGAAGATGACCATCACCACTGTCCCATAATGCTGGTGGATGTACTTGATATAATCGGCACAAATTTTTCCAAAAGTCGAATTTCGATTCCACACAACTTTGTGGGGCAGATGCCCACCATCGATGACAGTGAAGTGATTTGAGAGAAGCTCGAAATCTATGGGTGTGAACGCTGCATATCAAGCAGACTTTGTGCCCTTGCGCATGATATCCTCGTTGAACAACGACATAGGGTACGGTGCAAGCTCATAAGAGAGGTATTCCTCAAGGTCGTCCTGGGTTGTTTTTGCTATGCACATCCTGTGATAGGGTGTGAGTGGGTCCACAGCAATCTTCTTCTCCCCAACTTTCAAGATGTTCTTGTCAGCTGCTAAAGGTTGTTTCCTCTATTCTTGAGAGTCCAGCCATACCGACTTGCTGAGCCTTGTAGCAGTTCACCTGCTCACTTCCAACTACACCAGAGTTGATGTTCTCCTTCCTTCTTACGGGATCCAAACGACCGAGGACGTGCAGCAGCAATGATTGCATGGAAAATGGCAATACTGATCCTCTTCCATTTATCTTAACTTCCTTGTTTGTTTTTAGCACAATTGTTTGGACCATTGTCAATAACGTTGGTGGAATGTCTGACTCGATACTGTTCAAAAATTTATCTGGGGGTGGATAGTCAATGGTATTGTACACACGGGAGCGAATATCCTCTGTAATTATATCTGCAGCTGCTTTCATCACTTGAAACAGACCGTCGATTTGTTGCCCTTTTCAACGAAATGATGTCATCCTCGTACTTTTTCAGCAAACGGGATTTTACTGTTCTCCGATCAAGTTCACATCCTTCCTTAAGGGCCCCCATCAATTGATCAAATGAGAATTGGCATTCTTCTTTGTTTCTTTCCAGAAAAGCATAAACACATTCCATTGCTTCATCAACTCTGGGTAGTGTTCTGTATCCTCTTGCCCCTCTCCCAGCTCTCGGTGGTCGGTACAGCTTTTTCATACAAGCATCGTGGTACTGACCGTCAGCATTTTGGGAGAAATCCAGGGGAGCTTTTTCTGTTTTTTCATATAATCCTCTTCACTTTTTTCCGCACATAGAAAGCAATGGCCCTTGAAAATAAACGCCTCACTTACTGACCTTAGCTTTGAAGATGGTCCAGGTGTAGGGGATTCTGAGCGTAGAGCTACGTCTATCCGTCTTGGATCGGTGTAATTCTTTGAGCAGGCATTGTGAACTTTAATTTCATCTCTTTTCTTCAAAATCTGTCAGTGGTCGTTTCGCCCCCTTCGAACACTTTCGCTTAATAGAGTCTGAACTCCTTTCTTCTTCACAGTAATAACAACTCCTTCGTCCAAACTCTTCCCACATATGAAGCACTCACTGTCCGGTGTTTGGGATGAAGAAGCCATCCTTCACCACTACAACTCACTCCACAGGAAAACTCTTTCCAAGCACGTTGACTAAACCCGATGTGAACACTGGAGGTACGAACATCAACTGAATAAAACAAAAGCAATTTTCGTGTGTGTGAGTGTATGTGTGTGGTTACATTTATACAAAAATGGTTCAAATAATATTTAGATGCACTGCTGCGTTCAAAAAATGGTTGTAATCTAACGAAAACGAAAAACTTTCACCAACACGGCGCTCCAGGGCTGAATCACAAAAAACGTATTTCCTATAGTTTTCTTAAATTTACCCCCACTCCTACCCATTGCTCGTAATAGTTTTCTTGATACAGGAGTTTCAAAGGAAATTAAATTCCCTACAACTTTCATTCAATAAACAATTTTCTGAAATCAAGTTTTCCCCTGGTTTTTGCGATGGAAAGTGGAACGAAAGTGAAAAATATGCCGATTCGCCAATTTTCACCCTTTTTCGCCTTCTCGTAGCTCGAATACGCTTGGTCCTACAAAAAACAACTCCACATCAAAGTTGTTGCAAATTTAGGAATCTACATTTTCTTATTTCAACATATCTTCAAACAAATGAACTGGGAATGAGCTAGAGGCCAAAAACTGAAAAAAGTGCCGATTTCTGACAGTTTTTTCAAGATGGCGGACGAAGCAAGGGGGGGAGGATGACGGAAACTTGGATTAATAACTACCTAATGGTCCTAAACAACATCAAAAAATAAAACACGATCCCGCATCTGATGTAAGGTGAACCCCCTATTTGAGCCTCTATTGACTGGACTATATGGCTTTCATGGACAAGTAGTAAAAGGCCAGCAATTCTTGTAGGTTATTTATTATTATTTAGCGTATGGCTTAGTGCCGGGAGTGTCCGAGGACATGTTAGTTGCTGCTTCTATGCGGACTCTCATGGGGTGAGCTACAAGTACCGTCGCGTGTGGATGAGTTAATAATGATCGTGTGCCCTCCGGAGAGGCCGAGTGCAGGTCGTGTCGTAATGAGGATGAAGTGATGATGAAGACGTCACAAACAACCAGCCCCCGAGCCATGGGAATTAACCCATGGAGATTAAATCCAATATGGCTTGGACGGGAATCGAACCCGGGGCACTTCAGGCCAAAGCCCAGCATGCTAACCATTTAGCCACTGAGCAGGAATGTGCCAACGTTACGATATACTTTCTCAAAGAATTCAAGTGTGAAGGTTTAGAGACCATCTGCCGTTTAGTCCAAACCAGCACTCAATGATTTTCACCTTTATCGAGAATTGAAGGTATGGATCGGCGGCAATGCCTCGCCAAAAAGGAAACACTTCAGGAGACTCTTCAGACGTACCCACCTCAGTGGTGGCAGAAGTTTTTGCCGAGGGCATTGGAAAGCTGGTGTAACGATACAACTGATGTTTCAATCGTTTTGGCGATTATATTGAGACATAAGAATAAAACAAGCAAACATTTAGTAGTATAATCAGTTTGCTATGTTAATCTGTTATTTTTATACATCGGAACTTGAAAGAAACAGCGCCCGTACCTTTGAGAGGACTCTGCACGATCAGAATGCCCGCACTCCATCTCCACAAAGCTGTAGTAGGAGGCGCTGGAAGCTTCTCAGTGAAGCAATTACAAGCTTAAGTGGAGCATATAGATGGGCAGGGTTTGAATATCGCGAGGTGCGCCCAAGTGCTGATATAAATTAGGGAAGCGCTTTTAAAGTTTGCCCATTATCAGCCTGTATTTCGTGAAGCTATTCGCGCCTCGTGGGCCCAGCTATCTCGAGAGTTTGAGTTGAAAGTGTTAATCAGCGAGTTCCACACCTACAAGGAAACAGCTTACTAAGTCTACAACATTAAGCTAAAACACTATTTTAATATTAAAGAATTAATAATAATAAATAATATCGTATGACCTCGGGTGCCGGATGCAAGCTTTGTTATTTGACACCCAGACGGCGGCTTGCTTGTCGAATTTTGTTGTTCCTTGAAGCGCTATGAAAGTCAAGGAGGTTAGATATCTAAGATCCTTGACACTATAGCGCTTTCTAGTAGAAAAAGTAGGAACTTTTGTGTTGGTGGAAAATCCCGAGATTAATTTTGCCATTATGAACACGGCCTACTGAATTCAAATGGGTTATTTAACATGCCAACAACGTATGACATGAGTGTCGTATTTTTACCGCCTTTCAAAAATCACTTACCACGGCCAGGAGCGAACCTGCAGGCTTGGGGTTGGTAGTCCGACACGATAACCACTCGCCCACCGTGGCGAGCATTATATAATAATTATTAAAGGACGTCGATCGTTTTACTGATTGCTCCCTGTCGAGTTTTGATAAGAATTGTGTTTTAATATAATGCAGGAAAAACGGCTTGTGCCTCGCTTGCATCGAAAGAGCGTGGGTTCAAATCCCACGTCGGCTGTCCTGAAAATGGTTTTCGTGAATTCCCATTTTCACCACCAAGCAAATACCGGGACGGTTCCTTTCCACAGGTTCACAGCCGACTTCATTCCAAAAACCCTTCCTTAACCCTTCCTTAATTATTTATTTATTGGTGCCTTGATTGTGGGGAAGTTAGGGCTCTAAGCCCTCTCTTACACTTAACCACACACAGTGCAACTTACGTGAATACTCAAATATGTTATTCTTAACCTACCATACTTCAATACTAGAATTAAATTGGCAACTGCGTGATATTAACTAAGCTATACAAATTACATACAGTAATAACAATACTTGATCATTCACTCACACATTCATACACAAATTATTATAGTTGGCCTACGAATTCAAGAGGAAATCTTTACATGCACGTTTGAAACTTGTTAGGGATGTACAATTTCTAACGTCACGAGGAAAATTATTCCAAATTCTAGTTCCCGACACGAGGAAAGAGTTTCTGAAAGTAGATGAATGATGTAGAGGAATTGCAATTGTAGATCCAGATCGCATGTGACGATCATGAAAGGAAGAAAGAAACCGAAAATTACAAGAGAGATAGTGAGGTGTACTTTCAATGGGAAGGCAGTAGATGAGTGTACATATGTGCAGGTTTCTTTGTTGTTCTACTTTTAACCAGGAAAGGAGACACGTGTGAGGAAAATTTTAAGGAGAAAATAAACCTAATGCAGGAATTTAAAGCTCTCTGAAGTTTCTTGTTTTGTTCTCCGGTAGTATCTACTAATACCACAATATAGGGAGTATCAAGGTTTGGACGAGTCTTATTTTCAAGTTATGGGGTAGAACGGACTGGTGAATCTTAAGTGGATGAAGTGACGAGTGGTTAGTGGTGGCCTGGACGATCAACCTGTCACCAGCCCCAGTTGTATCTGCTCCCAGACACTCTCCTTGCGACGGTACAGGAATGATCCCTCGCAGAGTCCGTGTGTGCTGGGAGGAGAAACGATTAAATGAACATAATTCAGAGAATTCAGGTAATCAAATCTTGAAAGATGCGGTCAGGTCGGAAAAGGTAGCAGTAAGTCCCTACCAAGTTTCGTTGAAATCTCTCCAGCCGTTTATATTTTATTACGGGGACATACACACACGAACAAACAAAAGGTGATTTCATAAACGAAACGACACGGATAGTCAGTCTGAAAGACTGGACTTTATAATCATTTTAAATGCCGAGTACCAAGAAGGCAGTGCGAGAACAGAGTTTCAAGATTCTAGTTTGTTTCTTCACTGCCTACTTGATTATTCTCGCAGCGTAACGACGAAGTCGACAAGATCATTTAAAATTATAAAATAGGCTAAAAATTAGCTTAAAAGTTTGGTTTTTTTATGTCGAAAGTCAATGGAAAAGACATTCGACTCCCTTAAACAGGTCAGCAGGAATATGGGATTGAAAAATCAACCAGCGGAAAACTAAATGTATGGCTACAGGGAAAGCATGTGTAAGAAGATAAGGGCCTCACTACAGCGCGAAAAGTTTTTCTGAAGCCCAGGAAAATATGTGATCTACTAGGCTTCCTCTTAGCTCTCTAAAGTCTGTTCGCCGAGTCGAGATATTGGAAGTAAACACAGTTGTACACGTGATTGCAGGGCTGCCCGCAAGGGGTATTTAGAGCTGTGTCTGTTGAACGTTCGCTGTGTATAGCCTACATGACTTAGAGTTACACGCTACAGCGTGGTTTATATAGTGTTCGTTTATGTGTATAATTAATTAATTAATTAGTTCTTAACTGCTTATGACAGGCAACAGTACACAGTGCAGCAAGTCCTGTCTTTTCAAGTGCTACAGCATGACTAATGATCTCGGAGCTTCTTGTCTACCCCTGTCCAGACAGTCAAGTGACCACGAAGAAGTACAGTATTTACGCACACTATCTCGACTCAGCGAACAGTCTTCAGTCGTCATGTTGCTGGATCTACTGTTATTTGCTGCCGCGGAAAGGCGTAACCAACTGGCGCTGGGTAGCGCGCACGTGAGGATTTACCAATGGTGTCTCTCTCCCCCCGTCCTCTTCGTGTTTTCCCACACTCACTCGCGCCGGCAGTGCCCTCATTCGGGTCTTCACTTGAACTTGCCGAGCTTTATCTATGGACAGTTACATCTTCGAGGGAGTTGAGCAGTTTAAATGACAGTGATCGACAGTGACCTACTCAAATGATATCTCTTAGGAAATTAACAGAGATTAATAGCAGCCAACAAAGCCTCTCTTCAAGGCTCATGATTCTTATCACCAAATTAACCATTTACAAAATGCATAATTATAAGACCAGTGATTTCATGTGCCTCAGAAACTTGGCCACAAACGATAGACGGATTCGAAAGAAAAAACTTCAAAGAATCGTCGGCCCGATCTATGAAGGAAGAATATGGGGGAGAAGGTACAATCATGAGTTGTACATAATTTAATAAAGTAGCGGACCCGTGCGAGTAATCTCGCGTGTTCATAAACCACACCTTCCCCAATAGGTTTATAATGAGAGACTTGAGGAGAAAGGTTGTTATGTTTTTATTTCAAACAAATGATTATAGAACACTATTTACATCTCAGTTAGAATTCCAAGTTCTACGTTCCCTAACGTAAGAACGCAATCACTGAAAATTAGATCATCATAACACTCACCGGTTATTCGATATTTATGAAATTATACGATTTGAGTACTCATTCCTTTGATTTACTGTTTCTGAAATCCATGCAAAAAGATAAAGGAAAGACCTCAGAATGTTAAAATGACATGAAACAGGAGTCACAGCGGCCAAAATGTGACGTGGACAGCAATTATGGGGCGTATTTTCCTACATCAACAGCATCTGCAAATCGCACACTTCGTACATTTTTAAGTCATTTTTAAAGAAATTATAGATATTTATGAAATTGGAGTGCAATTCGTCACTGCTAATGCCTATTCTCTTTCATTTGAATGCTCATTTGTCACTTCCCGGTCAATGCATGTGAGATTTTCGAAGAGAAATGGCATGTCCTGTGGTTCGGAATCCACGTAAAAAGGAGGTCCCGTGGCTCATGATCGCATGATTAACGGTCACGTAAAACTAAAAGCTTCCTTCCTTTTTCTCATTTGTCACGATCGGTCGCTTGTGAGCACCGCAGGAGGGATCTATACTGAAAATGAAAATCCACAGACTGCTTCCAGTCGACCGAACGGGTCAGGGAATGGAATGAATGAAGCCCCCATCTAGCGGCGAGGATATGAACTGTGCCGGGTGCCGTGCCTCTCGCACAGGGATCTATACTACTGAAATAATAGTCTATATATGATGATCCTCCTGTTAGAAGAATAGTATAATCAGCCAAATTTAGGTGGGCCAGGCACGTAGCACAGTTGAGTGACTCGGAAGTATCTAAAATGGTATTATATTGAAATGTTGGGGAACAGAGAGGGCGTGGTCGACCGAGAACCCAACGGTTGGATCGAGTCATTGAAGACCTTCGGAAGATGGGCTAAAGAAACTGGATAGTTACAACGTTGGACCGAGATTATTGGAGGAAGATTGTTGAAGAGACCAAGGTTCACAACGAACTGCAGAGCCACAGAAGAGGAAGAAGAAGTTATTTTGTATGAATTCATATTGTCTTTCTGTAATGATCGGCAATAGCAGCAGTGTTTCTTTCAATTCAATCAAAGAACAATTGTAATTCGCGAGAAATTATGTGAGATATAGCAGTTAGTTTGATTGACTGTCTCATGGATACACGATGGCATCCTTGGGCATTAAGAGTACTTTATCTTCCTGATTTCTTTGCATTAGACGTGTCCGCTTTATCGCGGCAAGTAATTGACAAATTAATATTAACTTAATTTACTCCAAAAGTGGGCTTACCTGGTTTAGCATGCAGTCTTCAGGATTGTTACACGGTTGGCAGCTCTTGCCCAAGGGTTGGGAGAACAGACGTGTTAATCCAGCAGGCCACGTAAGAGAGTAGAGAACAACATTCAACTCCTCCTTTGATTAAAAAACTTGGAAAACTTTTGCTGATTGCTCACATTCAAATTTAGGCAAAATTGCTTTGCAGAAGATTTGGCGAAAATTTCCTAGAACCTTGTAAAATAGACGTCTATTGCACGTGGTAGAACTTTCTTCTCAGCCTACTTTAATCGTTTAAAAAACTTTAAATGTAAGTTGTGAAATCAATGTAGGGCGGGATGTGCATACATCTCTAAGTATGAAGATGTATGTAGCCTACCGTATGTACGAATGTATTTAGCCTATGTAAGTCAAGGTTACATCGTTTATATTTTCCTTTCCTCCTGTCTTTTATTTACAATCTCGGTTTACCCATTTCCTCATCTAGTTTGTAAGAGAATAGTTAGTTTTAGTTACAGGTTTCATTTGATCTTCTTTCATTTCACTATCACCCAAACAATCAGGGGCCGATAACCTAGATGTTAGCCCCCTTGAAACAACAATTATCATCATCTTCATCATCATCTTCGTGAGCCTGCTACTGTTCATTCTGAGAATGTGGCCGTAGAAATTCAATCGACTTTTCCTGAAGGTGTTAGTGATCTTTTCAGTATGCTGATAAAACTCCCGATACTTCTGTTTCTTCCAGATTCCTTCTAAACAGACTGGACCAGGGATTTTCCTCAATATTTTTCTTTTTAGTTTCGGTACTTCATTACAGATCTGCTTCTTCGAAAGCGCTCTGCCGCTCAGTACATCGCTGATACGTCATGAAGTTAATCTACGAGCACATGGTTGCCATATTCTACGTTACGCATATAACTAGCGCACGGTTGTTAGGACTTAGTGCGATTCAACGACAGTACATGGTTACTGGACTTCGAAAAGTGTTTGAAATTATTTCAAGTGAACTTAGGATTCTTCATAAGTTATCACTCAGGTGATAGACTTTTGTGGCAGAACATTCGTAATTATAACTGCTACAAGGACATATGATAGACTTTGTCTATATTTTTTTCCACAGTCCACAAATTCCGGACACATTCCAAAGTGTGTTCGCTGGAACACAATTGGTGGATCGCTAGTGCTACCACGGAACTCCAGCTGAGTCTGGCATTGCTCCCACATACTGTTGTTGTTGCTTCCCATCATCCTTCCTGTCTTCCTCCCTTGGACAATATTTCTTCTGTTCCAACCCCGACGGTATTAGTGTATCCGAGGCCTGCGGTGTCATCATCTCTTTCATTACCTGCTCTCAGTGTGGTAAATTGTGTGATAAACAGAACAAGTAGTTCCGTAAAGAATTATACAGCCTATTTTCATATATCCTACTCATGTTAATTGCCTCTATCAACATACAAAATTTCAGTTTGTTTGCTGTAATAGATTCGTTGATATCGACAACTGTCTAAATATTGCGGATGGTCGCCATGTTGGATTTTATATATGTAGGTCCTAGAGTTATGTACTGTTACATGAAGATGTAGTATTCAAACTTCAATCGCATGATTAGGACACAAGAAGTAAAAACGTGATTTTAAAATTTCCCACAGCTGCCATCTTGTGGTTATGGAGACAATTTAAAAAGTAGCTGCCAGTGGATTAACATTTATATAAGGATTTACTGTACCAAGTGTCACTGCACTCGGATGATTAAATTGCGAGAAACGACCATGTGAATATTTATACTTCACGTCGCTGCCATGTTGGATTTGTGAACACCAGGTTATTGAAAGTCCTGTTGTTGTTGTTTGAGTCTTCAGTCTTTTGACTGGTTTGATGCAGCTCTCCATGCCTCCCTGTCCTGAGCTAATCGTTTCATCTCTACATAGCTACCACACCCTACATCCGAGGCAATCTGTTTAACATATTCTAACCTTGGTCTACCCCTACAGTTCTTGTCCTCGACCCTTCCTTCCATAACTAAGCTTGCTATTCCTGGGTGTCTTAGTATGTGTCCTACCAACCTATCTCTTCTCTTCATTAGCAGTCGCCAGAAACATCTCTCCTCTCCCACTCGTCTTAATACCTCTTTGTTTGTAACCCTATCTACCCATCTGATCTTCATCATTCTCCTGTAGCACCACATTTCAAATGCTTCAATTCTCCTCTTTTCTGCTGCACCAATAGTCCAAGTTTCACTTCCATAGAGCGCCACGCTCCAGACAAAGGCTTTCAAAAATGACTTCCTAATACCTAAATCTATATTCGATGTCAGCAGATTCCTTTTTTGTAGAAATGCTTTTCTTGCCTGAGCCAACCTACTTTTTATATCCTCTTTGCTTCGTCCATCACTGGTTATTCTGCTTCCTAAGTAACAGAAATCTCCTACTTCCTTCAGCTTTTCACCTGCCAATTTGATCTCCATAGAGGTTTCTGATTTATTTCGGCTGCATTCCAGTATTTTGTTTTACATTTATTAATTTTCATCATGAATTCTTTCCGTAAGACGGAGTCCATACCATTCAAAAACTCATTCAAATCCTCAGGCTTGTTGGCCAAGATGACGATGTCATCAGCAAATCTCAGAGTTGAAATTATTTCTCCTTGAATCTTCCTAGCCCTTATCAACTTTTAAAAAAATCAGTTTGATTGCTGTAATAGATTCGTAGATATTGAGATCCATCTAAATATTTCGGATGGTCTCCATGTTGGATTTTTAAATGTATAGGCCATAGAGGCATGTACCATTGAAGAAAAATTATTGCGTAGGTTCATTATTCAAACTTTCACTTCGATCGCATGATTACGACACAAGAAATAAAAACTTAATTTTAAAATTCGTACATCCGCCATCTTGAGGTTATGTAAACAATGGAACTAACGTAGATACCAGCGAATTACAATGTGTATAAGCATTTCCTGTACCAGATTTCATTGCGTTTGGAACATTAAATCGCGAGAAAGGTCTATTTAAAATGTTCAAGTTCACCTGGCCGCCATATTCGTTTTGTAGTTAACCGGTTTTTGAAAATCTTATAGATGAACTTCCAGTAGTGCCCTTTATCTCCGTACAAAATTTCAGGGTGAAACCGCTAATAGTTTCAGAGATATAAAAAGACGGTGAAATATTTCACACAGCCGCGATCTTGAGATTATGTAGACAATTGAACGAAGTTAGATGTTGATGCATTACAATGTGTATAAAAATATACTGTACCAAGTTTTATTGCGTTTGGTTGGTTAAATTGCGAGAAACCTCTATTTAAAGTCGCAACTTCGCTTGGCCGCCATGTTGGTTTTGTAGTTACCAGGTTTTCAATCGTCACCTAGGTGAACTTCTAGTAGTTCTCTTTTTCACCGTAAAATATTTCGGGGTGATATTGGTAATAGTTTCGGATAAATTGAATGCTGGTGAAATATTTCGCACAGCCGCCATGTTGGATTGGTGATACGTACACAATTTAAAGGGCACGGAATAGTGCTATGAACTTACCGAGTTTCATTGAAATCGGTCCAGCCGTTTAGAAGTTATTAGGGGGGACATACACCGTCACATACGCACACACAGACAGACACACGGACAAAAGGTGATCTCATAAGCCTATTTTTTTATAAATGAAAATAGGCTACAAATTTGTAGGGATAAGCAAATGGCGGTGGAATCACCTGAAACATATAAAACAGAAAACCAATATTGAAGAGTGCAAAATTAAGAGCTTACACCGCAATAACCAAACCAGAAGCACTGCATCCTCGCAAAACTTCATCTTTAGAGGCAGATCTATAATGACGTACCGAAACTAAAAAGGAAAATATTGAGGAAAATGCCTGACCCAGTCTGCTCAGAAGGAATTTGGATGAAACAGAAGTCTCAGGAGTTTTATCAGGATGCTCAAAAGATCACTGACTCCTTCAGGAAAAGTCGATTGAAGTTCTACGGCAACATTCTCAGAATGAACAATGACAGGCTCACGAAGATGATGATGATGATAATTGTTGTTTTGAGGGGCCTAACATCTAGGTTATCGGCTCCTAATGGTTTGGGTGATAGTGAAACATGAAAGATGAACAAATGAAACTTGCAACTATAACTAACAACTCTCTTACAAACTAGAAGAGGACATGGTAAACAGAAAGGAGGAGAATGTAAATAAAGGACAGGAGGAGAGGAAATACCCTCAACCCTCGAAGAATGAGAATTAAGGGACTTGGAAGGAAGGGGAGCCAAGAAAGGCAGAGAGGAAAGGGAAGGGGAAAGAGGAGAGGAATCGCCCTAAAGGCAATAGAAGAAAGAGAAAATCCAGACCCAGCTCAGGAAGCCCTCAGGGTCCCCAACTCCCGAGCTCACCAGACGTGAGTCCTTGAGGGTGTAGCACAATCCAGGGTGGGGCTACACACACACTGCCTCCTTGAGGGCCTTGAGCAGAAGGCCGGAGATACAATGAAAAGAAAACAAGAGGTCTGGCCCCTCGAAGGAGGAGAGATCAGGAAAGAGGAGACAAGGGCCAATTAAGGCGGGAAAGTGAAAGGCTCCCTAGGCCTCGGATACCCTAATACCGTCGGGGTTGAAAAGAACAAGAGTTGACCAAGAAAGATAACAGACAGGAGCCCGGCACAAGTAAGTGAAAGCAAAGCCGGACTCAGCTGGGGTCCCATGGTTGCCAACCCACGTCCCACTAGTCGTGAGTCCCTGGGGGTCTGGTCAAGGGAAAAATTAATGAAGCTAGTTCAATAAATATCTGCTAGTAATTTATTTTATTGACTTTAGTTGGATTACATTTAATGCCATTCGTATTTAATTGCATTAATATTATCATTTACTTCCTACAGGGTCATTATCAATGTGCGCCCCGATAAACACGGCAAGCTAAGCCCGCTGTGACTGGCGCAGATCATTGGCGCGCGTACACGGTTCAGCCAGTGGTGGCGCGCTCCGCTGACTCATATCGTTAGTTCTCACGGGTTTTGTCATTCATATGGACGTGTATCTGCAAAGCTTAGACGTTAGTGTTGAACGTTTAGTGAGTATTGTGATTACTGTGATTGTTGGTCATGCCTAGACACCAATTCACATTGCGCGAACGTGTGTATATCCATAATTCGTATATGAAAAGCAGAAAGTCTTGTTCTGAAACAAGACGAACATTTCGAATGAAGTTTCCAGGAAGACCTGTGCCTAATGCCAGTACAATTAGGAGGATCGCTAAACGATTCAAGAAAACAGGCTCCGTAAATAATCAAAAAGTTAACAGTCAACGTTGTGTTCTTACAGAACAAAAATTAGATGAGATTGTTGTCCATTCTTTCAACAGAAGATGTCCGGTGTGTGTTACAAGAGAGGGAGGACATTTTCAGCATCGCCTGTGAGCACTGCAAGTACACATTAATGAACATCTTTGGTAAAAGTGTAAAAGTGCGCGCCAATCACCGGCTGAACCGTGTACGCGCACCCGCGATCAGCTGGCCTAGCTTGCCGTGATTATCGGGGCGCACATAGATAATGGCCCTGTAGTTGATCCCCTTGTACCGGTAAATGTCGAGGTAAACAACAATAATAATAATAATAATAATAATAATAATAATTGAAAAGATGTGATCTGGTGACGAAGCTGGTCGAAGGTAAATGGAATTGTGCCAATGGCAAGTTTCAGCTTATAATTCCGAGTCATTCCGGCGTCATTAAACTGCTTGACCAGCACCACACTAAAAATGAGCATTATTTAATTACAATTACACGGTGATCATTCTGGCCATTAACACACACACACACACACACCGTGATAGATATGGCGCATTACCTTCTGGAATCAACTGACATTATAATTACAACCGCAACTTAATGCAGACCTAAAAACAAAATTGCCAACATATTTATCCAGAGGATGCATATTTCATTAGAATGAATGAAATCGCTACATTGCGGTTCTCCATGCGTTTTAATTACTGTGTCCACGACCTGTGAAAACACATTGTTCGCGTTCAGTTGGCAGCATGGGGTGAGTAATGGCCTCCCTGCAAAAGTATTGGCTACTTTCAACAAACTATCTTGATCAATGACTAGCTACATGGCCCGGCTTGGCACGGGACCAGTTATGAATTGAAGGCAAAAGCCTCAACATAAATCACACGCAAAGGTAGCACATCATCTCTACTTGTAGACTCACTTTCAGAGGCAACACATCATCTCTACTCGTAGATTCACTGTCAGAAGCAACACATCATCTCTACTCGTAGATTCACTTTCAGAGGTAACACATCATCTCCATCTCCACTCGTAGATTCACTTTCAGATGTAACACATCATCTCCACTCAAAGATTCACTTTCAGAGGTAACACATCATCTCTACTCGTAGATTCACTTTCAGAGGTAACACATCATCTCTACTCGTAGACTCAATTTCATTGGCAACACATTATCTCTACTCGTAGATTCACTCTCTAAGGTAACACATCATCTCTACACGTAGATTCACTTTCAGAGACAACACATGATCTCCATCTCCACTCGTAGATTCACTTTCAGAGGTAACACATCATCTCTACTCGTAAACTCACTTTCAGAGGCAACACATCATCTCTACTCGTAAACTCACTTTCAGAGGCAACACATCATCTCCACTCGTAGATTCACTGTCAGAGGTAACACATCATCTCTACTCGTAGACTCACTTTCATTGGCAACACATTATCTCTACTCGTAGATTCACTGTCAGAGGTAACACATCATCTCCACTCGTAGATTCACTGTCAGAAGCAACACATCATCTCTACTCATAGATTCACTTTCAGAGGCAACACATAATCTCTACTTGTAGACTCACTTTCAAAGGCAATACATCATCTCTATTCGTAGACTCACTTTCATAGGCAATACATCATCTCTATTCGTAGACTCACTTTCATAGGCAGCACATCATCTCTACTCGTAGACTCACTTTCATAGGCAGCACATCATCTCTGCTCGTAGACTCACTTTCAGAGGCAATACATCATCTCTACTCGTAAACTCACTGTCAGAGGCAACACATCATCTCTACTCGTAGACTCACTTTCATAGGCAGCACATCATCTCTACTCGTAGACCCACTTTCTGAGGTAACACATCATCTCTACTCGTAGACTCAATTTCAGTGGTAACACATCATCTCTACTCGTAGACTCACTTTCAGAGGCAATACATCATCTCTACTCGTAGATTCACTTTCAGAGGTAACACATCATCTCTACTCGTAGACTCACTTTCAGAGGCAATACATCATCTCTTTTCGTAGACTCACTTTCAGAGGTAACACATCATCTCTACTCGTAGACTCACTTTCATAAGCAGCACATCATCTCTACTCGTAGACTCACTTTCAGAAGTAACACATCATCTCTACTCGTAGATTCACTTTCAGAGGTAACACATCATCTCTACTCGTAGACTCACTTTCAGAGGCAATACATCATCTCTACTCGTAGATTCACTTTCAGAGGTAACACATCATCTCTATTCGTAGACTCACTTTCATAAGCAGCACATCATCTCTACTCGTAGACTCACTTTCAGAGGTAACACATCATCTCTACTCGTAGACTCACTTTCAGAGGCAATACATCATCTCTACTCGTAGATTCACTTTCAGAGGTAACACATCATCTCTATTCGTAGACTCACTTTCATAAGCAGCACATCATCTCTACTCGTAGATTCACTTTCAGAGGTAACACATCATCTCCACTCGTAGGTTGCGGCTTCGGTGGCGTAGCTGCTAGCATGCTGAGAATCTATGCCCAAGATCACGGGTTCATTCCCGGCCGAAGTCGTCGGATTTTTTAAGAGCGTTAAAATCCCGCAGTATGTCTTCCTACGGAGGGGAAGTAAAGCCGGCGGTCCCATGTAATAGATTTATGGCATGAAAAAGAACCTTCCACTAACTACACTTGTGGAAGCTAAAATTTGTAGGTGAGCTTGATAACGCTATCTTAGTTCCAACGTTCGCCACCAGGGGCTGGCTGCGATGGCATTTAGTCGCCACGTCTGCAGCTAGCTGTCGTGGACGGTTGCATTTGGTAGCAAAAGTAGGAACTACTTGAAAAAATGAATCGTCTACAGTCCTTGCCTGAATAACAGATAACACACACTAATACAGTCATCACAATTAACACCGGTTATCGGACAGATTCTACACACACCTGAAGTACACGGGGATACATAACCGCGTTGTCGCAGGCTCTAAACTGAGGAACCAACCAACCAAAGTTTCTTGCGTAAAGGACTGCACATAATTGATGATATTCACTTTTAGTTTAATCGTTTTTGGATTAATTTGTGAGTCGGTTACACGAAATGTACTTATCAAATCCCGAACGGTATCACGGTTTGGACACTTTGAATTAGGAAACCGCGCCTGAAATTTTAGTTTTACATTTTCTGAAAACCGATCATCTTTGCAAAAAAACGTATTCCACCAAAAAATCTCTCTCTTTAGTAGTAAACATTACCACCTGTGTACTGTTGCACTCTTACAATCAGTGCCGGATTCAGGTAAAATAAGGCCCAAGTCCCTCAGATTTTTCGGGCCCCTTTATTTTTTTCAAATATTTTTTTATTTTGTAGCACCTGTACATTTAATAAAGTATATTGTTTTAGATCCCTTATTTGGGGGTGGATCTAAAAGGGAGAGTTATTGTACTAATTTATAAGGTTGTGCCTAAAAAGGGTAGCTTCCCTTGGCAGGGCAAGCTGACCAGTGTAGAGTGTTGTGGTGTGCTAGGAACTAGGGGGCGTTCCTATAAATAATGTAGTAGTGTTTGAAGGGATGGGATCCAATGCAAAGGGTCGCTGTGCTAGTCGCTCAGCTGACTGCTTATTATGTAATTGAATCTGCTCGTATCAGCCGAGTGGCACGTGCTGCTTGCTGGCAGCCGAGCCGGCTCGGGGAACACAAAGGTACCTGAGTTAGCGCTATTAGCCTGCCGTCTGTCCCGTCTTTACCGTGACGGGAATAAGGAAGGGCGTTGGGATGTAAAGAGGCGTATAAACAGTAATGCTAGTGTAGAGTGTGGACCAAGTGTTTTATTGGTCTGTAGTTCTGAGTATGAGTCCCTTGTAGGGAATGTAATTATGTTCACAATGTATTACAAGTGTTGGGTTACAGGTTACAAAGTAGGAACTCTGAACACGATTGACTGACTCACCTCGGTTGACACCAGCGTGGCCTCCGGCCGTCTCGATGAAGCACTGATAATGGAGAGACCCTTTGACCTCATTAGGATGCCTTCTTATACTCTCTGGCGCTATGTTGTCAGCAATGTGTTGGCCCAGTTACTAGTATGTAGGTATGTGTAACCATTGTGCAAGGACTGAGCTGCTTCTTAGAGTGGCAAGCTGTCCCTGCTAAGTTTTATGGATGTTGGGCCGGCTTTCCAAGGGTTGCCATTTAGGGGATTTAGCCAGATGCCGGGGGGATGGACTCCAAGGGGTGCATACCCCTGGGAGGCTGTACAAGCGTCTTCCTTCATTTGTTCGCGTCCTCGCGAACGGGAACGGAACTGGAGGTTGGGGTGTTGACGTAGTGGTCCTTGAAACCCCCTCGTATCTCCTGGTGGTGTCGTATCGAAGTGTGGGTGTGAGGTCAGCCCGTGTTCAGAGGGGAGGGTTATGGGATGTACAGATATATGTATACACTGATATTGACATTGTGAAAAAACAAACAAAAATATTGACATTGCGAAAGATTGGATATCGAAAAAAAAATTAACATTGGGAAAAAAAATTGACATTTGAGAAAAATTTAACATCAACAGAAATTCGACATGTAAAAAAAAATTGCCCTTGCTGTTGCTGGCATATTGCTAGTTTCAAAAAAAACATGGTTTCTGATGGTGATTCGTTACATAGTTGTGCAGGGAGGAAAAATCCAGGGCCGAACGGATGATTGCGTCGTCCGCCCTATCTTAGGGAAAAAGTGCTCCCTGCAATAAGAAAGGTAGAAGAAAATAGAAAAATGGGTGTTCCAGGGTATAATTTAAGGGAAATATTCAAAGTATTTATTTGTTTGGGAAAAAACGGAACACCCTGACAAATGGGGAAGTTAGAAGAAGGAAAAATGAAAGAAAACAAATCATACACATTATGTACATTGGAATCTTGATAAACAAACAAAAATATATAGTGTTTAATGTACTATGTTGCGATTCTGACATTTAGGCATATTGTCGCTTTCCAGTGGAATAATTGTATGAAGTTTATCCTTAAAAATTATGAATTACAATGACCTTATGTCTAGTGGAATAATTATATGCAGTTTATCCTTAAAAATTATGAATTACAATGACCTTATGTCTAGTGGAATAATTGTATGAAGTTTATCCTTAAAAATTATGAATTACAGTGACCTTATGTCTACCTTAAGTGCGCTAATCCCTTATAATTCTAGTTTTTGTGAGGTAACTCGCGGGCACGCTACCCGTCTGTACGTACGCTTGCCGTCTCACGGCTGATCCTGTACGGCCACTTCTTGGTACGGTATAGTGGTCGTACCGCTTGCATGTATGCTTAATACCTAATCTGTGAAGCATCCTCTGTGGGTGAATGCTTTCACACTTGACAATGAGAGTCACTGCCACAAATCGGTTGCGCCCTCATTGTCGTAATCTGCGTCGCATTTTGACGCTTTTATGTGGTTCTATTTAGTTGATCTGCCAGTAAGCCTGGTACCCCACAGGCACCAGTCCTGCTGTGCAGATTTTTTTTTTTTGGAGTGTGTAGCTGAAAAAGAAAAATGTGGTGAGTGTTTGCGAGTGTGTCGGGATTAGTGCAAGCTGACGTATATAAAATAAAAAAAATAGTACACAATCATGGCATGCCGTAAATAATATGACACTGCTATATGGTAGTGAAATTCCTGTCACCAGTTTCCTGTATCTGGTGACGATGCCTGTGAAAAAAATGGCGAGGTTTAGAAAAAACATATTAGTATGACATATTCTCTATGTCGCTTCCTGTGTCACAGTTTTTACTGGCTGAAGCTCTTCTTTCTCTGAAAAAAAAATAGCATGATTAATGTTAATTCGCTGCATGACCGGGCTTACCCTATACGGTGCCGTAATGCCGTAAATAATATGTAGTTGGCCTTACCCCGGGAGCGGAATTGTGGTTACCGGGTGCCGATATATTCCCCTTTGATTATGCCTATTGTACTATATTATATATTATCCTATATTATAGTGTATTGTCGGACTTACCCTGATGCCGGGTTTGGCGGTCATCAGGAGCCGACCGGCGTTACTTAATACTATCTATCTTAATTATGGTCTAATAATAAAAAAAACTATTACTAAGCCGAGAGGGTTGCCTTAATCTATTGCCGAAATGTGCTGCGCCATACCTGGCAACAGCGGTGAATAAATTTGCTTAATTCTAGGTTGCGTGTCAAATGCAACCGTCTTACAACTAAATTTGGCCTAGGACGATCGCCTGGGGCAATTAAATCCCCAGGACACCACCCGCACGAGCCCCAGAAACACCGGTTGTCTCTAGGGTCGCTAGATTCCGTCCCCTTAACTCTAGGTGTCGACGTCTATTACTAGTACTAATCTATTCGCAGGCGGCTTACGGTGCCACTAAGCTAACCGTTTCGCCCGCTGTAACTTCCTTGTTCATGACCGTTTGCTGTTCCGATTTACCGTAGTTGAGCCGCCCACTTGGCTCCTGTGAGGTGCGCGCACTGCCCCTCTCTTAATGCCCTCTGGTTGCCCGCTGCGTCACCATTTGTGTGGGCATTGGACAGTGTGGTCCAATGGCATAATATCCTCCGGGAAGGAAGCGTCCGGGGAGTCCTCTTCGCCTGTGTCGGCCGCAATATTTATATTCATGTGTCCTCCGGGAAGTGAGCGTCCGGGGAATCCTCTTCGCCTTAATCGGCATTGCTGGGTTGGCCCACTGAACCCCTTTGAGTGCCCGCTATGGTACTCATTTAAGAACTCTGGCGACCCGTTGTCGTCCATTTACGTGGGCGCAGGACCGAATGAGCGCGTACATTCCATATATATATTCATATTTCATTCTTCATTATTGATTACCGTCGTGGTCTTCACCTTCACCTCGCGGGGTAAGGACTTGTCGGATCTAGGATTGGTCCTGCTGAACCCTTGGATCCTGCTTCACTCCTGACGAATAGGAGTCTGACTCCCCGCCATGGAAGTCCTACTTACGTAAATTTAACTAACAGTCTAGTCACAATATGGGGTCGTCTCTAGGGATAGCTCCCGAGGCCGGCGCGGAGTGAGCTATTTCTCCCGCCATTCTCAGAAAGTCTCCCTGCAGGTCTTGGCTTCGACGACCGTGGCACAAAGTGGGTGTAGCATCCCTTCCTCCCAGGGGCGGTTTATGCGCACCTAGGATTCCAGAGCTTGCCCGACCAGGCCGCGAATGCTTTGACCTTACGTGGTTCGTCTATTTGGTCAGGTCAGTGATTTGATGAGCCAACTGGGGTAAGGGTCCACATCGCCTTCCCCAGCTCTGCTCCAGGGTGGTCCCTCCGACCTTCGGCTTACACCGTTGTCAACAATCAGATCGTATCAGATTCCTTTGTAAGAAAAAAAAATGTGTCGTAACCTGTGTAAATAGTTTAATCTCTGTGTAAAATGTAAAATATTTCCAGTGTTGCGGGGTTGTAGATCTTCTAAGTACATGGGCTACTTCTGGCCTACCATCGCTACGTCAGCTTTCCAGCAATAATGCTTTCTTTACCTTAATGGAGGTGTTAGTAGGGTCTGTAATGTCAGGTACCCTGTTATTAGGATTTGGGGGTAGTTATTTGTTGAGTGGGCTTAAAGTATGGTAGGAAGGGTTTGCGCACCTTTGGGTTCCACGTTAGTGGTGGCCTGAAACCGGTGATGCCACTGGGATGCTTCTATAGTGAGTGGAGTGGGGAGGTAATTCCCGGGATTGCAAAGATACGAAAATTCATGCGGGTTTGATATTAAAATCCCTGGTAAATGGATGGGATACTCATGCATGTGTCTGGATATGAAGTTTCTGCCTTCATGTACGGATAGGTGTAGGATGGGGCATAATACCATATGTTCCTTTCATGCGGGAGAGTTTAAGTACTAAAGAATGGTTAGTATATATCTATGGCCTCCTCTCTCATTTGGAGAGGCGCATTATGCTTCTTTAATGTTTGCTGAGCCACCCCTAATACTCGGGTGGTAGCACCGTGGCTCAAGGCGTAGCATGCCTGCTCTTTAGACGCATGAAGTCCATCAACCCCTTGTGTGTATTTCGTAATGTAGTGTAGCTGTTTTTGGTCGTGTAGATGTGTTTGCGTTGTTTATGTTGGGCGTGAGAAGGTTATGGGAAGGGAGTAAGGT
Organism: Meconema thalassinum; assembly: GCA_946902985.2. Lineage (NCBI taxonomy): Eukaryota > Metazoa > Arthropoda > Insecta > Orthoptera > Tettigoniidae > Meconema > Meconema thalassinum. The sequence continues at coordinate 501,540,934 of OX336393.1, read as the reverse complement.
GGTACGCTGGTAGCCTGTTCTCCTGTCGTCCTCCCTTGGTCCATGTTGGCTTTCTATCCGCGCCTTGGGATAGTAGAGCTGCATGACCTAATCTGGTCGGCCATTTGCAGTGTAGATGTGGCCAGTGGTCGTAATGCGACTGGTCATGTGTTAGTCATCTGTAATGACTCCTATGCCTTACGAGCGATAAGAGAAGTTATTAGGGGGGAGATCTTGTCTGTGTTTGCTCCTAATTGTTGAGTGCGTGTGCGTGTGTGTGCCTATGTACCGCTACACCACGCGGACTGTTGGTCTGTTGCAGGCCAAGTCGTAATATGTATCGCCTGTGTGGGCAGAAGGCGCCCGTGGCTTGCCAACGTCTTTGCGAACGTGCCCTAGAGGCCCAAGATAAGTTCCGCTGTGTCACGTCTTGTCCATTGCCAAATGTTTTTGCAGTGTGGGGAAAAAATGTATGGTGTTATAATTGTTATGTGTTTGTAATTTCATGGTCACTGGCGCTACGCAATAGTGTCTCGTCACCGCAGTATTGCAGTGTAAATAGTCCGCTGTCAGCAGTTGGTATGTGCTTTTTCTGCACGTATGCAAGTGTTGTCATTGTTTTGGATTCCTAGCCTAATGTAGCAATTCGTCCTAGTTAGGTAATGACGTCGTGTGGCCATTGTTCCCTAAGACTTGTGTCTTGTGAAATTGTCCTACCTGTGTCTGTGACATGTATCCTCTATGCCTGGTGTAATCCGAAATTTTATGTCTGGCTCTTGGTGGGAGGAAATGTAGTATTCCCTGTACATGCGCTTGTATGGGCCAATTTCGGTGTGGTTGGGAGCCTGGATAACTGCTTCCCCTTGTGTCTAAAAATTGTTTTTTTTTTACTGGAACTCAGACCCGTGACCTTATGTTATTCACTGTGTTTTATGTTTGCGTTGTGTTCCAGGGCTTGGGGCTTTCCCAGTGTGGTTTTTGCTTGTGTTCCGTGTACCAAAAATACCATTGGATAGTTAGTTTTTGGTACGCGTGTGGTGTGTGGTCATGGGTTCGAATCCGGTTGTCTGTAAAGACTTGGTGTGATCATTTCCGTGCCGCATATAATATGGCACGTTCCCGTGGATGTGCAATGCGCAAATGAAAGCATGCATACCTGTGTAGAGTTTGTACGTTTTTGATTTCCCCTTGTAGTGTAACTTTGGAAGATATAGGGTCTCGAAATCGGGCGTGAATGATGCCGTGCGCTCTGCTCTGAGAGCTGTTGTCTGTAAGCGTGCAGGTTATCACTGAGGCCTGCGTTGTTGCTGAGTATGGCGGTATCGGATTACAATGTCCTACGCGCACGCTCGTTATTTGTCTTGATAACGCTGTATGTCCGGCACATGTGTTTTTAATCGCTTACTCTCTGTGACTGTGATGAGTGCTTTTCGCATTGTGACAGAAAAGAGGGGAATTTGTGGTTTAACGTGATCGTATCTGGAGATCATGAGCCACAGGATTTCCGTTTTACTTGGAATCCAAACCACAGGCCATGGCATTTCACTTCGGAAATCTCATATGCATTGGCCGTACTGTAGAAAAACCTTCCATTGACTACATTTGTGTCCCCAAATTTTGCGTTAACTGTATCGTGGTTCAAGTATGTTCTTTATCCCTGGAGAAAATGTCGTTGTACGCGAGTGTGTCTGGTCCGCTAGTCGCGTGTTTGGTGACCAGATGCCAGAGGCGATTTTATTGTTTTTCGTTTATGACCCGCTGTTAGTGGGACTGTCCCAATTTGTCTTAGCTTTCCCATTATTCTATTCTAGAACTGGATATCTACTCAACCTTATATTCCTGGTATTCAGAAGGTTGCGGGTTTGGAGACCGTCTTTTACCCAGAGTAATTGTTTCTGGCACCATTAAGGTTGTGTCTCCGGGACAGTTCTGGTGAGTGTTAGGATCGTATCTGTCGTTGAGAAAAAGTCATGTTAGAGGCGTGTAATCTTTAGCGTGTATCTATGTATGAAATATATATATGTTTAACTTGGCCACCTTTCTTTCATCGGGCCTAATGCCTGTGTCATAGAAAAAAAAGGAGCTATGCCCCGCTCTGGATTAAGAGAGCACTTTGAAAGAAAATAATAGCAGGTGGCGATAGTCTCTAAAAATTATGTCGTGAACACTATAAAAAATGTTAAAAATTAAAATAAATGGTGCTTGGGACCTGAGTGTAGTATTTACCATTTTGGTAACGTGAGTACTACCGTACTCTGGTTACGTCTCGGGGGAATCTACCGACACTGTCTAGTACACATTGGGAAGGCCATTGCAAGACGTAATTGATACACTTGTATCCACGTCACGAGCAAAGCCAGTGCACTATGGGAGTCAAACCTGCCCTTCAAAGTAATTGTAACTCCCCAAAATGACAGTGTCTCGTCCCGGTGTGCAGTTGGGCTTTTCAGTTGGTTAAAGCACACCTCACCAAATTTTTGAAGTTAGTTTGAGATTCTTAATTCCTGCCACACTTACGGCTTTCGCCCGCAACAGGAGAATCTATCAAACTGTGGAACCCTAACATAGAACGTTTAGTCATTTCTACTTAGAAAGACTCACTTAAGCTTTATGCTGTGATTTTATGCTTAAGTTGTGTTCAAAATATCTCTTTTTCGGCCTGAAGCCTGCTTGGCTTCCACTTGGCTTAGCATATTAGAGACTTTACGTTATGGCGTTAATCACTTCGCCCAATAACCATTGATGGCCTGAGAGGAAAATGCCATGGTTCCGAAAAAAAAAACAGGAAGGATTTAGAATTGTTCCTTCTAATTTGGCTATATTGCACTGTATATACATAAAATAAGAAAGAAAAATATGCGATTTTATGTTTATTATGTACTTGTTGGACCATTTTCTTATCGCCCCCGTGTGAAAGAACTTATGTGGCCTATAATGTTGGTGTTAGCGATGTTAGTTTATTTCTGTGGCCCTGGTGGAAGTCGTTATCCTCTTTCGAGCTTCAGTGCTCAGAAAGGTGAAGGGTTTTGCCCTGTTATTAGATGATAGGCCTCTGGAATCCACTGGGGTGTTCCTTTGCTACCTTCCGGCGGAATTTCTAGCAAAGTAAGCTTTGGCCTACTTCCACCGTAGCGCGTGTCTATAGGTTTGAGTGTACCTGTATTCGAGGGCCTAATTGCGCTTGGCGCTACCCTAGTAGATTTTACGGGAGTGTGTATGTTTTTGACCGCCTGGTTTTGTGGGGTAGGTAATGACACTTTTCCTAATCCCCGTGTACTGTGTGGTAATGCCTGGTCAAAATGTTCGTGCGTATATCGTGCATCCTGAGGGCCTAATACCGGTGTTCGCCTTCGTTCTGGCAAATTTGCCCTTTGAACTGGCGGTAAAGGTCGCTTAATGGCTTGTGTCTGGCTTAGTGGTTTTGTCTCATGTATTTGCCCTATGTGCGTGTAACCGCCGGATGTCTCTAGCCATTGCCATCTGTCTGGCTAACATGTAAATAATCACCACGGTCATTCCGGCGTTCCATGCCATAGTGGAAGTTGTCGTGGTATCTAGGTCATACCAGGATTGGTGAAGTCCTGGTATTTGTAGGGGCTGTGTGTGATGTCTAAAAGGTGTCTGTGTTACATTGAATGTCGGAATGACTGATGACCAGTTGGAATTGAGTATGGCCGTTATGTTATCGTACCATAACGGCTTTGTCTGTAAGGGTTCGAAGTCGTGTAGTTGCAATTGTATTTGTTTAGTCCATGCTGCCGGCAGTGTGTGTGTGATGGCTAATTCCTTAACCATTTTGGCGTCACACGGAAACGCCTGGGGTAACGCCTCTACCAGTTGGCAATTGCATGGGAGGTGTATCTCTAGAGCCCCCGGCGGTGCCTCCGTATGTGGGTGCAGTAGGGTTGTCCTTCCTTCTGGGCATTGGGTACCCATTTCCGCCGTAGGATTTGTTACAATAAACTTGTCCATATCAATCTGTGTGATAAGGGCTCTCTGCGATCCTTCGTCGCATCTATATGCGCAGGATTCCAGTATTTTATCAGTCGGCGCGTTATTGTAAAGGTGGACTGCACAAGCGGGCTGGATTGTGGTCACCTCTTGGAACCGGGGTATGTAGCAGAGCGCATTGATCTGTGTAATGCAGTCATGTAGCGCATTCCCTGTTAGTACCCGAATGTCGTGGCCATTAACCGCCAGCAGCGTTGGCTCGTGTATGAGTGTGCATGTGCCCCCTAGCCACTTGTACGGTATAGGAATGTACTCGAATAGATTCCACCGTGCCCTTTCCTCGACTATAGGTATGTTGATTTTAATGTGTAACCTGTTAGCATGGTATATGCACGAGCATATTGGCTTCGTGTAATACCAGCTTATCTGTTCTATGGAAGTGGCTAGTTGGTAATTGTGTTTCGCGAGCTTGTGTTGGAGGTTAGTTAGATCCTCTCGCAGGGTGCTTGTGTGTATGGTGTTTTCGGGTATCTTGTGTTGTCTGCATGCCATTAAATCTTGTTGTCTGTGCATGCTCATGATGGCATTGTAAATACTTATGGCATTTCCCATAGCCATCTGGGCCGTGGAAGCCAGTATAGTGTCTTGCGCCTCTTTGTTTGCTCGGGTTGCATTCGCAAGTGCTTGTATTTGTTTCGTGATTGTGGCGATAGAGTCGTGTATCGTATGTGTCCAATTGTTTAGCTTAAGTGTAGTCTCGGTTAAGTCCTTGTGGTTCGCGTGGATCATTTTACCTAAGTTGTCTGTGTAGCTCGCGATTTGCTGCTGCGTCATTCGTAATGTTTTACTGTCCTCTTCTGTAGCGACGCCGCAGCAGTATTGTAAAAAGTTTCCTATAAATGTTAGTTCTCTTTTGTCCCTCCCCCGCATGGTCTGCACAGGGGTGGATGTCCCTCGGAGTTTTTCTGTATCACCGTGTATGTTGAGTGCCTGTTCGATGGCCTCCCATAGTGAGTATATTTGGGATTTGTGGCCATCATTTAGTGTAGGCGACGGTACCGGTACGTATTCCTGTTTTACCGGTACGTCATAGGTGATGGGTATATTGGCCTGGTAAACCGTTTGCCCCCGTATGTGTTTCCAATGTACGCCGGGGGTAATCTTTACCCTCGCCCCTCTTGGGGCTTGTTTTAAGGCACTTGTGAGGATCCCGCTGACGATGAGGGTGAGTAGTAGTGTAAGTATTGTTGTCGTACCCCTATTGGCTCTATGGCTTGCAATCTCTGCATGAGGCGTCATCCCGACTGGAGTGTATGTGAATAAAATAAAATATCTGTTCGTGTTTGACAGTGTATTTACGTATCTGTTTGTTTCTTTCTGGGGCTGGGGGGTTGGTTTAATAAAAATTTTCCCTGTTTAGCTAGTTTGGAGCACACAAAAAAAATGGTGCTTTTTGTCTGGGGGAAAAATTTTCTCACTATTTGCTTGGCTTTTTGCGGTACGGAAGGGGTCGTTTTACCTACGAGGGCTCGTTGGTTGAGTCCCGTTCTCTATGCGTAGGACCGCGCCTCCACCAGTGTTTTAGATCCCTTATTTGGGGGTGGATCTAAAAGGGAGAGTTATTGTACTAATTTATAAGGTTGTGCCTAAAAAGGGTAGCTTCCCTTGGCAGGGCAAGCTGACCAGTGTAGAGTGTTGTGGTGTGCTAGGAACTAGGGGGCGTTCCTATAAATAATGTAGTAGTGTTTGAAGGGATGGGATCCAATGCAAAGGGTCGCTGTGCTAGTCGCTCAGCTGACTGCTTATTATGTAATTGAATCTGCTCGTATCAGCCGAGTGGCACGTGCTGCTTGCTGGCAGCCGAGCCGGCTCGGGGAACACAAAGGTACCTGAGTTAGCGCTATTAGCCTGCCGTCTGTCCCGTCTTTACCGTGACGGGAATAAGGAAGGGCGTTGGGATGTAAAGAGGCGTATAAACAGTAATGCTAGTGTAGAGTGTGGACCAAGTGTTTTATTGGTCTGTAGTTCTGAGTATGAGTCCCTTGTAGGGAATGTAATTATGTTCACAATGTATTACAAGTGTTGGGTTACAGGTTACAAAGTAGGAACTCTGAACACGATTGACTGACTCACCTCGGTTGACACCAGCGTGGCCTCCGGCCGTCTCGATGAAGCACTGATAATGGAGAGACCCTTTGACCTCATTAGGATGCCTTCTTATACTCTCTGGCGCTATGTTGTCAGCAATGTGTTGGCCCAGTTACTAGTATGTAGGTATGTGTAACCATTGTGCAAGGACTGAGCTGCTTCTTAGAGTGGCAAGCTGTCCCTGCTAAGTTTTATGGATGTTGGGCCGGCTTTCCAAGGGTTGCCATTTAGGGGATTTAGCCAGATGCCGGGGGGATGGACTCCAAGGGGTGCATACCCCTGGGAGGCTGTACAATATACAAGAGGTTTCTTTTTTTTTTTTTTTTTTTTTTTTTTTTTTTTTTTTTTTCAAGGTGAATAATACACTTCTTATTAAATCATTTATACATACATTTCAACTGAAGCCATCATCGTTATTTGAAAACATTTCAGATGATTTGATGAACAATTCAACAAATCATACTATTTTTTACTTCTGTAAAATGTAATCAATTTTTTTCTGTTTTTTTTTCGGTCAATGAAATCTTCTACAATATCATCAAAATCAATCAATTTCCCGTAGAACATCTGGCTCGGTATACATTAAACTTAGCATGTCTAATCGTTCTTATGACATGATACTTCTTTGCGCACTTTTGATCCGTTTCAATTTTGAAAACGAGCGCTCCGCAGAACAATTCGTTATTATGAGGGTCAGGAAAATGCGAAAATCAATTTCAACGTTTGGAAAAACAGACTCAAGCTTGTCTCGAATAAGAATTTCGTAAAGTTCAGAATGAGTGAACTCAGTTTCTTAAGGACATTGTAATTTAATAGAATGCTGAAACTGTCTCAGTTCTGGATTTAAAAAGATTGGGGGGGGGCAGATAATTGGGGGCCCTAGGCCTGGGCCTAGTCGGGCCTAATGGGTAATCCGGCACTGCTTACAATAATCTATCTATACACACTGACAGTCCACACCTCACGTGTGTGACCTTCACTGTACCACTACCTTGTCAATGACACCATGCTGCCTACTAAACTGCTGACACTACCTCTCGCAGTCGCTTTGGAGAACATTCCCTGGCGCCCTGTATTAAGTATAATTTGTTAACTGATTGTTGACGCACAGTAGCCTATGTATTTTAGGTTCGAAAATATTAGAGCAGGTTTATTAGACTAATATTAGCCTCCCATGACGATTGGGACAAGTGCCTGCTGGTCTGTCTCTCTTTCCGGTACAGACAATAACTCCAGCAGTGCTCAATGTGCATTGAGCTGGATATTAACTCGCATTATTTCCAAGTATTTGAACCCTACCCTCTTGTTCGCACCCCTAGTACGACCCCACCCTCTACTCCGCACACCTTAAACTTTAAACCTGGGGTTCTCGTTCCGTGGTCCAGCCCGCAGCCAACATACAGAATTGTCGAGTTAAGTAACAATTATTATTTTTGGTTGACACTCTCTACCGACGTTATCTATGTTTATTTTTAGCCTACTTTTCACATTTAGTAAAAATGAGGAAAAGGTAGAATTATGAGATCGCTCCGGGCAAATGTGTGCCTGTCTGTCCTTCTGTCTGTCAGTCTGTGTGTGTCCCCCTATCAACTCCTAAACGGCTGCAGGTATCGAAACTAAATTTTGTATGAGTAAAGACCTATGCCTGAATACCTCACGGCCATATTTGAAAATGACGTCAGTGCTACCAACTGCTGAAAAATCGCAATTGAAAATTGAGGTCTATGTTGGATATCTCGGAAGATATGCATGGGAATTGTTTCAAAATTGACACGCATATAGAGAATATTACATCAGACTGATTTACAGAAGCCAGCACATGATTGTGTTGCCAACGTGATTCCATGCCTGCTGATAGGTCCCATCTTTAAATGCATGTAACTTCCATACCTACTGTCAATTGGAATTCAACCAAATTTGATATGTGATTTGCGCACCGAAGCAGATATGAATATGCGTAATTTTTTAGTGTCAACAGGGCTGCCAACTGTATAAAAATGCACTCTATACATGTATATCCTAATCTCAAAACATCACAAAGAATGCAGGCCAAAAGTTCTAAACTTTGCATACATATAGTACCTGCAAATGTAGATCAATTTTCAGTATCCGATATACGACAGTGGTACCAACATGATCCTACGCGTGCTGATAAGTTTAATGTAACTCCCATACTAATAAATACATTTCTTTCAAAATTGTCACATATATAGACAATAATATTTCAATTGAAGTTTGAGCAACCCATTTATGGCAGTGTCACCAACCTTATTTTATGGATGCTGATAAATTCAATCTTTAAATACTGTACATGTAACGTGCATACTATCTTTTGAACCTCAACCAAATTTTGCATGTATAAGGTGCGTTCAAAAAGTAACGAGCCAGAGGCATAATTACAGAAACCAGTACCTGTATGTTAGAAGTATTGGCCCTGGCTGTTGAGGCACTTGTCCCACTGTGACACGAGGCGGTGAATGGCTGTCTCATAAAATTCCCTGGGCTGCGATGTGAACCAGTTCCGCACGTACAGCTGGACGTCGGCGTCCGAGGTGAATCGTTGGCCCCGCAGAGCCCTTTTCAGGGGACCAAACATGGCGTAATCACAGGGAGAGAGGTCTGGACTGTATGGAGGGTGGCCGAGATCCTCCCTTTTGAATGTTTGCAGGAGTGTCGCGACTGTGTTGGCCGTATGAGGTCGTGCATTGTCGTGGAGCGACCACGGCGGCTATGGCGTTCACTGTCACTCGGCGGTCCTGGGTAATGAGTGCATCAACCAGCTGGACGTTGTCATCGGTAATGCAGAGGGCTGCCCCAGACCGGGCATCATCGGCTAACGACACCCGTCCTTCCCTGAAGCGCTTGTGCCACGCCTTGACCCTTGCAAGGGACATGCAGTGTTCGCCGTACACTTGTGACATTCGGCGATGAATGTCTGTCCCCCTACTCCTTCCGCTGTCAGAAACCGACCAACACCTCTCTGCTCTTCGGTTGACGCCTCCATGTCACTGTTTGCAATGCGACTGACAGCGTTGGACGTTGATGCATGCTGCTGCTCGCTTTGTATCGTCACGTGATGTGCACGCGTGCCCTCTAGCGACGGGCTGTGACCTTCCACGCTCTGGATGGAACCACACCTCGTTATACACGCCACGATTAGCCGATGTAGTCACCGGTTTGCGCATACCAGCCTCCGGCTCGTTACTTTTTGAACGCACCTTATACATTGTGTGCCTTAAGAGATGGAACTAAGAATATATTTCGAGTCGCCAGGTCTGCCAACTGTTGATAAATGGTCTCTATAATTTTAAGAAAAGCAGGGCTCTTTAGTTCGTCATGAAACGACTTGCTTTTATCGACTATCCTCCCAGTTTGGCTTCGCCCACGGACTCTGCCAGGGATTAGTCCCCTACCGTCACAAGGACGGTGTATGAGAGCTGAACACACTTTGTCAGCAGATACAACTGGGGATGATGATAGGCTGACTTGGGTCTAGTTAGGGAAGGGAGTCGGCCGTGGAACAGTTATAATAATAATATCGTATGGCCTCGGGAGCCGGGTGCAAGTTTGTTATTTGACGGCCAGAGGGCAGCTTGTATGTCAAATGTTATCGCTCCTTGGAGCGCTATGAAAGTTAAGGAGGTTAGATATCTAAGCTGGTTGATTGGTTGGTTGGTTGGTTGGTTCCTTAGTTTAGGGACTGCGACAAGGCGGTCATGTAGCTCCGTGTACTTTTTCTGATAACCGACGTTAATTGTGATGACTGTATTATTGTGTGTTATCTGTGATTCAGGTAGAAGGACTGCAGACGATTAATATTTCCAAGTAGTTCCTACTTTTGCCACCAAATGCTACCGTCCACGACACCTAGCTGCGGACGTGGCTACTAAATGCCATTGCAGTCAGCACCCGGTGGCGAACGTTGGAACTAATAGAGCGTTATCAAACTAACCTACATATTTTAGCTTCCACAAGTGTAGTTAGTGGAAGGTTCTTTTTCATGTCATAAATCTATGACATGGGACCGCCGGCTTTACTTCCCCTCCGAAGGAAGGCATACTGAAGGATTTTTAACGCTCTTAAAAAATCCGACGACTTCGGCCGGGTTTGAACCCACGATCTTGGGCATAGAAGCTCAGCATGCTACCAACTACGCCACCGAAGTCGCCAGATAACTAAGCTCCTTGACACTACAGCGCTTTCTAGTAGAGAAAGGAGGAACTTTGTGCTGGCGGAAAATCCCGAGATTAATTTTGTCATTATGAACACGGCCTACAGGATTCAAATGGGTTCTTTAACATGCCAACAAAGTATGACATGCGTGTCGTGATTTTTGTCGTATTTCAAAAGAATCACTTACCACGGCCACAAGCACACCTGCAAACTTGGGGTTGGTACTCCGACTCGATAACCACTCACCCACCGGGGTGGAACAGTTGAAAGGAAACGTCCCGGCATTTGCTTGGTGGTGAAAATGGGAAGCCACGAAAATCATTTTCAGGACGGTTGTGGTGGGATTCGAACCCACGTTCTTCCGATGCCAGCGAGGCACTAGCTACCCCAGTAGCGTGGCCGGTAGTATCCCCCTTCGTACGGGGTAGGACCAGAGGTGAAATGACTTTTTACATGGTGAACAGATTTTACTATCAGAAGCCCTCCTTAACGTCGTTGCTTGGATGGTTCCTCAGTTTAGGGGCTGGGAAAACGTGGTCATGTAGCCCCGTGTACTTTGGGTGTGTGCAGAATTTGTCTGATAACCGGTGTTAATTGTGAAGTACTGTATTAGTGTGTGTTATCTGTGATTCAGGTAGAAGAACTGCAGACGATTAATATTTCCAAGTAGTTCCTACTTTTGCCACCAAATGCTACCGTCCACGACACCTAGCCGCGGACATGGCTAATAGGTGCCATTGCAGTCAGCACCCGGTGGCGAACGTTGGAACTAATAGAGCGTTATAAAACTAACCTACAAATTTTAGCTTCCAGAAGTGTAATTAGTGGAAGGTGCTTTTTAATACAATTTTTAGCGTATGGCTTTTAGTGCCGGGAGTGTCCGAGGATATGTTCGGCTCGCCAGTTTTTTTGTAGCTGCTTCTAGGCGGACACCCATGGGGTGACCTACAAGTACCGTCACGTGTGGAGTGTTGTCTGGGGAGGAAAGTTTGAAAGTAAGGACGAGGAGTTGGAAGGTAGCGGCTGTGGCCTATAGTTAGGGACCAACCCCGGCATTTGCCTGGAAGGAAGACGGGAAACCACAGAAGACCATCTTCAAGGTTGCCGGTGGGGGGATTCGAACCTCCTCGCCTCCCGGATGTGAGCGACTGCCAGCAGCCACGCAGTAACGACCACGGCTAACTCACCCGGTTTTAAAGCCATAAATCCATGACATGGGACCAGTGGCTTTACTTCCCCTCCGAAGGAAGGCATACTGAGGGATTGTTAACGCTCTTAAAGAATCCGACGACTTCGGCCGGGTTTGAACCCACGATCTTGGGCATAGAAGCTCAGCATGCTACCAACTACGCCACCGAAGCCGCTTTCTTAACGTCAACCTCATCACCGAAGGGAATAAATGAATGAAGACAAATGTAAATGGGTAAGAATATGGAAGGCTGTGGCCATGGCTCATTAAAATGTACCATTGCGGTGGTGATTGTTATTTTAAGGGGGTGGGAAAGCAAGGTATTCAGCCCCTCAGGACCTTAGTGCTATATTCAAGCCATATTAATATGCATCGTCAATTTAAACTCATTAACACTAAGAACCCTCATAATAGAGTAAAAGAGCCCAGTTCATTGCCACCAGACTCTACTCCCGATTGTTCAGAACAATCTCCACTGCTTGAGAACAGTCCTTGCTATGGAATAAGATTATGTTGCTATTTTAAACACCCCCCTCTCCCCGGTGGTATCAGCATGATATTGTTAAGCCATTTGAGGTGTAAAGATTCTATATGGATGCTTCACAATTTACGGACATTGCCTTTCTTATCGCTGGGGAAGTTTGATTAAATTTATTTTCTTGTCGATGCGGAAGTTTGTTTTTCCCGTGGCTGTGAAACTTTGAGGAAGGGTTAGGGTTATCTATATTGGAGCCGCAAGTTGGGGAAAGTAAGAGCCAAGCATGAACAAGATAAGAAGTTGCGCCCAACAGGGGATTGGGAACTGTTTCTCTAATGCAATACCAGTCTTACTTTCAGTGGAGCAGTCATAATCCACAGACACGAGGCCGTATTTAATTATGCTCATCAGGACCGTTTATCACTTCTAATCCTAAGGACACTGGGATGTGACTTGGCTAATTTTACACCATTTATATACAGGGTTATTCGAAATGATTATCGGGGTTACAAAAATGCATAATACACAGTGCAATTGACGTAGGAATATTAATCTTGTTTTATTGTGTACTGTAACTCAAAGTTTTTTGACATACATTACAAATGCTTGATATGCTTCGTCACTGAAAACTAGCCTGTCACGAAAACCATCACCTTCTTTACAACGTTCTTGCAGTACCATGGAATAGTTACCTTCAGGCACCTTCGTAACACATGCCATACTGTGGTTTGAGGAACATGCAGTTCCCTGCTGCCTCTTGTAGTCAATTTCTTAGCACTACGGAGATAAACGTCCCTGATCTGATTGACTTCCGCTTCTGACACAGAGGGACGCCCACTGCTTTTGCCTTTGCCCAAACAACCAGTATCGACTAATTGCACGTACCATCAGCGAATAGATTTGTCGGAGGAAGGGTCCTTCCCGTATTTTGTTCGGAATTGGCGCTGTACTATGATAACGGATCGGTGTTGATGATATTGAAGAGTACCGGTACCTACAAAACGCTTTCTGCTTATCGGTGACCGCCATTTTGTTAAACACTGCTGTTACTGCCATCTGGTGGTAACTGATGTCACTAAAGTCGATGCAGATCAAAACTTTGTCTAAACATCACTGCAACAATATCAATGGTATGTTTTCCATTATTTCTATTAAAAAGTCATGAAATCCCGACAATCATTTTGAATAACCCTGTATATATACCGTATATTCGTTTACGGCCTTTAAAAACCACGTTAGGCAACAATTACACATTCTTCGCCACCCAAGATCTTCGCATTCTTTCTCTGGCAGTCTGTCTTCGTTCTTCTGTCCAACCCCTGTTCATTTTTGGTTCGTCGTGGAATCCTTGGAATTTGTCGATAAGTGAACTAAACTTAGCGCGGTTTGAAATGTCTTCCGACTTAAGTCTAACCTGATGAAGATCTTTACGCACCTCCCTGACCATTTGTCAGACACGTTAGGTCTACTGTCGAGGTCCTCTTCGTAAGTCTCCGCTCATCCATTCGAAATAAATGCCCATAGAATTTGTTTCTTCGTTTTCTCATCGACTCCATCAATCTTTCATTGCCCTGGTAGAGTTCTTCCCTACCTCGCAACCTATATTGACCATTTAATGCACACATTTATTAAAATTACGTTTCTTGTATTTCCATCTGACAGACGGATACGAGTTTAACATTAGGCACCTGTCAACAATAAATATGAAGTATCATTGTCTGATTTAGTACATGGAGGCCAAAATCAAAGTCATTCATTCATGTACAGTATTTATTTATTTATTTATTTATTTATTTATTTATTTATTTATTTATTTATTTATTTATTTATTTATTTATTTATTTATTTATTTATTTATTTATTTATTTGAGTTTTAAGGGGAGGAACAGTGAACTCATCTGCCCCTAAAATCAAAGTTAATGAAAATATTCATACCTCAAGTTACGTACACTTTTCTTGCACCTTTCTGGTCAAGGGCCCTTAATAGTTCCCCATATTGTAACGAACACGCAGCTTGAAAAAATGAATGGGTTACTTTTTCCATAATTATTTTGAGCTGTTTAAAAATGAACCAACTCAAAAACAATTTCCCTCAATTTTTTAACAATATTATTCACGAAATAACACCTGGACCGATTGCGTAACATCGCAGTATATCAGTATATCAGTATACTGTATATGAAATGAAAATCCACAGCCTGCTTCCAGTCGACCAACCGGGTCAGGGAATGGAATGAATGAAGCCCCCAACTAGCGGCGAGGATATGAACTGTGCCGGCTGCCGAGGCCTGTCGCACTCCCTGGGGCAATGAGTAAATGAATGACAGACGAAATTAAATGGTAGGGGAGTGTTGCTGGAATGAGTATACTGTATACAGTACATAATTTGCCTGTCTCGTTAGTTACAGACATCCTTCAAAGTATGTGCTGTAGAGTGAAACCTAGTTAATTCAAAATTCCAAGCTTAATATAATTCGTAATAATCCATACCTGCTTCAAACATTTATCCACCAAAATGAAGGGCGACAAACCACACGACTTAGAATCTCGTCACACGGAACAAGAACGACTATGGTTGCGTAAAATCGTGCAGGGTTTCTGACCCTTATTCCTGCCAGTATGTTAATCAAAACAGGGGATCAAAATTGTTACCTACACAGTATAAAATACTCCTGGCCGTGGTAAGTGATTTTTGAAAGGCAGCAAAAATACGACATGCATGTCATACGATGTTGGCATGTTAAAGTACCCATTTGAATTCAGTAGGCCGTATTCATAATGGCAAAATTAATCTCGGGAGCTTCCGCCAACACAAAGTTCCTCATTTCTCTACTAGAAAGCGCTATAGAGTTCAAGAAGCTCAGATATCTAACCTCCTTGACTTTCATAGTGATTCAAGGAACAACGAAATTCGACATGCAAGCTACCCTCTGGGTGTCAAATTACAAAGCTTGCACCCGTCACCCGAGGCCATACGGTATTATTATTATTATTATTATTATTATTATTATTATTGAAAAAATGAAAATCCACAGCCTGCTTCCAGTCTCCGACCGGGTCAGGAATGGAATGAATGAAGCCCCCATCTAGCGGCGAGGATATGAACTGTGCCGGCTGCCGAGGCCTGACGCACTCCTCTGGGGCAATGATAAATGAATGACAGATGAAATGAAATGATAGTGGAGAGTGTTGCTGGAATGAAATTTTTGACAGGGAAAACCGGAGTACCCGGAGAAAAACCTGTCTGCCTCCGTTTTGTCCAGCACAGATCTCACATGGAGTGACCGGGATTTGAACCACGGACCCAGCGGTGAGAGGCCGGCGTGCTGCCGCCTAAGCCACGGAGGCTTTATTATTATTATTATTATTATAGTTTATTGTTTGACAACATTATCACGGCAAATACCGGCTACATTTTCTGTTACAGCCTGGTTCGGCCTTAGCAAGGAACCATCTGTACTCAGATAATTACGATTACACTGTTCAGAGACTTCACATCCATGTCGTGCCCGCATTCTTCACGAGTCTGCTTCATTTGTAGGATGAGCTAAATTCCCATCTGGATCATCGAGCTTTGCTGAGCATTCGGCCAGGGCATTGTCACCAAGGAACTTCCTAACAATATGGCATGTGTTTAACAGAACTGCCTTCTGAAGTTCAATATATATCTGTGGGTGCAGATTCAATATTGATAGACTACTATGGAGAGTTTTCGGTATAACACCAGTACACGATACAATTATTGGGATGGTAGTCACCGAATCAAGTTTCCACATCTGCTTTACCTCAATTGCCAGCTCTGTGTACTTAGATATTTTAGTAGCAGCTGTTGTTTGGATGTTTTGAGTGTTGGGACATGCGATATCTATCAGTAATGCCTCTTTGTGTACTTTATTGATGACAATGATATCTGGCCGGTTGTTACTGACTGCGACATCTGTCACAACTCCTCTGTCCCAATAGAGCTTGTGTGTGGCATTTTCGAGTACTGCAGATGGTGTGTATTTCCAATAGAGGACGGAGCTTTGAAGAAGTTTGTATTTCAATGCCAGTTACTGGTGGATAATGTTGGCAACTTGATCGTGTCGATGTTTGTAGTCAGTGTTGGCAAGGTGGGAACAACCTGATATGACGTGTTGAATGGTTTCACTACATTTGCCACAGCGGCGACATTTCTCACTCTCTGTTGCTGGATCTTTTATGATAAATTTCCGATAGCTTCGAGTAGCAACAACTTGGTCTTGGATAGCTACAACAAATCCCTCTGTTTCCGGAAAGAAGACCGAGTGGGTCAGCCATGCGTGCGACGCTAACTTGTCGATGTGAGGCTGGTCCAACTCATGTGGAAACTTCCCATGAAGCGCCTTCTGTTTCCAATTCCCGATCTTGTATTCAGTAGTTTTCATTTCTTTTACTGGTGGATCTAAAGATGACAGATGGAGCGGTGTGTAATTATCATCAGCTGAAGATACAGTGTGATGGAGAGGGGATGTTTCTCCTTTGTTGTGGAAAAATGCACGCAGAGTTGTCACTTGTTTTGTATGAAGGTTCATGATGTCTATCAGTCCTCTACCACCTTCAGACCGAGGTAGAGTCAGGCGCTCTGTTGCTGATTTCGGATGGTGCATACGATGGCGTGATAAAAGCACCGATGTTTTTCGTTGCAGATCGTGCAGTTCAGTTTGAGTCCACCTGATTATACCAAAGGAGTATGTAACTACGGGCATTGCAAATGTGTTAACTGCCTTAATGATATGTTTAGCGCTAAGTTTTGAAGAGAGAATACTGCGAAGTCGTGAAGTATACTGCTCAGTTATGTTCTTCTTGATATCACCGTGTCTGAGACGGGTACTCTGGGCGAACCCAAGATATTTGTACAATGCACCTTCCTCCAACGGCTGAATACTTCTTTGTCCCTCTCCAACAGGTATTCCTTGTGCAGAGTCCGAGCCTCTAATAACAGTCTGTGTTCTGCACTTATCAAAACCAAACTGCATATGGATATCTGAAGAAAAGCTCTGAGTGATAGAGATAAGATATTGTAGGTGCACTTTAGTTGATGCATACAGTTTAATGTCATCCATGTAAAGAAGATGGTTCATCCTGTACGCTTCACCATGATTACCCTTAATACTAAATCCGTAGTTGCTACTGTTCAGGATTTGCGAGAGAGGATTCAATGCCAGACAAAACCAGAGTGGGCTTAGCGAGTCTCCTTGGAAAATTCCTCGGCGAATCGGTATTAATGAAGATGTTAAACGAGTGCCACCCACTGTAAGTTGGAGGGCAGTGCTCCATGAAACCATTGCGCACTTCAGGAAGTTCACTATAATAGGGTTGACCTTGTAAATCTCCAAGCTCTGTATAAGCCATGTATGAGGCACGGAATCGAAAGCTTTTTGGTAATCAATGAAGCAGGCATAAAGATTTCGTGATCTACGACAGGCCTGCTCTAATACCACGGCATCAATAGTGAGCTGTTCCTTACATCCTTGAGAATTCCTTCTGCAACCCTTTTGCTCCTCTGCGAGAATGGCGTTTTCCTCACAATGCGCACGAATTCGGTTAGCAATAATGGATGTAATGATCTTATGAAAGTTTGGCAAGCAGGTGATGGGGCGATATTTAGATGGATTTGTGATTTTAGAGTCCTTTGGCTTGAGATAGGTTAACCCTCTGGTTAGGAAAACTGGAAATGCAGCAGGATTTTACAGAAAACATTGTATGTGAATATCCAGTAAACGGTGGGTACATGTGAGCCTTTTATAGTAGTAATTATGGATCCGGCCAATTCCAGGTGCTTTCCAATTCTGTAGGCTGCTGATGACCTGGCGTAGTTCCTCAACATCAACGTCTGTATGTGCCATTTGATTTATTCGTCTGGTAGCATTCTCTATTTCCTTCAACCACGGAGCTTCATTGTTGTGTTCTTCCGGCCTAGACCATATTGACGACCAGTAGTCGGTAACACTCTCCGCACTGGGTCCTTCTGGAGAATCATTCTGAACTTGAGGTGTCTTTTTCAGGTCTTCATAGAACTTTCTCTCATTTCTCTTGAAGTCATTGTTCTGTTTCTTCCGTTCGGTAGTGTTCTGGTATCTCTTAAGACGCTTAGAGAGGGCTGCAAGTTTTTGTTTATAAGTATCAAGTACTTCTGTTATCACTGCGTCCTCGGGGACCTGGAATTCTTCTAGTGAGGAGTCCATCATGATCCTTCGTATGCGGTTGTTCAGACGTCTACTTCTCACTCCACTCTTATACTGTTGCAGTCTGTTCACATTCTGGCGTAGTTGTTCAATGCGTTGTTTTAAACGTTTTGCCCATGGTGGATCACTGGGTTTCCTTGCAGCAAACTGTTGGTTTGGAGGGCGTGGCCTACCCCCATTAATTCGTACTGCAGCTAGTGCTGCACAATAGATAGCAGTATGAACCTCCATGAAAGATTGGTGCTCTTCTAAATAGTTGGGAAGTACGGTTTCGTTCAGTTCTTTCAACACCATGGCAAACTTGCGGGAAGACTGCTGCCTCGGAAGTATAGGACGTTGGGTAGGGTCAGTACCTGCATATTCAAGCAGAGCTGAATTAAATTCGTCTTGGATCTTGGAATGATGGCTTGTTTCCCCATTATGAGGTTCATTTACGTGAGTATTATTATTATTATTATTATTATTATTATTATTATTATTATTATTATTATTATTATTATTATTATTTATTACTTAAACCTCATGAGTATTTTATTCGATTAATTGTAATCAAGTGCCACACCAGTGGATATAGGAATTTACTGCTCCATATGTTCACTGTACGCGATTATTGAACGCGTCGCCGTCAGCCAAGCTTTATGCAGATTCACGGGCCTTTTCCATCGCGTGCAAGAACTGCTTAGAAAGCAAGTTATTTCGCTGTACTGGATTCGTGAAGGAATCAAAGTTAAGACGTAATCGTAGCCACTAAGGCTCATTCCGAGTTCAAATGTTTCTATAATTTGACGATATTTTTACATTACCGTACGAGGCAGGAGCGACTGAAAATGATATATATACCATTGTCAAGTATCGTTTCATCCCCACACACGTTGTCAGCCACCCTCCTCCGTTTGTCCCACACCACCAAGTCGCCCACATATACCAACAGTATAGTTGGTGTTGGTGGTAGTAGTGTGTATATTTGTAATCGAGTTTAGGATGGGAAATGAGGTGGCCGTTGCCTTAAATTAGAAACAGATAGCCTATCCCTCGTGATTTGATGATGATGTTGATGATAATTGTTGTTTTAAGGGGCCTAACATCTAGGTTATCGGCCCCTAATGGTTTGGGTTGATAGTGAAAATGACAATGAAATGTAAACTATAACGAAAACTAACTACGAACTTATATACTAGAAGAAGAAATGGTAAACAAGAGAAGAATAAGGTAAATAAACCACAGGAGAAAAACAAATGCCCTCAACCGTCGAGGATTGAGGGACTTGGAAGGAAGGATAGCCAAGGAAGGCAGATAGGAAAGGGGAAAAATGAGAGGGCCCATCCCAAAGTCAGTTGAAAAAGGGGGGGGGGGGGAAAGGACCCAGCTCAGGAAACTCTCGGGGTCGCCAAACTCACCATCCGTGAGCCCCTGAGGGTGTAGCACTATCCAGGGTGTACCAGAGGTGATAGGGCTACATACACCCTGCCTCCCCGAGGGCCTTGTGCAGAAGGCAGAATATCTCATGAACAGAATAAGAAGGCTGACCCCTCGAAGAATGAGGGTATGAGGAAAGATGAGACAAGGGCCAATTTAGGCGGGAAAGTGAAATACTCCCTAGGCCTCAGATACCCTAATACCGTCTGGGTCGGAAGAGAACAAGTGTTGAACAGTATCAGAAAAGATAACTGAAAGGATCCCGGCACAAGAAAGTGGAAGCAATGCCGAACTCAGCTGGGGTCACGTGGTCGCTAACCCATGACTCACTAGTTCTGATCCCTTCGGGGACCCTCGAGATTTCAAGGTACTGTGACTGTATAACCAGGGCTCGGATTTTAGGTGCTAAAAATCAGAAAAATATTTACTTTTTATGTATTTCTGGAATATGTGACAAAAAAGTAAAAATATTTAGTTATAATTTAGTTTATTAATGACAATATAAACAATATGCAGTACTCACGAATGCAATTTATGCTATGCCTCACTGACTGCTGAAGAATTACGATACACAACGAGATACATCTTCAAGTTGTCCATCACAAATGACGACGATTATCGCGAAACACTTCTTCTGAAGGAGCGAAACTGCGGCTATAAGTTTCTTGCCCTTGAAGTGTGGTGTAACTTAAGGGACACTGGGACTGAAATTTTCAAATTCTATATAAACTCAGTTACAGCTTTGAAATTTTATATGGTGGTGAATAGTCATATTATAAACCACTGTGGGAAAAGTGAACATTGTAAGTTGATTAGTTCTCCAGATATTAATTATTTTGTACATTTATTGTGCTAATTATTCAAGTTTTATAAAGGTCAGCCGCGTTAAAAAAAAACAAGATAGTGTAACTTTTAGGTAATATTCTATTGCACTATAACAATTGGAAGAAACCTACGGATCCGATTTTGAATTGCATTAACGAGTGTCAAGAAATTAATTTTTTTTCATATCCAAGTTTTTTTTCTACAAAAAATCGTATTTTTTCCAGTTTGATTTTTTTTTGCAGCCATACCAAAAGTGCAATCTAGAAAACGATCCGCAGGTTTATAGTCATTGCAATGAAGATAATAATTTCCCATTTTGAAAGCAATATCATAAGATTTATGACGCGAGTAACATTTTGAATGCCTGAAAAAGTGAATCCGAGAAAACAGCAATTTTCTAAAATGATGCACAATTTACAAGGTTTCAGCTTACCAATGACATTAGGATTGTCCTACAGCATAGGTGACACCCTCCTTCTTCTGTTTTGCAGCCTCCTCCTTCATTTCTGTTAGTTTCACCTTCCGTCGACATGCCTTTCGCTTCTCCAATTATGACCGCGGACTTACATTCTTCCTGCGACTGTCACATCTTTCAAGTGTTTATGCTGTGACATGAGATACTGAAGTTAGTCTTATTCCTGATTTCAACTCTGTTGTTGCACTACACCCCATCTAGAATTCTGCTACAGAATTACTAACAGCAATTTCAAGTATCTTCCGTGAAATAAAAATCTCCTTTGGGCACTTCCTCCAGATAACAGAATGCAGACTCTCATTCTGATTTTCAGTAGCACCACGGATGTATCTGGATAGTAGCTCATCTGATGCCAGCCTTTGATAAACAGGCATAATCTTGACAACTAAGGGTTCTTAAAGTTCTACAGCCATTTTGTCATGACTCTGTGGTGTTTTACCAGCTGCGATACTTCGACTGTAGAAACACCAAGACTCAGAACTTTCAGGACACTTACTGTGCTGGGGCGATTAGAGGACACACCGTGCATTTTAAAGCTTCGCCAGGGCTTTAAAAATGGCGGAATTCGGATAAAAACACTGCTATATGATCCGCAGGGGATAGGGGTGTATTAATATGGAAAATACCGAAAATCGACATTTTCCACAAATTTCACTAAAATTTCAGTCCCAGTGTCCTTTAAGATCGCTATTCAGACCTGATTGCTTTCCCACATGGTTGACAGAACAGAACGCCCCCATCAGGACTAAAATTATCCTTAAATTCTGCAACAGACGATAACTCGTAGTTGCTTTTACTTTAGGCATCCTCGGTTCCACAGTGAGTGGGACGGGGCGACTAGATAAGAAAACACAGCTGCAAACTGACTTACGCTCTGCATGAAGATTAGATGGTTTGAAGTAACACAGAACAAAAATGCAATATAGGCTACTGAAAGATCTAGCATACTGATTTTATAAAATGTAAATATTATGTTTTTTTATGTGCTAATAAGTGAAAAGCAGGAATGTATGTATTTATAGACAAAATGTTTAAAATATTTATTTACATACAAATCCGAGCCCATGTATAACTAGTTGTTTTAAGGGATGGAACAGTCAGGTCATCTCCGTGGCTTAGAAGGCAGCACGCCGGCCTCTCACCGCTGGGTCCGTGGTTCAAATCCCGGTCACTCCATGTGAGATCTGTGCTGGACAAAACGGAGGCAGACAGGTTTTTCTCCGGGTACTCCGGTTTTCCCTGTCACAATTTTATTCCAGCAACACTCTCCACTATCATTTCATTTCATATGTCATTCATTTAATCATTGCCCCAGAGGAGTGCGTCAGGCTTCGGCAGCCGGCACAGTTCATATCCTCGCCGCTAGATGGGGGCTTCATTCATTCCATTCCTGACCCGGTCGGAGACTGGAAGCAGGTTGTGGATTTTCATTTTCAACCGTCAGGTCATCCACTATTTTCTTGGTCAGAGGCTCAACTTCCACTTAAATCCCCTAGCTCTTATAAAACCACCACTCCCCCCCTGTCCGCCGAGAAACACTTATATATAGCTTATAATCAATAGCATGCCAATTCTTTTGAAACAGCCTGTGTCATCTCTTGACTAAAGTACTGTAGTATTTATGTGTCTGTTGTCACAGGCTAGAGTAAAATGTGGCTTTCCACTGATAACTCGTCTCATTCATTACTGTGGTTAATAATAATAATAATAATAATGTTACCGTCGGTGGTGGCTACGCTCGCTAAAGCGCAGCGTTAGGTCATGGGGCCTAGCTCTCAGCTGATTCGGTAGACGCGCGGGTACGAGCCCCACCGTCGGCCGTCCTTGAAATAGTTTTCCGTGATTTCCCATTTTCAACTCCAGGCAAATGCTCGGAAGGTACTTTCTGACAGGCCGCTAACAGGCAGATAACAGTCGTGTGGATGCAGGGCGGATGCGGGACGGATGCAGATAACAGTCGTGTGGATGCAGGGCGGATGTGGATAACAGTCGTGTGGATGCGGGGTGGATGCGGATAACAGTAGTGCGGATGTGGGGCGGATGCGGATAACAGTAGTGCGGATGTGGGGCGGATGCGGATAACAGTAGTGCGGATGTGGGGCGTATGTGGATAACAGTTGTGCGGATGTGGGGCGGATGTGGATAACAGTAGTGCGGATGTGGGGCGGATGTGGATAACAGTAGTGCGGATGTGGGGCGGATGCGGATAACAGTTGTGCGGATGTGGGGCGGATGTGGATAACAGTAGTGCGGATGTGGGGCGGATGCGGATAACAGTTGTGCGGATGTGGGGCGGATGTGGATAACAGTAGTGCGGATGTGGGGCGGATGTGGATAACAGTAGTGCGGATGTGGGGCGGATGCGGATAACAGTAGTGCGGATGTGGGGCGGATGCGAATAACAGTTGTGCGGATGTGGGGCGGATGTGGATAACAGTAGTGCGGATGTGGGGCGGATGTGGATAACAGTAGTGCGGATGTGGGGCGGATGCGGATAACAGTAGTGCGGATGTGGGGCGGATGCGGATAACAGTTGTGCGGATGCGGATAACAGTAGTGCGGATGTGGGGCGGATGCGGATAACAGTAGTGCGGATGTGGGGCGGATGCGGATAACAGTTGCGCAGATGCGGATAACGTTTTGTATATCCACGCAGGGCTCTACCTATATGAATTCCTTTATTGGCTGATAATTACAACACTCTGACCAGAGACTGTACCCTCTTTATACATCAGCTCTCAACCCTCAAGTCAACTTCGCCCAACGAGATCTTCGTTCAGTAACCTTCTTGAGACGACTGAAACCAACCTTCGGCTTGGTAGCAAAATGGGTGAAAGTGATTAGTTGTTAGTAACGCTCTACGAAATATAGAACATCACGTTCTGACGTAACACTCAATGTGAGGAATTTGCTAAGCCGACTGGCGGTGCTAAGTTCACTGTGAGAGAAGGTACAGAATGTGCCACCAGTTGGTCGATAAAATGATTTTGAATAAAAAATTCTGTCCGATCTAAATTCTTTATTTGATTGTAACAATTTGCACACGTCTGTAGAACTGTGCGATGAGCGAGCTCCTTGCTCGAGCATCATCGGTGTGCGTGCTCTTGCTTATAGGATTACTTTTTTAAAATCACCTTCTTCATTAACGACATATTTAATCAACAGCGCATATCATAACAAGTTTGAAGATATCTATACAAGTGATTTCTCATCAAGATAATTAATAGTACAAATTGGAGGTGACAAGTCTGAAAGCTTCAGATAATACAGACATTCATAACACTCTATTCAGTCAACTCTATCTTTCCCATATCCTAATAAGATAAGTTGCAACGAACCCTTCATAGGGCAAAACCATTTCTTTATATTTTTATATGTTTTTGCATTTTAATTTATTTTAATTATTATAACTAGCGACCCGTGCGAGAAATAAACCACACCTTCTGACTCCCTCTGGTTTAGGAGCTTGAGTTTTGTGAAACATACACCTTAGCGTATTATTGTTAATAATGTTACTTTTGTTTCTCTAATATTATTGTTTATATATTTTTTTAATTTTCAATATATTTTCTTATAGATGTAATTTTGATATTTTTATTGAATTAATTAATGAAGTGATTTCGAATTGATTTTTACAATTATTTTCTTAATTTTTAATATTTATGTTCATTATTTTAATTTTCATATTTCTTTTAGTATTGTACTTTTATTTTTGTGATATTTATTTCTATAATTATATTTTATTTTTACATATTAATATTGTTAAGGTTTTTAGTTTTAAAGTATTTCAAAAAATTCCAACACACTACGCCAAGTACATACGTAGGTATATTTGTTTTTTAGAAATACTAGCACTTCGGAATGAAAATTCTCCGAAATGTAGCTTAAAGATTCATCTATCAGCATTTTTGAAAGCATAAACTTTCTTCTTAGAAAACTATTTGAACGAGTGCGCAGAATGAAGACTAACGCACAAAAGCTGGGCAGAAAACATTTGAAATTAAATACAACTATCATAAAGTACAACATCTAAAGTTGAACGTGGAACCCGAATCACAAAAGGCGTGATTATCCCTAGAGTACTAACATTAATGCGTAATGCTAATAATACGTTAAATTTACGTACATTACGAACTTTGTGCTAAGGCACCAATTAGTTAAATGGTTGAAATTAATATATATTTCGTACGTAACACTACTTATATACACTGAATCCTCTGTGGTCTTTGAAGTTCAATACGCTAAGTTCCATCTTAAATACAACAAATACAGAAGTCGTTTACTTTGACGTAAATAGCAGGACGTAATCTCTCCAGCCTCTTATACTGTCTCTGGGTTTTATGAGGTTGCATTATAACCCCTCTGAAGTGATGTGACATATCTACATCAAATTCCCCACCTCTTTGTAATTGTCATGGAGAAACCAATATGTTGTTAATTTAAGGATAGTTTCCAAGAAATTCTTCGCCCCATGATTATGCATCTAGAACTGATTGGCATTAATAACAAAAGCATTGACATCACCACCATAGACCAGTAGAAGCACTGTTGGAAGATGTTAGGGTGGGGACAGATATACAGGGAATTCTAAGCAGTTAAATTATTCATGCACGTAAATTTTACGTATGTTAGTATTGTAGGGTTAAATTAAAAATCACAAATGCACCGTCTAGAATTCGAACTGGCACATGAATTAACGTACTAGACGTATTTCAGATACTGTTATATCCTGAGAATTCTTTATTCAGCTTTTTAAGTATCCATTCCTTAGACCACATAGTTGAGGATAGTTGGGTACATTGAGACACAGCTTACCGTGTGTTGCTGCGACCTGTGTGCACGCCGACGCTAGGCTGAAGGGAGTTCAGGAAAACACGACCGTCGCGATGCACAGAGCACAAGCTACTACTACCGCTCTGTTCTGTTCTGTGTCCGCCCCAACGCGCCCTGCCGGCAGTCTAAAACAAACGCGCAGCGGGGTGCGAAATCAATGTAAATTGCATCTCGAAATGTTGAATACGGCTCTTGACCCCATTTTCGAGCTGAAAGCCGAAGAGAAGTTATTTTATTTAAATCGTGTATTTATTGAAGAGATCGAAACAGATTCACATGCTGTATAATAATGGCCATTCTCGGAGAGTAACGGTGGGATGTTAGTGAACTTCTGCGACATTTTTACATGACTCAAAACTTCACAATACACACAAACAAATGCAGAACTGTAGGCTAAATGTATTCATTGTGCTTCTTAGTGACACAGAATAACTATCAAGCTTTCGTTATCCTCTAGATCAGGGGTTCCCAACCTTTTAGCAACGGCGTACCACTTCAAATTTTGAAAAATTTTGGCGAACCAAAATTTTTTTTTTTTTAGAAACATACATATTTACTGTCGGAAAAGTGCCCAAAGGCTTGTTTTACTTTAATTAAATTACTGAGAAACCTTCATATTTAATTATTAACTAGCAGAAGTACCCATTCTTTGAACGGTCTTCGGTATTAATAACCAGACGTTTCCAATTGAGCTACTGTTGCAATGGTTAGGGGCTTGGAAACTACTTGTCGACAAAGAAAAATGATTAGTTAAAATGTGCTCTCAAACTAAATTTACCTAACGTGAAAATAAAATTGAAAACCTCGTAGACGAATCGCAATACACGTCACATACAAACTGACCATAAACGTTGTGTCAAGTGCCCAACCACAGGAAGACACCTTTTATAAAAAAATGAAAAGAAATGAAAATTCAGATTTTTTTAGCCTCTGATGGCCCAAATTCCTAAAAGCAGCAAAAAATAGTCTACTATTTCAAATCAGGAATTTTTGAAAATAATGTTGGTGTTTGGAGACATTATAGACCTTCTTTAAAACATAACGCACGTGTAAGTCGTGTGAAAAATATCTAGGGTACTCCTTGAACCCCTTAAGCGCATTGACGAATTTTACAGTTTTAGTTGGTTCCGTATTTATTTATTTTCCGTGTCCAAATCAAATTAGTTTTTGCCAGTAAGTAGCAACAGTTATAGCATTAACATTTGCAGCCAAAAGATCGTCTTTTGAACATATGTCCTCCATCAAGGGGCAGATCAGCAGGTGTTCTGGGTCTTGTAAAATGCTGCAGTCACAGAACTCATCATTGTTGACGAGCATGTTCCATTTCTTGAGATTGTTCTTGCAGCGTGAAACCCCCGTCCTCAGCCTGTTCAATGATTTCCAAATTCCATATGGCAAGTTGTGACCAGGTGCCATTTTTTCTGATAGAGGAATAATTGGGTCTGTGATCTCTGTCTTCCATATCTTCACACGGGCAGCTTCTTGTGAGCCTTCGAGGGCTGTTACTTCCCTCAAAAAGCTGTTTCTAGACTTAAGTCTCTGTCGGGCTGGTTGTTGGCCGAAAAGTGGATGCCTTGAATCGGTTTCTTGCCGTTTCTAGTTGGTTCCGTGATAACCTTATAGCCATTTGCAAACTTTCACAGAAATGTAATGAATGGAGTAGCATTACTTCTTGCAGAAATAGATGGAAAGTTGGATGTCACCTCTAGAGATACAGTTGTCACGGTTACTGCCTTGCATTCCTTCATTAGGTTATTAAATGAAATTAGTTTTCTGGGAATATCTCAAAAACTGTTGGTTTTAGGGCCCCCGAGTTTCGTTTCTCACCTTGAGGGGCTGAAAGTGAGCTTTGTCTCACCCTTCTACGCCTATTTCAGCATGTATTTTTAAGGGGGTAGGCCCCCTTTTATGAGAAGTACGGAGAAGAGTTACATCAATGATTAGGGTCGTGCCTCTGATGGATATCTGTATCAAATTTTACGTTGATCCACCCTGCCGTTCTTGAGTTATAAGGACACAAAAAATTGTCCACAGACAGACAAAAAAAAATGTTTGCACGCATCCGTTATAAAACAGTCTGAAAAGCGCAAATAGCCCAAATTTCCGTGATAATTTAGGAAATACAGACAAACTTTCATTTTTATATAGATATAGAGGTGAACTGGTATTTCGGTTTCTTCAACCCTTTATCAAGACAATAATAAATATATAGAGATTATATTTTCATATTCTTCTTTCTAATTTGTATTTAAATATATACAGTAGATAGAGATATTGTGCCCTTTTAGCAAGGAATATGCAAATCACAGTATGCCAGCAATGCTCAAATCGGGATTTTCGGGGTTATGGTATGTTCTCCCACTCTGTGACTTACACATTTTGGATTAAATAGAGGATACACTTCCAAAAATAAAAACAAAATCAACTCCTATTATAAAACATTTAATTAACCAAATATATGGCGCTACAAACAAATAAAACAAATAAACTACTGACCAATCCTTCTAACTTGTTCAAAGTGAACAAGGAATACACAAAATCAAACAAATGTTATATTAAAATACATGGTTTCCTTCAAACCAACAAACTTATAATTCTTTTCACTTCCATAAAGTATCCCTTTTAAAATTCACTACAATCACGAGCTCCAATGGCTCGATACTTTCCACTATAAACTGTGTTATTCTTATACACACCTCAATATCTATTTTATGAGTTTCTTATAATCAAAACAACATATAATCTTATTCAAGGTAATTGTTACTCCTTTACTTAAATTTTTGGGCATTTCACAATGTTCTCGTGTTACCACCTCTCTCAAGTTAACAAATTCACTACAGTGATCGGGAAAAATACCTGTGTACTCCAGAGTTATAAAAGACTACTTGAACAAAGTCAAAAATTATGATCACTCCCGAAATCTAATTGTCTTCATTGAACTCGTGAAATCCTACATCAATATCTCATTACATTAGGGATTTATATTTATTATTATTTGTCTTAAAAGACCATCATCTCATAAGAAAGCAAACGATCTGAACTCGCAAGCGGTAACTTTCATCTACAAGAACCTCGGTTCGAATCCCGGGTCATTAACAAACTCTAAACACTCATGGTTTATTATTACTACAAATAGACGGTTCCTCTGACCTACCATACTTTCAATAGCGAGGGGTTGGACCGTGACACTCGACTTGATTTATTGTCCGGGGGGGAGACCCTCAGTATCGCCCACACGGGACCGCTCTACTCATGCTTTAAAAACAGCTATTTCTCAAACACAGTTCTCTGAACAGACCTAGCGTTTCTTTCATACATTTAAACAACATTATTTAGGTTCATAGACCACTTTCGTAACCTTGGCATTTATTAATTATGAAGTGTCATCATTGATGGGTAAGAATAATTCAATACAACAACAATATTTAGGGGCTTCAACAACTATACGAGTCTGGGTTCGACTCTCTCAACTGCCTCGGAAACCAATCCCATACTGGAGGACTTTACAACAAATTAGCGGCTTAGGGCGACCTCGGTCTAACCTGCACTCATTAATACAATAATTCGCACCCATTATACACGCCTCGTGATCTACGTCACTATATGGAGGACTTATCAATTACCGCAATCAACTGTCCCTCACAATTAATTTACCAAGTATATTTAGATTCAACGCCTTCCTCGCGTGACAATTTACTTTAATGCGCGACAATGCGCTATACATTACTTTAAGGCCTAGCGTCTTCCAGAGAACTGATAAATTCAAAATCATCATTTGATCTATATCTCAAACTTTCATATTAATCCTCTCCCGTGACAATAATCGCTATACTTTAAGAACATGTATTCACACCATGTCTTTATTCCTTTACAAATGCTCAAAAGCTATTACTTTCATATAATTCAACTTAATCTTCATTTATATACGCGACATATATATGTCAGTATATATAATTTATGTCAGTCTCGTTTGATGTAAGTTGGGTTTAACTACCGCTCATATGTAGTTTCCGAGTATCTTGAGTATGTGTAGTCCAGTTCACGTCAATAAACTGCAGTCGTACGTAAATTTGTAATAATGTGTTTATTATGAAATGGTTCCCTCGTATGATCATTGTTCCGTCAACCAATGCCATTACGCCATTACCTGCAGAGGATTTTAAAAAAAATTGCCTCGAGAATATACACTGCCATGGTTTTCAAGTAATAGTAGTATACATCCGTAATGTTGAACTTAAGTGTGTTAAGTTTGAAACGCCTTCCACGAGAGGCCTTACTTGAGTTGCATCTCTATGGAGTTGGTTCGATGCCGAGTCTTGGCTACTTCAGGTAGCTATTCTCATCGTGGATTTACCGATGTTCTCCGCACTTACATCAAGCAAGTATCTCAGTTCCCGGAACACTTTTTGCTCACCTAGTTCCGAATCTGTCAGACTTCTCGCCAATATCCTTGATAATTACTGAACTTAAATAAAATCCTGATAACTCTCCAAAAGACTTCAAATTTATCCAGAAATTAGAGAAACTACTGCAGATGCAACTTGTGTGAAAAGGGAGAAACTTATAATTCAAGTTCAACAGCAAATACGTATACTCTATTAATCCAGGTAGGCCTCAATTATTAACGCTTTATTAGCCTGCTTTTCGCATTTAGCAAAAATTAGGAAAAAGTAGACTTAAGAGATCTGGCAAATGTCTGTCTGTCTGTCTGTCTGTCTGTCTGGCTGTGTGTGTGTGTCCCCCTATCAACTCCTAAACGGCTGCAGCAATCGAAACAAAATTTGGTAGGAGTAAAGATCTACACCTGAATATCTCACGGCCGTATTTGAAAATGATGTCAGTGCTACCAACTGCTGAAAAATCGCAATTGAAATTTGAGCTCCATGTTGGATATCTTGGAAGGCATGACTGGGAGCTATTTCAAAACTGGCTCACGTATAGATAATAATATTGCAGTTTAATTTCCAGGAGGCCATACATGGCAGTGTTGCCAAAATGATTATTAGTCTGCTGATAGGTCCAAATTTTAAATGCATAAAACTTCTACACTATCAATTGGATTTCAACCAAGTTTCGTGTGTGCTATGTGTCCATAAACAGATATAACTGAGCGTATTCTTAAGAGCCACCAGAGCTGCCAATTGTTAATAAATGCACTCAATTTTTTAAAATCCAAATACCCATATATCAGAAAGTATGCAAGCCGACAGCTTTAAACTATGCACACGTATAGTACCTGATATTCTATATTAATTTGGAGTAACTTATATACGTTAGAGCTACCAACATGATTCTAAGCCTGCTGAGAGGTCCGACTTTAAATACATGTAACTACTATACCATCATTTGGATTTCAACCAAATTTCATGTGGGCTATGTGTACCATAACAGATATGACTATGCGTATTCTTAAGAGCAACCAGGACTGCCAACTGTTAATAAATACTGTCTCTATTTTTGTTACCCTAATATCAATGTATCAGAAAGTATGCAAGCCAATAGCTCTAAACTTTGCACACGTATATTACCTGGCATTCTAGATTAATTTAAAATAACTAATATAGGCTTACGCCAGTGCTGCCAACATGATTCTAAGCCTGCTGATAGGTCCAATTTTAAAATTAATGTAACTTCTATACTAACTAATTGATTTCTTTCAAAATTGACACAACAATAGATCATATTATTTCAGATTATTTCTGACCAATACATGTATGTCATTGATGCCAACATGATTTTACGCGCGCTGTTAGATCCAATGTTTAACTGCATGTAACGTCCATGCTATCCATTGGACTTCAACCAAATTTTGTATTCTGTACATTAAGAGATGGAACAAAGAATAGCCTATATTCAGTCACCAGGGCTGCCAACTGTAGTTCTCTATTAGACTATATTATGCCAGGTATACAGTATTTCGAACTAATTAGAAATTTCGATATTACCAACTTAATTTCGTCATTATTCTAGATAGATCCATACAGATTAATCATTGGCATGAATCTTAAATTTTAAGAAAAGTAGGCTCTTTAGTTCGTCGCTGAACTTCTTGTTTTTATTTTATTTTTTGAAATCTTGTCTGGTATTGAGATATATTTTATGCTTCCAAACCAGCTTGTTGTTGTTTTTGTTGTTGATGTTATTGATTCATTTAGGGGCTTCGGACATCTTGGTCATCATTCCCATGCTGTTGTGATTGTAACTTGTAATTAGATTACTGTAGCAGTGTGTATGTAACTGTATGAGTGACAGGGATAAGGATATGGCCCGGGACTTGAAATAATCAAACCAAGTTCTTTGGTGAGTTAAAACAATAATCTACACAAATTGTTACAAGCCCTCGCCTGCTATTGGTTGGGCATTGATTGTCGCCATGTTTTATCTAATATTGTCATTTAGACTTTCACGGCCCGTGTTACTATTCATAATGTTGAATTTTGGGCTTATGCCGTGTTTTATTATATAGAAATTCGACGCGTTTCGAAAGAAACCATGTCTTTCATCGTCAGGAATAATCTGGAATACGACAATGTTGCTAAGAGAAAGCAACGAAGAACATATAGAAGGTGCCCAAAGATGGACGCCATTATAGCCCCATGTTAGGGACAACGGAAAGCAGCAGGGTTCTCAGGGTTCTGATAATAGGAAGCCAGGATTCACTAAGATTGTAGCCGGTGTCGCGGTTGAAGTTATCTGGGTGTTTACGTATTTCAACCGCCTCCCTGATGATTCTGGGACGATATTGCTTTATACGGGCAAGAACATCCACTCCTTGGAACTTGACATCATGGCCAGGTGTTACAGCATGATCGGCAACAGCTGATTTATCAGGTTGAATGAGCCTGATACATCTATTATGTTCCTTAATGCGAGTGCATATTGTTCTCGAAGTCTGCCCGATGTAAACCTTGCCACAAGTACAGGGAACTCTGTAGATACCCGGTTGTTGCAATTTAGGCAAACTGCGACCAACTAAGGACAGTTGATAGATAAACTTGTAGAATCGTTTATGTGTGCGCTCCAACTTCGCCTAGTTTTAGTAACAGTAAAATTGCACTGCTGGATACCCAATACTGGTCGATGCAGTGGGCTCTGCCACGCTTGCTTATGACGATATGCTTGTTCTATCAGAACACGAAGTCAGACTATGAAGTCAGAATAAAACCACCAAGTGAGAAACTCCTCTCTGCTGTGCAAGGCCTTTTATCAACTTTGAAGGGGCGTATCCATCCCTACCATAGCTTCTTCTTCCATCATTACTCGAAGTTCCAACTTTGGCTATTCTTGACGGATTTTCAGATTTCAAAAACATATAATTAATTTCTTCAAAATTCCAAATCAATGCCATAACTGAAAATAGTTTTCCACAATTCTGCATGCCAAAAGTTATTAAATATGGTAGTTTCAGTAATCTCCGTCTCCCTTCAAGCTATCATTCATTGGTTCGAGCCTCTCCTCCAATAGCGTAACTTCTTCCTCAGCACGTTTACTTGCTTCCCTGCGACTGCGTCGTAAATCTAAGATCCTTCTCGAACAAAATTGTGACGTCAGCAAGAATCTAAGCTCCGCCAGCCTACTTGCTCGAGCGTTGCGTCATCCACGCTTACGTCATGAATATACACGTCACAACTATGACGGCCATAACTTTATTCACATATGCCAATACAGCCACCGTGGTCTCAGTATAATTCAATTAACGGGGGCAGTACCTTCTTCAATGTCACGGCCACCTCCTTCCCTCTTCCTTCCCTCTTCCTTGCCTATCCATCCTAACCATCCCTTACCTTTCCTCGTGAGGCCCCTGTTCGCTTTGCAGGCGAGGCCGCCTGGGCGAGGTGCCAATCCCACCTTACCAGTTGTATCCCTTCCGATTCGATGTTCCCCGCTGTAGGACACTGCCCGTAGAGGCGGT
Organism: Meconema thalassinum; assembly: GCA_946902985.2. Lineage (NCBI taxonomy): Eukaryota > Metazoa > Arthropoda > Insecta > Orthoptera > Tettigoniidae > Meconema > Meconema thalassinum. The sequence goes on along the minus strand of OX336393.1, from coordinate 501,507,349 downwards.
AGTGGTGAGTTCCCTCGCTGAGTCCGTGGGTTCCACCAACCTGGAGGGTAAACGACTAAAAAAAAACGCTTTGTTTCCATGTTACACCTCATTGTCTCCAACTCATTACGCATGGGAATCACATAAGAACTGACCGTTAGAATCTTGGGGAACATGCACCCTTGGTTACGTCTGGTTACGTTGTCATTATCGTAAGTGCACCGCCAGTGTATTGTTTCACATGGCCGTGTTGCCATGCGACTTAGCAGATGTGCCTTTAGCTGTGCGACAAAACATGTACTTCTTGCACGATGGAGCTCCTCCTCATTTTAGTAGTCATGTCCGTCTGCTTCTAAATAACAAATTTGGTAACAGATGGATAGGTAAAGGTGGACCAATTGCCTGGCCTCCACGCTCTCTGGACCTAAACCCACTGGACTTTTATTTGTGGGATCACTTGAAAGCTCTTGTGTATCGAACCCCAGTACAAGATGTTCAGAGTCTCCGAACCCATATTATGGAAGGCTGAGAAACCATACGCAATGCTCCAGGAATACATCATCGCATTCGAAATTCACTACGACGGCGGATTGATGCATGTATCAATGCGCACGGAGGTCATATTTAAGATCGCCTGTTAGAAAGAGTTGCATGTGCGTTCTGTTCTTGTGTGATTCTCATGATTAATGAGTTGGAGACAAAGACGTGTAACATGGAAACAAAGCGTTTCCAGACCCATGTTCATATAACATAATTTCTTCGTCTATGTGTGAGGAATGTGTCCTGCATTTTGTGGAGTACATTATTGTTACACCCTTTTTCTATCATAAAAATATTTTTCTTTTAATCTTCCCTGATATAATATTTTCCATTCAATTGGGTTGACAACTGACGATAACCACAGGCTACAAAAAAGGAACATTCAATACACGCACGCAAAGTCTGGTAGGCACCTGAAAGCAAAATTTACACCATATTTCGAAAGATGTAATTTTACTCATTTTCATGCAACTCAGTTTACATTGGTATTCTGCATTTGTTATTTCTATATTTAATTTTCTACTGTACAGTATATGGATTTTTATCCTACTTTTCACATTTTGCAAAAATGAGGAAAAAGTAGACTTATGAGATCGATCCGGGAAAACGTGTGTCTGTCTGTCTGTCTGGCTGGCTGGCTGGCTGTGTGTGTGTGTGTGTGTCCCCTATCAACTCCTAAACGGCTGCAGCAATCGAAACCAAATTTAGTATGAGTAAAGATGTATACCGGAATATCTCACGTCCATATTTGAAAATGATGTCAGTGCTACCAACTGCTGAAAAAAAAGCACTAGAAATTTGAGCTCCATGTTGGATATCTTGGAATGTATGCTGGGAGCTATTCCAAAATTGGCACACATGTAGATAACACTATTTAAGTTTAATTTTCAGGAGCCCATACATGACAGTGTTGAAGTTTAGCCTTCTGATAGGCCCAATGTTTAAATGCCTATAACTTCTACACTATCCATTAGATTTCAACTAAATTTTGTATGTAATATGTGTACATAAACAGATATGACTGAGCATATTCTTAAGAGCCACCAGGGCTGCCAACTGTTAATAATTCCTCTCTATATTCTTTTATCCAAATACCAATATATCAGAAAGTATGCAAGCCGACAGCTTTAAACTATGCACTCGTATAGTACCTGACATTTTAGATTAATTTTGGAGTAACTTAAATACTTCAGTTCTACCAACATGATTCTAAGCCTGCTGATAGGGCCAATTTTTAAATACATGTAACTTCTATACTATCAGTTGGATTTCAACCAAATTTCGTATGTGCTATGTGTAATATAACAGATATGACTATAAGTATTCTTAAGAGCAATCAGGGCTGCCAACTGTTAATAAATGCTGTCTATATTCTTTTTAACCTAATATCAATATATCAGGAAGTGTGCAAGCCAACAGACCTATACTTTGCACACGTATAGCACCTGACATTCTAGATTAATTTGGGATAATTAATATAAGTCAGTGCTTCCAACATGATTCTATGCCTGCTGATAGATCCAATTTTAAAATACATGTAACTTCTATACTAACAAATGAATTTCGTCCAAAATTGGCACAACAAGAAATAATAATATTTCAGATTAGGCTATTTCTGACCAGCATGCGCATGACATTGTTGCCTACATGCTTTTAAGCGTGCTGATAGATCCAATGTCTAACTGCATGTAACGTCCTTTGGACTTCAACCAATTTTTTCATTGTGTACCTTAAGAGATGGAACTAAGAATATATTCGGTCACCAGGGCTGCCAACTGTAAAGCTCTATTAGGCTACATTATACCAGGTATATTTCGAACTAATTAGACATTTCGATATTACAAACTTAATTTCGTCATTATTCTAGATAGGTTCATATACTGTAGATTAATCATTGGCATGAAACTTAATTTTAAGAAAAGTAGGCTCTTTAGTTCGTCTCGGAACTACTTGTTTGGAATTTTAATGTAAAGCCCAATATTTTATTTACGTTCATTTAGTTACACTTGTTATTACAAAATTACGTGCTTTTCTATCTGTATTTTAGAAAATGTGTAATGTGAAGCCCACTATTATATTTTATTTACATGAAATGACACTGTAAGGAACCATTTTAATATTTTATTTTATTCTTTTAATTAAAATGTATCATATAATTTTTCATAACAAACATTCATCATTAGACTTAAGTACGTCATTAGTATTTTCATTTCTTAATTGAGCTGAAGAAGACCTCAATTTCAGGTCGAACATGTACTATAATATCTAATAATAATAAAATAATAGTAAAAAGGCGTACGATCCACATCTCTGCCGAAGAAAGGGAAGCAAGATCTCAAAGGATGAGGCAATACTGGGCCAAAAGGAAAGCTCAAAACTATAAAAAGTGATTGATTTCATGTACCCCAAAGTTGGGTGAAACAAACAAAGAATAATAATAATAATAATAATAATTAGGGCTCGGATTTGTAGGTATTTATGTAAATACATATTTTAAGCATTTTTTTCTATAAATACATAAATTCCTGCTTTGCACTTATTAGCACATAAAAAGATATTTTTTTTATCAGTATGCTAGATCTTTCAGTTTATTGCATTTTTGTTCTGTGTTACTTCAACGGGGAAGAACCTGTGAGCTATCTAATCTTCATGTAGAGCGTAAGTCAGATTGCAATTGTGTTATTCTTAACTTGTCGCCCCGTGCCACTCACCGTGGAAGCCGGGGATTTCCTTGTCCATAGACATATTGCTCCACGTGCTAGACCTCCCCCTCCCCCAGCTACCTGGAACCAGTGTCACTCACATGCAGTTCATTTCTGGCACTGTGAAGTGTAAGGTAGTTGTACGATGCCTAAAGTAAAAACAACTACAAGTTATCGTCTGTTGCAGAATTTAAAGATAATTTTACTTCTGATGGGGGCGTTCTGTTCTGCCAACCATTTGGGAAACCAATCAAGGCTGAACAGCGATCTCAAGTTACACAACACCTCAAGGGCAAGAAACATATTGCCGCAGTTTCGCGCCTTCAGAAGAAGTGTTTCGCGATAATCGTCGGTCATTTGTGATGGACAACCTGAAGATGTATCTCGTTGTGTATTGTAATGCTTCAGCAGTCAGTGAGACATAGCATAAATTGCAATCGTGAATACTGCACATTGTTTGTATTCACGTTAATAAACTAAATTATAATTAAATATTTGTACTTTTTTACATATTGCAGGTATTTCTAATACATAAAAGATAATATTTTACCGATTTTTAGCACCTAATAATCCAAGCCCGAATAATAATAATAATAACCATTGGCACTACAGCCCTTGAGGGCCTAGGCCGACCAAGCAACCACTTTCCATCCATTTGGCCTGCAGATATCGGGGTGAGGCGTTGTCAGCGCATCGGATCCCCTCGGCCGTTAATCTTGGTCTCCTCCGTTACCGGGGCGCTACCTCACTGTCAGACAGCTATTCAATTGTCCTCACGAGGCTGAGTGCACCCCGTTCCAGCCCTAACGTCAGTTTCTAAAATCCCTAACGGAGCCCTGAATCGAACCCAGGGCCTCCAGGTGAGAGGCTACCCCAACACCACGGGTATTGATTGGCGTATAATTTCAACTTTGAAGTTCATCTATCAATAAGGGTATCATGGCAAATGTATGAGGGTATTCAAATGAAACCCGGCCACTTGTGTAAAGTAATGGTAACTATGTTATAACTCAACAAGTATTTCTGTGACTTTTCTTAAAATTAAGATTCATGCCAATGATCAATCGAGAGGGACCTATCTAGAAGTACTGACGAAATTAAGTTGGTAATATCGAAATTTATAATTAGTTCTAAATATACCTGGCCTAATGTAGCCTAATAGAGCACTACAGTTGGCAGCCCTAGTGACTGAATATACTCTTAGTTCCATCTCTTAAGGTACAGAATACAAAATTTGGTTGAAGTCCAATGGATGACATGGACGTTACATGCTGTTAGACATTGGATCTATCAACGTGCGTAAAATCATGTTGGCAACAATGACAAGTATGTGTTGCTTAGAATTAATCTGAAATATTATGATCTATTACTGTCCCAATTTTGGATGAAATCCATTTGTTAGTATAGAAGTTACATGTATTTAAAAATTGGACCTATCAGCAGGCGTAGAATCATGTTGGGAGCACTGACATATATCAGTTATTCCAAATTAATCTAGAATATCAGGTACTATACATGTACTGTACTCAGATCGTTCACACGTCCGTGACATGTTGACGTCATTATTATGAAGCAGAGACGTTGGTTTATTTGAGAGATGAAGCGGCTGATATTTGAATAGCGCGCTAGGAGACTCCGAGTGTTGAGGGAAGTACGCAACGTAGGAGCGAGTGACGTGGAACTGAGACGTGAGAGCTTGCCTAGGTAATGAAAATAAGTTTTCTAGAATTTTCTTTAGAATGAGGAATGGAATCTATAAAAGTAGCACAGTTTACTGGCAATTTAATTAGAAGAAATTAGAGCTATCAAGCATGAAAATCCGTTCAGTAGAAGCCGAGATACGGAATGGAACTTTCTAGAAGGTATACCGCTAGGACTATATAAAGAGCCAGAGAATCGAGACAGTTATGTATTCCATCAGAGAACTTGCTCGAGTGCGCATCTACGATACAACGGGAACGAGTGATTACGCCGTAGTTCTGACCGCCGAAAGGAACTTAGTCACTGGACGAGTTGTCAGTGGACTTAGTTTATGTCAGGTGAACGAACATTTACAGTATCATCGGATGACTTTATGGTCAACTATTCTAACTGGTCAAGTGATGGTGATTTTTGTAATACCATTCACAGAAGTTAGCCTGTAAATAACAGCATGTTTCTTGTGGTGAAACTGTATATCAGGCACTTCAATAATACCAGGAAGACTTTATACTTATAGTTCATTTTACGCTGCTGACAGAGTGTTCCTGTGATAGCAGGCGAATGAAACCGCATTTTCCGGTTATGGGACTTGTTCTTAAGTCGACCTTTTCAAGAGTATTACAACAGTATAAGACTATACAACAGTTCAACATGATAGATTGTACCAATAACAACCGGAGTGTTTGTGAACGAGTTATGTTAAACACCGACATGTGCCGTTAAAACTACACGAGGGTAGGTGTGAAATGGAATCGAACGAAGTGATATGGAACTGCAGATGGCCATGGGAGGACGTTATGGGAATAGTGAACACCATAGGACACGCATTACCATCGCATCAAGAATGAAGTAAGACAACTATACTTGTACTATCCACTAGCCTATAGTAGTATTTGAGAATTCCATTTTTATACTGTCACTATAAGAAATCAACATATTTATCATCGTTATGAGAACGTCTATTATATTTGTCCAGAATGACAAATGGAGCGATATTGTAGTCCGACAATTTATTAGTCTATTTTACTACTTTGTCAGGACGATAGTCAAGTTCATGTGTTTCGATATGAAATGTTTAACTTATTTCCAAGGGATAGGAATATTTTTTCTTTAACTCTTATTTAGAGAAGAGGCTCGATTATAACTTGGATTATTTAAATAATTTGATTTATTTACTTAATAATAATAAATGACTGTGAAATAAATAAGTTAATAATAATTAAAATTATGAAGACACCATTTAAAAGTTATAAATAATTTATTTAGGGAGGTGATAGCACCAATTTATAAATTAAATTTAATTGTTAATTGTGATTAAATAATTACTGCATTAATAATCAGAAAGTGAGATGTTATTAATAATCATTTGCCAAGAGGATTTAAACATTTATTTATTTATGGATGAAAAAGGGCAATAATGAACGTTCTGATGTTATAGTGAAGCAACGATGCCTAAATAATAATATTTTTTTCCAGTAATAATAATAATTTCGTGGAAGAATTTAAACAATTGGAAGAGTTTAATGAAATAACTTTGTTTATTTGTGGAATAGAAGTTTGGATTTATAAATAAATTCAAATGAATTTATGAATGAAGTGAAATAGTAAGAATTTGAGCTCAGTAAATTTTCCAAAAGCACTAAAAATATTAAATGGAGGAAAAAGAAAGCGGCAGGTATTAAATGTATAAATTTAGGGTGAGATTATGTAAATGGGAGGCAAGGAGAAATTGACCAGAATTAAATACATCTTTTCATTGGAAAAATAGAATTGGAGAACACACAGTACAGTGGTAAGACAGATTATTCCAAACAGAAAAAAAAATATAATAAAACAATAATGTTTTGAGAAGAGGAATATTTGAAGTCAAATATGATGATTTTAGTGTGCGAATTGTCGACACTTAAAGTTGTGTGGAGGCCGAGGGGTCATCCAAGAGGGCATTTGTTCCCGTAGTTATGGGCACACCTGGTTGTGCGTGTGTTATTAGAAGAGCATGTGGGCTCTCAGTTGTAAAAGAAGGGTTAGGCAAGTAGACCGCCCCATATTCTAGTCAAATTCCATTGATCTGTCAAACCGCATATTTTTATTTTTATTTTTTCTGGATCAACTTGAATTTCCAACAGTATGCCTAAATAATTGAAGAACATGAGTTTAGATTTGATGAACCTGACCGAGAAAAAAAATATCAAGAAAATGAATAGTTGCAAATGCAAAAATAAAATAATTAATTGAAGATATTTTTATTTTGTGCTTGGAATAATAATAATAATAATAATAATAACAGTGGAAATGAGCATTAAATATTCACAATATGAGAGGGTGAGAACTTGTTGTAAATAAATTGATAAGAAATTTTGAAATTAATAATGATAATAAAATCTATGATTAACGTTTATTTTGTGTGAGATATTATGTAAATTTTTTGAATGAGGAAAGTTTTGATGATAGAGATAATTATTTAATTCACTGATAGTGGATAACAACAATTTATATTGTTAACAAAAATTTATGCTAATGTTTATAACAAATTTTGAAATGAGTAAATTTAAATTTTGTTTATATTGAAACAAATAAATATGAGAAAGAAAAAGATTTATTTTTCAAATGATTATAATGAAAAATTTATAAACAATTTTTGTTCTTGGAAACAAAAATTTTACAAACACAAAAATATTAACATTCGACTTTATGTTAGCCGAATATTGATATGAGGTTGTTATTATACTTCAATGAAACAATGAAATAATTTTTTCCAGTATTTTTTTTTTTTTTTTTTTTTGGAAACATCATCGAATTAACCAAATGATAATTTTTCAAAATATCAATTCAACGTGTACTTGAACAATCAATGCAAATCTTCAGGAAAGTGAAACTACAAATATGTAAATAGAGGAATCACTCGAACTCTTCATTCAATAGTGATTACCCAAGTGTAAATAATTAGGAGTATTCGTTTTTGTTTCGTTTTTGTTGATATCAGAATGGACTACTAATTTTCTTAATATCAATTCTGCGAAGTTTAAGGGTATTTTTAGGGACTGTTAATTTTTTGTGTGTGATTGTTTTCTTTTTCTTTGTGTTTTTGAGGTTATTGCCTGTCAATTTAACATTTTAATTATAAATAAATTGAGATTTTTAAGAAGTGTGTTATTTTCAAATTAATTTCTTTCCTTACCTTACTTGTGAATTACCGAGATCAGGGATCAGGGATGCCAGATATAGACCTAATATTTTCTCATGCTAATCTGATTTCGGTATTTTACAAAATGTGGTCTTTGGATCTCGACCCAAACGGGCACAGTACAAAGCTTAGAGCTGTCGGTTTGCATATTTTCTGATATATTGGTATTAGAACAAAAACAGACGGGGCATTTATTAACAGTTAGCAGCCCTGCTGGCTCTCAAGAATACGCATATAGTAATATACTGTATGTTATGGTACACATAGAATATACGAAATTTGAAATCCATTTGATAGTATAGAAGGTATGTGCATTTAAATATTGGACTTATCAGCAGCCTTAGAATCATGTTGGCACCACTGTCATATATGGGTTCCTGAATGTTAATCTGGAATGTTATAATTATGATCTCTGTGTGTGCCAATTCTGGAAGAGTTCGCATGCATAACTTGTGAGATATCTGACATAGAGCTCAAATTTCAATTGCGATTTATCAGCAGTTGGTAGCACTGATGCCATTTTCAAATATGGCTGTGAGATATTCAGGTATAGACCTTTACTCATACCAAATTTGGTTTTGATGCCTGCAGCCGTTTAGGAGTTGATATGGAAGGGGGGCACACACACAGACAGACACACATTGGCCCGGATCGATCTCATAAGTCTACCTTTTCCACATTTATCCTATTGCGATACTAGCCGGTCAATTCCATCTTTGAAGAAGCCAGTAGGCTGCTGTCGGACCCAGGCCAGGACCCATTCACACACATCGGCGTCCGTTGTGAATCGATGTCCGCGAATAGCTTGTTTGAGAGGTCTATAAATATGGAAGTCACACGGTGAAAGGTCAGGACTATACGGTGGATGTTCCAGCGTTTCCCATCGAAACTGCTGCAATGTCGTCTTCGCCGCATTGGCAGTGTGTGGCCGGGCATTATCATGCTGGAGATGAACGCCATTGGACAACATGCCTGGGCGTTTCGACTTGATAGCTCGTCTAAGGTTCTGTGAAGTGGCTTGATAACGCTGGGCATTGATGGTGGTTCTCCGTTCCAATCAGTGGGCCCTTGTGGTCAAAAAATAAGGACATCATGACCTTACCAGAACTGGTGTGCACGGCCTTTGATTTCTTTGGAGGTGGCGAAGTCGCATGTTTCAACTGCTTGCTCTGACGCTTGCTTTCCGGTTCCAAATGATGACACCCTGTTTCGTCACCAGTGGCCGTATTCCTCCTCATGATAACGTTGCAGATGACTCAAAGACAGCGCCATTCGAGTATTGCGCTGTTCAGCGGTCAGTTGGTGAGGAACCCACTGCGCACAAACTCTTCGAAATTTCAAGTGTTGATGCATTATTTATGGTGTGAATGGTGCCTACGCTAATACCCAGTAACCGATGGATCGCATCCACGGTGATTCTGCGGTTGGCAGGCACGGATTCAAGGGGGGGGGGGGGGGGGGCACGGGGGTCATGCACCCCCCAAAACGGAGACCAAATTTTTTGGCAAACTCAAAAATTGGAAACACAATAACCAGACAAATAAAACTTAACGAATTTTAATTGAAATACAGTTTTTTATTTTTTTTATTTTATTCAATACTGAAAATATCTATACTGCAATTATTATGTTCTGTTACAACTGTACCTGTTATATAAAAACGATTATTTATACAACAAAATCAACTCGTCTATTTTGTTTAGCAAACCTTGTGATTACCGAATCGATGACTATAGTGATGTCACGATGAATGTGCAGCAATGCACGGATAGGAATTTGGGGCTTTTTTCGCACCAAAAAATTTTGCCGACGTCCAAACTGCAAGCTTGGTTAGCCATTTAAGCTGTGCTGTCTCCCTTTGTCGGTACCAACTCGATTTGCCGAAACTGTAACGTACTTTGATACTTTTCTCGAAGCTCGATGCAAAAGTCGCAAAACACGCCATTGCAATTTTTGGTGCGCTAAACGCATCAAATTTCTATCCATGTAGCCTGCAAAAAAAAAATGGTCTGGTTTTGTACGTTTGGTTATTTTGTGATTGCGTTGTTAGTGATACCATTTGTCTTAACAATTTCGATTCTGTGACCCCCCCCCCCCCAAAGCCAAACTCTAGATCCGCGCCTGGCGGTTGCCCAATACTAAAACATTCACTTCCGCAATCATATAAGGTGTGATGACACGATGAGCCTGTCCAGGACGAGCATCGTCTTCCAGTAACTCGCGCCCCTCAAGGAATCTTGTGCGCCATCCCACAACACTAGAAAGACACAGACTGTGCTCACCGTACACAGGGTTGCCAGACGTTACGTTTCACCCGGAACAATTCCGTCTGTTCTTGTTGTGTTCCGCGTTCCGTTTTAATCTTTAACGGAACGCCAAATATTCCGTTGCTTTGGTTAATTGAATAATATATTCAATGTTCAAATATCCCGCATCAGAATTGAAAGGGAAAATGATTTCTTTGTCTGTGTCAGATATTTGGGTACCTACTGTGATTTGTTAGGGCCAACAAAATTAAGGAATATCTTAGTCCTTGAGAAGTTAATACTCATCATTTTCCCCTCCAATGCTTTTACGGAGAGAGTTTTTTCTGTGATGAATATCAAATGGAAAGATGATAGAAACAGAAGCTCTATTAGTTTGGTATTAGTTTGGTAAAAAGAAAAAAAATTTCACATACCGGTATTACAATTTATTGACGAAAATCGTAGTGGATTTTATCAGAAGGTACTTACAAATAAAACAAGAAGTTCCATGACGAACTAAAGAGCCTACTTTTATTAAAATTTTAGATTCAAGCCAATCTATATAGACCTATATACAGTAGAATAATGACGAAATTAAGTTGGTAATATTGAAATTTCTAATTAGTTCGAAATATACCTGGTAAAATGTAGCCTAATAGAGCACTACAGTTGGCAGCCCTGGTGACTGAATATATTGTTAGTTCCATCCCTTAAGGTACAGAATACAAAATTTGGTTGAAGTCCAATGGATAGCATGGACGTTACATGCAGTTAGACATTGGATCTATCAGCGCACGTAAAATCATTTTGGCAACAATGTCATGCATGTGTTGGTCAGAAATAATCTGAAATATTATGATTTCTGGTTGTGCCAATTTTGGATGAAATCCATATGTTAGTATAGAAGTTACATGTATTTTAAAATTGGACTTATCAGCAGGCTTAGGGTTATGTTGGCAGCACTGAAGTACATTAGTTTCTCCAAATTAATCTAGAATGTCAGGTACTATACGTATGCAAATTTTAAAGCTGTTGGCTTACATACTTTCTTATATATTAATATTAGGGTAAAAAATAGAGACAGCATTTATTAACAGTTGGCAGCCCTGGTTGCTCTTAAGAATAAGCATAGTCATATATGTTATGGTACACATAGCACATACGAAATATGGTTGAAATCCAATTGACACTGTAGAAGTTATATGCATTTAAATATTGGACTTATCAGCAGGCTTATGTTCATTTTGGCAACACTGCCATGCATGGCCTCCTGGAAATTAAACTGAAATAGTATTATCTATATGTGTGCCAATTTTGGAATAGCTCCCATGCATACCTTCCAAGATATCCAACATGGAGCTCAAATTTCAATTGCGGTTTTTCAGCAGTTGGTAGCACTGACATCATTTTCAAATATAGGCTTGAGATATTCATGTAGAGATCTTTACTCATACCAAATTTTATTTTGATTGCTGCAGTCGTTTAGGAGTTGATAGGGGGGACACACACACAGCCATACAGACAGACAGACAGAAATTTGCCCGGATCGATCTCATAAGTCTACTTTTTCCGCATTTTTAGAAAATGTGAAAAGTAGGCTAAAAATCTTGCCGAGGGTCGTTAAAATGAAAAGCATTTGTAAGTTGCTCGTGTCATAGGCGTATGATGTGTCAGCAATATCTAGTTTAATTTTGTGTACGGTATTTGATTATGTAATGCTTATTTAATACATAGACTATGTGTATTATTTATTACAACATTTAACAACCTTGATTTATTAAAAACAATGTTTTGGTACGTGTGTTCCCTTTTTCCATTCTTGAAATCTGGCAGCCCTAGCCTTCACTCGTCGATACATTTCACGGCCTCCAACTCCCTCCGCCGCTAAAAATCGAATCACTCCTCGTTGTTCTTGCCTACTCGCCTTCGTGTTCAGTAGTGGACGCTAACTTTAGTGACCACCTTCTCTTCGGCGTGTGTCGCTATGCTGCAGTCGCTCTATCAATAGATGGCGCCACCGTACACGCAGTGACGTGGTGCCACCGTACTAATAATGCAACGTTAGACGCACTGACCGGGTTTCATTTGAATGCCTCTCATATTTGCATTCTATACTTTATGGTGGAACCCATGTAGGCTACAGCAAATCTCGTTGTGACATGTCTTTGATTTTGATTTTCTCTGGTCCAACTCCTTTCCAACATTGCACCCGTGCCGTACAAATCAAGATCGGAGATCTTTAATGTGGATGATTCCCTGGCTAACTCATAAACAACTTTGAAGGCGCTGTTTTTGGCAACTCTTAGGACATGTCTGTACATAGCACTTAGAGAATTCACAGTACACAGAGGTAATATTCCAATAAATAAGCACCTTCCTGAACTTTTCCATGTTGGTACTAGCAGCAACAGCACCTGAAGAGAGCAGTGGTCATTTCTTTGTCCGAAAGGAATCGCAACCCGTTGCGTGACATTTCCGATAGTGCGGCATATTATAAATATTATACAGTAACATCTGCCTGAAGAGGAAAGCAATCGTTCCGGATTTAATTTTCCGTGTTACAAAGGGTTGAATGTTATAAGACAAAATACACTACACAGAAATACTATTATCGCATAGGATTACAATGAAATAATAATTTTAACAAGAAGTTCCGTGAAGAACTATGCAGCCTATTTTCATATATCCTACTTATGTTAATTGCCATTATCAACATACAAAATTTCAGTTTGATTGCTGCAATAGATTCGTAGATATTGAGAACCGACTAAATATTGCGGATGGTCGCCATGCATAATTTTTATATATGTAGGTCCTACAGTTATGTACTGTTACATCAAGATAATTGTCTACGTGTAGTACCCAAACTTCAACCGCATGGTTAGGACACAAGAAGTAAAAACGAGATTTAAAAATTTTCGCACAGCCGCCATCTTGTGGTTATGGAAACAATTGAACAAAACTTGATGCCAGTGGATTAACATTTGTATAAGGATCTACTGTACCAAGTTTCACTGCACTCGGATGGTTAAATTGCGAGAAACGACCATGTGAATATTTATAATTCGCGTAACCGCCATGTTGGATTTGTGATCACCAGGTTATTGAAAGTCCTATAGGTGAACGTATGTCCATAGCCCCTATGAACTTTTAAAAAAATCAGTTTGATTGCTGTAATAGATTCGTAGATATTGATATCCATCTAAATATTTCGGATGGTCGCCATGTTGGATTGTTATATGTGTAGGCCATAGAGTTATGTACTATTAAAGGAAAATTATTGCGTAGGTTCATTATTCAAACTTTCACTTCGATCGCATGATTACGACACAAGAAATAAAAACTTAATTTTAAAATTCACACAGCCGCCATCTTGAGGTTATGTAAACAATTGAACTAAATTAGATACCAGTGCATTACAATGTGTATAAACATTTCCCGTACCAGATTTCATTGCGTTTGGAACATTAAATCGCGAGAAAGGTCTATTTAAAATTTTCAAATTACCTTGGCCGCCATGTTCGTTTTGTAGCTAACCGGTTTTTGAAAGTCTTATAGGTGAACTTTCAGTAGTGCCCTTTATCTTCGTACAACATTTCAGGGTGATACCACTAATAGTTTCAGAGATATAGAAAGCCGGTGAAATATTTTGCACAGCCGCCATCTTGAGGTTATGTTAACAATTGAACGATGTTAGATGTCGGTGCATTACAATGTGTATAGGGGAAGGTACCCCAGTATCGGACGGAACCCAATATCGGACAGTGTCAGTTTCTGATGTTCAGCACAATGTTGCGGTAACTTTTGTGATGGTAGTACTGACCCTTCACGAGGTACGTTGGAGGGTGACCATTGTGTGTCCATAAACAAAGAAGTAGGCACGTGGTAAGAAGCTCTCTCTTTTGTGACTGTTTCTTGCTGCAAGAAGATAATTTTGTGAACCTGTTCGGCACCTTAATACTGATGAGTGAAATATTTTAAGGGTTGTTGATTGTTAACCATACGTTAATGAAGAAATGTGGATGATGGCATAGGTTTTGTTTAAATGTGTTATGTATGATGACCCGTTCAAGTTTTGCGTGTTGGGCACCCAATATCGGACAAGCTTCCGGCACACAGTATCGGACAAGGTTGCTTGCCAATTCTCACAATACCTTCGTTTGTTTCAGACACATATGGGAGTATGAAGGTGAAGCTGGGTGATGGAAAACATAAAATTAGCAATTCGTGAAGTAAGAGGGGCTATAATGAGCATTAGGAAAGCAAGTGAGCAGTTCTGTGTCCCTAGAAGTACATTAGGTGACAGATTGAAATTAATATCTCCAGGGAAAGTGGCACAAATGAAACCTTCCATGGGTGCATTTAAAAGAACGTTTTCTGATGAGCAAGATGCTGATATAAACATGTTTAGACAATTTTTTAGAACATATTTTATGTCACAATTATGTAATAATTTAATTTCTATGTTAATTTTTGGAAAGCCTTTCCCTAAGTTTATTATTATATTATATACAAAGCATAATCTGAACACAAGGCGTTTTGACCTGAATTTACAAGTCTTTGGCGTAATTGGGGAAAAGCAAGGAAGAAACTGAATTTTGTTTGCGAAACAACCGACTGCATAATTTGTGGTGAGAATTTCAGTGAGGACTGGATCCAGTGCAACATATGCAAAGGTTTCCTAGAAGGGAAACTTCCTTATTATCAATGTGACATATGTGCTAAAAAGTAATATGGATATAATGTACATACAGGAGCATAATAATATAATAGTCTTACAATATTGAGACTGTCCGATACTGTGTGCCTCATTTTTAAATTGTGAAAAATGTGAGATTTATGAATGTTTTAAATTCTTTGATATCAGTATATAATGTAGAAAGGTGATTTGCTACAATGAAAGAGAATCAGATCAAGTTTTCAAACATAAATTTAAATTTTAATTTCAACCTTTCCTTAAGTTTTTAAACAAATGGAACCTTAAGTGTCCGATACTGGGGTACCTTCCCCTAAACATATACTGTACCAAGTTTAATTGCGTTTGGTGGTTAAATCGCGAGAAACGTGTATTTAAAAGTCGCAAATTTGCTTGGCCGCCATGTTGGTTTTGTAGTTACCAGGTATTCAAAAATCACATAGTTGAACTTCTAGTAGTTCCCTTTATCACCGTAAAATATTCCAGGGTGATATCGGTAATAGTTTCGGAGATATTGAATGCTGGGGAAATATTTCGCACAGCCGGCATGTTGGATTGGTGAGACGTAACAAAATTTGAAGGGCACGGTCGGGGTCGTCCGCAATAGTGCTATTCACTTACCGAGTTTCATTGAAATCGCTCTATCCGTTTACAAGTTATTGGGGGGGGGGGGGACACACACACACACACCATCACACACGCACACACAGACAGACAAAAGGTGATCTCATAAGCCTATTTTTTTTTTTCATAAATGGAAAAAGGCTAAAAATATTTGTCTGTAAATAAAGAAGAAAATATGTTCACATGTATTACACTGTATTTTCAACATTTCAGTTTCTCTGTTCGTTTCTTTGTTTCCACAAGTCTTTCAAAGTGCATTGTCACGACTTACTTACAAGAGAACGTTATATGATCTCCTTTGCATCCTGCATTAACTCCACCGAGTTCTGGAACATTCTTGGAAGCTGTAAATTCCTGAAGGTCACTCACAACAGATAGTGCTTCTCTAAAAGTGTGTATTTCATCTCTCATTCGTTGCATTCATCGTCATCGTTGTCCATTTCTTCCATGACTTCACACCTGCTGCTTTTGGCAGCACTTTGAATGTCTTCAGTCGTTAATGGTTCCTAGAACTTTCATGCAACTATAGTCGCACTCCAAATTTAGTACTGTACATAGGCTATCTTTCTATTATGGATAAGATAATCCGTCTTAGTCAGGTTATTTACAACTACAGTTCCGGAATTTCTTTCCGTTTCCGCGTTAGGCAGTTTTCTGGTTTACAGTGTCATTTTACATAGGAAATACCTCCGTTCCGAATTTAGATTTCCATTTGTCCAGGTTTCCGGTATAGAAAGGGTCCGGTTTAGGCAGGTTTTACGGTATAATATAGCTTGTCACGGAGTGTGAGTGGTTATCGTGTCGGTCTACTAACCCCAAGATTGCAGGTTCGCTCCTGGCCGTGGTAAGTGATTTTTTTTAATGCGGCAAAAATACGACACGCATGTCATACGATGTTGGCATGTCAAAGAACCCATTTGAATTCAGTAGACCGTGTTCATAATTGCAAAATTAATCTCGGGAGTTTCCGCAAACACAAAGTTCCTCATTTCTCTACTTTTTTTTTTTTTTTTGTCGTGTGGCCTCCTGGGAGGCCGAGTGCAGGTCTTTGTAGTCGATGCCCGTGGGCGACCTGCGCGTCGGGATGAGAGATGGAATGGATGAAGATGAATGAAACTGGGCAAGGATGTGGCCGTGGCTTGTCAGAAGGTACCGCCTGGTGTTGAAAATGGGAAACCACGGAAAACCATTTCAAAGACGGCCGACGGTGGGGCTCAAACCCACGCGTCTACCGAGTCAGCAGAGAGCTTGGTCCCATGGCCTAACGCTGCGCTTTAGCCACCGTAGCCACTACTGTCGGTATTTCTCTACTAGAAAGCGCTATAGTGTTCAAGGAGCATAGATATCTCACCTCCTTGACTTTCATAGTGATTCAAGGAACAACGAAATTCGACATGCAAGCTACCCTCTGGGTGTCAAATTACAAAGCTTGCACCCGGCCATACGATATTATTATTATTACTGTAGAATATAAAATCAACACCCAAGCTCACGCAGTAAACAGCTCAGGAGATATCTTGGCCAAGGAACATTATAACCATGGTAACTTAAATTGGCTAGGGCCAACGAGTTCGTACCAACCTCCTTTCTATAAGAAGAAATCTAGTAGGCCTAAATTCACAATGGGTTATTTTTCATAATGTTGGTGCAAAAGTGTACGCCGGATTTTAGGCCAATAGGGAGGGAGTGTAATGGGCCTGCAGGTGACGGGTGTAACACCAGGGAAAGGATGATGGCCCATCCCCGTGGAAGTTGTTGACGAAGTTGCTATTGCTATAACTGACCATGCAGCACATGCCTCACACTCTGCAGCCAGTGCTCGAACTATGTTGCTCCCCTGGTCAACAGTTCGCAACATTTTCCGGTGCATTTTACACTGGTTTGCCTACAAATCTGCTCAAGGTCGCGGGTTCAAACCCGGCCGAAGTTGTCGGATTTTTAAGAGCATTAAAATCCCTCAGTATGCCTTCCTTCGGAGGGGAAGTAAAGCCTGCGGTCCCATGTCATAGATTTATGGTATGAAAGAGAACCTTCCACTAACTACACTTGTGTGAAGCCAAAATGTGTAGGTTATATTTGATAACGCTCTATTAGTTCCAACGTTCACCACCAGATGCTGACTACGATGTCATCTAGTAGCCAAGTCCGCAAGCTAGGTGACGTGGACGGTAGCATTTGGTAGCAAAAGTAGGAACTACTTGAAATTACTGGTTGAAGTCCCTACTTGAATTAAAACACAACACACACACTAATACAGCCATCAAAATTAACTCCGGTTATCAGACAGATTCTACACACACCCAAAGTACACGGGGCTACATGACCGCGTTGACGCAGCCTCTAAACTAAGGAACCAACCAACCAACCAACCTCCCTACAAATGCATACGCTGCACCAATGGAAACCCCCAAGATATTCCAGAACGCCGTGACTTTGTCTTTCGGTATTTGGCGCGCATGGAATTAAATATCCTGCGGCCGGCGAATATTCTTTGGACAGACATGGCGCATTTTACTCTCGACGGTGCTTTTTTATCGATGTCAATGAACTACGACCTATATTCGTTTTACGTCTGGTCATGATGGGTTAAAATCACTGACCGGACTATTAACTACACACATCAAAAAAAGTTTTGCATCACCTCGGTTCCCAGATCTCCGGCATATAGACGTTGACTGTGTATATTGTATCAAAGATACAGTCCCTTTGACTGTTCATAGATGTCACTAAAACTGCTCAAAGATGTAAACAACCATGCATGAGCAGGGCCTATTAGACGGAGGGGGTACGACAGCCGATCAGTTCCATTCATTCCACCAGGACGAAGGTACGCTGCTCATGTTGTCTGTAGTTCTACCATGCCTAGAAGGTCAATACCGCAGTTCGATCACGTCCGCATTGTTACTTTGTGTCAAGAAGGGCTCTCAACAAGGGAAGTTTCCAGGCGTCTCAGAGTGAACCAAAGCGATGTTGTTCGGACATGGAGGAGGTACAGAGATACAGGAACTGTCGATGACAGGCCTCGCTCAGGCCGCCCAAGGGCTACTACTGTAGTGGATGACCGCTACTTACGGATTGCCGCTCGGAGGAACCCTGACAGCAATGCCACCATGTTGAATAATGCGTTTCGTTCAGCCACAGGACGTCGTGTTTCAACTCAAACTGTGCGCAATAGGCTGCATGATGCGCAACTTCACTCCCGACGTCCATGGCGAGGTCCAGCTTTGCAACCCCGACACCATGCAGCGCGGTACAGATGGGCCCAACAACATGCTGAATGGACCCCACAGAATTGGCATCACGTTCTCTTCACCGATGAGTGTCGCATATGCCTTCAACCAGACAATCGTCGGAGACGTGTTTGGAGGCACCCTGGTCAGGCTGAACGTCTTAGACACACTGTCCAGCGAGTGCAGCAAGGTGGTGGTTCCCTGATGTTTTGGGGTGGCATTATGTGGGGCCGACGTACGCCACTGGTGGTCATGGAAGGCTCCGAAACGGCTTTACGATACCTGAATGACATCCTCCGACCCATAGTGCACCCATATCGGCAGAATATTGGAGAGGCATTTGTCTTCATGGACGACAATTCTCGACCTCATCGTGCACATCTTGTGAATGCGTTCCTTCAAGATAACGACATCGCTCGACTACAGTGGCCAGCATGTTCGCCAGACATGAACCCTATCGAACATGCCTGGGATATGTTGAAAAGGGCTGTTTATGGACGTCTTGACCCACCAACCACTCTGAGAGATTTACGCCGAATTGTCGTTGAGGAGTGGGACAATTTGGACCAACAGTGTCTTGATGAACTTGTGGATAGTATGCCACGACGAATACAGGCATGCATCAATGCAAGAGGACGTGCTACTGGGTATTAGAGGTAGTGGTGTGTACTGCAATCTGGACCACAAATGCTGAAAGTCTAGCTGTATGATGGTACAACATGCAATGTGTGGGTCTCATGAGCAATAAAACGAGCTGAAATGTTGTTTGTGTTGATCTCTATTCCCTTTGTATTTAAAGGTTCCGGAACTCTTGGAACCGAGGTGATGCAAAACTTTTTTTGATGTGTGTATATTATCATGGAGAAGCATGTGCAACGAATTCTTGTCAGACGTAATTTAAGAATGGCGAGGTGTATGAAACCCAAATTTCCCTTCCGTCCAATCTTAACTTGACTTGAACGAAAAGTTCATGGGCGAAATGAAGAAAAGCCGAGTTGCACTTCCAGGGAAACTCCAAACACAACCACTCTTATATGAAGTCTGAACTCAACACGACTCGACAGTTTGCTGCTGGCTTTATCTGAGGTAATAGGCTCGCCCGCTAAAAGCCGGACGTTTGTTTTAGACGATTGCTCTTGACCTTGAGCTTTCGGGTGAGCCTGTAGGCCTACACAGTCTCTCGCCCTATCGCTTCACAGTTGTCACCACCGCACCGGTCTGATTTAATGGAATTCCAGACATGAGCACGTGACGACGCCACCATCCAGAACAGTACAGTCCGCGTCGAGTATTGTGTGACGCGGAAGGACACGTTACATAGTTACGAACAGAACGTCATTATATTTGCCAATGACTGTACTTCAGCAGTAGCGTGAGATAGTTTTGTCCATCATCGGACCGCATGGGACAAGTGACAACAGCACAGGTACTGTAGTAACTCGCTTCCAGGCTTCCACTATGATTTTTCGTCTAAAACAAACGTCCGGCCTGTAGCTAAGCTGCAACTGGGGTGATAGGTTCACCCATAGCTAGCTCGTAAACTGTCACCTCGGTATTAAAGATAGAAATATGCTCTCGCGGACTTTTTTGAAGAACTTCTCATGCTAAACAATCTTACACTCATAGTACTGTATATTGATAGTTTTAACGTCCAAAATAAATAACCAAACCTTCCTCCTTTTGGTAAAACGTAAAAATCAATACATACTGTATTTTAACAAAATGGTAGCCTACTGAACTACTAAACTACCTACGATCTCCCTCGATTGTTACATTAGTGAGGCCTATAACGGTCTAAGTCACACAATTAAAAGTAACAAACTTATAACTTCTTTCAACAGAAGAGGCACACAGAGCAGATTGGTGATTCACTTGTACTAGGAACTTGTCACCTGTTACGCATGCAAGAAGTCTTTCCCAGTGAACACCGTACGGCACAAATATACCGGTAGTAGTAGATGAGTCGCACATGACAGAAACGAACGTAAGTTTGGTGATTTTCCGTCGGCAACACGAATGTACCCAATAGAGTTGGGTTATACCCTAATCCTGAGAAAAATTACATGAGATTAATAACTACACTAGGATTTAAACATACCCATGTCAAAAGACAATTATAATAAGGACATAAGAACCATTAAACAAATAGCAAAGGAAAACAATTTCCCGCCAAGCAAAATAAACCAAATTGTAGCCAAACATAAAAATAAAGTTAAATCTATTCCGAAAGCGGGCAGTAATGAGAAAAAATTCGCGCTTCAACTATGTGAATGCGAACACATATAAAATCACTAATCTATTCAAAAAGCAAGGCATAAAAATAGCATTCACAACGAATAACACAACCGGTAGTCTCCTGCAAAATAGTAATCTAAATAAACATGACCCGTATTCAAAGTCAGGGGTATATTCTATTACGTGCCAAGATACTGGTTGTCAAGCTAATAACATGGGACAGAGTGGAAGACGAGTAGATACACGTTACAATGAACATAAGAATTTGATAAAATACGGAACACATTCAGCCGTATGCGAACACATGAATGTGACGCTGGGCACAGCTTCCGTAACATTGAAACAGACCTAAAAATAATTCACGAATCGAAAGGCGGCGCTCTCGACATCAAGGAAGAAATCGAGATACACCTAGCCAAAAGAACCAACCCCAACAATCTAAATGAACACACTTTTATGGAGAGCTCACCCCTCTTCACTCTACTAAAAAAACACACCCTGTCGGAAACAAGACACAACTTAGCGATACAGCCAAGCTAGATAAAAGGGGGGGGGGGGGAATAGGGGGATTTTATTATGTAAATGTTATCTGGATCAGGAGTACGATGTACTTTCTTCTTCAATAAACCAAGGCCGGCATTCGCGGCAGTATTAAAGGTGCCGGGACGTCCTCAAAGACCGGGTGCGGTTAGTATGAATGGCTAATAGCCTGCGTGGCGGGGAATGGTCCACGGTCTTTGATAGTTGAAGACCTTCCTGAATTCAATAACATACATCTTATCTAGACTTCGCAACACGTCACAATTACACATCCATTGACTACAGACAGCACAAAGAAACACGGGGCGGGGGAGGGAAAAACCAGTTAAGTGAGATAAAATTCCAATTCAGTCGACCGTCACTGCTCCAAGAGGGAAGTTGATACTACTCGCAGCTACAGCGCGGAAGATATCCAGCCAGATTAGTAATAGCCTGCACTATACAGTACAACCATAGTTGACTTTTACAACCATATAGTCACTCCAATACTGCAACTAAATAATTGTACATATTGTAAATAGTTTCGCCTCTATTTTCAAACATAGATTTTACAGCCTGAGTGTAACGGATCTGATGATGATCGCTTGACGATCGAAACTGGTCATCCTAGTGTATTTATTAATCCCATGTAATTTTTTTCAGATTTTAACGAATCTTAGAACTCATTGGGAAATGTTATTTTGTAGTTATCAAATTTTTCATGACGCAAAAGCTCAAAGACACTAAATTTTGAATAACAAGAACGTAGAATCTCTGTTTTCCAAAGAAAGATTGCTCTTAAGAAATTATTCAACATGTGCGGGTGACTATTAATCTCGTTGCTGTCGTTAAATGGCTAAGATATTTGGTCCAAACATTTTTATTAGGGGGGAAAAACAACTGCATGGCCAACAAAATAGTTTACTCAGGTTGTTACAGGAGGAGAATGAGGATGAGAACAGTTTGACAGTCGAGGAAGTAGCTACAATGTCACAAACCGCCAGGGATGAAATGGTTTCATAGGATAATCAAATTGGCATTGGACTTGGAATTTTACAAGGCCTGAGATTTGCTGATGACATCTTCATCTTGGCCGACACGCCTGAGGATTTTAATGAGATTTTGAATGGTATGGACTCCGTCTTGAGGAAAGAATTCATGATGA
The DNA here is from genome assembly GCA_946902985.2 of Meconema thalassinum. NCBI lineage: Eukaryota > Metazoa > Arthropoda > Insecta > Orthoptera > Tettigoniidae > Meconema > Meconema thalassinum. The sequence goes on along the minus strand of OX336393.1, from coordinate 501,484,529 downwards.
AAATTAATAAATGTAAAACAAAATATTGGAATGCAGCCGAAATGAATTAGAAACCCCTATGGACATCAAATTGGCAGGTGAAGAGCTGAAGGAAGTAGGATACTTCTGTTACTTAGGAAGCAAAATAACCAGTGATGCACAAAGCAAAGAGGATATAAAAAGTAGGTTGGCTCAGGCAAGGAAAGCATTTCTACAGAAAAGGAATCTGTTGACATCGAATATAGATTTAGGTATTAGGAAGCCGTTTCTGAAAGCCTTTGTCTGGAGCGTGGCGCTCTGTGTAAGTGAAACGTGGACTGTTGGTGCTGCAGCAAAAGAGGAGAATTGAAGCGTTTGAAATGTGGTGTCAGAGGAGAATGATGAAGATCAGATGGGTACATAGGGTTACGAATGAAGAGATATTAAGACTAGTGGGAGAGGAGAGATGTCTCTGGCGATTGCTAATGAAGGGAAGAGATAGGTGGTAGGACACGACTAAGACACCCGGGAATAGCAAGCTTAGTTATGGAAGGAAGGGTCGAGGACAAGAACTGTAGGGGTAGACCAAGGTTAGAATATGTTAAACAGATTGCCTCGGATGTAGGGTGTGGTAGCTATGTAGAGATGAAACGATTAGCTCAGGACAGGGAGGCATGGAGTTCTGCATCAAACCAGTCAAAAGATTGAAGACTCAAACAACAACATTGGACTCACAGTAGGATAGATAACCATAGACTGGACAAAATCAGTCAACTCCCCAATTTATAAGCAAGGTAACAGGAATGATTGGAACTATTACAGAGGCATTTCTTTGATAAAGTGTCCCGGGCAAAGTGTTGGCCTACTCAGACAATGTAGAAAGGAAAGTTTGAACATTGGCCGACAGTAAGATGGATGAATACCAATGTGGCTCTAGACCACAACGAGAATGTCAGGATCAAACTTTTAGTATGAACCAATATTATTGAGAAACGTTACGAGAGGAATAGGCATTATGTCTGAGTGATTTGTACATCTAGAGAAGCCATACGATAGCGTACCAATGGAAAAGGTGATCAGTATCCAGAGGATGATGATGAAAATTGTTGTTTTAAGGGGCCTAACATCTAGGTTATCGGCCCCTAATGGTTTAGGCGATAGTGAAAGATGAGATGAGAATGAAAACTATAAATAATACAAACTACAGACTTACATACTAGAAGAAGAAATGGTAAAAAACAAGATGTTCAGTAAAGAACATATAGCCTACTTTCTACTAAATGCATGGGTATTGTTATAACTCTTTGTCCTTTTCAAGGAGTATGATTGAATGTTGGTTGTAGTAGCTTGTTGAAATACAACGTGCTATAGGGATATTAAACATGAATATGAGGTGCCCTTTGCTAGTGCTACCTCTGTACCAAATTTCGTTCAATTCGGTTTCACCGTGTTTGAATTGATAGGGGGAATCGATTTGCACACATACTTGGCCACCATCTGCAAACTATTGGGCTGATGTTCTTGCAGTTTGGTCAGAATATGTTTCCCACATAAAGATATGGTGTTGCAAAATCTGGTAGAGACTAGATTATTAGGTTGGTCGTAATTACATTTTAGCTTTTAACATTTGGGTGGCCGCGATTACGTTTCCGTCAAGATAGCGGTGATAAAAAACATGACACTGAGGTGCCCTTTGCTAGTGCTACCTCTGTACCAAATTTCGTTCATTCGGTTCCACCGTGTTCGAATTAATAGGGGGAATCAATTTTGACATAAAGATGGCCGCCATCCGCAAACTATTAGGCTAATGACCTATTAGATTGGTCAAAGGATACTCCCTCCATAAAGGTATGTTGTTGCAAAGTTTGGTAGAGATCGGATGGTTATGTTAGTCGTAATTTGATTTAAGCTTTAAACATTTGTGTGGCCGCCATTACGTTACTGTCAATATGGCGGCGATATTAATCATGACACTGAGATGCCCTTTGCTAGTGCTATCTCTGTACCAAATTTTGTTCCATTCGGTTTCACCATGTTTGAATTAATAGGGGGAATCTATTCTGACACAAAGATGGCCGCCATCCGCAAACTATTAGGTGAATGACTTATTAGATTGGTAAAGGATGCTCCCTGCATAAAGGTATGTTGTTGCAAAATTTGGTAGAGATCGGATGATTAGGTTAGTCGTAATTTGATTTAAGCTTTGAACATTTGTGTGGCCACCATTACGTTTCCGTCAAGATGGCGGCGATATAAAACATGACACTGAGGTGCCTTTTGTTAGTACTACCTCTGTACAAAATTTCGTTCCATTCGGTTGCACCGTGTTCGAATTAATAGGGGGAATCGATTTGACACAAAGATGGCCGCCATCCGCAAACAATTATGCTGATGACCTATTAGTTTTGTCAAAGGATGCTCCCCCCATAAAGGTATGTTGTTGCAAAATTTGGTAGAGATCGGATGATTAGGTTAGTCGTAATTTGATTTAAGCTCTGAACATTTGTGTGGCCGCCATTACGTTTCCGTCAAGATGGCGGCGATATAAAACATGACACTGAGGTGTCCTTTGCTAGTGCTACCTTTGTACCAATTCACCGTGTTCGAATTGATAGGGGGGGACAGACATTCAGAGTACACACACTCACACACAGACACACACACACACAGACTCACACACACACATACACACACACTCACACACACATACACACACACAGACACACTTTTTTCGCCCTAAGTTGATCTCATAAGTCTTCTTTCATTTTTTGCAAAGTAGGCTAAAAAATAAAGGATAAGGCAAATAAAGGAAGAAAAGAAATGCCCTCGATGAATGAGGATTGAGGGACTTGGAAAGAAGGAGAGCCATGAATGGCAGGAAAGGGGAAAGTCAGTGGAAAAAGGGGGAAAACGGACCCAGCGCAGGAATCCCTCGGAGTCGCCAACTCCCAAACTCACCAGCCGTGAGCCCCTGAGGGTGTAGCAATATCCAGGATGCACCAAAAGTGGTCTCCTTGGGGGCCCTGAGCAGAAGGCAGGAGATAACATGAAAAGAAAAAGAAGGCTGACTCCTAGCAGAAGGAGGGTATCAGGAAAGATGAGGCAAGGGCCAATTAAGGCGGGAAAGGATGAGATTCCCTAGGCCTCGGATACCCTAATACCGTCGGGGTTGGAGGAGAACAAGAATTGACCAAGAGATGTCGACAGGAAAGAAGACAGAGAGGAGCCCGGCACAAGTAAGTGGAACCAATGCCGGACTCAGGTAGGGTCCCGTGGTCGCCAACCCACGTCCCACTAGATGTGAGCCTCTGGGAGGAGTATCCAGAGTATCGAGGGAAGGCTGCTACAGCCAATCAAGAATATTTTTGATAATCAGGCTGCAGTGAGGGTTTATGGTAGGATGAGTTCTATAGGAGTGAGGCGAGTGTGGCTGATTGTACGTAAGGGCCCCTTCACACGAGGCCACTTAGCAGCGCAAGTCAAATGTACTTTTTTGAATATAACTGTCTGTTTCCGGTTGTGACCAATGGATGTCGGTGTTTGTTTCTTCTCCCATCAATTTGGAGTTTAGGACTGTATTTTAGTAAACCCTTTTGCTAATTATTTTTTGACAGGTTATGAGCCCAGTTAAACGCTTATTGCTGTTAATGTGTGGACTTTGTGATGGGAGAATGTCGGTCGTTATAAGGTGTTGATATGTGCGGCGCACATGTGGACGGCAGTTAAGTGTGCATTCAAGATAGTTTTTTGTGAATTTTGTGGACGATTTTCTATTGTGAGGACTATTTGTACGTTTTATTTTTACATACTAACATGGATGCAGCTACCGGTACGGGAAGCAGCGAGCGAGTAGTTGCAATAGTGAGGTTACAGGATGACAATTGGGAAGTGTGGAGCACCCGAACAAAGGCATTGCTTCAAACAAGACGTCTGTGGGACGCGGTTCAAGGTTTCCCACGAAAGACCGATACAGGAGAGGTAGAAGATACACCCGTTGAAGAGTACTCCGAGGCCCAACTGGGCAAAGATCAAGACGCGAAAAACTTGCTCATAGGTTTGGTCACCGACCCTTTCCTAGGTGATATCAAAGAAGCGGAGACAGCTAAGGAAGCATGGCAGAATCTTCTGACTTCATGTTGCGATACCGGAGTCCTTCAAATTGTGACGATGTTAGAAGAATTGTGTCCTTTTAAGAAAACTAGTGACATTAGCATGCGTACATTTGTTGATAAAGTGCTCACTTGGTATGCACGGTTGGACGATGTAGGTATAAAATTTACGGATAAGGCCAAAGCTGCTTTTATTCTCAGAGGACTGGAAAAGCGGGAGTACGAAAATTTGATACATTCATTGGAAAGCAATGAAGAAAACTTAAGTGTAAAGGTAGTGCGAGCCAAACTATTGTAGGAGGAGAGAAAGAACAAGTTGGACAAACTTAAGATGGAGCGAGAACAGGAGACTTATGCGAGGCTGAAGAAGGAAGAATCTGTGGGTGAAAGCGTGAAGGCAATGGTGGCAGCCATGCGCTTAAATTCCAAGGGGGTCGTCAACAGCAGCAAAAGTGTCAACAAGCCAACAGGTAGGGCCTAGTAGTGGATTCATGTGCTACAAGTGCCAAGAACAGGGGCATATTGCGAAGTTCTGTGATTTAGTTCATGAAGCAAGAGAGAAAGGTTCAGTTTTGTGTTTCAATTGTGCCAAGATAGGTCATACTTCACGGAATTGTAGTAATGGACGCAAGGAAAATGTTAAGGTTAAGAATCGTGAGGTTATTGCCATGGTAAAGGACGATGAGGCGGCAAACGAATGTGTTCAGGTTAATGCTAGTCATCATCATCGGCTTTAACTCGAATCCGAGTATAAATCTTCTTCCTTCAGTCCAGTTTGTGGATGTGTTTACGGTGACTAAAGAGTCCAATCCTGGCATGGAACAAGCGACCACACAAGTCGCATAGTATTGCTGGAGGAGGACGTGGTTGGGCTGCTCGAAGTTTCCTAGCTTGACGCTTGGCCTTTTCATGTATGCGTCGATCCCTTTCAAACGTCTTTACAGTATCCGAGATGGTACGGCGCCAAGTTGAGCGGTTTTCAGCCAGCATGTCCCAGGTTTGTGAATCAAGACCTGTCAATTTCAGGGTCTGCTTAAATTGGTCCTTGTAGCGCCTCTTAGGACCACCATGAGGTCTGGTGCCATAGCATAACTCACCATATAGCATTTGACGAGGTAATCTCACATCATCCATCCGATGGACATGACCAATCCATCTAAATTGGTGACCTATTATGGATGATTCTATGCTGTTGATTTGAGCCTTTTCCAGAACAGCAATATTGGTAGTAGTGTTAAGGTAAAGGCTTATGTGGCAACTGAAAGCAAGGATGATGCATCTGATTGTGTACGCAAGTGGTATGTAGATTCAGGAGCCACTGAGCACCTGACACCTTATAAGGATATTCTGTATGATTACACCCCAAAGGTTTCTGGTAGTGTAGACACAGCTGATGGATCCGTGGTTAGTGTATGTGGTATGGGAAGTGTGCTTATGAAGCTATCTGACAAGTGTGGAGGTTCTTTTCTGAAACTGAAAAGAGTGTTGTATGTCCCAGGTCTTCAAGACAATTTAATATCTGTAGGTCAATTTGACAGGAAAGGTGCAGTCGTAAGCATTAAAGATAGCAAAGTTGTATTGTCAGATCATGAGGGTATATTACTTACGGGTGAGGCCGTTGGAAATATGTATGAGGTAAATTGTGATTATTTTATGGTAGAACAAGGGAAAGAATTTGCTTGTAATGACGAGGTGGAGGTTGTGTATGCTAAGAGCAACAAAGCTGTAACTAGCGGAATATGGCATCAGCGTTTTGGCCATGCTCTGAACATTCCAGATCGTGATTTTATACCCAAAGAAAAGAATCTTGATTGTGATACATGTAAACAAGGTAAAATGAAAAGACTTAAATTTAATGAAAGAGATCATGTATCTCAGAAGCCATTAGATGTTGTGTTCTCTGATGTATGCCAGCTAGAGCACCCATCGATTGGAGGTAGCAAATATTTTATTACATTTACTGATGATTGTACCAGATTCTCATATGTAAGGTTCCTTAAGCATAAGAGTGATGCATTTAATGAGTTTCTCAAGGTTAAGGCCCTAATGGAGACAGCACAAGGGACCAAGTTGAAATCTTTCCATTCAGACAACGGTGGAGAGTATTTAAGTACAGAGTTTTGTAGCTATCTTGAAAAGGAAGGTATTGTTCGTAGGTTAACAATGGCTTACTCTCCCCAACAGAATGGCGTTGCTGAACGCCTCAACCAGCAACTTCTCACCACTAGTAGGTGCATGCTCATTCAGTCAGGCATGCCAGTTCAATTTTGGGGGGAAGCCATCAGCACAGCCTGCTATATAAAGAATAGGTGTGTGTCATCAACTGTAAAGAACATCCCATTTGAACTGTGGACGAGAAGAAAGTTGTCAGACCAGGAATTGCTTATGTTAAAATCATTTGGTTGTAAAGTTTGGATCCATAAACGTAATGTGGAAAAGTTAGTGCCAAGGGCAAATGTTGGTGCAATGCTAGGGTACCCCGATGACTCGAGGGGCTACCGTGTATGGGACATCGAAGAGAAATGTGTCATTAAATCCAGGAATGTAGAATTTGTTGAAGATGTATTTCCGTTTTCTGTAAAAGCCCAGGAAAAACCTGTAACTCAGATAGATTGTGAACCTAGAACAGTTGGAGAAGTGTTTGTCGAGCAGAAAGATTGTGGAGGTGACGTGTTTGAACACGAAGTAGCCGAATCAGGAAATGAAAATTCTGTAACAAGTGATAGTGATGCCTCTTTGTCAGGTTCTGATGTCGTAATAGATGCTCCATTACAGCCTGAACACACAGTATTACGCAGGTCGAGTAGAGAGAGAAAACTTCCCAGTAAGTGTGTGTGTTGTAATGAAGTCACGGTCCAATGTCGCATTGTCATGTTGAGGTCAGAATATAACGATCCGGTGTCTTTTCAAGAAGCCACCTCACGAGATGACAAAGATAAATGGTTTGAGGCAATGAACCAAGAGATTGCCCTCTTGGAAAAACATAATGTGTGGACACTAGCAGAAGATTCAGGTGGCAAGACTGTCATAGGCACCAAATGGGTGTATAAAACTAAACGAAACCAAGAAGGTGAACTATTTAGGTATAGAGCACGTTTAGTAGCTCAAGGTTTCAGTCAGATAAAGGGTACAGATTTCCTTGAATCCTACAGTCCTGTGGTAAAAAGGAAAACTATTAGGACCCTTACAGCCATAGGAGTAGAGCGTGAATGGGATAATTGTCATTTGGACATTGTATCGGCATACCTTAATAACAAAATTAAGGAAACTGTATTTGTAAGTCAACCAGAAGGTTTTCGCAGTGTAGAATACCCAGACTATGTGCTAAAACTCAACAAGAGTATTTACGGTTTATGTCAAGCTGGTAAAGATTGGCACAATTGTATCACTGCACAACTTGTCAAGCTTGGCTTAAATCAAAGCAAATGTGATCCATGTCTGTATTTTAGCCCAGATCATGACCTGTATGTTGCCCTTTATGTTGATGATCTAGGTGTGTGGGGATTACAAGCTAAAATAGATTGGTTTGTAAAAAGATTGAAGTCAAAGTTTGAAGTGCGTAATTTGGGAAATATCTCAGATTTTTTGTCGATTAAAGTCACTCGAGGGTCTAAGAAAAATGTATGTTTAAGTCAAAACATGTACATAAGGACAAATGTTCTTAAATCACTAGAAGAACCCTACCCAAAAGGTTATGGTATCCCTTTACCCTCAACTGTACCAAACAATGTCACAGAGGAGTTTAGAAAAAAAAAAAAATTATAGAAAAATTGTAGGTAAGAACCTATACTTATCCCGTACAACTAGACCAGATTTAAGTTTCCCAGTATGTAAGGTTAGCCAGGCTAATTCAAATCCTAAAATGCAAAATTGGAAGGAAGCTCAACACCTCCTTCATTACCTCAAGGAGACCCAAGATTTGTCATTGTGTTATGAAAAATCAGGAGAAAAACTGAAGGTGTTTGTTGATGCTGCTTATGGAAATGATGTAAGTGGAAGGTCATATGAGGGGTATGTTTTTGTGCTGGCCAAGGGTGCCATTAGTTGGAAAACCCCACTCCAAAGACGCATTGTACGACCAACTGTGGCAGCTTAATACGTATCAATGGCGGATGTGGTAGATGAGGTGAAATGGATGTGCAATTTGTTTAAAGAGATAGGACAGTCAACTTTTGTCGACAAGCCCTGTGTTGTTTTTGCTGACAACCAAGGAGCCATTTCACTATCTAAAAACCCAATAGTGTCAGAGAAAACTAAACAACTTCTGTTAGATTTATACTACTTACGAGAGTGTGTGCAAGAGGGTGAGATAGCATTTGAATATGTCGACACAGAATCAAACCTTGCTGATATATTTACCAAGGTGTTACCAAGGATAAAATTACGTAAAATCTACCCTAAATTGGGATTGTTACCATACAAGGATTGATGTACAAATGTTTGTTGTTAGTGTAAGGCTAGTGTTATGTATTAATTTTTTTTTTTTTTGGTTTTAAGTTTATTTTTGCAATTAGTGAATGGGGGGAAGTGTGAGTTTGCATTCACAAATTCTCATAGTGTGTTTCTTTTGTTTTTGTATTTCTCAGTGTTCTTTTGTTTTTGTATACCACACAAGTCAAATGTACTTTTTTGAATATAACTGTCTGTTTCCGGTTGTGACCAATGGATGTCGGTGTTGGTTTCTTCTCCCATCAATTTGGAGTTTAGGACTGTATTTTAGTAAACCCTTTTGCTAATTATTTTATGACAGGTTATGAGCCCAGTTAAACACTTGTTGATGTTAATGTGTGGACTTTGTGATGGGAGAATGCAAACATAACAATGCATCGTGCCACGCCTTGACCCTTGCAAGGGACATGCAGTATTCGCCGTACACTTGTGACATTCTGCGATCAATGTCCGCTGTCAGAAACCGAACAACATCTCATTGCTCTTCGGTTGATGCCTCCATGTCACTGTTTGCAATGCAACTGGCAGCGTTGGACGATTGATGCATGCTGCTGCTCGCTTTGTATCGACACGTGACATGCACGCGTGGCCTCTAGCGACGGGCTGTGACCTTCCAAGCTCTAGTCGGAGCCACACCTCGTTACACACGCCACGATTAGCCGATGTGGTCACCGGTTTGCGCATTCCAACCTCCGGCTCGTTACTTTTTGAACGCACCTTATAAATCACTGCTTTGATCCATGTGTTAAAACTCACAAACGAAACTGCACGCGCTGAAATACCGCCCGCCTCATGAATGCACTGCTTGGAGCCATGGCTCTCTGCTGGCGCATTCAGATATCGACCTTCCGCTTGGCACATGCGCAATTGCCTTCTCTACCCACAGAGACTTGAGCCTATTGCAAAGGAGACTCACTGACTGCTCAGTCCCGCGCTGAGAAGCTGGCGTCAATCCCACCATGGCTACAGAGAACATCACTGAAAACTAGAGATTTAATTTGCCAATGAAGAATGGGAAAATTTGAATGTGCATATTCCTTGAGAATGAAATGGGTATTCTAAGGCTCTAAGATTCCCCTCCAGCTTCGCCTCTGGAGTAATCTAGTGAGTGCGCCGTGTTTACCCGTGGTGTAGCCAAGCGTGTTAAATCGCTCACCTGGTCCGTGATGGGGGGCTGCAGCGAGTTCGGAGATCGGAGGTTCGAATCCCGACGCTGGTTGGTTCCTCAGTTTAGAGGCTGCGACAATGCGGTCATGCAGCCCCGTGTACTTTGGGGTGTGTGTAGAATCTGTCAGATAACCGGCGTTAATTGTGATGGCTGTATTAGTGTGTGTTATCTGTCTTAAATACAAGTAAGAGCGGCTTCGGTGGCGTAGATGGTAGCATGCTGAACTGCTGTGCCGAAGATAGCGGGTTCAAACCCAGCCGAAGTCGTCGGATTTTTTAACAGCGTTAAAAATCATTCAGTATGCCTTCCTTCGGAGGGGAAGTAAAGCTGGCGGTCCCATGTCATAGATTTATGACATGTAAAAGATCCATCCACAGACTAAACTTGTGTGAAGCTAAATTGTTAGGATAGATTTCATCGGAACGCTCTGTCAAAGTTCCAACGTTCACCACTAGGTATCCTTGATATCTGGTGGCGAAAGTTGGAACTACTTGAAATTGAACGGAACTTGTAGCTCATCCTAAGGGTGTCCGCTGGAAGCAGCTACAGACTCGGGCGAGCCGAACATATCCTCGGACACTCCCGGCACTAAAAGCCAAACGATAGATAATTCAAGTAAGGACTGCAGACATTCGATTTTCAAGTAGTACCAATTTTTGCCACCAAACGCCACCGTCAACTACCAACTAGTTCTGAAATTTGTTACTAGATGCCACCGCAGTCGTCTCCTGGCGACGAACGTTGGAACCTAAGAGTGTTAGTCAAATCTAACCTGTAACTTAGCTTCACACAAGTGTAATTTGTGGAAGGTTCTTTATCATGCCATAAATCTATGACATGGGACTACCGGCTTTACTTCCCCTCTGAAGGAAGGCATACTGAGGGATTTTTAATGCTCTTAAAAAATCCGACGACGTCGGCTTGGTTGAACCCGCGACCTTGAGCATAGAAGCTCAGCATGCTACCAACTACGCCACCGAAGCCGCTAATCCCGGCGCTGACAGCGTCTATCTTAAGTATTGTATTCCCCGGGTTTTTCCACATTCTCTCCAGTAAAATACTGGGATAGAATTCCCGGGACTCCTTTCCCATCCCTGACCATAATAATTTCAGTTACACACTATTAAATGTCGTTGTTGTTGATTCATTTAGCGGCTTTGCATTATCGTGGTCATTGTTATGGAGCCTACCTGTGTGATTGTGATGGTTGTATTAGTGTGAGTATTTGTGATCGAAACGAGGTTAGGGGAAGGAAACGGCCGTAGCCTTAATTTAGTTACCATGCCAGCATTTTCCTCAAATAGAATTGGGGAACCCTTGGAAAGACACTTCTAGGATGGCTGAGATGGGAATCAAACCCACATCTTCTTAGTTTTGCCGCACGACGTTGAGTGTATCCCGTTCCAACACTCATTGTCAGACCATACATTTCTTGGCTAAGCTGGGAATCGAATGCGGGCCTTAGGGGTGACAACCAAACATGCTAGCCACTGCACCATGAGGTGATCACACACCAAGTCAACACAAGAACGCAGGTTATCAGACAAATTGAACATACACCCAATGACCAAGATGTCCCAAGCCGTATTTAGATTTTATGTGATCCTAGGCCCGTGGAGTTTTTCCGACCTCTCTTTATGGGCTACCATCGTGAAGGAGGGGGAATTTAGACCTCAGAAAGGTCTTTGTGAAGGTAATTTTTATTTTATTCTAATATATGGTGAAGTAAAATCAATTAAATAAATTAAAATACCGGTGAGAGAATCAACTGTTTCTAAATTTGTACAGGGTGTTTCACTCAAGGTGCGGCCAGCCCAGCGCTCTAGGTAGAACGTGCAGCTATAAAGGTCAGACAAGCATATCGCAGCGCGCTGCTGTCAGAGCATATGTCATAATTAAGATAAGGAAGTGCTGTGGATTGATGCTTCGGACTCTCGACCCTAAGCTCAGCGAGCTGCCGGCGGTGCGTAGAGGCAGCTTGCTGAGCTTAGGGTCGAGAGAGCACCCGTACAAATCACATGTAAATAACGAGTACACATAATCAAAGTAAAATAATTACCCACCTTGTCACAGAAGATGTTGAAAATGTCCTCCACCTGCATCTACACATTTCTGGCATCGTCTAAGGAAATTTTCATTTACACGCTTCAGTTCGTCTACCGAGATAGCCTCAATTTCTTTAGTTATATTCTGTTTGAGTTCATCTAGAGTGTAAGGGTTTGTTGCATAAACCTTATTTTTCTGTTTTCCCCATAAATAAAAATCGCAAACCGTAAGATCTGGAGATCTTGCGGCCCACAATGGTTTACTAATTACCCTGTTGTCGAAAATTTCCTCAATTAAATCTAATGACTCGTTAGCCGTATGCGCAGTTGCAGAGTCCTGCTGGAAATATCCAGATTGGCATTCAGTGTCCGTCAATTGTTCAAAAAATGGCACGAGAATGTCATCCCTATATCTCTGCCCAGTGATTGTGGTTTCAAAAAATATAGGCCCTATTATCCTGTCTGCAGTTACTGCCGCCCACACTCCCATTTTCACATCATGTAGGGGTGTTTGATGTATGAAATTAACAGGTTTTTCTGAAGACCAGTACCTGTTATTCTGACTTGAAACATGTCCACTTAAATGGAACCATGCTTCATCAGAGAATATTATTAATTTTGGATCAAGTACCCCATCATCAACACCCCTTAAAACCCAGTTACAAGAATTTACCCTGCTCTCATTATCACGTGGAAGCAACTCTTGAACAACAGTAATCCTGTATGGTTTCAATTTTAACATTTTTGTAGCCCACCACGCTGAGGTAATCAAAATTTGTGTTTGCTGCGAAAGTTTTTTGAGCGATTTTGTAGGAGTACGTTGTAACATTTCCCCTACCTCGCCTAATTTCTCCTCAGTAAGCACTCGCTTTTTTACTCTTCGTTTTCCAAGCAGAATCGAACCTGTACTTCTAAATTTGTTGAAAAGTCTTCTAACAGTTTCTCTATTTGGAATGGTCACACCTGGGAATATTCCTATATACCGCCTTCTAACTTCTCTACAGGAATTCGTCAATACATAAGTGCCGTACATGAAAATCTTTTGTTCTAATGTGTACGCAGCTTGAGGAATTATTGAACCAATAGGCTTTAACACTTAGCAATAACACGTTATAAAATTTTGGAACACAATAACAATTAATCAATAACCACTAACACGTACACACGTTATAAACTTATAACATTAAATAGGCTATAAACGAAATAACAAAGTCAACTTTACTCGGTAAACCCTGCATTGCAACTGTTCCAGCACTGCGAAGTCCCTCGCTGCTCCGAAACATCAATCCAACAGCACTTCTTCCTTATCTTAATTATGACACATGCTGTGACAGCAGCACGCTGCGATATGCTCGTCTGACCTTTATAGCCCCACGTTCTACCTGAAGCGCTGGGCTGGCCGCACCTTGAGTGAAAGACCCTGCATATATAAACTATAAATAAATAGGCCAACGAGATATTAAAATAAGTTTAAACCATTTAAGACTCATTATACACTCACAGATATACATACTGTACATCACACAACCTACAACTATGCACAATGAATTGTTCAAATTAATATTCAAGACTTAAATGTTCTCCTAATAAATCATGAAACATTACTGTTCTAAAGCTGAAATCGAAAAGCATTTGTTGGACCTAGACGTGTATTGTAGTCTATAACATTTTATGGAAATTTTCTGACAAAAGAATTTGCGGATTTATTTTCCGCCCCTCAGCCTCACCAATGGGGCCTATTGGTAAATCCAGCCCTGCCCAAGCCCCTAAAATGAATAATTAACAACAACATGTAAATCTTGTCTCGTAACGTTTAATCGTAATACGCATCAGAACAAGAAGAAAGGTGGCACACAACATAATTTTGCTTTCTGATGCCTAGCTTGTACGTCTTCATAAGGAAAAACTTTACCGTTATCATGATGATTAAAAGATTAATTCACTTCATCTCTTCATATTACAGCACAATAGTATTCCTCTAATAATTTAACGAACAAGATGTTTAACCCATGGGGTGAAGCTGATTCCTGCACGTGGTGCCCCTGCATAGGTACCTGGATTACACTTTCCAGTACTGAACTGAGCATCAGCATTCCAGAAGTACAAACAAAGATGATGACATCTGTTCCACAAAGGCCTTTTTCAAGGCTAACTATAATTACGTTTAGTACAGAGGGACTTTCATCCCCAAAAGAAGAGCTCCTGAGTGAAATTGGTCGATGTAACAACTGTGACATATTTTGCATACAAGAGACACTCAGCTACGACGTCCCAAAATTGCTGGCTTGAGACTTATTGCCGAGAGACCTCACAGACAGTACGGAAGTGCTTTATTCGTTCGACCTGATCTTCAAATCGTGTCCACTTCCATCTCTGAACATGAGGATATGGAAATATTAACTGTTGAGCTGAGTAATTGCACCATATCTTCTGTATACAAACCACCAGGTGCTGCTTTTTCCTTTGCTACTCCTGATAGTTTCCATAAACATAGTATCAATTTTGTAGTTGTGACTTTAACAGTCACAGTACAGTATGGGGTTATGCTCAAGACGATAATGGAGAAGAGGTGTTAAATTGGGCCGATACCTTCCAATTAACCCTCATACATGACAGTAAACTTCCTCCATCCTTCAATAGTGGGCGTTGGCATCGTGGATACAATCCAGATCTGATCTTTGCCAGTGAGCACATAAGCCAACAATGCATGAAGACAGTATGCTCTCCAGTTCCTAACTCTCAACATCGGCCTGTGATGTGCCAAGTTACTGCATTAGCCCAACCGATCACTATACCCCACCGTAGAAGATTCAACTTCCAGAAAGCTAATTGGGAGAAATTTAGTTCTACTTTGGATAGTTTTGTAGCTGGCATCCAGCCAACACCAGATGAATACGATACATTTGTGAATGCAGTGAAGAAGGCTTCACGGTTGTCGATGCCTCGAGGGTGTAGGACACAATACTTCCATGGCTTAACACCTAAAACAGCTGATCTGATGAGTAATTATCTTTCACTCTTCGAAGATAATCCATTTAGTGACGAAACCATTTCAGCAGGAAAAGAGCTAATATCCACCGTAGCATTGAACAAGAGAGAAAGATGCCTGAAACTTATGGAGGAAACTGACTTCTCTGTTAATAGTCAGAAGGCTTGGAGGCTGCTAAAGAAATTAAATAATGATCCAACTAAGAGTTCCACACATGCAAACATCACTGCCAATAACATCGCATCACAGCTCATAAATAATAGCACACCAAGATCGTCATTTAGAAAATCAGATTTCAAACTTCAGCATAAGGTACACAATCAGAACAGTGAACTCACAAGACCATTTGATCTTCATGAACTAGAAGCTGCCGTCCGTACATGTCGGAATGGCAAAGCAGCAGGACTGGATGATATTTGTGTTGAACAAATTAAACATTTTGGCAATGTCATGAAAATTTGGCTTCTAAATCTTTATAATCACTGCATTGCATTTTTCAAGATCCCAAAATTATGGCACAAGGCTCGTGTAATAGCTATTTTAAAGCCTGCTCAAGTACCAAATGATCCTAAAAGTTTCAGACCAATCGCTCTTCTTTGTCATCTTTATAAGATCCTAGAGAGAATGATCCTCAATCGTTTAACTCCTGTAGTTGATCCTCTTCTAATCCCTCAACAAGCTGGGTTCAGACCAGGCAAAAATTGCACTTCTCAAGTCCTACACCTTACTCAGTTCATAGAAGATGGTTTTGAAAGGAAAAAGATCACAGGTGTAGCTTTTGTTGATCTCTCTGCTGCATATGAGACCGTAAACCACAGAATACTGTTACATAAACTCTATAACCTAACTAACAACTATGGATTCACTAACATGATAGCTACACTTCTTCAGGATCACCGGTTCTTCGTTGACTTCCAAGGACATCGCAGCCGATGGAGAACCCAGAGGAATGGATTGCCCCAGGGAAGTGTATTGTCTCCTATTTTTTTATTTAATGTGTACACCAATGATCAACAACAGCCTCAAGGGTGTAAAAGCTTCATTTACGCTGACGATCTTGCTCTTTCTGCCCAATCAGAACAGTTTGAAGTTGTAGAGCATACACTCAGTCGTGCTCTCAAACAGCTGGGTACCTACTATGAAAGGAACCAACTCAAGCCCAATCCTAATAAGACTCAAGTATGTGCCTTCCACCTGAAACATAAACAATCTAGTTGGAAACTTGAAGTATTCTGGAATGGTATGTTATTGGATCATTGTTTCCATCCCAAATATCTAGGTGTCACCTTGGACCGTACACTCACATTCAAGGAGCAGTGCTTTAAGCTAAAACAGAAGATCTCTTCGAGGAACAGCCTCCTCCGTAGACTGGCAGGAACTAACTGGGGCACCCATCCCCAAACGTTAAGGACAACAGCATTGGCCTTATGCTATTCAGCAGGAGAATATGGCAGTCCTGTGTGGTACAAGTCAGCCCATGCAAAGCAGGTGGATGTAGCCTTAAATGAGAGCTGCAGGATTATTACAGGTTGCTTGAGGCCAACTCTCATCAGTAAAGGGATTGCTCCACCTGATATCAGAAGAGAAGTGGCTGCAAACAACGAAAGAAGAAAATCATCTGCTGTGACCTCACACCTACTCTTCGGATATCAACCTGCTGAGAGGAGATTAAAATCGAGAAAGAGCTTCCTAACAACTACTCAACCATTACAAGGAACAGCAGCCACAGCTCGAGTTGCCGTGTGGACCAGCAGTCTGTCTGTATGGATGGAACCAATGGAATCTCTACCTCCTGGTCACACAGAGAACTGGCTAATCTGGAAGTCCCTGAACAGACTGAGGGTGTAAGTTGCAAGATCCAGGGACAACTTATATAAGTGGCATTTTCCGACCAAGACAGTCCTGTGTGATTGTGGCGCAACCCAGACAACACAACACCTCTTCTCCTGTCCATTGTGCCCGTACAGCTGCACAATGAATGACTTGACTGAAGGTAATTCAAGTGCTATCGAAGTGGCTAAGTTCTGGGCAGAAACTGTTTGAAGTCGTCTGTTCAACACATACTTTGTACTTCTGACACAAATAAATAAATAAATAAAACCCAAGGTTTTACCCTCATTTTATGACTGCCAATATTTAAGAATATGTGGAGCTCATCATAAATATTTCAGTCTATTCACTTGAAACATCCTAGTCTTCGAGATATTCTAATGACGACTTCAGAAGCGGAACGGAGATTCTCGTCTTTAAAAGCATTAAAATGAATTTGAAAATAATATGTCCCAGGATTGAGTGAATGCACTCGCCTGTCGCCATAATCTCCTTTTAAAAGAACGTCTAGCTATGAATAAAAGTGATTCCATTTCCAGAGTGATGTATAAATTTTTATAACATGAAAAGCAGGAGGAGGCGGCTTTGATGGCATAGTTGATAGCATGCTGAGCTTCTATGCCCAAGATAGTGGGTTCAAACCCGGTCGAAGCCGTCGAATTTTTTAAGAGCGTTAAAAATCCCTCAGTATGCCTTCCTTCGGAAGGGAAGTAAAGCCGGCGGTCCCATGTCATAGATTTATGGCATGTTAAAGAACTTTCCACTACACCTGTGTGAAACTAAATTGTATAGGTTAGCTAAGTTCTGAACTAGGCCTAGTAGTCGTTGACGGTGGCGTTTGGCTGCAAAAGTAGGAACTATTTGAAAAATTCAAAGGTGCAGTCCATACTTGAATTAAGAAAACAGATACACACACTAATACAGTCATCACAATTAACACCGGTTATCAGACAGATTCTACACACACCCAAAGTACACGGGGCTACATGACCGCGTTGTCGCAGCCCCTAAACTAAGGAACCAACCAACCAACCGAAAAGCAGGAGAATGGAATTAAACTTTCGGCATTATGGTCTGTATTACGAAAGAAGAACGCTAACAGCTGCCATCAACTCGTAAGGTGAGGTGTGTAGAGGGGGTGAGCGGGGTAACGGTCTCCATGGCAACACTGAGCAGTGCTGCAATGTACTCATTGACAGTGAGAAGCACACGACCTAACCTCATCATTCACTGTCAGTATTATTCCATGTACCTATTAACATGTAGGCCTATTTGCTTATTATTTGACAGGATATGAGATGCTACAGGTAACAGCGAAATCTGAATAAAATCGGTGCGGAGGTTCTCTTATTTCACGTACACAGATATTGTGCTAACCTATCACAGGTCGTGGGTTCAAACGCGGCCGAAGTCGTCCGATTTTTTTAAAAGCCTTAAAAATCCCTCAGTATGCTTTCCTTCGGAGGGGAAGTAAAGCCGGCGGTCCCATGTCATAGTTGTATGGCATGAAAAAGAACCTTCAACTAATTACACGTGTGTGAAGCTAAATTATAGGTTAGATTTGACTAACGCTCTTAGGTTCCAACGTTCGTCGCCAGGAGACGACTGCGGTGGCATCTAGTAGCCAAGTTCAGAACTAGTTGTCATTGACGGTGGCGTTTGGTAGCAAAAGTAGAAACTACTTGAAAAAATTCAATGTCTGCAGTCCTCACTTGAATTGAAAACAGAAAACACACACTAATACAGTCATCACAATTAAGACCGGTTATTACACAGATTCTACACACACCCAAAGTACACGGAGCTACATGACCGCGTTGACGCAGCCCCTAAACTGAGGAACCAACCAACCTATTACAGTCGCATTTCCCCATGTTCTGGCTTTGACAGCTGTCAGCGTTCTTCTTTCATAATACAGACTGGAATAGCTTATTTCTGGGGGTATGCATCAGTACCCCTAAGGTTGTTGTTAATTAATTTAAGGGGCTTGGGCATCTTGGTCATCAGCCCTGTGTAATTGGGTGTGTGTTGAGCTTGTCTGATAACCTGTACATTTGTGATGGCTGTAGTAGTGTGTGTAGCTGTTGTAGGGACAGAGATCAGGTAGATGCCCCCGGACTTGAAGTGAGGTAGTATCTTGGCATTTGCCTGGAGGGATTGTGGGGAAAAGCTGAGGATATACCACACTCAGGAGTCAGCGACGGGACAAACCTCCGATCTCCGAACTTGCTGCAGCTACGTGCAGCCGTGGGACCTGATTTACCAAGCACTGCTACGCTGCGGGGTATACCCCTAAGACTCAAGAAGATTGGTCATGAGTTAATTAACAGTTAATTCGCCAATAAAAATATTCCAGTGGCGTAGCCTGATTTTAGTACTTGGAGTAGCTCTAGGATTTTCAGTATTCACATACCTATTTAGGCTACACAAATTTTTTATGAGTGCAGCATTCATCCTATAGAAACTCCCCTCTTGAATAAAATAACTGTAAATGCAATAACTTGTTATTAAAAAATAGGCATTAAAATCAGTGGTGGCTTTAGGGGTTGTGACACGGTAACATGTCTCTTCCTAGTGGCATGAGAATACACTGAGAATATGGTATATTGGCTTTCATTGCCAGTGAATTTTAAACTGAGAATAGTTCTATGGTCCATCCCGTTGCTCTGTATGGCGCAGAGTGCTGGCCTTCGACTAAGGAGTTGGAACAGCAACTTGGTGTGATGGAGACAAAGATGCTCAGGTGGGCATCTGGCTTGACACTCCATGATCATGTTAGCAATAATGACATTCACAAGCGATCTGGAGTAGCACCAATTGCTGAAAAGATGAGGGAAAGCCGTCTCTGCTGGTATGGACATGTCTTACGGGCTGCTGAAACAACAGTTGCAAACACTGGATTGGTGTTGCGGATAGATGGGAAGAGACCAATAGGACGACCGAGACAGCATTGGCTTGACACTCAACATGATGATTTAAAAATTGCCCGACTTCATCCTGACGTGGCACACAATCGTGTAATATGGCGACAGAGAACCAAAAAAGCAGACCCTACTAATTTGAGGGACAAATGCTAAAGAAAAGAAGAAGAAGACTATTACCCTGATGATGATTATTATTATTATTGTTACTATCAGTTAAATTGTCACCGGCCGCCACTAATCAGAATTCACTCACTAATAAATAACCTTCATAGCGACCAATGATGACAAAATTGCACGTGAATAAAACTTTCATTATCACCAACACGGCGACAAATAACTCCTTCTGTCACATGAAAATTAAATGTATGCTAGATAAACGTTACCTAGACCCAAAATAAAGCATTCATAGGTCCATTTCATGAACGTAATAACTAGGGCTCGGATTTTTAGGTAAATAAATATTTTTTTATGTATTATTTTAAGCATTTTTTCTATAAATAAATAAATTCCTGCTTTTCACTTATTAGCACATAAAAAGACCTGCTTTTCACTTATTAGCACATAAAAAGACATATTTACATTTTAAAATCAGTATGCTAGATCTTTCAGATTACTGCATTTTTGTTCTTAACTTGTCGCCCCATGCCACTCACTGTGGAAGCCGGATTTCCTCGCCCATAGCCATATTGCACCACGTGGTACGCCCTCCCCAGCTACCAGGATCAAGTGTCACACACATGCAGTTCATTTCTGGCACTGTGGAGTTCAAGGCAATTCTACGATGCCTAAAATAAAAGCAATTACAAGTTATAGTCTGCAGCAGTAGTTTCAGAATTTAATTCTGTTCTGTCAACCATGTGGGAAAGCAATCAAGGCTGAACAGCGATCTCAAGTTCACCTCAAGGGCAAGAAACATATTGCTGCCTTTTCGCGCCTTCAGAAGAAGTGTTTCGGGATAATCGTCGGTCATTTGTGATGGACAACCTGAAGATGTATCTCGTTGTGTATTGTAATTCTTCAGCAGTCAGTGAGACATAGCATAAATTGCATTCGTGAGTACTGCATATTGTTTATATTGCCATTAATAAACTAAATTATAATTAAATATTTTTACTTTTTTGTCACATATTTCGGGTATTTTTAATACATAAAAAATAAATATTTTCCAGATTTTAGCACCTAAAAATCCGAGCCCTAATAATAACATTAACATAGTATTATTAGAAATGAGCTACTCTCTTGAGATGATCATGTAAAAGCTATTGGTGGAAAAATATTCCCAGCTATGGGAGTTCTAAGCCGAGTAAAATATAAAGTTTCTCGAGCACTACTGAAGTCTATATATCACGCACTTATTGAAAGTCACATTGCATACATGATTCACATTAGGGCATGTTACAGCAAAGGATTATTCAATAAAATTAATATATTACATAAAAGGGCTTTGAAAATACTTTTCAATTTTCCCATGTTAACACCTACAATTCAATTGTACAAACAATGTAATGTCCTATCACTAAATTGTCTCTGTCAAAGAGCCTCAGTAATAATGATGTATAAAATTAAACATAAAATAACCAATTCAAATATCATACTCACAACCAATTCAGATACTCACTCACACATCACCATAAATGCAAGCAATATCCACTATAATGTAATAAATACCAGCAGGTTAGGAAATATTTCGCTATGGCATTACTCATCATTTATATATAATAGACTGCCTGATGGCCTGAAAATATCTCCTCACTGAGAACTTTCAGGAAAGAACTGTTTAAATTCTTAATGAATTCAACAATGTAACTTACTATTGCATGTAATTACTAAAATACCATTGTTACCTTCATGTACTGCACTATCACAAGCCTCGGCTCAGGTGCCCCTTATGAGATAATAATAAAATAAATAATAAATAACGTTCATTTTTCAGGTTCCGTATTGACAGTATTATACAGGGTAACACATAGGAACCAGATGTTTTAGAAATGAACAGTACTCGGCTGATTTGCGAGGAAAACTGATTTTATTGTTACCACATTTAAGTATACGTTCTACCATTTCATTTACTATTTAGCATTGTTAGGTATGAAAGATGTCACTGAGGTGGCGGCCATCCGTCTGAATACAGGTTTCAAGTCGTCGCGAGAAAGCATTCATAACTCTGCCGAACACTGCTTGGGATCTTGGCTTGGCTGTAATGGCATCTTTCATCGCCATTATTGTACGGGCTTTGTGGGCATAGGCACGTTCCTTTAGGTACCCCCACAGGAAAAAATCACAACAGGATAAGTCGGGGGATCGTGGCGGCCATGGAACATCACCGAACCGCGAAATGAGGCGACCAGGGAACATGTTCCTCACAAGTGTCATCGATGCGTTGGCGGTGTGCACTGTGGCTCCATCCTGTTGGAAGTAAACATTGCGAATGTCTATTCGGCATCTCCGCAGTTCTGGTCGCAAAAATGTTTCCAGCATGTGGATGTATCGGAGTGAGGTCACTGTGACTGTTCTGCCGTTCTCTTCATTTAGCACATAGGTTTCATGTGCGAACACGCGGTGTTGCTCGGTCCACTGCGCCATAGCCTACAATCAATTGCCTAACTGCCACTTTTAAAACCAGCCCACCAAAACAATGCTGGCCTCAACATCCAACAATGCTTCTCGAGAATGGAGTTGCCGCCAATCCATTAACGCCTATGTATGGGTGGCGGCCTTGCCCGAGAGGGTTGGCACGGAGAAGCCGCGGCTGCTAATTCTCTTATTGGCTTAAAAAATAACTTGAAGCCTAGTCTCCTTAATTTATCTATAGGTTACCTCACCAGTAGCAGATACCCAGCTAATGGGACTAGCCTAAGTGCACCCAACATCAATTGAGGAAAGTCGAAGAGGTGAGGCGGGCTGCAAAGCGTGGGTGTGAGAGACATGGTAGGCTATGCCGAGGAGCATGGCTACTCTCCCCTCCCTCTGTCGTTCCTCCTGGCTGAGTACAATCCATTTTAAAAACGTCCGGTGTTCGGCAGAGTTATGAATGATTTCTCACGACGACTTGAAACCTGTATTCAGGCGGATGCCCGCCACCTGAGTGACATTATCTTTCACACCTAACAATAGTAAATAGAAAATGAAATGGTAGAACGTATTCTAAAATGTGGTAACAATAAAATAAGTTTCCCTCGCAAATCAGCCGAGTACTGTTGATTTCAAAAACATCCGGTTCCTATGTGTCACCCCCTGTATAAGAATTAATCTTTCAATTTTCCGTCTAGTCAATAATTTAATTATTAAAATTTTAAAACTTAACAAATAGGTACATGTTTTGGGGCCTACATTGGTCCCTTCTGTACTTGGAACACATCATTCACAAACAACAATGTAAACACAACTTTGAAAACATATGATAAATATCAAACCAATTAAAATCTAGTAAAATGCATGCAAAGGTTGTCAGCACTCAGGTACACATGAAATGAAAATCCACAGCCTGCTTCCAGTCTCCGACCGGGTCAGGAATGGAATGAATGAAACCCCCCATCTAGTGGCGAGGATATGGACTGTGCCGGCTGCTGAGGCCTGACGCACTCCTCTGGGGCAATGAATAAATGAATGACTGATGAAATGAAATGATAGTGAAGAGTGTTGTTGGAATGAAATTGTGACAGGGAAACCAGAGTACCCGGAGAAGAACCTGTCTGCCTCCGTTTTGTCCAGCACAGATCTCTCATGGAGTGACCGGGATTTGAACCACAGACCCGCCTAAGCCACGGAGGCTTACTCAGGTACACATATTGAACGTAATTGAATCCTGCGTCAATGAGGAAAATATCCTCTTAACACTAGAAGCACCATTTGGAATACAAGTTCATGTATTGAGCTTTGGATTTTTCATTGTCTGTAATTCTATTTTCTACTCGCTCACTATGAGGCGTGACTTAAGCTGTCTTTAAAGCATTGTAAGCAAAACTTCTTTAAAAACGATGTGAAGGATGAAAACTGGTAAAAAGCACTTGAAGGGTATTGTAGTCGTGCTTGTGGATCAAATGGGTCATTGGCGGTCTCTCTTTGGAAAGATTAATTCTTAACATAGTATACCTAACGTAGAGTGTGGGCCATATACTGTAGGCTACCAGTCTCGAGCCACGCGCAGAGTTGGCAACAATGTTTTGAATTCATCCGCGAAACAATCAGATTGACTAACTTCAGCAGCTGATAAAATGACACCAGCGTGAGATATCTACTTATTTTCTTCAGATTGTTTTTATCAGTATGACAAATCCTCTAACACTCATATACCTGGTTCACGTTGTTTGCGACCACCCTGTATGTGTTGGCTATACTGGGAGATCACCCTCCAGGTATTGATATTATACTATAAGACAGTCATGGGCCAAGTACGGCCCTTCAGTTAGTCGAATCCGGCCCGTGACATGGTTTCGAATTATACTACCTACAATTACACCAGTGGTGGCTGGTGTAGAAAATCAGTTGTATGCTGTAACTAACCCATCACCCCCCCCCCCCCCCCCCCCCCTAAAAACATTCACGCAGAAACAGTTAGGTGTGTTAAAAACCTTCCGGTGGGAACAGTTGACAGCCTCCTCTATTTTCCCCTCGTTTGCTTTGAGCGATTCTCTCTAAAATACTACCGAGTTGAGAAGGCGCCACCGGCCATGTTCTCATTTCGTGTGACCAGTGCTGCTGTGGTCGAACGAGAAATCGTTGTGATGCCTTGGCTCTGGTCTTGGCTGTTATCCTAACAGCACAACGGCAAAGTTAGGCACGCATGCGCAAAAGGTAGAGTTCATGTTTGCTGGCAATAAACTTAGAAATTCTCGCTGAACTGCGATCTACACAGCCAGCGCACAACAAGATAACTCGTGAGGGGAGTTGAAATATTTCCTGTTCATTGGCTGATATCTTTTTTGATACGCTGACCCGGTCGCAGACTGGAAGCGGGCTGTGGATTTTCATAAGGTGCAGCTGCCCCTGAATTACACATAGGTCATAGTCTCTGATCTGTGTACCTAGAAGTGAAAAACTGCTTCAATCTCATTGTGTTTAGCGTTTTATGTAATAGAGTAGCAGCTAGAACTGATTTAGTTACAATGTAACAATGAATTGAAGCAACTACCGGTATTCCTCAACGTTTCGAAACTTGAGTTCTACAAGGCCCTACCAAATCAAGCTTCCCATACTTGAAATCTCATGCACAGAACATAACTGCAATGTTCGCAACTTCCTATATCTGTGAACAGGTGTTTCCTACAAGGAAGCTTTGCAAAAAAAGAAGCGTCAGGAATAGGTTAACGGACCAGCAATTAGGTGTGCTACTAAGAATCAGCTCATCCCAGTTTCAACCAGATTATGAAAAGCTTTTAGAAGCACAGTCACAGTCTCACTTGTCACATACTCCTTCCTCTTGTAACAAATATTGAAGGTGTGTTCTAAGTTTTCTACCATTGTAGCCTACAAGTTTTGTTTGATTTAACATTCAGAAATACAAAGTTTATCTACTATATATTTGTCAAATACCACTCACTCATTCAACACGAAATTTCAGAAACCACAAAACGGATTGGAATTAAATTTGGTATGCAGCTTCCGCAAGGGCCATAGGTGCTCGCTAAGAAATGTTTTCAAAAAATTCACTCGGGATCATGGTCAAACTGCGAAAACCGCGATTATATCAAGCAATGCGGGCTGCAGTACGTCGCCCCTACCAGTTTCTGCAGGCAGTGAGTTACTGTCATAGCGTGCATGTCATTGTTGTCTGCGCTCCCGGCCTTTACCCACTCTCTCTGTTCAAACAGTACTTCTATGAAATTTCTGTTTGTACTTTATACTTTCACCATCACTTTATAATCATCTTATTGCATTTAGTTGAAGTAACTGTAGAGTTCCTTTGTTTGTTGGATTAGGTTCAGCGTTTTTCATCATTTCTTGGTAGTACATAGTACAGGCAGCTGAGATGAGATTCCTGAGAAGTATGGTCCAGAAAACGAGGAGAGACAGTGAGAAATAAGATATATGGAAAGAACTGGGAGTACAGAAACTAAATGACAAACTGGAGCAAAATAGATTAAGATGGTTTGGACATGTCAAACGGATGAATGAAGTAAGGCTACCAAGACGAGCACTGGAACGACGGATGACAGGGAAGAGAGGACGAGGAAGACCAAGAATGCGTTGGATGGACTCGGTGGAGAATAGCATTAGAAAACGGAACTTGGATTGGAACACCGTGTCGGAAAAGGAATGGTGGAATGACAGAACAAAATGGAGAGGAACCATATTTGCCCCCACGCAGTGTCAACTGAAAAAGGGGAAATGAAGAAGAAGAAGACATAGTTATAATGAAAAGTAGACTTTGGTAAAATAAAATTACCTCTACCAACGTTAATTTTGTTAAGTTAGACTAGGTCTATTCCATTTGTCAGGATTTTTAAGTAGAGATTTGTTTTACGGTATTACGTTAGGAGAATATCCCTCAACATCACAACAGCACTCAAGCACCTTTGAAGAAGACCGAGTCTGCCGCTAACTTTTACAGCTTCAGAATATTTGAGCTTGAGGGTGATAATTCATATCTTTGGTTATTTCGCAATCTTCTCAATCAGTTTCAGGTTGATATGTATGCAAAGATTGAGACAGAGAGACTACTTTGGATTCGCATCAATCAGAAAAAGTTGAGAAGTGGAGGAATATGTGCACCTGAAGGACGCAATGAGTAAAGCTGTCAGCCGTTTGTCAGATATTGGTAAAATGGTCGTCTTGCCGTCGATTTTCACTGGAGGCCCGCGCTATATGCATGAACGCATGAGCCATTTTGGACGTCCTGATTTTTTTATAACATTCACCTGCAATCCAAAATGGTCCGAAGTAGTCAAGCACCTGAAACAAGGTCAACAACCTCAAGATAGGCATGATTTGGTAGCGTGGGTATTTTATTTGAAAGTCAAGCACATGATAAGACTTCTTAATAAGGGTTGTATCTTTGGTCCTTCAAGGTGTCACATGTATTCCATTGAATGGCAAAAGCGAGGATTACCTCACGTTCACATACTTCTGTGGCTGGAAGAAATGCTAAGGCCTGAAGACACTGACAAGGTGATCAGTGCTGAGATTCCTGACCCAAATCTTGACCCTGCTCTCCATGAGATTGTCAAGGCAACCATGATCCACGGTCCATGTGGAGTTCTCAACAGGAGTTCCTCTTGCATTGTGGACGGAGTATGCAACAAGAAGTACCCCAGACTACTCATCAAGGGAACCCAAACCGGGGAAGATGGGTATCCCAAATATCGCAGGCTGCCCACTTCGGAGGATGGGGTTTCTATTATTTAAAAGAGAGTGGAAATTGACAATAGCTGGGTGGTACCCTATAACCCCATCCTATCTCGCGCCTTCTCAGCTCATATCAATGTTGAGTACTGCAACTCTGTCAAGTCAATACAATACATTTGCAAGTATGTTAACAAAGGTTGGGGTTCCGACCAAGCTACTTTTAACATCGGAGAGTTTGACGAAGTTGCGAGATATGAATCAGGACGTTACATCATCAGCTCAGAGGCGGCTTGGCGCATATTCTGCTTCCTCATACATGAACGCTATCCTTCGGTCATGCAACTTGCCGTCCACCTCGAGAACGGCCAGCGGGCTTACTTTAATGAAGAAGACGTTCGTGACCAGTTTAACAGCCCTCCAAACACAACTCTTCTTGCTTTCTTTGAACTAAGCCGATCCGATAAATTTCGTTCAACACTTTTATATTGTGAAGTTCCATCCTATTTTGTTTGGAAAGGTAAGAAGTTCTGTAGAAGGAAACAAGGAAAGCCAGTCCCAGGCCATCTTGGTGTGAAAAAAGATCAGACCCTTGGCAGAGTTTATACCGTTCACCCTGGTAATGCTGAGTGCTACTACCTCCGCCTCTTTTTACATAAAATCCCTGGCCCTCAGTCTTTTACTAACTTCAAAACCGTGGCAGGGGTGGTTCAACCAACATTTCAAGCGGCAAGTAAAGCACTTGGCTTGCTAGAGGATGATGCGCACTGGGACCGCACACTAGAGGAAGCGTCCTCCACCAACTCTCCCCACAAGATACGCGAGCTGTTTGCCATCTTACTGGTGTTTTGACAAGTGAATGATCCCATCATGCTCTGGAAAAAACACAAAGACAGCCTCGCGGAAGATGTGGTGAGAGAGGTTCAGAGGCAGTGTGCTGATGTCAACCTGGTCATGAGTGTTATCTACAACAGGTGTCTGGTGCTTCTTGAGGATTTAGTACTAAAAATGTCTGGTCTACAACTAGAACGCTTTGAACTTCCGTCGCCTTCTCGAGAACAAGACTCCGTCGTTGTTTACCGAGAATATGTCAGTGAACTATCTTACGACACAACTAAGTTGTCCAAAGAGGTTGCTGATAATGTTCCAAAATTGAACAACGAGCAGAGATTGGCCTATGACGAAATAGTTCGAAGTGTTGTTTCAGAATGTGGTCAGCTCTTTTTTCTGGATGCACCAGGCGGAACTGGCAAAACCTTCCTGATTAATCTCCTGCTCAGTACATTTAGAAGTCGATAGAACATAGCCAACGCAGTCGCCTCCTCGGGTATTGCAGCAATCCTACTGGATGATGGAAGAACAACTCATTCTGCCTTCAAAATCCCTCTTAACCTCAGTCACGCTGCATCTGCCCTTTGTAACATCTCTGCAGTTTCCTTTGAAAGCATGACAAATAACAAGGCTCAGGGGCAGAGTTTAAAAGTAGCTGGTGTGAATCTGAGAAGTGACGGTTTCGCACATGGTCAACTGTACGTGGCATGCTACAGAGTCAGTTTTCTGGTGGCTTAGTCATTCTGCAGCCTGAGAGATAGACCGGAAATGTAGTTTACCGAGAAGTGCTTAGGCGTTAAAAACACTCTCGATAGACATGGCAGTAAGCTAGGGGACCTGCCTTAAATCAAAGCTCCCCAACGCATATTGCACACGATTTCCAATTTCAATGCTCCGTGTTGCCGTCATTATCTTTCACTACAGGAAAAATTTATATAACTAATGTTATAACGGGATTCCAAATGTTATTGCGGGCGAAGCCGCGGGTAACAGCTAGTAATCTATAAACATGTGTTGTCTTTTTTTTTGGCCCGCCTAGATTATTTTGTATTGCATCTGGCCCTGCCCCTAAAACGTTTGCCCCTGTCTGCTATAGGACTTCTTCATCGAGTAACAACTCCAGTATCCCGGGTGATGGTGACGAGCCTCTATCCTTATACAGCTCCTCCTCTTGGATTCTATCCCACTGAAGATGTCCTTCTTAACCACATTGATCCATCTCCTCATTGGTCTTTTCCCAATCAAAACCATTTTGGTTTGCTTTTTAGCAATTCTTGTTCCATCCAACTGCCATATATGACCATGCCAGTGACAAAGCTGGAGGGGAATCTTTGAGCCCATTTCATTCTCAAGGAACATGCACATTTAAATTTTCCTATTTTTCATTAACATAGTAAATCTCTAGTTTTTGGTATTATTCTCTGCACCACGTTGTGATTGACGCCAGCCTCTCAGTGCGGGACGGAGCAGCCAGTGAGTCTCCTTTGAAACAGGCTCAAGTCTCTGTGGGTAGAGAAGGCATTTGCGCATACGCCAAGAAGTAGGTCGATATCTGAATGAGTCAGCAGAGAGCCTAGGCTCCAAGTGGTGCATTCGTAAGGCGGGCGATATCTCAGCGCGTGCATGTTCGTTTGTGAGTTTTAAAACATGGTTCAGTGTAGTGTATTTTAAACATAAGAAACATATCCTTAATTGGGACAACACAGAATAGAGCATGCTCTATCAGAGCGAAAGACTGGAGTTTATCTACAAAACACTAGCCTATAAGGTATGAACTTTAGAATACCCAGTTGCATGAATGTAGCTTCGGCAATGGACCATACCAACTTAGCCTACTTCGCCGCAAATTTTCCAACACACTAAATTTCTAACCTGCTTCATTCTATTTGTTTCATTCCTTATCTTGTCCTTTTTTTGTTAGTCTTAGCATGGATCTACAGACTTCACGGTTAGTCTAGCAAGCTCATAGAATACGCCATTTTGAAAGGGACTTCCACCGAGACCTTTTTGTCTGGAAAAAGAGTACTGGTTTAGTCCAGGCTCCAAGTAGCATGCCATGGTATCTTTCTGAACAAACCACCTCTGCTCATTAATAAAATCATTCTCTGCTAGGAATTACACTGAGAAATTAAAAATTACTTCGAAACCCAAACTTCCACACTTAACGACTACAAGATAGTGCCAACTTTCACAGTCTGGGGTAGAAGCATTGATACCCCTGAACCAAATGTCCTGGATCCAATTCCTGGCTTTGCCAAAAATTAAATTTGGACCTGAGGGATGGAATGGGTTGTGATATTAGGGCAGTTTGGATGCAAGATAACGTTATATTAAAGAACATATATTTCTTTCATATTTATTCTCACAAAAATATAACTTTTCACACATCAGTTATTCACCATAGAATGGAATCGTATGAGACACATTTTGTAATAATAAGTACATTACTTTCAACAACAATTAATATAAATTTGAACCTTTAACAGCTTAAATTCCAAAGAGCTGCATCTTGCAGTAGAAGGAAATGGCTTGTTCACTGGCAGCAATACTCGTACTTGCAGAACTGAAAACAAGTGTGTGGGGTGACACAATTTGCAGATTCAACTGATATTCAAGAACCATGCCAAGTGTGCACAATAAATTAATAAGTACTTCTGTTGTTGCACCTTTCGACACATACAGTATATGAATTGAAAGGTGGAACAAGAGAAGTTGCCACAGTCAAGTCATGATGTGACAGACTGAGACTTAAGTCAATTGGCGCATGCTCTAGGGCTCTTCTAGAAAATGTATGGAATTATTTTCAGCTTGTACGTTGACTACCGGTACATCAGAGTCTGACAATGTAAGGCTTCTTCTTGTGATAGTCGCAAGGAGAGAGATCTGGAATATAAGGCGAAGCCGCGGGTAACAGCTAGTAATCTATAAACATGTGTTGTCTTTTTTTTTGGCCCGCCTAGATTATTTTGTATTGCATCTGGCCCTGCCCCTAAAACGTTTGCCCCTGTCTGCTATAGGACTTCTTCATCGAGTAACAACTCCAGTAATGAAATGTCTCTGGAGGGGGTTTAAACCCTAAGCCCCGTCGGTACACCACTGGCAATATGGTGCATATATGGCCAACGCTGCCAGGAACTACCTAGTTATTATTGGCGTAGGCAAACCTGGCATTTTCTTGTTGCAAGATGACGGCTAAGGAACTGTATGCATGGCAGCGGTGTAACTACAGGAGGTGATCAGGAGGATCAAACCTCCCTGAGCCGAATAATAAAGATAACTAATAATACCAAATATGAAATTTAAAGAAGTTTCTAATTAAAAAAAAAAAAAACTATCGTCGGATTGATGATAAATGGTTGAATTATAAGTTTGACAAATATGTTTCTCGGTTTCCCTCGAAGTTGTTTCCCAATACCGAGTAAAATTTGAGTTATCACTAGGGCCTGGATCTTGATGCAGTAAAAAGTTTAAAAAATGCACTTAAAACTTTCAAAAAATGACTGTAATAAATTACCTAAAATTCAAAAAATGCACTATAAAATGGAGAAAATGATCTTATAATAATAAACTCACCAATACTTCAAAAATGAAATCTTAGGCTCAAACTGAAAAGTCAATCAAAATAGATTTATAGCACTTAACAAAAGGTTTATGTTCACTTTAGTCTGAATTGCACTGCACTACGAATGTCATTCTGATGTTGTCAAATGTCGGCGGTTATCAGCCAACAAGTTTTTATATCTCGAAAAGCTGCGTTCAACATCAACTGATGTGATCGGAGCGTGCTTGATGTGAGGAAGTTTTGTGTTTCAGCAGAGATTAATACAAAAGGATAGTTTTAATTAATTGTATATTTGGATATAGATTTGGCATGTCCGCCATTACAGGGAATAAAACAAAAGAGTACATTCATATATAACTTAGAGGAGCAAGTTAGTGACTGGCGGTCAAACGCAAGTATAATAGTTCCTCTAGGTTGGCGCTGATTGAAACTGGATTACTTAAAAACCCAATACCCTCACTTAATCCAGTTGTCATTTTATCAATCGGATTCGATCGGCAATAATAAATTCATCAATTTGCAAAAATTCAAATGTTTCGACTTGACTAAGCTTCTTGTCAGAACATCTGCAATCATTTTACTAGTACCTTTAAAATCAACCGATACTTCTTGTTTTTCAACTGCATTTTTGACAAAATGATATTTTACGTCTATGTGTTTAGACCTTTCTTGTATTTCGCTACATTTGGCATTTTTAACAGCTGACTGATTGTCACTAAACAATAAAACTTTACTGTTTTTAAAAATAAGTTTGTAATCGTTTCCCTTTAAAATTTCCTGTAATATTCTTAGAATTACTGCCTTTCTTGTACATGTTGCTAAACTGACATACTCCGCTTCCGTTGTTGATAGAGCAACAATATCCTGCTTCTTACTTTCCCAAGCGACGGGGCCATTAGCAAGAAACAAAATGTACCCAGTACATGAAATTCTATCAGCTTTTTCGCTAGCAAAATCTGCATCTGCATATCCTATTAAAGAGCTGCCCGATTTGCTGTAAACTATTTTGAAATCAATCGTACCCTTCAAATAACGTAACACCCGTTTTGCATATTCCCAGTGTTCCCTAGTGTAACATGTGTTATAACGACTTAGTTTTCCAACAGCATAGGCAATGTCTGGTCTACTACAGACCGCTGCATACATTTAACTGCCCAATAACGCTTGATATGGTACATCAGGACATTTACTTGGATCTCCTTTGGGCGGATCTAACTTAGTTTCCATAGGAGTATCCGCTATTTCGCAATCTAGCATATCAAAACGAGACAAAATTGTTTTAATGTACTGTTCCTGATCTAACGTGATTCCCTTTTCTGATCTCTGCACTCTCATACCTAAAACACTTTTAGCTTCCCCTTAGTTTTTAATTTCAAAATTTTTCTTAAGTGACTTTTCTAGACTGGTAATAATTGTTTCATTCTTACAAAACACAAGGAAATCATCCACGTACACAGCTATTATGCAAAGTAAATTTCCGCTTCCCTGAACATAAATACATGGTTCAGTTGAAACTCTTTTGAATCCTAATGTCATTAGGACATTTCTACATTTATCATACCATGATTTGGAAGCCTGTTTAAGACCATAGATGGCTTTCTTTAATAAGCAAACTTTGTTTTCAGAGCCCAGCTCTGTAAAACCTTCTGGCTGTTCCATAAAAAGAGACTCTGTCAAATCTCCATTCAGGAACGCAGCTGTGACATCCAGATGATAAATATTTAACCCAATCTCAACTGATAGTGCTATCAGCATTCGTAATGCCGAATAACTTATAACTGGAGAAAATGTTTCCTGATAATCCACACCATATTTTTGTGAATATCCCTTAGCAACTATTCTTGCTTTAAAACGCTCCAATTTTCCTGCAGCATCAATCTTTTGTTTAAAAACCCATTTACTTTTATAGGAATCTTTCCATCTGGCAAATTTACCAGTTCAAAAACTCCTTTGTCCTTTAAATTTTTCCACTCTAAATTCATTGCCTCTTTCCATTGAATTTTATTTTCCGACCCTAAGGCTTCTTACACTGTTTGTGGATCATTATGAGCGGGTAAGCAGTCACAAAAGTTTCCACTCATTGACGTTAAATAAGTAACGTGATCTGGAAATATCTTAGGAACCCTTGATCTAATAGGATACCGTCTGATTGATTCATCTTGCACAGTCTCTACTGTCTCACTCATATCAGACTCATTATTCTCAGAAGTCTCATTACAAATAATCAAGTCTTCTTCTAAACTTGCATGACCCTGACTATCACTATTTATAACGTTTGCATTTTTATCGTTAACTTCAATATTTTGCTCTAAATTTATTTGGTTCCCTCTTTCCGTATTTGCGTTATCATCTTTGGCCTCACTATTTTCTTTGATTGTAGCCGCAAAATCGACTTTTGGTAACAACGTTCGAAAATCTGTTTTGTCACCCTCACTGGTTTCAGACTCTCTGGAGATGAAATTGTTTAAAAAAAAAAAAAAAACATCTCTAGATTTTAATTGCTTATATCTGTTTTCTGGATCCGCTAGTAGATAACCCTTTGATTCCTCGCATTAACCCACAAATACACATTTCTTGGATTTAGAATCAAACTTGGTTCTATGTTCTTTTGGAATATGCGCATAGGCCACACAGCCAAACACTCGTAAATTCCCTAAATCTACTTGCTTTCCGGACCATTTCTTTTCCGGTACTTCATTTTTTAGCGCTTTAGTTGGAGATCTGTTTTTAAGGTATACAGAAGTCCTGCAAGCTTCTACCCACAACTTTTTAGATAGGTTTGCTTCTAGAAGCATAGGTCTTGCTTTCTCAACTATTGTACGGTTGACTCTCTCTGCAAATCCATTTTACTCTGGAGTGTAAGGGATACTAGTTTCGTGCCTAATACCACAGTTTTCAATTTCTCGTTTCATTTTAGAATTGACATATTCTGTTCCATTGTCAGTACGTAGGCATTGAATCTTACACCCTGTTTCATTTTCAACTTTTGCCTTAAATATTTTAAAATACTCATACACTTGATCTTTGCTCTTAAGAAAATAAATGAACGTTTTTCTTGAGAAATCATCTGTAAACGTTAAAAAATATTTTTCTCCATTAACTGAGGGTGGTGTCATTGGCCCACACAAATCAGAGTGCACTATTTCCAATTTGCGGGTAGTTTTCTCATGTCGAGGATTTTTTGTTTGGAAAGGTTCCCTGCATTGTTTACCTTCAACGCAAGCGATACATGGTTGAAACGGCGTTGTTCTATCCAGTTTCATACCAGTAGCCCTAGTTTCTAACAAAGCCATATTTTTGTGTCCTAGGTGACCTAACCTTTTGTGCCATAATATTTGGCCATTCTTTTCCTCCATTAAACTAGACATCACCCTAGCTTCACTACTTTCTTCTTTCCGGTTGACTACAATACTTTTCGCATCCAACGTATAAACTCCACCTTCTTCGGAACCAGTAGCAATTAATTCCCCTGTAATCTTTAAATTTGCTGCGTCAAATATCTGGCAGCTCTTCTCTTTAAATATTACACAAGCACCGTTTCTAGTCATAAAACTCACTGAGAGTAAATTAGACGAAAGCTTCAGTACATAATAAACATTTTTAAGCTCCTGATCGTTGCCCCGAACTAAGCTAATAGTTGCACTGCCTTTTCCTGCTGTGCCAATCTTTTCATTATTTGCAACAGTTATCTCAAGATTATCTTTCGAGTTAGAACTAAAGTAATTTAATAAATCAATATCATTTGTCATATGAGCTGAAGAACAAGAATCTACGTACCATTTTTCTGGTTGATCATTAGATGCCATGGCTATAAGCCACGCATTTGCCCTTCCTTTATTTTTGCCATCGGCTCTCTTACTGGAGTCATCTCCTCTAGAAACTTGTGTACCTTTATTATTTTGAGAACAATCCCTTGCTAGATGTCCGTAATTATTGCACCTAAAACATTTAACTTTATTAATATCAAATGTATTATTCTTACGTTTGCCACCATGATTTGAAGGATTAGAGGATGTTGGATTATTAGGTTTGACTTTGTGTTTAGTATTAAATGCCACCGCAGTCTCCTTGTCTTCCAACGAACTTCGATAACCTTCTTGAAGTAGCTTTTGTTTGACAGTTTCGGTATTCAGTTTTCCAGTAGCTGTGTTTTCAATTGCCATTCTAAAAGGTTTATAATCTTCTGTTAATCCTCTCAACATGAGTACGGCAACAAATTCATCGTCAACTTCCTTCGCCATACTTCTCAGTTTTGCACTTATTTCGGTAAATCGCTGAACATAGGCCTCCATATCCTTTGAATTCGCCAAACTAATATCAAATAATTGGTCTATGAGAGCAATATGCCGATTAACGCTTTTATTCTCGTAGGTTGTTTTTAAGTTGTCCCATATCGCTTTTGGGGTTTTAATGTTAGCAATTTCCATTTTAGGTCCATTATCTAATAGCATATAAATCTTGGCTCTAGTACGTTGGGCCTGCTTCTTTTGCTCTTCCGACGCAGTCGATGCAAGGTTAAACTCCACATATATCCACAAATCCTCATGCAAAAGATACATCTCCATATCCATCGCCCATGTCTCATAATTTGCGCCTCCATGCAATTTTTCGATTTGCGGCAACGAATTGCCAAATCCGCCATTACCGGCCATTGAACAATTTTTAAATAAATAAAAGTTCAAAACTTACAGTAATATGTCCGTCCACTTCCTTTGTACTCTGGGCCCATAACCTTTTGTGTTTCAGCAGAGATTAATACAAAAGGATAGTTTTAATTAATTGTATATTTGGATATAGATTTGGCATGTCCGCCATTACAGGGAATAAAACAAAAGAGTACATTTATATATAACTTAGATAGAGGAGCAAGTTAGTGACTGGCGGTCAAACGCAAGTATAATAGTTCCTCTAGGTTGGCGCTGATTGAAACTGGATTACTTAAAAACCCAATAGGAAGGTCGTTTGCTGCTAAATCCTCCTCAATCCCATTCGTGCAGTAGTTTTCACCAGAAAGAATGTCTGAGATTTTGCAGAATGTTTCGTACCCGGTGTTTTAGGCCAGCACTTTTTTCAGTTTTGATGCAATACCCACAGCAATTTCGCCACGATTGTTGCTAAGACTAGCTTCCACCCGGTTGATTAAGGAAATGGAATCAATATTTTTAAATTATCTTGTATCAGCTACTAGCTTCTTGTTAACCCTGCAACACGTAACTCCCTCGTATAAAGCTGTGACATGACTACGAGGGTCACTACGAAAGTTTTGAGATACATCAAAAGTATTTTTATTTAAATTATTCCGATTGTTGCACTTTCTCAAAGTACTCACCACCACACTGTATACACTTTTGCATTCGCTGAAACCACTTCTGGAAGCACTCCTGCCACACGTTTTCTCCGATGGCTGCAAGCTCATCTTCGTAGGTCGTAACAGCTTCTTCCGGGGTTGAAAATCTCTTTCCACGCATGCAATTGTTTACCATTGGGAAGAGAAAAAAATCACACTGAGCCAGGCGACGACTGTAAGGTGGATGAGTCATTAGTTTGACCTCCGTAGAATCCAGGAACTGAATTGTCATGTTGGCCGTGTGTGCAGACGCGTTGTCGTGATGGAGAAGGATCCCTCGCAGTCCCGTGCATGGCCGCCGTTCTTGAAGTTTGGCAAAAACTTTTGGCAGGCAAACAGTGGTTACCAATTAGCGGTAACTGTCCTTTGTTCCTCCAGAGGAATGGTTGCCACAAGACCACTCTTCGAGAAGAATGAAGCCACCATTTTCTTGCACACACTTCGGGGAGTTTCACTTTTGTCGGTGTCTTGCCATCAGGAAAGATCCACACTGCTGATTGCCGCTTGGTCTCTGGATCAAATTGATAAATCCAGGTTTCGTCACTCGTGACGATGTCAGAAACCCGTCTTGAGTCCCCTCCTTTGAATCTAGTCAGCATTTCGTCACACCATTCAACACGGGCGTGTTTTTGTTCTTCTATCAAATTGTGAGGCACCCATCGGGATGAGACCTTCCTCACACGAAGGGATTCATGCAGCATTTTCAAAACTGCTGGCGAACCAATCTGCAATGCTGCCTCAATT
The DNA here is from genome assembly GCA_946902985.2 of Meconema thalassinum. Taxonomy (NCBI): domain Eukaryota; kingdom Metazoa; phylum Arthropoda; class Insecta; order Orthoptera; family Tettigoniidae; genus Meconema; species Meconema thalassinum. The sequence goes on along the minus strand of OX336393.1, from coordinate 501,447,292 downwards.
TCTTTAAATGTTAGACGATTATTTTCGCGAAGCATTTTCTCCACGGTTGTGATGTTTTCCTCAGTCACCGCCGTTGCCGGACGCCCGCTTCTCACCTCATCTTTCAAAAAATTTCGGCCCCTTTTAAATTCCTGAAACCACCGGAAAACTGTGGCACGGGAAGGAGCTATCTCCCCAAAAGCCTGTTGCAAACGCTCAAAACATTGAGACTGGTTTAACCCACTTTTAAAATCGTATAAAATCATTGCACGAAAATGCTCTCTTTCCTGCTCCATTGCAGCAACTGACTACCTGTGCGCTGCGGCTTGTTCGACCTTGCACTGCGGGACTTCCCGGAGCGGGAGAGTCACTTCTTGCAACCAGGTTACTCACAAAGGATGGGGCTTCCGCACCCTGCGTTCCATTCAAGTGGGTCAACCTCCACTTTCTCACATCTCAAAATTTTCATAGTGACCTTCGTAAATTGGAAAAAAATGACCTCAAAAGGCCAATTTCTCTAAAATAAGACCACAAATATCTACCAAACTTAAAAAAATGCTCTTAAAATGGAAAAATAGAAAAAAAAATGCAAAAAGATGCAAAATAAAAATGACACATTTGCATACGGGGTGCCCCGTCCGGAGTTTCTATGTCCTTCATCATTGATTTAGACAGCTCAGTAAAAAGATGACATGTCATCAACATCCGGGCCCTACTTATCACTAACATACTTGGATAATGGCTTTATAATAATAAAGCTGCTTGCCTATCACCAAGGCAGACTGGGTTTAATTCCCGGTTAATGCATGCGAGATTTTCGAAGTGAAATATATCGTGCTGCAATTCGGATTCCACTAAAAACTGAGGCCCCATGGTGCATGATCGGCATGTAAAACTACAAGCTTCCTTCCTTTTTAGCCTATTTTTTCATAAATGAAAATAGGCTTATGAGATCACCTTTTGTCCGTGTGTGTGAGTCTCGAATAAATTCTAAACAGTCAAAGTGATTCCAATGAAACTCGGTAAGCGCATACTACTACAACCTAGCGGCTTCGGTGACGTAGTTGGCAGCATGCTGAACTGCTGTGCCCAAGATAGTGGGTTCAAACCCGGCCGAAGTCGACGGATATTTTAAGAGCGTTAAAATCCTTCAGTATGCCTTCCATCGGAGGGGAAGTAAAGCCGTCGGTCCCACGTCATAGATTTATGGCATGTAAATGATCCTTTTACCAACTAAACTTGTGTGAAGCTAAATTTCTAGGTTAGATTTTGTTGGAACGCTCTATCAAAGTTCCAACGTTCACCACTAGGTATCAGTGGCATCTGATAACAAAAGTTGGAACTACTTGAAATTAAACGGAACTTGTAGCAGCTACAGCCTCTGGCGAACCAAATATGTCGTCGGACACTCTCGGCACTAAAAGCCATATGTTAAATAAATAAAAACTACCAACTCGTGCAACTACGACTGTGCATTTCAAATTTTAAAACATTCCACCAACATGGCGGCCGCACTTCTCTGGCATTCTATATCTCCGCAATAGTAACAGATATCGCCCTGAAATTTTGTGTGGTGATAAAGGGGAATACTAGTTTATCCAAGTGACTTTCATAAACAAAACGAACATGCGGTCAAGCAATGTTGAAACATTTAGATAGACTTTTCTCGCGATTTGACTATCCAAGCGCAGTGAAACTTGTACGGCAGATGTTTATACACATTGTAATGCACTGACATCTAATTTAGTTCAATTGTTTACATAACCTCACGATGACGGTTGGTCGAAATTTTAAAATTAAATTTCTATTAATCATGCGATCGAAGTGAAAGTTTGGATAATGAACCTACACAATAATCTTCATCTAATGATACATAACTCTATGGCCTACATACTGTATATAACAATCCAACATGGCGACCATGCAAAATATTTAGACGGTCCTAAATATCTATGAATCTATCACAGCAATCAAACTGAAATGTTGTATGTTTATAGAGGCTATTAACATAAGTTCGCCTATGGATCATTCAATAACATGGTGAGCACTAAACCAACATGGCGTGGACGCAAAATTTTAATATTTAAATGGATATTTCTAGCGACTTAATTATCAGAGCACTGTGAAACTTGCCACAATATATCTCCATACAAGACATAATATATTGACATCTAATTAAATGGAATTGTATGAGAACTTAAAAATGGTAGCTGTGCAGAATTTTTCAATATTTTTCATATCTTGTGTCCTAAGTAAGACCAATAGGATACATGAAAATAGGCTATTTAGTTCTTCACGGAACTACTTGTTAAATCATAAATTCTATCTGATGGAAGTGAGAGCTAGGTTATGTCAGAATATCTAATACATCAGCTAGAGCAGCGTTTCCCAAACTGTGGTACGCTCGTACTGCTGCAGTGGTACCGTACGCGGTGATGTTACGCTCGTACTGCTGCAGTGGTACCGTACGCGGTGATGCTACGAAAAATATAACAAATATTTGATACGTTACGAAAAATATAAGAATATAAAAATATACAATTTTAAAATATAAAAACATTGATATGTTGCTTGAGGACTTCAAGGCCAATGAAGGAGCAGTTTTATGAATTGAACTGTGGTTCACAACTAAGGCGAATTTCTTCAAAAATGGCTCTTGTTAACTTTTAAGTTGAGAGGCGTGCAGACTATGCACACATAGCTGACAAAGCAGTTAGAATTGTACTGCCTTTCACTACTTCGTACTTTTGTGAGACTGCGTTTTCTTCACTTGTTTATCTCAAGAATAAATACCGGAATAGGCTCCTTATTACAGTGGAAAACGATCTTCGTTCGAGACTCAGCAATCTTAAACCAGACATTCCTAAGTTGGCTTCTAATCTTCAAGCTCTCCCTTCACATTGAAGTTGTTAGTTGAACTTTGGTTTCTATGTCTAATTATTAAGAATTTTTTTATTAATAATATTTGTACAGTGTGATATCTGAATGTTAGAATTGAATACTTATTGTAAGAAATAATAAAACAAGTGGATGCACTTTTTATTAATTGAACATTAACTCGAACAAACACCATTCACAATCCATCTTTTGGTCTGCTACGTAGTGGTGGTGGGGGTTATAGTTAATATATATCCCAACCACTAGGTGGTACGTGAGAGATTCTCATCTCTTAAAGTGGTACAGACACACAATAGTTTGGGAAACACTGAGCTAGAGGTAACTGGTAGCACGAATTATTGCTGAGACAAACAGATGGGAGCAATGGCAGGAAGAGATAAAGGCTAAGTTAGAAATGAACACGCTAGATGAAACTGTTCGTACAAGACGACTGAGATGGTGGGGTCATGTGAAGAGAATGGGGGAGAAGAGGTCAACGAGATCGGCTGTAGAGGGTAAGAGAAGCAGAGGTAGGTTAGATTCAGTGTTGAACGATTTTAAGTGAGAAGTGTAGAAACAGAGGAAGCTGCAATGCTAACTGCTAATAGGGGATTATGGACACAACTTGTTCACAAACAGAGGCTTGTAGACAAGACTGGGCACTGAAAGACAAAACAGTCTCAAATGAAAACGTACGTTTGTTAAATAATGTACCAAAAGATAGATACCAACATTGCAAGAATTTCCCCAACTTCCAGAAGGTGGCCACCCTGTGGCTGAATTAATAAAATGTCTTTCAACTGTAACATTTAATAACAAAATAATAACAACAATAATAATAACAATAACAACTAAAACATATCAATTTCCAGCCACTAGTATTGTACAATAATCTGTAATCTCCAATGTATTGTACTAATTATTTCTGAACCCCATCCATGCTAATATTTAATAACAGAGAGACCAAATGGTATACACAGTACGCATATAAAACATCACCCAGGATCCAAAATGTCCATATACAACAACACTAATCAATGTAAGTAAAACTAGCAAAGTACTTCAGCCTACCCTATTTTTACCAAATTTGAGTTCCAAAAATTGGAAGGACCCTAGATTCACATCAGACCTTATAAATTAATACCAGTTTTTGGCATGGACAGTATAAAATGACATCAAGTACAGTAATTTTCACAATAAAATTTTCCATAAAATTCACAATGAATTCACATTCACAAAAAATGCACAACTTGCTCTGTAATCTTAGTTTCTGTCAGAGTATTTGTCACCAAATGAGCCCAAAAAAGAACCCTCATTAATACTTAGATAAAATTGTAGCAAATTTATACAATGTTGGCTACCCTACATCAAAGAGATCCAGTCATTCACAAATTATGGAAAAACAAAGCTTAATGATGCAAGATAGATGCAGATTTTTTGCCAATGTCAACTTTTCACCCCTTCCTCCAGCTTATGAAAGACGAAGAGAAAAGATTGATTTTTTAGTGAGTCATGGTCAACAATATCATGGTATACAAACATTACGGTATTACTGAAACAAGTCTGATTTCTCTATCACTCACATCAAATTTACCGTATATATAGCAAAACTCTTACAAATCTAATCCGTTTTTGCAAAGAACACTTTTCTAAATAACCTAATGAGAGTTTCATAACTAATGCATACCTGCCAACTTTTGAAAAGGGCTATCAGTAAAACTCACGCGCGACAAAAAATCTAACGATTTTCGACATACCCCGGCTTGACGAAAATAATAATACTTCTGGGCTACAAAATACGATAATTCATGCTTTAAACAGGATACTTCAATGAAATCATATCTACTCACATGATTTGTAGATGAACATAACAATCAAGAAGAAATCCATGTTAATCAGCAGCAGGCGTGGTGAATATTGGTTTGGAGCAGACATAACAGGACTTCCTTGATAGATTAAGCTGATATACGATAATTGAAAAAGGCTTTAAACAATAAAACTTGTTTAACGTAACACTGGCAAGAAATAATATAACACACACTGCAAATCACATGCTAGTTCAACTTTTAAGTCATGGTTGTGGCCTTTTTAGCTTCCTGCAAACAGTCTTGAGAAAATGTTTTGTCATAACAGGGACCAGAACTCCTGGTCTTCAAAATATAAATAGACCCCAGAGATTCATTGGACATGGATGACCTGAACTGTGTTCTATTTTTCTTCACAAGGCTAAAAAAACGTTCACATTCTGCATTGCTATGGGGTATGGTGAGAATAGAGAGCAATACTCTAGAAATTCGGTTATACTTAAGAAGTCCATCGGCTCCACGAATTCTTGATATTTGTGCCCAACTGGAATCACTTGCAGCATCTTGATGTGCAGCCAAAGTGTCATCCACCTGAAGAGCTGTGAACTGCCTCTGAAGCTCATTCACCACCTCATCTGTAGTTTCATTCTCTTCCTTGCATAACATGATAGGAAACTTTTCCAAGAAAAAACGAATGGAAGTTAACTGTGCATCTTTAATTTTGTCTAACCTAGCAACTTGAGCATTCTTTAACACGTCATCCTTGAGTGGAAACTTGTTGATGATGTAGTCACAGGCAGTATAAAAGTAGTTTCTCACTGATGAAAAGAAAAGGGATTTATATGTATCCGGTCCGTTCTGAAGGCACTTAACAACTTCAGATGATGCATTTTTTGCCATTTTATTTACAATACATGTCGTTTTCGTACGACCACAACTATATTTCTTTGCAACTTCTGATGTGGGAATCATCTTCTTAAATAAAGCACCAGCATGATCAGCCGCACTTAAGGGCACATTCTGGTCCACAAAAAAGGAAGTAAACAGACACTCGGCCCTAATTACGTCACTGTCAACGTTTCCAGACTTAGCAAAAAAGGTGTTGATTTTCTTGCTATCTTCCTTCGATTTAACATAACTAATGTGTTTACTGCACTTCACATGATTACTTAAATAGTTTTTTCCACCATGTGCAATATTAATATCACACCCACATACCGTGCAAAAGGCACATTTTTCTCCCTTTCTTGATTTTAGTATGCACGGAAAATCAACCGAGTATGATTCTTTAAATGTCTGGAAGTACTGTTTCTTGTTGGATTTGTTCATTCTCGATATCTACTAAAACATCGAAAGGAACCTGGATCACTGAACGTCACATAAAATTATAACATAAAACATTTAAGACAGCCAACACTTCATTAAAACATGTCAAAACACACAAAGTCTTAAACCATTAAATGAATACGACGCCAACCTCGTGAAGAAAGAATATGCACATGGTAGAAAAAAACACACACACACGTGGAACGAATGTAATTAGTCCAAGGAATACAGGAAACTGCGAAGAAGCACGAAGTTATAGCACAAAAACTCGAACGCTTCATTAAAATATGCCATAACCTTAAAAGACGAAAACATTCAAGGAACGCCAACTTCGCGAACAATGAACAACTAACGTGGTCAAAGAATATGGTTTAAATCGCAACGAGCGAACGGAACGGAACAAAGAATATGCGAAGCAGAGCCTGTCGACACCTAAGATTCACATGGAAGAACGGTTATCCCGGCTTCAAATTCAATTACAATGAAGACACAAACATCACACGGTTAAAAGTACGAATCATATCAAAGAACGAGTTATCGACTATCGTGGACTTGCCTTCGACCCACGCAAACAATCGATTGTACGGAAGTGGGCGGTATTATCGAATGTAAATTATCTTTTCAAATTTTTGTCCGCGAAATCGTAAAATGACACCGTTCATCCGTAAAACCGTAAAATGCTGCAATTTCCGTAAATTTTACGGATAAACCGTAAAAGTTGGCAGGTATGCTAATGGGGTCTTATTTTTCAGTTTATGTATACAGCAACTACAGGTACCTAGGAAAATGCCTCAGTCATCCATCATCACCACCATCATTTCATTCATCATCATAATCAGAACAGGGCCATTCGTTAAGATTGTGTTAAAAAAAAAAAAAAGTAATTAATGGTTACATGTGAAGCCCCTAGCACTGGCCAGTCTATGAAGCAGACTGGAATATTAAAGGGCTCAGGTTCAAGAACTGAGTGTGTCCAATATTACTAGTTCAATTATATCCGGAACTAGCAGAAGCACCCGTTCTTCGAACGGTCTTCGGTAATAAAAGCCAGACGTTATCAATTAAGCTACTGTTGCAATGGGGCTCATGCCTTCATCAGTTGATCAGAGCAAAGTTAGTTTTCTGGGAATATCACAGACACTGTCAATTTTAGGGCCTTAAAATGAGGTTTTTCGGAGACACGATAGAATACCGAGCTTTGTGTCTTATATTTGGGGGCTCAATCCTTTTCGGATCATATTTATATTTCGCCTATTTTAGCATGTATTTTGAGAAGTTTTCTCCTATAGCTACCCTTTTATGAAAAGTACAGTGAAGAGCTATATAAATGATTGATGTATTGCCTCTGATGGATACCATACCTAATTTTACAATACTCCAACCAACCGAACAAGAGTTATAGGTGTACAGAAAGATACACAGTAAGACAGACAGACAAAACCACTCTTTTCTTGCATCAGTCAAAAAACAGTCCTAAAACACTCTCACCAATGTGTTAAGTCCCTATCCCCATGAAGACCCCTTTAATAAATTTAAAAGGCTTGTGGGGCATGAAATTCAGGCGTTTTAGCCTTCAATGGCTACAATTCCCAAAAGCCACAAAAAATACTAGGGGGTTGACGGTGCACCGATTTTTCAGTTACGGTACGGTAGAGAGGAAATTACTGAATTCGGTTCGAGATGATAAAAAACTCGGGAAAAAGTTTGGTTCGGTACAAGAGACGTAAATACCGTAGTGATCAGGGGGATCCCGGAAATACCGACCACCAAAATGACACAAGCTGGAAGTAACCAAGTTTGACAAAGCCCCTCTTGATGCAAATGAGAGTTCTTCAACAAGCTCTAATAATAGGCCTAGAGGTAAGCCTACTAACCTGTCATCAGTGTGGACATCGTTTCTAAAAGTAGCAACCAACAGAGATGCATCTACAGATACGAGGATTAGAAACATCAAAGGTGAGTACTACAGTAAATGACTCCAGAACATTACCAATGAGAAAAATGAAGTTTTCCTACTGCCAAGATAAGTAGAATAGTTTTGTGGTAACAAAAACTTAAATACTGCTGCAAACAACATTTCGCGTTAACTTTGGTAAAATGAAATCACTATTTGTATTATGAATAGGGAGAGGTCTATTGATAAGAAAAATAAAGCAATTTAATTTCATAACTTTTCGGCCTACGTGAAGCTTTATTATTGTAGCAGCCTGGTATAATCTTAAGTTTTTGGCTTTTTCAGGGGAGCGTAGATGCGTATTTTTCTGAAGGATGCATAGACCTTCTCGATGATCCTTTTATGTTGTGGCAAGAAAACTTTTACAAATAACCAATATTGGCACCCTTAGTAAAAAAAAGTATTTGGGAATTCCAGCCACAGAAGTTTCTTCTGAAAGGGTGTTCCCTTCAGCTGGAAATGTTGTGACGCATCCCTGTCGTAGTCTCCTTCCAGAAAACGTAGAAAAACTTGTCTTTCTACATCAAAACTTAAAATACGTCTAGGTTGCAGTGCAATTATTTTCCCATTTGTGATATTTTGTGAATTTTCCTTTATATTTTCCTATACATTTCAGAACAAAAATTAGGGCCTAGTCTGTATATACTGTAGGACTGATTTTGTTGTGTTTTTATTTTTTTATAATCATAGTTTCTTCATTACACATGATTGGGTGTTTTTTTACTTTTTTCTTATCAGAGTTTTTTAATAGACCTGCAGTGTAATAAGTATGTTTTTGTTACTAGACACATCTAGCCTACAAGTGTTAAATTTATTTGATTCATTAAAAGGCCTATCTATATTTTAATTGTTTATTTTCACCCCAACTCAATTTATTCATTTATATCATAAATAAGGTATTTAAATAAATAAGTAGGCCTATCTACGTTGCTTCATTTCATATGGTTGGTTTATTTTAATAGGTCCACGGTAATTTGCAAGGTATATTGTTGTTATAGGTATAATTTTATAAACTGAAAAACGTAGGTTATTTAAGATTCCTATTATTGACAACATTTGTAATTTGTAATTTGGCCTATTGTCTTTTTAATGCTTTAGCTGGTTTTATAAGGTAAGTCTGTTTTTTGTGTGTTCTCTTTACTTGTAATTTAAGGAAACCTTCTTTTAGACATCCAAAGTATTGTGTATCATCAATAGTTATCTAAATACTAGAGCACAATAAGTCTTCTGACAAATAAAATTTTAAATTATGGACTAAAGTGTTCCAGTGTTGTGAGTCTATTATGTGCTTGGTGAGTTACTCATTCCTCTCTATTTTTCCCATTCTAGCTTGATAAGAATGCTAGAAATGGCTTTAAAAGATAGCTTCTGTTAAAGAGTCCTTTCTAAATAGGAATGAGTTGAAAATACTGGATGCTCCGAGAACTCAAGCTGGAAGCCACCTTGTTTCTAAACTAGTGCAATAACAGAACAGCCAATACACAACTCATAGGGTGGGTAGCTATGATGATGATGATGATGATGATGATGATGATGATGATGATGATGATGATGATGATGATATACAAAGTCACACTAAAATACCCTGTCCATACTGTAACTGCAAACCTATACAGAAGGCAGTCTACTTTTGCCTAGTCCAGTACATCAAGAAATTCCGCTGTATCAGTCAAGCAATATTCCAATCTTCTTTTCCTTTTTAGAATTATGCAACCTTAACACTTACAACAAAATTTAAACAATTATGCAACATTAACAATCTATGACAAACTTTAAAGAATTATGCAATATTGACAATCTACAACAAAATTTAAAGAATTATGCAACATTAACAATCTACAACAAAATTTAAAGAATTATGCAACATTAACAACTTACAACAAAATTTAATATTTTGGCTAAGAACAACAATTTAAACATAAAACTAACAAAACAACAAACTGATAAGCAATTTGTACCACACACATCCGATACAATAGCGTTACCAACAATGGTAATAGTTGGCTTAATTAGCAAGTTTTGTAACTCTAAAGTGTAAGATAATGCTCGAGTCTAAGCTGCGTGGAATGTGCATCGCAGACTATAGTAGTAGTGGTGACGAGTGAAGTGGTTTCTCGGTCCTTGCGTAGTAACAGAAGCAAATACATTAGTCGGTGACTCGTCACTCATTCCCAACGCCACACTGGTTTCAGAAAAGACCCTATGTTAGCAGTATTGGAATAGATGAGAATGTCAGGTAACACGGCGGGCTGTCGACAGGCTTCTCAATTCTCGCCTGCTCTTACCCTGCCTCTGCTCTTCATCCCGCAAGTTCACAGAGCTTGGAACCGAGCAGTAATAATTGTATTATTTTTAAAAGAAGCCCAAAATTTTTATTCACACAATATTAAGTTAATCTGAAAAAATATACTTAAAGCAATATTAATAATTTTATTATTTTTTGCATAAACTGTATTCTGAAGTTATGAGGTTCTAAACAAATTTTCCACAGACCATTCTGTAGGACAGAGGTTTTTAAACTGTTTCATCAAGGCTCCTTGAGGCAGCGCAGCTTTCTAAGGGCCGCCTGGTGGTTTATTAAATGTGCCCCTGTACATTCTGCAACTGTCAGACAAAATTGCAGCTTTCAGAAAGAAATTGTCGCCTCCGTAGCGTAGCGGTCAGCAATGGTTAGCTGCCGCCCCGAAGGTCCTGGGTCCTGGCTCTGCCACGAAATTTGAAAAGTGGTATGAGGACTGGAACGGGGTCTACTCAGCCTTGGGTGGCCCAAATGAGTAGAGGGGGTTCGATTCTCAGCCATCCTCGAAGTGGTTTTCAGTGGTTTCCAACTTCGTCTTCGGGCAAATGCCGGGATGGTACCTACTGTAAGGCCACGGCCGCTTCCTTCCCTCTTCCTAACCTATCCATCCCAATCTTCCATCCCTTCCCAACCCTCATGAGGCCCCTGTTCGCTTTGCAGGTGAGGCTGCCTGGGCGAAGTGCTGATCACACCTCCCCAGTTGTATCCATCCCGACCAGATGTTCCAAGCTCCAGGACACTGCCCATAGAGGTGGTAGTGGTGAGTTCCCTCGCTGAGTCCGTGGGAACCACCAACCTAGAGGGTAAATTGACTTAAAAAAAAAAATATTAATGCAGAAGAAAATCTTGGGCAATAAAGATATAAACTGCTGTGGGTGCTGTACAGTTTGTTACTAATGTGGTTTTTCTTTAAATATAAGCTGCCAACCTTTCAGACAAAAAAGAATGGGACGAGTTCCTCGTTCATACGCATAACATCGTTAAGAGCGTAGTTACCAGGAAGTTAAACACCCTAAACAACAAACTTTTTCGCCTCAAAAACATGAAACCCAAAGCAGAGTTACCTAACACTGTAACCCCCATACAAAAATTCCAAGATCCAGTTGTAAATATTTCACAAACCAACTTTTCCGAAGCGGAACTTGACATACTGGAAAAAGGTCCCCAATTTAACTGGGATGTAGGTCATAATAGGAAAAACACCACCGTACTCATCGCTGAATCAGAAGTTGCAATCAAAAAACTACCCGCCGAGGAACAAAACGGTGCACGCCATGAAGTGAACAAAAGATTAAATAAAATATTAGAACGCAACAAATCCAATAATGTCAGGAACAGTATTGCTGAAATATCGAAACTCAATAAAAAGATTAAACGCAACAACCTAATTATCACAAAAGCGGACAAAGGAAACACTACTGTTATCTTAAGCAAAGAGGATTACATCACAAAAACGGAACAATTTCTCAGCAGTAAAAATTTTTCCAGAACCAACAAAGACCCAACCACATTCACCCAAAGAAAACTTAAACAAATACTCAAAGATGTCGTGTTCATCATGAACGATAAGCAAAGCAATAACCTTATTAACATGAACCCGAAAATACCTACTCTCAGATCTCTTCCCAAAATCCATAAAGACATCATCCCCATAAGACCTATTGTCAACTACAGGAGCAGCCCCACATATAGAACAGCCCAATTTATACAGAAATTCCTCCAAAATAATTACACATTTAAAGCAAACAAATCCTTCAAAAATTCATTACAGTTCTGTGAAGCAACCAAAAATCTGAAAATTAAACCTACACATTCAGGTCATACAATTGACATAAAAGATATGTACACTAATATTCCAATACAAAAAACAATAGAAATTATCAAAAGCAATTTAAAAGATAATGACAAACTTTCAGAAATAGAAATCGAAGAATTTATCGAAATCCTCAGCTTCACTCTAAACAATAATTATTTCAAATTCAATAATAACATTTACAAACAGAAACAAGGTTTAGCAATGGGATCGCCAGCCTCCGGGATTCTTGCCAACATTTATATCGACCATTTGGAAGCGAGTGAAATCTTAAACAAAATAAAAGGCATAGAATTCTGGGGAAGATATGTGGATGACATATTTGTCATTATCGACGGAAATGTCACCAACTTAGACCAGCTTCTCGGTAAGCTGAATAACCTACATCCTAACCTTACATTCACAGGCGAAACCAACAACAACAACAACATTATTAATTACCTTGATCTCAATTTGTCCATTAAAAACGAGAAATTCCAATATAGCATTTACAGGAAACCCACGCAAACCAGCACAGTTATAAAGAATAATTCCAACCATCCACAAAGCCATAAAAGGGCAGCTTTCATAAGCTTTGTCAATAGGGCCATCAGCACCCCCATGTCCGAACAAGATTATCAGCATGAAATTAATGTCATTTTTCAAATAGCGGAAACCAACGGGTACTCCAGAACAGAAATAGAAAAAATCATCAACAAAATCAAAAATAAACCTATCTCCCGACTCACCCCTATAAGAAAAGAAAAAACTCAATTTGCCGTTTTTACTTATATTAATCAGCACACCTATGACATAGCAAACACGCTCAAGAAATTCAACACCAAAATCGCGTTCAAGACGAATAACAATAACCATAAAATAATCTACAACTCTAGTAAAATAAACGAATCCAATAAATACAATTCCTCAGGCATATACAAACTCAAATGCCAGCAATGCAACTCAGATTATCTAGGACAGACCGGACGTAGCTTCACTACGAGATACCTTGAACATGTAAATGCGATCAAGCACAGAAAATTTTCGGCCATGGGGAATCATATGAAAGACACTAACCACACCTTCACAGACATTAAGAAAGACCTAGAAATTATCCATTACGTCAGGAAAGGGCCTATCATGAATATACTGGAGCAAATAGAAATAGATAACGCACAACGCATCAATCCAATGCATAATTTAAACGAGATCAATTTTGATACTAACATACGTTTTGAAAATATTCAAAAATTTTTCCCGTTGCCACAACAAATATAGCAGTCAAAACACAAACATTATTGTTGAGGCTTAGATTAGTTCGTCAGCTTCCTTGTTTATCTCTTCTCCCCAAGTTAAGACACTCTCCCCCCACCGGCACACATAGCCCGCCAATTAGGCCTCAACCCAAGATAAACTCCATTCTGTATCAAGTCATTCTTTACCCCCACACACATCTCCTCCCTTCCCCTCCCCTCCTCCCAGTTCCTGACCTGGCACAAGGTCGGACCATCTCGCCTCACACAGTAACATGCCGTCAGACGGCACACAACGTGCACCTCGAACTTCCAAGTTAAGGTAAGCATTCTGGCACATGAGTCTTCCTTTCATAGTTTCACGTTTGTAGGCGACTTTAACGCTTCCTTTTTTCGTCCCGTTACAGCCTCCAGGTGAAAGCTGACAGTCGTGTAATTCCTTCAATTCGAGCTTAGTAAGTTATTGCTACATTTTTCGTTTTAATCCTAGTTTTTCGACGTATTCATTTTTCTAAAACTCTCCATTATTTCTTTATAGTTGAGAAGCAGGCTTGAACTCTGGCTGGTTCACCCCATCACAAGCTCCGTATGACGGTTTCTTCAAAATGTTAAGTCTCCACCCAATCCGGCAATGAAAAATAACAACGGCCCAACTTTGGTTCAAGACAATTTCCCGGACCAAGGTCACGAAGATTGGCTTTAAAACAGGAACTCATAACACAAATGGAGAGCCAGCATAGCCCTCTGGCCACATTATAATCACCTCCAATATATATTTTTAAACATTTTAACCAAAATTTTTCAACGGCCTGTTGAATGGGGCACCTGCCAGATCACAATATGGATAAGGCCACCAAGACCAGACCTATCTCTTTTAGCTGTGCTGTGGATGGGATGGCATTTTGGAATTAATTTTGAATGTTACTTGTAATTTTTGCAGCATGATAAGTTGATATTTTATAATTAATTGAGTGTCTATTGAGTGTCTATTTTAATGTTTTTCTTAAAGTGTAAGTGTGTTGTGTATTATGATGGATGTGAATATGTTATTAATTTTTGCGGCTGAAGAAGGGCCCATGAGGCCCGAAACATGTCCTTAATGGCAATAAATTAATAGATGCCAATAATAAACTTGTATTGATTGGGCGGAGACCACTCAACCCATTGAAATCTATTCTATATCAAAAATGGCCGTATGTTGAATCTTGCATCCATTATGGCCGATAAAACAATGTTTTTAGGAAAATTATTTCGTGGTTTCATTTGGTTGCACTAATAAACAGCATCGTTATACGTGGTTTTATTTATTCCTTTACACTAACAAGGGACACCTGTGAGCTCGAATGCTCGGTACCGCTCGAAACCGTGCGTAGAATATCACTCCATCATAACAAAATCAGTGGTCTGTGCCATTTCCGTGCAAAACTCCGCACTTGCCTGCTATCGCCATTAGACAGTGGCATGTTGTAGCTGCACGGACAAGTGCTCGAGTTGCGTGAATGGTATAGCTGCAGTACGAATGTGTCCGCATGTAGGGTACTGTGTAATCCGTGTACAGTGATATCATGGTGGTTGGTTCGTCAGTTTAGGGGCCGTGACAACGCGGTCATGTACTTGGGGTATCTGTCTGATAACCAGTGTTAATTGTGATGTCTGTTTTAGTGTGTGTTATCTGTGATTCAGGTAAGGACTGCAGACGATCAATTTCAAGTAGTTCCTACTTTTGCTGAAAAATGTTACCATCAATGATACCTAGCAGTGAACTTGGCTACTAGATACCACCGCAACCAGCACCTGGTGACGAACGTTGGAACTTAAGTGTGTTAATCAAATCTAACCTACAAATCTTAGCTTCACACAATTGAAGTTAGTGGAAGGTTCTTTATCATGCCACAAAAATCTAAGACATGGGTCCGCCGGCTTTACTTCCCCTCCGAAGGAAGGCATACTGAGGGAGTTTCAACGATCTTAAAAGATCTGACGACTTCGGCCGGGTTTGACTCCGGGATTTTGGGCATAGATCATGAAGAGAATTAATCCTACGAATGTGGTCCAAATATTCGGGACAAAGTTGTGACGTGCAGAATATGGAATTGACATTGGGGTCAAGGATAGAGTGTTCCTAATATTTCAGAAATATAATGGGAATGACACAGAAATACATGACGTTAAGCTGGATAGATCTACTGACGTTGAAGGACAGGAAGAACCGGAACCTGAAGGTGGCTGTTCAAGCAGTACAGGACGTTTCTATCAAAAATGTATTGTATACATGTATTTGATCAAATGGAATTAATAAAATCTATTCATCTCCAGAGCAACAGGAACAGTCAAGTCAAAGTGAGTACGAACTATCTCCACCCAACAGGTCGAGGCCCAGTGTATTACTCCCGCAGCGCATTGGCATCACTCGTGACGTCAATACTACTTGTACTTTGTGTCTTATAATGGCCTTCTCAGTATGTGCTAGCCACGCGTCTTGGTGAGGTGTACCATACCAACTGACGAGCCCAATGGTACACTGGGGCGAAACGCTGGCAATTATAATTTGAGCTAACCGGACCATTTTATTATATTATATGGTATTAAAGATATTGAGCTACAACGAGCCACCGTCTAATGGCGCTAACAGGCAAGTGTGGACTTTTGCACGGAAATAACACAGACCTCTGTTTTTGTTATGATCGAGTGTTATTCTACGCATGGTTTCATGGGGTTCCCAGCGTTCGTGCTCAAAGCACTAAGGTTATGTTTATATTGGTTTATATCATGTCGGACACTAATTACGGTAACTAGGTTTTACTGTAATTAGTATTTACTGTACTTTCTAAACAACGAGACTTTGGGACGCACGTACAGTAGACAACACTTACGTTTCATTGTGAACGTACGTACGTGGACGAGCGAAAATTAAATTAATTTTTTTTTTAAATCTTGGTTGGTCTAATTCTGTCCGTTAAATCCGAAGTCCGTTGAATCGAGGGTTTACTGTGCCATCATTTTATTTTTATTTTATTATTTTCCCCTTCCAAGTACACGGCGCAAAAAATAACAAATTATAAAATAAAAGTTGTCGAAAGCAACATTTCATAGAGACTGCACACCTAACAATAGAAGAATTATCAAAACACAAATAATAGTGGTTTAATATTGGCCCACTAGTTGAGTTTTGTTCATTGTAAGTCATTACGGATCCAGTAAAAATGGTCAACAAATTATTAAGAAGGCCAGAAGAAAATTTATCTGACCACTTCATGGTTTAATGCAGGCATTCTCGACCTTTTTAAGACTGCAATACCAAATGTACTCATTAAAAAATATCTTAAACCAATTAAAAGCTGTTTACCAGTAGCCTTAATTACAGAACTGTTTCAGCTTGTGGTGTAAAAATTGGGGAAGAATGTGAATAAGCACATGGTTGCAAGTACTTCAGGATCTCTCATGTTTGCACCTGAGTGGTGGTAAGATCTGGTCTGGGTGCAGTACACCCTTCACATAACCTATCAACAGCGGGTATAACGTATGTACTGTACACTGTAAAAAAGGGCAAGATTTTGTTCTAATTAGAATTACAAGATTCATTATAAACAGCAAATCTGAGACACAAAAAATCTTACTCAAAATGTAGAATTCATTCACAAAATAGCAGATTCAAAGGTCTATAAGTACCACAATCTTGATTCTGTATAACACACAAAGTACATCTTCATAAGTACATAAAATTACATTGATTCTGTATTTTAAACATCAAAGATATAGAGAATACATAGTTCATTAGCTACCTTCTGTTTGTAAATTTTATCAACACACAACCTTAAAATCACACTCGAATAAAGATAAGAAATGATAGTGCATTAGAATGAACCTTAGCTAGATGGGACAAAAGACTTTCTATTGATGAAAACAAAAATAAATTGGGGCACATTTAAGTTCTTTTTCACTTGAAGAGCAAATAATCCTGTAGACAACAAATGGAAAACACACACACATTTAATCATGCAGATTTAATTTAGCATTAGTTTGAAGCTGAAAGATTATGCAGTACTTGTATTTTTTGGAAATAAATTTATGTAGGACCATTCCATTTTATTTCAATTTATTTCTCAGATCAAGTCCTTGGATATTGGTCCCAATGTCAGATACAAGCTGAAAAAGTAGCTACTTTTCTTTTCCAACCATTTTACATTCTGAGATCAGTTTTATTTCTTCCCAACTTTCTTGAGACTTTCACTGAAATGCTCACGGAGTTCATATCAAGATACAATGAGATAATTTTTCCACAGTAATAACAGACCATCCTTTGTAAAAACTTCCATTACGCATCTTCAAACAGTATTTGGCACCACATTATTAATTTTGTCACAATGATTTCTATTTCACAGGGTTTCATTTTACACCTATAAAATTTAATTTAGAAGGCATTCCATTTAAAAATTCAAAAAAATTAGGTTCACCCTATTGCACTAATTACTGTATTAAGACACTTCTCAAAGGATCTGGATCCTAAACATAGCAAAAAGAGAGAGTCTAATGAAGATAATTTATAGCACGTCCTTCTTGCTGACAGAGCATTTCATTTACGATGACTAAATAATAAAAACTCTAACAAGATTATACAGTGTTCTCTCTCAACCATTCATTTCAGAGTTATTATACAAGGTGAGGCACTTAAAATTGTTTTTTGGAATATTTGGAAAAATAGAAATCGGAAAAATAGTTACAATAAAAGTTGTTCACCTTGGTCCTTGAAGAAGGACATCTAATAATATAAAGCTCGACCCCCTGCACCACCCCTGGGGCCGGGAGTGGGGGTGACTTTGAAATCTTAAATACGAACCCCTATGTTATATTGCAGATTTGGATTCTCCATGAAAATATGTAACTTTTGTATGATTATTTCTTTCCATTTCATTATAGATGGCGCTGTAATCGGCAAAAATGAAAATGAGTTGAAAATTGTTGAAAAATGGTAATATCTCAAATAAATGCACATCAGATTAGGAGAATCACAGTAATTTTGTTGACATTTTTGAAAATGCTATCATGTGACACCGTCAACCCTCCCGCAATGCATTCTTAGACTACTTTTAGCGTTACCCGAACAATGACGTGGACGTAATAGCAATTTATTCCCTTCAGGATTCTTGATTTTCGTGAGTCCCCTTGCCCCTCACTATCTTGGGGCGCTTGATTACTGTGAGTCCCCTTGCCTCTCACTATCTCAGGGTGCTCGATTGCTGCGAGTCCCCTTGCCTCTCACTATCTTGGGGTGCTTGGTTACAAGAAGATTGTTGATTACAACGCCATCTATCATGAAACAAAAAAAATGTTTCATACAAAAGTTACATATTTTTTACGGAAAATCCAAATCGGCAATAAAAAATAGGAGTTCCTATTTAAGATTTCAAAGTCCCCGCCACCGGGGGGTGGGGCAAGGGGGTCGAACTTTATGTTAATGGATGTCCCTCTTCGATGTGAACAACTTTTATTGCAACTTATTTTTAAATCCGATTTGTATTTTTCCAAATATTTCAAAAAACGGTTTAAAGTTCTTCACCCTGCATACAGTAAAGTAGTTGGACTGATGGAATACATTGTAAGTGAGAAATAAGAGCAGACTCCATAAGAGAATTATATGAGGGCTGCACAAAATATCAAGTACAACATTTATTATCTCAGAAACTATTTATTTCACACTAGGTTTCGTACCTGGCATTGCCCGAGTGGCGTCTTATGTTATTTAACCCTCTCAGTGCCACGCGCCGATCAGATCGGCTCTCGCTGCTCGTGCCAAAAGTGCCACACTGTTTATCTTATATTTATAGATTTCTGTAGGCATATGTCCGTGATTATTTCATACCGTTGGAAAGGTGAGGTTTCAAGCTTGCCTGTCCGGTGTTTACTTTTTTCCTTCGAAGTCCGTTACGCGATAGGTTTGAGTTTGTATTCGCGCCCTCCCTTTGCGCTCCCCCAATCACGCGCGTTCCCGCCAAAATTGCGGGGCAGTTCTTTTCTTCTAGTTGACATTTTCTGCCTACAGATGAATCTAAGAACTTTCTACAGCTGGAAACGTAGTTTTTTTTTTTTTTTTTTTTCGAATATGACCCTTGGGTGTCCTTAATTTAGGCTCAAAACTGATCAGTTCAAAAAAAATGAATAATTAGGAGAATAACCTCAATTAAAAAGGGTTCAATGCCATATTTACTTTTATGAACATAATGTATGAAAGAATGAGGTATTGGTTATAATGCAAAGCAAAAATAATTATTATATCGTTGGAAATGTGGTATTTATGATATTTTTTTTAAAATAGTCTGCATGACCTTTGAAAATGGCTTGGCATTCTTGGCAAGTATTTCAGTATTTTTGGCACTAAGAGGGTTAAATAATGTAATTATTCATCTTAACAATCACAACAGTTCAGAATCACGAATTAGGAAATGTCGAAACCTGGAATCCATCGTACTGTCCTCACACCTGTTACACTGTATGATTATGAATGATTACTCTATGACTTAGTCCGTTTGTCCACATGTTTGCACCACATATCCATTGGCTCAATAACAGGTATTACCACCTCTAGCGGCAGTTACAGCTGTGATTCGATCAGGCATGCTCAGGATGCAATCTCGAATGTACTCTTGTGGTATGAGCTCCCATTCTTCCTAGAGCAAAGCTCGAAGTCAGGAGAACGACTCCTAGCAAGTCTCCAAGCATATCCCAGACATGCTCTATCGGGTTTAGGTCGGGACTACAAGCATGCGCTCAATTCCGACTTCATCCAGGTACTCACGTACACAGACGGTGACACGTGGGTGAGCGTTGTCATGCATCAGGATAAAAATCTCTTCGATGACCGGTGCAAAAGGCACGACATGATGTACTAAAATCTCCTCGATGTACCGGTGGACTGTCAGGCTCCCATTGTCAACGAACACAAGCTCCGTGCGCCTATCCGAGATAATCCCAGCCCAGACCGTCATAGAGCCTCCATTGAACGGTGTCCTTTCAGAGAAGGTACAGGATGAATAACGTTCCCCGGGCCTTCCCCATATTCTCTCTCTCCTATCCGGTGCCTCCAAACAGAATCGGGATTCATCCGTAAACAGCACTGAGCTCCACTGCTCCACAGTCCGATGGGCGTTGGCGAATTGCATCAGAGTGACACGATGCTCACGTCTAAGGAGAGGTCCTGTTGCGGGCCTCTTGGACTGTAAACCCACTTCATATAGCCTCCTTCTTACTGTCCTTTTACTGATGTTCTTGTCCCGTACTTGCTGCAAGCAATTTCTGGCCTACACAGCTCTTGTGTGTCGATCACGAAGAACTTGCATTGCGAGAAAGCGATCATCGCGCTCAGTAGTGCTTTTCCTACGACCAGAACAAGGCCTCCTGGAGTAGATATTGTGTTCTCTGTACCTTTTAACAGTTCTGTACATGTTAGAACAAGATGTGCCTATAACGTTTGCCACATAGTGTATACTGCGCCCATCCTAAACTAATGTCACTGCCCATGCTGCGTTTTCATGAGAAAGAGCCATTATGATCTGACTTAGGCGCAAGAATAACTATTGTAGACTAGCCGTAATGTCCACAAAAATATGTGGCATGAGAATTCACAGCAATAAACCTTAAGACAGCCGACTGTGGTTATCTTTGTCCGAAGGCGGGAAACAGTAATATTGGTGCTGTGATTGTCACGATCAACAATGCTTATCAATTATTGCGCTGAATCTTCTCAAATGGGCTAATTAACTCATGATACATTGCCATATCGCTCCAATGTCACAATATTCAATTTGTACCGGGTTTGAAGCCGTCCAACTGAGTTTTGTCTGAAATTCGTAGTGTTTCGCTTTTTAGGCCAGCGAGTGTACCGTTAATACCCGAATATTACCCGCCCCCAAATAATCCCCGCACCCTCATTTTTGTATGAAAATTAAAATAAATAAAAAAGACTTTTATTTTTATTTTTGTAACTTTTAAACAAATGTTTACATTTACTGATGCCATGCTATCACGCAACTCACAAAACTGTCTGCCTGCACGACCTGAGCATTGTTGACCTCGGCATTGGCTACTCACTCCTCCTATCCCCCAGCTTACGAGTTCCGTGTCTCGCGTCCCACACGGCCATGTGTAGTGTATAATTAAGAAGCATGCAGAACACAACAACTAAAAATGAGCAAAAGAACAAGTTTTACTGCATCCTTCAAGTTGAAAGTGCTAGAATTTGCTGCGGCGAGTCGTAAATATGAAGTGCAGCCGTGTATGATTCGTTATTGGCGTACAGTAGGACAAATTATTGAGAACAAAGAAAACTTCGAAGTCCTTCCACGGTGTGAAAAAAGGAAAGTACGAAAATGTGGACATAAAAGTTCTGGAGTGGGGTCGAGAAACAAGAGACAATGGCCTTGCTGTAAATCACGAAATGATGCCGCATAACATTGCAACAATGCGTAACCTTGAACTCGGCACATGCACTGCTGTGCGGCTGTGACTACTGTCGACCAAAGTATTATGTGCACTCGAGTTTGAAGGTTGTTTGTGAAGTAACCAATAGACCTACATAAAATCCAATAACATCCTCATTTTCGGCGTTCTATTTTACTTTAGGTCATGTAGGTTTGGAATTTTTAATTTGTATTTTAATATTTTTTATCGCAGTTGGAACACAAAAAGTGCACGTTTTTAAGCGTGTTATAACCATGCGTCACATTTAAGAATTATTATCTCAAAAACCCGTCATCAGATCGAATCCAAAGTTTAACACAATATACATTGGACTGTTTTATAACTGGTATATTAATTTTAAAATTGTGTGTGTCCAAGAAACAAAGTTGTTATCATTTTTGTAAGGTAACTTTTTCTCAGCTCCGGGTGGTTGGAAAATGTAGTTTTTGGTTGCATTGTAATCCTTATACATCGAAAAGTTATGCTGTATGACTGTGAAATACGTAAACTAATTCACTTATTTTATATCGGTTTGTATTTGTACGGGGAAATAACACATGTTTCACCAGCTAGCCGCTCCGGGAAAAGCTGTACAGCGTTGCCGAAATGGTGCCCACACGCATCATGGCGCGTCTCGCTCGAAAGTGATGGGCTCCATCTCAGCAACGCTGTACTGCTTTTTCCGGAGCGGCTAGCTGGTGAACCATGTGTTATTTCCTCGTACAAATACAAACCTATATAAAATAAGTGAATTAATTTACGTATTTCACAGTCGTACAGCATAACTTTTTGCTGTATAACGATTACAACGCAACCAAGAACTACATTTTCCAACCACCCCGAGCCGAGAAAAAGTTACCTTACAGCAATGATAACAACTTTGTTACTTGGACACACAACATTTTGAAATTAATAAACCAGTTATACAACATCCCAACGTATATTGTGTTAAAATTTGGATTCGATCTGATGGCGGGCTTTTGAGATAATAATTCTTAAATGTGACGCATGGTTGAAACACGCTTAAAAACGTGCACTTTTTGTGTTCCAACTGAGATAAAAAATATTAAAATATAAATAAAAAAATCCAAACCTACATGAACTAATATAAAATAGAACGACGAAAATGTTGATGGTATTGGATTTTATGTAGGTCTATTGGTTGCTTAACAAACAACCTTCAAACTCGAGTACACATAATACTTTGGTCGACAGTAGTCAGCTGTGATGATGCAAGAGAGTGGTTATTTAAATGGGCTATTATCACTGTTTTCGTAAATAAAGTAGAGGTTAAAATAACTATTTTGTGTGTTGATTTAAAGATGCTAGGTGCTCCTTTGTGTGCCTTTATTCCAGGCCATCCTAATCTATATCAAGGGGAATTTTTGAAGCCGAAAATTCGAAGAAAAAAAAAAGAAGCGGGTGTCATGTGAGTGAATACGGTACACCCGAACAAGCACTCGCACCATCTAGCGGTTACTCGCAATAGAGAACATGGCGGGCAATTTAAACCATAAAAATTTGGATGACTCAATTACTGCCCGCACCCCAATTTTTCACGTCCGATTTCGTATAAAAATGTGCGGGAAGTATTCGGATAATTATGGTATATCACTTTCTTGTGGGCACGATAACTACCGTCATTTTGCACCCATCACTTTCAAATTTATACATAAAACATAACCGTTTAAAATCTTGGTCGAGTTCGTTAATGGGCAAAATCGGTCCAGTAGGGTGAATATTGGGGAACTTCATCAAAAAAGTGAAAAATCACTATAACTTTCTTGGTATGTAGAAAATGGAATCCATTCAAAGGGCCAAAAACTTATCTCAGAGGTGGAGCTTTTAGAAGAAAGAAAAAAAAGCCATAACTACCTCCCTTAATAGGCATAATATCAAAACCGTTCAAAATTGTCGATATTGTAGTCCTCTAAAGTACCTAAAACTTATGTCTGAAAGAGTTTTTGATATGACCCATCCTTACGCCAAGGGATCAGCAAAATATTATCAGAATTATATGAAGGTGGGATTTCTCGTTTCCTAAAAAAATATAGAACGTTTGGAGGTATACAACAAATGGCAAATTTAGTGAATTGGAAATCTACCTCCACCTTCCAGCGTGCCGAGAGGGATCTACCTCCACCTTCCAGCGTGCCGAGAGGGATCTACCTCCACCTTCCAGCGTGCCGAGAGGGATCTACCTCCACCTTCCAGCGTGCCGAGAGGGATTTTTTTTTTAATTTTCAGAAATCCTGCTACTTACATAAAGGTTGGTGTCAAACCTGCTACAGCGAATGGCGTGACAATTCAAGCATGAGAAGATACTGGCAGAGAAGGCAAAACTTAATGTAATGACTGTGAAGCGTGGTCCATACAAGGCCAAGACCAAAATAAATAATATACAGTACTTTCAACAGCCTATCCCAATTAATTGAGACCACCGAAGCCTACCTTGCTCATTTTAGTTTTGGCCGGGAATTTAGGATACCATTCCTGACATCATAAGATTTGTCAGGTGAAAATTCCACCCTGCTGTCACCAGAGTTCGAACTCCAGCCATCCGTAAGAAAGACTAGCAGCTATGCCACTGTGCCAGCACACTCCCTAAGTGAAATTAACAATATCTGAGAGTAAATTATGCCGAGTATTACCGGTATATTTTATAGCTTAACAACACCCTGAAAAATATCCATTGTTTTCCAATACCATAATTGGACCCCTATATTAGGTTATTTCAGAGGGCAGATCCTGCTGACACCTCAGGATGCACCAAAAAAAAAATGGCAAGTTTTTCTTATTAACAAGGAAAATCAGTCAACTTCCCATTGCAAATCTTTGTGTTGATTTGAAGTACAAGACCGAATTATAGAAACAATTAAGAAGTAGTTTTTACCACTTTAAAATTTGTACTACATTAAAAATTCTACCTCAATAGTCCGGCAGACAAGAAACAGGCATTATTAACAATCCTCGAGACAGGCATACTACATGTCCCTCCAGGAATTGCTTTGTATCAGCTATGGCGGCTGTACGATCAAATTTCCTAGTTCTGAGAGCCTACGCTTCACCATGAAGGGCTTGTGGACTGTGTCTGACCCGGCTTAGAAGTCTTGGGCCAGCAAAGTAGATTCCTACAGCTCCAAGGGGGGCTGTCAGGAGAATAGAAAGCACTGCTATGGTCAAAACTTGAGATGCATAGTTTTCTATCGTTTCACCTTCATCCCTCTTGCGGGCCAGATCTAATGCAACAGGTCCTAGAGCAGCCTGGAAAAACAAACAGCCTTTAAAATACATACTTTTTAGCATGGGTATTTATTGACAGCAATTCAATTTTGCCCTAAGACACAGAATAGCACAGAAGTTATTTTGAAAATGTAAAAAGGCATTTCACACAATATTCACCAAAAAGAGAAGTTGGAGACACACAAAAATGTATGAACTACGATGTACAGATAGACAATCATAAATTTTCAGAATTGGTAACTTCAGGATTGTTAACATTCGGCATGGTTCCGTATTAACAAAGTATATAATAGATAAAGAATTATCCGTTTTGGTTCGACCTAGTCAATAATGATTATTTTATTCGAAATGCAATCATTGATTACATATTATCACAAGTACATGTTTCGGGACCCAACAATATTTGAGTCCTTCATCATCATCATCATCATCTTGTACTGTTTCCAGCCCCAGGCTGGGTCTGTTTGGAACATAAGCCTCGCCACTTAGTGCTTTCTTCCCACCACCTCTCCGCTGTCACTCTGGTCCAGTCCTTGCCTCTCTTCTTGACACATTCCTCCACTCCTTTCAGCCATCTATCTCTTGGTCTTCCCCTTGGTCGTTTCTTCTGCATCTGCATCTCATGTATCCTCTTGGGAATCTTCTTCTCATCCATTCTCTTTAAGTGTCCATACCACCTCAGTCTTGATGTCTCAATCCTACCTTGCAAGGGCTCCTCTTTTACCATTTCCCTGACCTTTTCATTCCTCACCCTGTCTCTTCTTGTTACTCCGATCCTACTTCGCAGGAACTTCATTTCACCTGCCTGTATTCTGCTTATGTCTCTTTTCTTCATTGTCCACGTTTCTGAAGCATAGGTCAGTATCGGGATATAGTAGCTTCTGTATAACACTTCCTTGCTTTTTTGTGGGACATCTTTATTCCACACTAAGCTCCTAATGCTTCTCAGAAATGCTTCTGCCTGTCTGCCACGCTCCGTAATCTCTTTGTCATTTCTCCCATTTTCCTCCACTATACTTCCCAAGTACTTGAGACTTTCCACCTTCTTCAGCTGTCCACCTCCAAGTGTTATCCCACTCATTGGTCTGTCCTTTTTCCTGGTTGTTAACAGGATCTCACATTTACTGATGTTGAACTTCCATCCATACTCTCCCACTGTTTCTTCCCAAGCCTTCAGCTTGGAATAATTGTTAAGGCCAACATAAATAAAAAATTGCTAAAAATGGGCTACGACATACTAAAAAGATGGATGTTAATGAGATGAAATGACAGTGAGTGAAATGGTAGGTGAACAAAGGTGCAATGATACAAATAAACAATACCCTTGCTAAAATATAAATTAAAAAACACTGGAAAAAAAAGGAACACCAATTGTCCAGTCTTAATAAATCGTATTAAAATGCTGCAAAAAAATGTTCATTTCTCTCATATTGATGGATGTTGATGTTGCTTGAATTCGTGACGAACATATTCCTGTTTGTTTATGGTTAAACTGTGGTCAAATGTGAAGGAAATCCTTCAAGTCCTGAAGATTATTGAAATATAATGGAAGGAACAATCTTGATTGAAATACAAACAATTCCGAAAGCCCCACAGCAGCCAGTGCTCAAGTTCACCGGTTGGGCATTCCTTTCATGTGTCAGGTTAATCCTATATCAACACGATATAGAAAAAACTGTGAAGAAAGGGGGGAAAAAGAAAATTAGAGAAAACTAACGGAATATTACGCTTTCTTCTAGAAGAGAGACCAGCATATGTAAACATCGAAAAACTTACATAAGCAGCTGAGAGAGTCCATATGTAGGACGTAAGCGGACCGCTAGGAGCGAGCAACTGCTTGGAGACAACTAGTAGTGATAAACATGTGAACTCAGTTAGGTACGAGTGATGCGTCATGTGATGTCAAGCAGGGATGAGCGAAGTAAGAAGCTAAGAGGAGGAGTAGGACAGGGGCAGGGAGGGGGAGGGGGAAGGAAAAATGAGGAAAAAGGAAATGTAAAAAGGTGAAGAATCAAAGATATAAATTTAAGGTGACTTTCTTCTGTGCTTTGACTTTTCAGAATTGATGTAATCGGAAAGAGTGTCGAAAAGAATATTAGTATCAAAGTTGATGTCATTCAGATTTACCAGATTTGAAGTTTTCTGTGCCGTATTAATTTCCAAGGCCTCCAGAACGCTTGGCGGCATAATGTAATATTTTGACATCTTTTTCTTTATCGGTGAAAGAGTGGCCTGCCTCTTCCATATGAGCAGCCATATCGCATGGTAAATATAAGTCCTGTTCGGGTATCATCGTGCTTGGACGTGGCTGTACAGTTGCAACAAAATTGATGCACTTCCATCTCTGTTCAACGATATGTTCGTGACCAAATGCAACTATCAGCACACAGTGCCACTGTTCAGATATCAGAATAACAGAGAAGAA
This sequence comes from Meconema thalassinum, assembly GCA_946902985.2. NCBI lineage: Eukaryota > Metazoa > Arthropoda > Insecta > Orthoptera > Tettigoniidae > Meconema > Meconema thalassinum. Next base: position 501,419,885 of record OX336393.1, on the reverse strand, counting down.
TGATATGCAATTAATGAGAAACCACCCAAATACGTAAATAAATGCGTGAAGTGAGGGACACGCCCAAGTGACGATGGATGAGAAGCGCTTAACAGAGTTGGTAACCTGAACCACCGTGGTTCAAATATTGGTCTCTGCAATTCTTTTTGTTTTGATGGCCTCTGTTATACCATTGTGGAACCGCACGATACTGGACGCCTTTTTAAGTTTTACAACAAAATATTCCATTAGACCACTTGGTCTATGATAGCTGTTATAGACGTGCATGAGATGTTGGAAATATCATTACAATTTTATGAGCGTTTTGCAGACTGCCAGTTAGCTCAGGGGAAGAGGCGTTGCGTGGAACTACAATGAACCGGGTTTCGAATCGTACTCGTGGTGTTAATTTTTTAAACATGTCAAATGTTTCATGAACGAAATACGTGTGTGTTTCTATACAAAGCGAAATCTGGCTTAATGAATATGCTTATTCGTAGTCCTGAAAAGGGCTGTTGTAGGCACTTCTTCAATATCTCACCCAGTATCCACCGGCTTTGACAACTTGCTGTAGCCGACGTGGCATTGACTGAACTAGATTTCTGAAATACGGTACTGTTCATCAAGGGCAATCTCCTTCCATGCTTCCAACATAATCTCCCACAATGCATCCTGCGAACGAGGGGGAGGTTGAGGCCAGTTTTCCCTGATATGGCGTTTCCACTTTGCCCATACATGCTCAATGGGGTTCAAGTCTTGGAGTTCGAGGGACGCAGTTGAGCAGTTCAATGGAGTCCTGCTCAGGAAACCAGCCCTGAACACTCCTGCTCATGTGGATTGGAGAGTTGTCTTGCACGAACTGAAGTACTGTATGTATTACCCTTTCACGAAATGATTGCCGGCGGTCGAGATGGGAACTATTCTCTGTTTACTTGTGTCACGCGTCAGCCTGCTTCGTTGGCAGGTACAGTTGTGCATGTAGGATATGACTCAACTACAGTAGCTGTCCGTAGTGCTATGAGCTCCTGTGACGCTTATCTGCACTTCTAAGACAGGTAGCGTATGCAATGCTACTTGACTTATGTACAACTTGCACTGTGTCCTTCTCCTTACCCCGCGGGGCTCCTGCTACAATAATCAACAAACGGTGCCGCAGCCAGGCTCAGCGGCAATCAAATGTTAAACAGGTTATATTCGGAATCATAATATTCTCCAAGTGCAAATATTGGTCCGATGTAAGATATCCATCTATCCGATGAAGCACTCCTGCCCCATCAGACGGCATCCACCCCCGCACGACACAGACATGCGGCCACTACGTATGTGCTCAGCCACATACCGTTTCTCCTATGGGGTTCCACGTGGCCCGATCTCTTCGGAACAGAAACATGTCTTGTCAGAGAAGATGACCTGATCCCAATTATGATTTAATGCCAGCTCAGCAAAGCCACATCGTTCGACTATATGTTGGTTGGAGAGACATTCTTCGATTGCAGGTTCTCTGCAAGCAATTCCTGCTTCTCGTAATTGTTTACGGGCCGTGTATGGACATCCAGGAAAATTGGTCATCTGCATGAGCTCTACCGAGTTTAAGAACGGATTTTCCTGCGAAGTTGTAACTAAATGGCGGTCTTCTTCTACAGTAGAAACCCGCTGTAAACCAGTGCCCGGTAGACGACCAATCCACTCTGACACCCGCCACTGCTGTATCCATCTTTGAGTAGATCTCGGTGGAACACCACATCGGATTGTTGCCTCACGCACAATGTAATTGCCGTGTTCGACGAGAGCCACAACGTGCTCTCTGGATGCGTGTGTATAGTGAGCCATGGCAGAATGTAATGACGCATTATCATCAACGTTAGCTCAGTGAAACGTAGTTATTTTCGTAGCATGACATCATCATGGTGTGTTACTTCACAAAAATAACATTCACGGCGTGACTCGAACTGTGGTTGCTCGGCGATGAACAACTTTACCACCGTACAGGTACAGTACGCTACAGTGCAGCAGACGTAATTGTGAGTGTATCTTACCACGACACGGTGCGTGTGGCAGAGGGGCGAGGGGCTGGCCAACAGCGAGAGAATTACGGACTGACCATGTTGCAGTACATATCCACCAACTGTACGCAGCCAACAGCAGCCAAAGTGACACTTAGCATTTCTGATGCCTCAAGAGATGCGACATTTTATGATTGTTTATCTGTACATATAAATAATTTCTGACAATTGTTACCAAGAATGTCTATAATCATTATCGCTATATTTCTAAAAACTACTACAATGATTGGTTAATTAATTCAAATAGATTAACCACACTTTAGTTCATTCCCCTGGAAATTCTCACTTTAAAAAAAAAAATTATGAAAAAATTATAACTCAAATTTCTGAAGTTCTTGCATGGATTTCAGAGCTACTATTATTCCTCTTATAAATAACTTGCCTATCGATACAATTCATTAATAGGGCTCGGATTTTTAGGTGCTAAAAATCGGGAAAATATTTAATTTTTATGTATTAAAAATTCCTGAAATATGTGACAAAAAAGTAAAAATATTTAACCCTGGAGGGGGCGCGTCACGGTCTTTTCGATCGGGTGCAGAGATAAATGTTTATAGTTCTCAACGTAGTGGGCCGTTAGTTTCTATCCCCTCAGTACCTTACATTGGACTCGTCCACTGTCGGTGTGCGTAAACAGTTCACCCCTCCCACTCCTCAGTTTCAGCCAGAGTGCATTGTTTAACGGACCCGGTCTAAACCTTCTGGCGCGCCCCATGACGTATGCGTGTTTATGAGTTAAGTTTTACTTTTATTTTTCAGTTAATCTTTTATTGTATAAGTGACTTTGAGCATTATTTATAAGTTGGTTCATTATTATTTACTTGTTTTGTAACAATAAAAATAGTTTTTGCGTCATCTGTGTTATTTTTTCGTGACCCGGTCGAAAACACCGTGCGCGCCTCCTCGCGTGATTATTCTTTCGCGCCCTCTCCAGGGTTAATTATAATTTAGTTTATTAATGTGCATATAAACAATATGCAGTACTCACGAATACAATTTATGCTATGCCTCACTGACTACTGAAGAATTGCAATACACAACGAGATACATCTTCAGGTTGTCTATCACAAATATCCGACGATTATCGCGATACAATTCTTCTGAAGGCGTGAAACTGCGGCAATATGTTTCTTGCCCTTGAGGTGTTGTGTAACTTGAGATCGCTGTTCAGTCTTGATTGCTTTCCTACATGGTTGGCAGAACAGAACGTCCCCACCAGAAGTAAAATGATCTTTATATTCTGCAACATTCTACTGCAGACAATAACTTTTAGTTGCTTTTACATTAGGCCATGCAGAACTGCCTTACACTTCACAGTGCCAGAAATGAACTGCATGTGAGTGACACTGGTTCCAGGTAGCTGGGGGAGGGGAAGGTCTAGCACATGGTGCAATATGGCTATGGACAAGGAAATCCCCGGCTTCCACAGTGAGTGGCATGGGGCGACAAGTTAAGAATAATACAGTTGCAAGCTGACATACATTCTCCATGAAGATTATATAGCTCACAGGTTCTTCCCGTTGAAATAACACACAACAAAAATGCAATAAACAGAAAGATGTAGCATACTGATATAAAAAACATGTAAATATTATGTCTTTTTATGTGCTAATAAGTAAAAAACAGGAATTTATGTATTTATAGAAATATGCTTAAAATATGTATTTACATATAAAAATATTTATTTACCTAAAAATCCGAGCCCTATTAAATTGAAAATCATATCTCAACCATTTGAAGGAGTCTTCGGCAGCTTCTATCTAATGTAAAATCTATTCTAATTAAAACTTAAGAGTATTTATTTATTTATCGTATGTCTTTTAGTGCCGGGAGTGACCGAGGACATGTTCGGCTCGCCAGAGGCTGTAGCTGCTTCTAGCGAACACCCCTAGGGTGAGCTACAAGTTCCGTTCAATTTCAAGTAGTTCCAACTTTCGCTACCAGATATCAGCGATACCTAGTGGTGAACGTTGGAACTTTGATAGAGCGTTCCAATGAAATCTAACCTAGAAATTTAGCTTCACACAAGTTTAGCCTGTGGAAGGATCTTTTACACGGCATAAATCTATGACATGGGACCGCCGGCTTTACTTCCCCTCCGAAGGAAGGCATACTGAAGGATTTTAACGCTCTTAAAGAAAACGACGACTTCGGCCGGGTTTGAACCCGCTATCTTGGGCACAGCTGTTTAGCATGCTACCAACTACGCCACCTAAGCCGCTACTTAAGAGTAAAAATAACTAAACTGCAAATAAATAAATGAACCTTTCAAAAACATGACATTTAAAAATGAATTGAAACAATATAATTTTGGATTCTGTCCAAGATGTCAAAAGCTAATGAATATTGCCGTCAGATATCAAAATGAACATTTCTTGAATTATTTCTCAAAATAAAGTGCATTTAGTTATCAATATGGAAACATCTTCCGAGTTAGGCCTCATGATACACTGGGTTGTCGACTGAAAGACGACACCATTTCACCAATCTAAAACAAATTTTACATAATGTACATCAGCGGCCAAGATGAGAGATATTTGCTACATGTTGACGTTCAAATCATCAATAATTGTGGAAAAATTACGTCTCGGCAAAACATGCCAAAACCAAAAACGTAATTTTAAAATATGTTCACCTAAGGTAACATCGTACCCTGTAGACTTTTTCAACTCTCTGGAATTCCCATTTTGTGGCTCATACTAATATATTGCGGGCATCAGAATTTTCCATATTGAAATGGACCCACCCAGCCGAGATTGCTGTAGTAGAATAGACCAATTATCAGCAATAATGCATCATCCCCATTGTCTTCATCGCATGCGAAGCCGCGGGTACCAGCTAGTGTATTTCGGCCGACCCCAACAGTACCCTTCATATTTTATTACATCTCACCAATCCAACATTGTGGATGTGCGAAATATTTCACCGGCATTTTATATCTCCGAAACTATTACTCATATTACCCTGAAATATTGTACGGTGATAAAGGGCACAACTCAAAGTTTACCAATGTGACTTTCAAAACCCTGTAAAATACAAAACGAACATGGCGGCCAAGCAAAGGTGAAACATTTTTAAAGACTTTTCTCGCAATTTAACCATCTGAGCCCAGTGAAATATGGTGCAGTAAATGTTTATACACATTGTAATACACTGGCATCTAATTTAATTCAATTGTTCACATAACCTAAAGGTGGCGGTGCACAATTTGAAAATTAAGTTTTTATTTCTTGTGTATTAGTCATGCGATCGAAGTGAACGTTTGAATAATGAACCTACCGTACTCAAAAATCGTCATCTAATAGTACATAACTCTATCGCCTACATATATAAAATCCAACATGGCGACCATCCGAAATAGTTAGACGGTTCTCAATATCTACGAATCTATTACAGCAATCAAACTGAAATTTTGTATGTTGATAGAGATAATTAACATATTAAGTAGGATAATTATATGAAAATAGGCTGCATAGTTCTTCACGTAACTTCTTTCTTTTTTATATTTCAAACTGGGTTGTTAAAATTTATTCGATGTAATCACACCTATCATTATATTCTTTGTACGTAGATTACATTTCAGAGCTACACATCAAATAATGTAATTTCAATTGGTAATTACTCGCGAAATATCAAATAAGGTATGAAAATCATAAAAAATACATATATTAGCTAAGTGCATGTTTATCACTCCAAAGAATACCCAAATTTTTTTGAAGAAGGCTTCACAAAATGTTGATCTTTTCTTCACATACCCTAAAATACTGTATAGAACTGGGAATATGGGAATAGCAGATCTTGCAGTTACCCTCCCCACTATATTATGTTGCATCCGCTCTTTTATCACTGAAATGCTAAGTCCTGGTATGTGGTATTTACCAGTGACGAAGCTACATTCATGCAACTGGGTATTCTGAAGTTCATACCTAGTAGTTTTTTATAGATAAGTGTTTTTCGCTCAGCAAAGATATCAATGATGAATTCTTTGAAGATGTAATCCCTGAAAAGATAGTTCACCAAACTCTTCTCAATAGCGAGAGTACGCAAATTGCTCAGTCTAGAATCTAACATCGAGTTCCTTATACTGTATATGACTTAACTCTCTTCAATGCACTCATACTTGGTTCACTCGAAGCAATAGAAACAGGAAAGGTAAGAATCAGTCGTATGATATATCTTTTCTAGTCCATTGTTCAAAAAATATTCTCTTCATAGGACAACGAAGAAAATGGTCGTGATTTTAAATACACTATTAAATCACTACACTGATTCATGTTTTAAAACTCACAAATGAACATGCACGCGCTGAAATACCTCCCGCCTCACGAATGCACTGCTTGGAGCCTAGGCTCTCCGATAATGCATTCAGATATCGACCTTCCACTTAGCGCATGCGCAATTGTCTTCTCTACCCACAGAGACTTGAGCCTGTTGCAAAGGAGACTCACTGGCTGCTCAGTCCCGCGCTGAGAAGCTGGCGTCAATCCAACCGTGGTTACAGAGAATAATACTGAAAACTAGACAATTTCCCTATCCCAATGAAAAATAGTAAAATTCAAATGTGCATATTCCTTGAGAATGAAATGGGTATTCTAAGGCTCAAAGATTCCCCTCCAGCTTTGTCACTGGTATTTACATTTTCCCTCCCATAACCCTGAAGAATAAGAGCAGATCTTACCTGTACAGTAGCCTTTGGAAACCAAGATATGGCCACAAAGAGCATTTCCTTTTGATTCAAAGTTCCACCATGAACAGCAATATAACTAGCAAGGATGCGAATCTGAAAGAAAGGTACAGTATTTCAAAATGACATCTCAACACTACAGATTATTAGACTCAAATAAAGAATTTCAATCAGACACAATTTTTTATTCAAAATCATTTTATTTTATTTGTATTTCCCCTTTTAGTAATGTTTTATCCACGGTGGACTTACAACTTTTCCCATAAGGAATTGCATCTGGAAATAATCGAAATTGGAGATTCTGAGGGACACCTGAGGGTGGTAGTTTTTGATATTTTTTTCATTGACTTTGGAATGTATCCTCTAAATCAGGTAATTTCAATCCATTGTCCACGAATCTTTGAATAGTTCAAGAGTGGACAATCTCTACTTAGTATGAAAAGAAGTCCCCGATTCTTGGATGTCACGGGTAATCTCGAGAACCAGTGGATGGATTTTGATGCGGTTTTCACCATTCTGTAAAGGTAATCTCGAGGAAGGTTTCTGTAGAAAATAATTTATTTATGATCAAAGGAAGCCAAGCAGTAACAATTTCGGTGAAAAATTCGAAAGAAAACCTGGTGTCCGTGCGCTTTTTAAGCTTACGCTGGGCAAACCGTTAAAAATATCAATATACTAAGAGTGTAAAATTTGTTCAATATGAAAACTTCTACAAAAACGTCCGCGAGAGCATATCTCAATCTTCAATACATCGCCCACTATAAGTGCTTTTAGATTGGACGGAAGGTGGATTTGTGTTTCATGCACCTCGCCATTCTTAAATTACGTCTGACAAGAATTTGTTGCACATGCATCTCCACGATAATATAATTAATAGTCCAGTCAGTGATTTTAACCCATCATGCTGAGATGTAAAACAGATATAGGTCGTAGTTCATTGACATCGAAAAAAAAAGTGCTTATCACATAATGCATTCATAACTGTTCCCGGGCGAAGCCGGGGCAGGTTGCTAGTCAGTAATAAAATATTTCCAATTTCTTTGGTCTATATTTACACAAAACTAGAATAAAGTCATCAAATCAAAACGTGTGGCATTCTGCATTAACAGGGCTCCTCTTTTAGTGGAAACTGTAAACAATTAGTTTACTGTCAGATTCTTTTTAAAAAATGTTATTAAGGCTATTGATTAAACATTCAAAATAATTCCAGGGTATTGCAAAACATTTCTACTGTATTAAGTCACAAAATGTATTTATTTATTTATTGGTGCCTTTGTTGTGGCAAAGTTGGGCTCTAGGCCCTCTCTTACACTTAACCACACACAGTGCAACTTACATGAATACTCATACCGGTATGTGTTATTCTTAACTTACCAAACTTAAATGAAAATGAAAATCCACAGCCTGCTTCCAGTCTCCGACCGGGTCAGGAATGGAAGGAATGAAGCCCCCATCTAGCGGCAAGGATATGAACTGTGCCGGCTACAGAGGCCTGACGCACTCCTCTGGGGCAATGATTAAATGAATGACAGATGAAATGAAATTATAGTGGAGAGTGTTGCTGGAATGAAATTTTGACAGGGAAAACCGGAGTACCCGGAAAAAAACCTGTCTGCCTCCGTTCTGTCCAGCACAGATCTCACATGGAGTGACCGGGATTTAAACCACGGACCCAGCGGTGAGAGGCTAGCGTGCTGCCGCCTAAGCCACGGACGCTTTAACCAAACTTAAATACTAGAATTAAATTGGCGACTGTGTGATATTAACTAAGCTATACAAATTACATACAGTATTAACAATACATGGAATTTTACTAAGGTCATTCACTCACACATTCATGCACAAATTGTTCTAGTTGACTTAAGAATTCAAGAGGAAATCTTTACATGCACGTTTGAAAGTTGTTAGGGATGTACAATTTCTAACGTCACGAGAACAATTATTCCAATTTCTAGTTTCCGACAAGGAAAGAGTCACTGAAGGCAGATGATTGATGTAGAGGAATTCCAATTATAGATCCAGATCGCGTATGACGATCATGAAAGGAAGAAAGAAAACTAAAGTTACAAGAGAGATAGTGAGGTGTACTTTCATTGAGAAGTCGATAGATGAGTGTACATATGTGCAGGATTCTTTGTTGTTCTACTTTTAACCAGGAAAGTAGAGAATAAAAAGGAGAGACGTGTGAGGAAAATTTTAAGGAGAAAATAAACCTAATGCAGGAATTTTGAGCTCTCTGAAGTTTCTTGTTTTGTTCTCTGGTAGTATCTACTAATACCAACTTGCAGTAGTTAAATATAGGGAGTATCAAGGTTTGGATGAGTCTTATGTACAAAGTGAATGTTGTAAAACTGCCGTTGAGTCTATAATTTGTGTACCTCTGAATAAATGCATGATGTTAATTCATTTTAGGGATTTGAGACATCTTGGTCATCAACCCCGTGCAGTTGGGTGTAAATGATTCTAGTAGCATCATATTACAACAAAAAATAATCTACTTACAGAGAGACCAACAAATAAAACTGCCATTCCATATCCAACAACGTGGGCATCAAGGTGGTACAAGTTGATCTCTGTTCCAATCAGCCCAAACAGAACTGGTTGAAATATTTGCCATATCACAGAAAATACACCCTCCACTGGATTCTGGAAAATAAGAAGAATTATTACTTCTTTTTAACATGAAGCTGAAGCTAACTTTACTTAATGCAGAACACAATGGTAATTGAACTTAACTCATTAAGACCAATTTACAGAAGACTCTCAATTATTAGCAAGCAGATTATCCACGGAACACTTTAATAGGATATTCTTTCCCATCAAGAAACACTGTGTTATTTACATCCCTGTTTGTTTGTTTTCTCTCCTATCCCCCACTCTTTCTAGACATCCGCATTCTTCGACAAGTCTCTTTTCTCCGGGAATATTTTTAAGTCTCTTTTCCCCGCCTCTCCCTCATTTTTTTGGAGCTTATATTTTCTAAAAAGGTCTCATTCCTATACCACAATTTTCATCCTCAGACTTTCCAGCTGGCTCGTGGTAGTTTTCTTGTGATAAATCTGAGTACAGTATTTGAAGGAGCCAGGGAACTCAGTGCTAACAGTTGGAAACACTGGTAACATATTCTATGTGCCACATGTCGTTTTCCTCCGTACTAGCAGTCATCAGTCGAGGTCGACCGAATTGGAGTCCGCCCCAGCAGAACTAAGTATTTTTACTGTATGAATATCAGTGGGTTTTTTCATTACGAGTACTTTTCGCTTATGTAAGTACAGTATTGTACAATGTTTCTATCATAAATTTATGATGTAGAATTTGGTAGAACTTTTTTTTTTATACATGCAATCACCCAAATGTTATCAATATGACTGATTTCATCTACCGTATTTCCTCGCATAATCGTCGCACCCTACTTTTAAAATACAATAAATTGGTTTATAAAAATTCATCGCATAATCGTCGCCAAGCATATTCGTATTCGTGTGCCGATTTGGTGCACATGCTGCCGTGAGCTTATAACCTGGCGAAACCTTGGAAGAAAAGGTTCTGTGTCTGCAGGCTATGAAGCACGCTATGCGAGCGGTCGGCACTGTCACAGCACATTTGTATTTGTACGCCGATTGGTTGTACACACTATCGTAGCTTCCTTGTCAGAGGAAAGAAGTCTTGTCTCTGTGCCTGCAGTCTATAACCACGAGATGCGAGCGGCCAGCATTGTCACAGCACATTCGTATTTGTGCGCTGTTCGGTTGCACATGCTGCCGCGAGCTTATAATCTGGCGTGACCTTGTCAGAAGAAAGGAGTCTCTCTGCCTGCAGGCTATGACTCATGCTATGTGAACAGCAGGGAAGTGAAACTTGTATGGACTCATCGATTCCGTGAGTTCGTCTCAGAATGACGAGATTCAGTTGGTTCTTATTGTTGTTCGGTTTTTGAGGGCAAAACTGTATTATTCCAAAGGGGACATCAGGTGAATTCTTGTACAGTTCGAAGAAGAAGAATGAAGAAGAAGAAGAAGAAGAAGAAGAACTTAGATATGTTCAAAGGACACGAAATTGAAGAAATCATTGACGGCTCAAAAAGTTCAGGGCGAGAAAGAGTTTGTTTCAGAAATGATTATGACATCAGTTCAGAAGTTTCAGAAAACCAAGCAGTTGAAATAGGGTTGTTGATATTCCTTGAAATGTTCCGTGTATTTTTATTCAAGTTGATAAAGGGCTACATGACCGCGTTGTCGCAGCCCCTAAACTTAAGAACCAACCAAGTTGATAAAGGGGGTGATGAATGATGTTGCTACCTTTCCCATCAAAAGTGGAGCTGCTTTAGAGGTGGGAAAGACGTTTCTCCTGAGGCAACACTCAGTGCTGTTACACGAGGATTGCCAGACATCCTGGATTCGTGCTAAATGTTCCGCGTTCAGGACCGTTATTGTCCCGTATTTTCGAGCGCTTTGAAACTCGAGAGAAATGAGTCTGTGTTTAAACCTATGGTATACTATTTCCTTCAAACAATTCTCTTTCGATCTTTCTGTCTGTAGTTTTCATTCCAAAGGGTACTTACTCTGGTATATTCATCCTTAAAAACTGAAGAATCTCTTTGTTTCATTGCTTACAATTTTGGCGAATTTTGGGTTGGCCGCCTGGAGTACATAATGGGTAATAATGGACAACTGCAGTCAGTGCAGCATTCTCCCCATTTGACTAATTTCTGTCGTAAAGGCATTAATTATTTATTAATAAGCTGCCCTGTGGTGTCAACATAACATCTCTAAATTCATTTTTAAAGGAAGTTCACTAATTGTAGATTATGCCACGCACCGATTTCCTTGACAATACAACTGTCCCTTATTTCGTTTTCTGGAATCTAACAACCCTGCACCCACCGGACCTTCCGGCTGGTGCACCGTTGTTAATTTTACAACAGTGGCAATTTTTTACGTAGACATGAAAAATCTCTCAGTTCAGAAAATCAGCTGATGCACGTATTCCTTCCTGATTTATTTCCCCACCACTTTAACAAGGTCTTCCTCCACTCACCACCACCGCTTATTGCTCAAGGTCGCCAGGAAGAGAGAGTGTCAATTCTGTTGTACATTTTACAACGTGTGCCTGCCCATGTAACAATTATCGCCCACGACATTTTTTATTATATGTTAGTGATTTAGTGTTATGGCTACAAGAATAAAGTCAAGTGATATTCTACGAAATTCTTCAAGAGTTTTTAGGTAACGAAGACGATGGAAAGTTTGATAATAATGACTTTCCTGAAATGGACGGCGATCTAAGTGACAAACATATTGAACACAGTGAACATTCCGATAACAGTGAGTGCGAAGGTGGAAATAACAATCAAGATATTGACGTTGTGACTAGTGAGGAAGAGTTCAATATCGGGAAAGACTTGCAAACTATTTGGTGCCAAACAGAACTGCAAGGTATATCCAAAACACCTAGTAAAAACATTGTAGAAAAGCTTCCTGGACCAAAACTCAAATTTTGTATTATGGATCAAAATATGATAGATGATATCATAAAATATGCAACCATCTATGTTATTAGAATTTCAGAGAAGTTTCAAAGAGAGAGGGAATGTTTCCAGACCAATCAAACTGAAATGTTGGCTTTCTTGGGTCTTCCGTATTTGGTAGGTCCAAGAAAGGTAACCACACTGACATGGAGGTGATCTGGTCAAATGATGGGACTGGGGTACAGGCAGTGAGGGCTGTTATGGGTTCTCGTTTCATTTGCAAACGACATGTGAAGAAAAATATATATTTGTTTGACGTGGGGTGAATAAAATGAAATAAACCATTATAAAAAACTTATGGCAACTCATATGTGTAATATTTGAGTAACACTCAAGATCTTTTTTATTTTATACTTTCAAAGATTAATTTTTAATATCCAGTCAGATTTCATTTCGATACATTATACCAGCTGTTCTCAACTTTAGGGGTACGCAGCAGGCCATCCTTCTACTCGATCCACATACGCAGTGAGCTTCGTGCCGTGACTACTGTGGGAGTTATTTACGGCGCGTGTATTTGAACGCCACAAAGAATTGCATCTTTTCTTTACCGAGCACAATTCTAATTTATCATCAGTACTCAATGACTTTGGTTGGCTTTTAAAATTGGCCTATATAAGTTATATTTTTGAAAAACTGAACATTTGGAATAAGTGTATGCAAGATAGTGTTTCTGGTATGTTCTATGTTGAAATGAAAACTAACGCAATGATTGCAAAAATCACCCTTTGGGAAAAGGAACTGAAAAACAACAACTATATTTTGTTTTATTAAAATATCTTTCCTTATAAAATTACAAAGGTTAAACCATACTAACTAAATACCTTTTACATTTTTAATAACCATTATTACTGCCTAAGAAAGGTTAGTAGGGGGTACGCAGGATGTTTAATTTTTTAAAGGGGTACGATGGCTGAAAAAGGTAGAGAACCCCTGCATTATACAATAAGAAATATATTGGCATTTTCATTTTTTCTTTTTCTTTCACCCCTAGAGTTTACATATATTTCTTATTGGTATTACACTTTACAAATACAATTTCTTTCAAACAATGTTTCTAAATATGCGGCAATTATCGATAGATATTGAAATATTAGGTTAACTAGCAGACCTGTGCGAGAACTTTCGAATAATGGGCTGTGTGCGCCCCATGTGTAATGACTTTCTGCCCGGCTCTAGTGCTATGCGGGCTCTACGCGACACAGATCTTTCAGGGGCTATCGTATTGTTTATTTGCACTTCGTTGACTTTTCAAGAAATGCAAAATTTCTCCTGTACTATTGAGATGATTTGTAAGATTTTGGTACAAACCACATCTTCTAACTCCCTCTGGTTTAGGAGCTTGAGTTTTGTAAAACTAGCAAGAAATTAGCACTAGTACTGTATATGCCAACAGTAAGACGTTTGACGGGTGTTGTAAAAAGTACATCATGCGCCTGCTCGTGTGACCGCAAAGAGCGCGCCTGCTGGAAGGTTAAGTGAACAGGTTATGGTGATGTTCCCCTGACAAACAAAACATCCAGTTAAATCCAGTATTTAGAAACGTGTATCAAAGTGATAACTAACCCATGTTCTTATATCCAGGTCAGCAACTGTGATGTTACTCATTGCCCAATTAAATTGGGCACATTAATGTGTAGACCAACTGAAAAGTGATTCTTTTACACATTACGAGGGCAATACTGAACAAATGGCTTCTAAACTTTCTATAAAGTTCATTAGGATTTAATAGGGGTCGACGGTGCAGCGATTTTTGGTTACGGTACGGTACAAAGGAAATTACCGACCTCGGTTCGAGACGATAAGACACTCGGTAAAAAGTTCTGTTCGGCACAAGAGACATAAATAGCGTAGTGATCTGGGGGATGCCTGAAATACCGACCACCAGTGATCACTTTAAAGGCGATAAAGGCAATGGGACATGATTTATTGTCAAAAGACAACACAATGGATGTCGGTGTTTATAGCCCGCCTGGCCGGGCTCTGAATAATGTCTATTTAATGTATGCATCAATTGGCTTACTCCACACTAAGAGCGCAAGTTTGAAAGTTAATGGAACATTGTATGAGATTATTAGCTGTACATTTTTTCTTTAGAGCATTATTCTCCATTTTAGGTCCGTATTGAATATATTCACTAACAAAACTTTTTTTTTTTTTTTTTTTGAGTCGTTTCGGCCATCAATGGACCACGATGTTCTTCACTCATATGATCACTGTAAAGCTTGTTTTCTTGTCTGCCAGTAGATCTTCATTCTTGACGAATGTTCAGCTCTCCTTTCTTCCGTCCACTTGCAGTGAGGGCGAGGCATCACAGATGTTAAAGGGTGTAGATTACTAGTTGATTTAACCGCCTTTCTGAACAGGTTCCTATCCCAAACCAGAGCTTGATTGATTCGAGCTTCTGTTAGGTCCTTTTTAACTTGCATCGACCATTTACAATAGGAATTTTTTTTAGAGATTGATGAGTGGATTCGATATGAAAGTCGATGATGCTCCATCCGCTCCAAATGTCCAAAGAAAGACATTCTCCTTTTTCTCATCACACTCACCAAATCTTCTATATGTTCAAATAATTCATTGTTATGTCTTCTTCTGTAAGTACCATTATCATTAACAGGTCCTAATATTTTCTTTTCACTAACAAAACTATTAATAATTTCTGTCTTTTCAATACTATGTTGTTGATAATTTATTTATCTACTAGCTGTTACCCGCGGCTTCGCCCGCAATAACATTTGGAATCCCATTATAACATTAGTTATATAGATAGATAAGCATGGGTCCTAGTGGAAAATAATTCTATCACCTGAAACCAAAAATGCATGGGACGAAAAAAAATCAAAATATCATGTTGGTTTGGGACCCTAAAAGACGTGAAAAATATAATAAAAGTATTAAAAAAAACTATTTTTTGAAATTTCATTCGAATCAATTTTTATGTCATTCCTGGGACTTAGAAAATTCCGACCAAAAAGTACAAAATCATTAATAACTCCGTAAGAATTCGTCGTATGATGAAATAGCAAGAGACAAAAATGATGTAATTTGTTATTGTCTACAACATAGGCCATGTATAATTTTACACTCAGACATATTACGTTTCCCCCCTCCCCATAATTTCACCCCTCCCCATGGGCCCCTTAAATTGGATTTATGAAAAAACGGTCAAACACCTGTTTAGTTATTTTTTATGCTGATTTTTCTCGGCTGAGTTCCAAACTCCTCGCCTATGTCGTTTAAGTGATACACGCTCCGTTAGGAATCCTTAAACCCCCACTTTTCACCCCTTTCACCTCATAATATACACCACATCGAAAAACCCTCAGACACGTGTCTTCTTATTAGCCTATTTTCAATTTTGAAAAAATAGGCTTATGAGATCACCTTTTGTCCGTGTGTGTGCGTGTGTGTGTGTGTGATTTGTGTGTGTGTCCCCCCCTAATAAAATCTAAACGACTGGAGCGATTTCAATGAAACTCGGTATGTTCATAG
Source organism: Meconema thalassinum (assembly GCA_946902985.2). NCBI lineage: Eukaryota > Metazoa > Arthropoda > Insecta > Orthoptera > Tettigoniidae > Meconema > Meconema thalassinum. The sequence goes on along the minus strand of OX336393.1, from coordinate 501,404,137 downwards.
CACTATACCCGGCGACCTCGACCGTGCCCTTCAAATTTTGTTACGTCTCACCAATGCAAAATGGCGGCTGTGCGAAATATTTCACTAGCATTCAATATCTCCGAAACTATTACCGATATCCCCCTGAAATTGTGTACGGTGATAAAGGGTACTACTAGAAGTTCACCTATGAGGCTTTCAAAAACCTGGTGACTACAAAACCAACATGGCGGTCAAGCGAATTTGAGACTTTTAAATAGACTTTTCTCGCGATTTAACTATCCACACGTAATGAAACTTGGTACAGCAAATGTTTATACACATTGTAATGCACTGGAGTCTAATTTAGTTCAATTGTTTACATAACTTCAAAATGGCGGCTGTGCGAAATATTTCACTGACATTCTAGATCTCCAAAACTATTACAGATATCACCCTGCAACTTAGTACGGTGATAAAGGGTACTGATACAAGTTTACCTATGTATATTTTATAAACTTGTAAAGTAGAAAACGAACATGGCGACCAAGCGAAGTTGAGACTTTTAAATAGACTTTTCTCACGATCTAACCATCCAAACGTAATGAAACTAGGTACAGCAAGTGTTTATACACATAGTAATGCACTGGAGTCTAATTTAGTTCAATTGTTTACATAACCTCAAAATGGCGGCTGTGCGAAATATTTCACTGACATTCTATATCTCCGAAATTATTACAGATATTACCCTGCAATTTTGTACGGTGATAAAGGGTACTGGTACAAGTTTATCTATGTATACTTCATAAACTTGTAAAGTAAAAAACGAACATGGCGACCAAGCGAATTTGAAATATTTTAATAGACTTTTCTCATGATTTAACTCTCTGAGCGCAGTGAAATGTGGTACAGTAAATGATTTTGCAGATTGTAATGCACTGCCATCTAATTTAAATCAATTGTTTACATAACCTCAATATGGCGGCTGTGCGAAATTTTTAAATTAAGTTTTTATTTCTTGTGTCGTAATCATGCGATCGAAGTGAAAGTTTGAATAATGAACCTAGGCAATAATTGTCCTTGAATGGTACATAATTCTATGGCCTATACATATAACAATCCTAAATGGCGAGCTTCCGAAATATTTAGACGGTTCTCAATATCTATGAATCTTTTACAGCAACCAAACTGAATTTTTTATGTTCATAGAGACTATGAACATATGTTCACCTATAGGACTTTCATTAACCTGGTGAGCACAAATCCAACATGGCGCCGACGAGAAGTATAAATATTTAAATGGACGATTCTCGCGAATTAACTATCCGAGTGCTGTGAAACGTTGCTCGTTAAATGCTTATACAAATGTTGATCCACTGGCATCTAATTTATTTCAATTGTTTGCATAATCACAAGATGGCTGCTGTGCGTAATTTTAAAATCTCGTTTTTACTTCTTGTGTTCTAATCATGCGATTGAAGTTTGAATACCACACGTACACAATAATCTTAATGTAATAGTACAAAAATAAAAATCCAACCTGGCGACAATCTGAAATATTTAGACGGTTCTCAATATCTACGAATCTGTTACAGCAATTAAACTGAAATTTTGTATGTTGTTAGAAGAAATTAACATGAGCAGGATACATGAAAATAGGCTGTATAGTTCTTTACGGAACTACTTGTTTTTAATGATGAGTTTATATGCCGAGTATCACATCCGCCAATGAAACCAATCGGGAGATATTGCTATTCAATGAAATGCAGGTCTACCCCCTTAACACCCCTTTAGAACCTGAATATCTAAAAATCCTTTCTTAGTGGGCGTTTGCGGCCCTTGAGGAAGCTGGATACCAAATTTCATTCCAATCCGTTCGGTGGTTTCTGAGATTTCGTGATGAATGAATGAGTCAGTGAGTGGTATTTGAGCTTTATATAGTAGATATATATATATAAGCATGGGTCCTAGTGGAAAATAATTCTATCCCCTGAAACCAAAAATGCATGGGACGAAAAAAAACATCAAAATATCATGTTGGTTTCGGACCCTAAAAGACGTGAAAAATATAATAAAAGTATTAAAAAAACTATTTTTTGAAATTTCATTCGAATCAATTTTTATGTCATTCTTGGGACTTAGAAAATTCCGACCAAAAAGTACAAAATCATTAATAACTCCGTAAGTATTCGTCGTATGATGAAATAGCAAGAGACAAAAAAGATGTAATGTGTTATTGTCTACAACATAGGCCATGTATAATTTTACACTCAGACATATTACGTTTCCCCCCTCCCCCATAATTTCACCCCTCCCCATGGGCCCCTTAAATTGGATTTATGAAAAAACGGTCAAACACCTGTTTAGTTATTTTTTATGCTGATTTTTTCCCGCTGAGTTCCAAACTCCTGGCCTATGTCGTTTAAGGGATACACGCTCAGTTATGAATCCTTCAACCCCCACTTTTCACCCCTTTCACCTCATAATATACACCACATCGAAAAACCCTCAGACTCATGTCTTCTTATTTTTAATGATGAGTTTATATGCCGAGTATCACATCCCCCAATGAAACCAATCGGGAGATATTGCTATTCAATGAAATGCAGGTCTACCCCCTTAACCCCCTTTTAGAACCTGAATATCCAAAAATCTTTTCTTATTGGGCGTTTGCGGCCCTTGAGGAAGCTGCATACCAAATTTCATTCCAATCCGTTCGGTGGTTTCTGAGATTTCGTGATGAATGAATCAGTCAGTGAGTGAGTGAGCGAGCGAGTGAGTGGTATTTGAGCTTTATATAGTAGATTTTATGTTAGTACATCTTTTCTGTATTTTAAATAAAAATTGTGCTATTTGGCAAATATTTGGTTTACTTTATAATCTTTAGAAGTCATGTGTTACATTTTTGTAACACATTACTCTAGTTTAGCATGGGAAAATCAGCCGGGCTGTACCGAACCTAGTTTATAGAGAACCAAAGTACACATTTTTTTACCAAACCGAACCGTACCGAACCCAAGTATTTAATTCAGCAATATACCGTATCTGCTTGCAATATAACTCGCCATCACATGTATCTCGCATCCCATTTTTTAATCTTAAATTGCAGAGGAAAAATATCCTCACATATATCACGCATTAATTTCTGATGCTGGCATAAAGATGATCATGGCAATATTAAGAGCGAACTCCCACAAACTGGACATCAAACGCTTTGCCCACAATGTTCTGGTTTGCTTTGGCGGCGGTGCTTTCCATTCATTCACGGTATTTGTTGCCCTGTCGACAAGTCTTCACGTTCCATTGTTGTTTCTCAGTCGATCTTCTTTCTCTTTACATCATTCCCACTCCTATGTGGGGTCGATGTTTCTGACAGCTCTCCTCCATTTAGCCCGGTCATGCACATCCTATTCCGACAACTGTTTTTCTCTGAGGTCCTCCTGGACACAATCCATCCATCGTCGTTTAGGTCTGCCTCGTATTCTCACTCCCTCTATTTGCATGTCTAGCATCTTCCTTCCCACAAAGGATTCCTCCCTTCTTCTCACATGCCCGTACCATTGAAGTCGCTTTACTTGTATCTTCTTAGATATTTCCACAACCTTCAATGTTCCTCTTATTTTGACATTTTCCACTCTATCACGCTTAGTCACTCAACTCATCCACCTGAGCATTTACATTTCCGTGACGTCAAGCCTGTTTGTGTGCGTTTTGCGTGCAGGCCATGTTTCAGAGCCATACAACAATGCAGGTCTTACGACAGTTTATAAATTTTCCCCTTAACCCTTTATTTCAATTTATGTAAAAAAAACAGAAGTTATACGGCTGGATTTAAACCCAAAATGATAAAATATGCAGAAGACAATGGTAATAGAGCTGCCAGTCGAGAATTCATTGAGACTGAATTTAATATTCGCTACTGGCGTAAACAGAAAGACGCTCTAAAAACCTAATGAAACACATAAGGTGTTTTTAAATGTGGCAACATACTAAAACAAGCAGACAGGTTTGATCGTCAGCTGTTTTGTTGGTGCTTTGCATGCTAAAAATGTAATTGTTAGGTTAGAACATGTCGAGATCTGGTATTGTTAGTTACAATAATCTGATGACAGAAGACAAAATAAAGAAGGCCGTCAGTTGAATTCTTGTGTGATTGGGTTATATGGGCATGGGTTATGGTGTTAATGGACATTGTTGTGAGGAGCTTCTTGAAGACTGGCATCACAAATGCGTTGGACAGAGGTCAGGATGATGACCAGAACTATGCACGCGAGAGTAGCTCGGAGATGGCAGCAGCGACAGCTGTGACAATGCCAGATGTCTCCTTTCAATAATGCAAATTTTATGTTTTTCCAGGAATGCAGTCTATTGCACACAAATCCCCGCATATATCACTCACAGAAAATCTTCCACTTATTTTCGGTCTAAAAAGTAGGAGTTATATGCGAGCAAATACTGTATTGCAGATTTTTAAGTTGGCACTTTTAGGGTTAAACATGTGACTGCTGACAAATTTATAGTCGTTGTTCTTATCTCAGACGCCCCAGTAAAGGCAAACTCTGGTACACACATGTGCATCCATGTCGAGTCCCAGGCCGTACAGAAAATTACCCATATCCACAAATAACCCAGATATTCACCTGACATGGACACACATTACCTTGAATATTGTTCCCATTGGTATCCCTCTTAAACATATTAACCTGTGTAGATTGTGTATGGATGACAATATAAGTAGAATTCTCCTGAATGGGAAAAAATCCAACCCTTTCACAAACAGAACCGGTTTAAGACAGGGCGATGTTCTGTCCCCTCTTCTCGTTAGCATTGCTCTCGAAAAAATTATCAGATCACTAAAATTAGTTCCGGCTGGCATGCATCTCAGACAGTATCATAAAGTGCTTGCATACGCAGATGATATTGTAATCATAGGAAGAAATGAGATTGATAGTTTGTTGAACTTGTGGTGATAACTTCAAAATCAGGCCTTAGAATTAATGACCAAACAACTCAGTACATGTTAATGAAGAGGAATATTGACGTGTTTGGGAATCGGTTACCTCTTCTTATTGGCAAGCATAGTTTTGATCAGGTTGAACATTTCAAATTCTTACGAGTCATGATTGCTGAACAGAATCATCGAGAAGTGGAAATTAAAGTTAGAATACAGAATGCTAACAAAGTGTACTGGTCTCTGCAGTTTATATTGAGATCCAAATTTCTGACGAGAAAAGTACAAAATTGAAAATATACAATACCATCATTACAACTCGGGAGTGCTTTCTACCAACAGGTACGGGGACTAGTAAGGAACAAGGATATACCAATTAAGGCTAAAGAAGTTGTGTACAAAGCATATTATGTTCCTATAATGACATATGCAGCAGAAACTTGGACAATGACTAAGAGGGATGAGAGCAGAGTACAGGCAGCTGAGATGAGATTCCTGAGAAGTATGATCTAGAAAACGAGGAGAGATAGAGTGAGAAATTAAGATATACAGAAAGAACTGGGAATACAGAAACTAAATGACAAACTGGAGCAAAACAGATCGAGATGGTTTGGACATGTCAAACAGATGAATGAAGTAAGGCTACCAAGACGAGCACTGGAACGACGGATGACAGGGAAGAGAGGGAGAGGAAGACCAAGAATGCGTTGGATGGACTCAGTGGAGAATAGTATTAGAAAATGGAACTTGGATTGGAACACGTGTCCTAAGAGGAATGGTGGAACGACAGAACAAAGTGGAGAGGAACTATATTTGCCCCCACCCAGTGTCAGCTGGAAAAGGGGAAATGAATAATGATGATGATGATGACTCCAGTTCTAACTTATGGTGCAGAATCATGGAGTTCAACAAAACAGTGAGAACACCAGTTGCAGGTTTTCAAAAATAGGAACATTTTTGGAGCATTTTTGGACTCCACATCTCAAAGCTGGAAAAAAAGATCAAATCAAGACATACACTCACTATCAAAGCAAGCACCACTACTCAACATCACTAACTATAGCAGACTTTGATGTGCTGGTCATTTACTAAGGATGGGAGACGATAGGATGGTCTTACAAATCTTTAAAGAAGAACCAAGAGGAAAAAGGTCAGTAGGAAGGCCACGAAGTTCCTGGAAGAAAAAAAATCTCCACACTTTGTAGACGTCTGAATGTGGACAACTGGCAAGAACTCGCCAGAAACAGAGTTCAGTGGAGGCATTTTGTGAGATCGGCGCGGGATCTTTGTGTCCCATAGAAGCCTTCTGACTGAGTGAGTGTATTGTTCCCATTGTCAAACAACCGACAGCAGTGGCTACGCTGGCCAAAGCGCAGCGTTAGGTCATGGGGTCAAGCTCTCTGCTGACTCAGTCGGCGCATGGGTTCGAGCCTCACCGTCGGCCATCCTTGAAATGGTTTTCCGTGCTTTCCCATTTTCAACATTAGGCAAATGCTGGCGCGGTACCTTCCGACAGGCCATGGCCGCAACCTTCCACATCTTTGCCCAGTTTCCATTCATCTTCATCCATTCAGTCTCTCATCGCAACGTGCAGGTCCCTCACAGGCGTCTACTAGAAAGACCTGCACTCGGCCTCTCAGGAGGCCACACGACAAAAAAAAAATGGTCAAACAGAACACAATGAGATTCAACATAAATCTGTCTGTTAGGTAATCAGCCCGAAAGCTGGTTGGGTCCTCAAAAGTACCGCCGTTAGGTTATGTGAGTAGATACCCGCAAAAACCCAAGGCAGCGCTATATTGAGGCGTACTAGGCAACATGAGGAGTGAGGTAGTTTGCCATTGCTTTCCTCACTGAGTAAGAACAGCAGTACTAACCCTATGAGCAGAACCTTTCACAGCATCCACAGGCACTGAATGTGCCCTGAATGGCATTACTAAGCACCACACCCATACCTCAGTAACTTCCATATAATCACAGCCATGAGTGAGACTGAGACATCCGTGAAAAGCCACATTTTACTCTAGTCAACATAAATATACTGTATTATTTCACTCACCTTGGAATTGGACCAGCCCAGCATTTTCCAACCATAGCATCCAACGAAAGCTGCCGTGATGCAAGCTAGGGGGCCTGCTCCAGGGAAGCCCACTATGTGACTGCCGAAGAGAGCAAATAACCCACCAGACCCCACCATGAAGGCTCGCACTGGCACTACCCATGGCTAGAACAAATTGCCATACACAACAAACTTTATGCTTTTCAGTCGGTCAACAAGACAGTATTGGGTGTTATGCCCTATCCTAACCCTGAACAATATTACATGAGTTTAATGAATTCACTTGGATGACCAGTTTCAATCGTCAAGCGATCATCATCAGATCCCTTACACTCAGGCTATTAAATCTATGTTTACATATACCGTATTGTGCCCAAATCCAGTGGCCTAGATGTACAGGCCACAATGCCAAGTCCAGAATTGAAATTTGAATAGCGCGCGCCAAACCTTCTTAGAAGGAATTGGAAGCTTTCGACAGCCAACAAATGCTTAAGTGACGTAGGCCGAGAGCGTCATAGTCGAGGCTAAATGTCATTAAATATTTCCCGATGGAGTAGAATCTTGAGACTAACATCAGATTACTGGCACGGACAAGGGAGGAAGAATGTGCTTTATTTCGAGGAAATTGATTGAGCGGAAGCTGAGATATGAGATGTTTTAGTTCCAGCATTTTTCCCACAGTGACCTCGAGTAGCCCACTGAGGAGTATATAAGGCACGCCTGCCCGAGCTAAGTATGTTCACTTCTCCATAGGCACTCAGTTGTTATGGATGTTCACTTCTCCATAGGCACTCCGTTGCTATGGATGTGTAGTACTTCGTAAGCGCTCTAGCCGCTAAACACTCTACGACTCCGAACACTGTTATAATCTTCGTGCACATGGTTGCAAATTCTTCGTTATTAACAGCACAGTTGCAGGGACTTAGTGTTTCGACAGTACATGGTTACTGGTATTAGGAAAGTGTTAAAACATTTTAGTGATCTTCGAACTTTTCAAATGTTATCACTCAAAAAAAAAGAAGAAAAAAATTTGTGGCACTGGTATTTATTTACTGCTACAACTGGACATATGGTAGACTTTGTCTACATTTCTTTCTTCTGTCCACAATTATTCAAAGCTGGATTATTTAATCCAACAGTCAGAGGACAAGCTTTCGTCTTGTTAGTGGACCAGCCAAGATAAATCAGTACTTTTATTACCATTCTTGCACAGTACAATTCTTTAGCCGATATTGGGAATACAGTTTTGCCTTGCACAATCTGGAGAGTGAGAAACTCTGCCCAGCAAACTCGACAGAATTTGTACTAGTGCTGAACAAGATTATAAGCGTATTAGGAGTACTGAACACATCACAGTAGGGTCATGTTAATAATTTTCATCATGGATCATTTTGATCAGACCCCCGTCAACTTTACTTCAGCTTTTGAAGCTGGTAACATTTTTCATCGAGATATTCAGGCTTCAAGTATGAATACCGCTATGTCTGTGTAAGACCATTGCGGGTATAAAATGGAGGCCGATACAAGATTATAAATACGTGTCCTAATGGGGACAAGAAGACTGAATAATCTGGATCAGACCAGATTACAAGCATCAAGATCTACAAGAATGTAAGCTACAATTTGCATTATTTTTATGCATAGTTAGCTGGATTTCTCATATTTTTCTACAGTCTTACCAACACATATTTTCTATTCATCGATATGTTTTTTTGCTGTTGCAAATATTTTCTTTTGCAATAGAAGCTTTGATCTGAGTAGTTTTTACACTCAGAAGTCAATGATTCGAAATTTATGGACGAGCAGAACGAGCATTTATTTAATTTTGATATTTTTCTAATCGCGGTTATCAGCCGTCATAACTGAAGATTTAGAAGTCGAGGATGATATTCCCCGAACAGTTTAACAACTTCAAATCCTTGTGTGGAGGAAATAATAATAATAATAATAATAGTTGTGATTTCTAATAATCATTTTCATGTAGTGTGATTTATTCATTTGACATTTAAAACAATATTCTAAGATCGGATACTTGCTGATTCCGAAGGTTAGTGGGTAACGCATGCCCACAAATAAATAACATATTAATTCAGTGGAATTATTTCACGCTTGCATTATGCATTTAACTCTTAGAGTGCCGGGGAGCGCGACAGCGCTCCTCTATATGCTAGCTAAAAGTGCCAGGAGCGTGATCGCGCTCCATGTTGCAACTGTCCAAATAAGTTGTAATAGTTAGCAAATAATATGACAGATGGCAGCTCCAGTCGGTACCGCACTGTGCGCTCCGTGTTGCAACTGTCCAAATAAGTTGTAATAGTTAGCAAATAATATGACAGATGGCAGCTCCAGTCGGTACCGCACTGTGGAAGAAACTACATAGTTTCTAAATCTACCACTAGAATCTCTGTGTGGCGTGTTGTGTTTCGGTTACGAATTTTTCAATTTCAGTTGTTTGGCGCCTACCTGCAGTCCATATGTTTGTAATAATGGCGACTAGTTCTCATGTTGTGTTTGAAAATGATGATGATTTGGTAATGTTAATTCACTGAGTGATGATTCTGATTATGTCGAATCAGGCGATGATTCAGATTATGCTGAGAGTGATAATGAAGCCAGTAATAATTCAAATAATGACAACAGTGATGATGTAAACAAACCTACTCGTGCGACAGTGGTTCATGAAATTTCTGATTCAGACAGTAATGATAGTGACGGGAATAATGCCAGAGTTGACGGAGATTTTAACGATGATCAGGTTTCCGAATTCCGTGAAATTAAATCTGATCACGACGTCCAATTTCAACCCTCTCTTGTATTTCTCGAGACGCCTGGCCCTAAACGTACATATAACAGGTGTGAGTGGTGATCAGGAAAAGTTGTTTTTTGGATGAACTATCTATCTCAAGATAGTGATATTTTGTAAAGTGATAAACAATAAGTCAATGTGCACAGAAATATAAAAATTTAGGTGAGTACAATCAAAATACTAGGTAGTATAGAGATCCAAATTTGATTTGTTTATTTTTTTCAAAATTGCATGAGAAAAATTATTTTTTTACTGGGCACTGTGAATTATTTTTATGATATTATTACAATGAGTAAAGAAAGGCATCACTTAGCTACAAGGAGGTGTAAACTATAGTGAAATATCTTGAAAAGTGAGGCTAGTACATGTTATTTTCTTCAGTGCTGCATAATACGCATTTTCTCTCTGGCAATCTTAGCACACATGAAGATAAGGAGGCCGGCACTAAGAGGGTTAAATCTTTGAGAAGACACAGAAAGTAATAATACGGGAAGCTAAAAGCATGTATAAAACAGGGTTTTTGCTAGAGTTTGTATAAAAATAAAATCATTATTGAGCAACGTCTTTCAAAATGTTTGGCTAAGAATAGACACGGTGTGGAGTTATTCAAGTTTTAAACTGATGGTAAAATTATTATTGTAAACTCATTGGTGGAGTTTACTAATTTATAAATCTTCCAGTTGTCGTAACAAGCAAAGGCTTGATTATTCTGTATTATTTGGGAAGAAATAATTGTTGTGTGTGCAGAGAGTTAAATATGCCATTCTGAGTGCGCAATTAAGTCGCAGGAATGAGGTTGTGTGAAATGAAGCACCTATCATATTGTAGGTTGGATGTCTTTGAATTTAGTAGAGGAGTCGATTTTAGCCACACTTTCGTCGAGATGTAACCAAAGGTTATTTTGTTGAGCCATCATTGTCAATTCACAGTTTACCCACGTGTTTTAGAAGTATTCCTAGTAATTGCTTACCCGAGTATTGTTATTGTTAAACTTGTACCTTTCATTACGAAAAGTCTTTACCGTTGTCTAGATGATCATTTTGATCATGCGATTTTTGACGCATTTAAATCGAATGGGCCGATGTTGTTAATTATTTAAAACTGTTACTTCTTAACAACCACTTCAAACTAAGAGGATTTTGTGATCCTGTAAAAATATATAAACATTTTGCAAATAAGTTGATGATTAACATATTTGACATTTTGTCAAATTATGGTAATTTTGATAATAATAAATGAAATTTTTTATGGTAAATTTTCTGAATAATATTTCCAATTTTCTGAATAATATTTCCAAGTGATAATTGATTCAATGGTTGAATCCATATGGAATTGAATTTATATTTTGTTGATAATATTTTGACAATTATATTTATGATTGAGTCAAAAGCTCTGAATAGACTTTGGATCGAGAACAGTTGATTCAATAAATATTTTCTGTTTATCGAAGTTCGTCGAATCCAAATGCTCGAAGTCCATGTAAATGATGTTGTGTTGTATTTCTTGTTAATAACTTTGTATTTGAACAAATCCTGAGATAACTGAATCCTGAAGTGTTAGTTAATTTGCTACGATATTTTGAAAAAGTGAACTGTGACATATTTTCAACGAGTGGTAAATTTTTTTCATTTCAATATGTGAATACTCAAACAATATAGGGATCAGTAAAGACAATTAAATTTGCACTGACAAACCCCTACTACTGTAAATAATTATTTTGAGCGAAGTCAACAGGACTATAAATTTGACCTTCGTCTCAACTGTTAAGTGTTCATGTGTTGGTGAAATTGTATATCTTGTACATAACATATGATTCGTCATTCATATTTTATGCCATTTTGGCATTCCTTCAGTCAATTTTAACATTTTGAATAAAATGAGATAATTTTATCGGTTGCAATCATTTCAGAAAATCTCCTTCTATCCTTATTGTTGCATCGAGTCGAAAATCAGTAAAGCATTTTTTTTTTTTTGTTGAGTTATTGTAGTCACTTTAACCCATCTGGCACCCGGGGATATTTTGATTCTCGTGCTGACTGATTTTTGGTGAAATGCATATGTGGTCGTCCGGACTTCGGTCTGAACGGACTCAGTATATACCCGAATATTGCCCGCCCCCAAATAATCCTTGCACCCTCATTTTTGTATGGAAATTTAAAAATAAAATTTTACTAGCACTTTTATTTTAAACAAATGTATTTACTTGGCTATAGGACCCCCTCACCTAAAGTACCCCCCTTAATTTTCGAGAGCCATAATAAAATATTCTTGGAAATCGCTTATAGTACCCCTCCTTAATTATTGCGAGTCCTGTCCGTCATTGTCTAGCAACGAGCGCGGCGCAAGCATTTCCGCGCAGATAGGATACGGCCGGCGGTTGGTCAGGCGAAACAATCTCGGGGAAAGTGTGATATCTTTTCAGATATCATAATCATGGAATATACTTGTCTTTGTATACCAGATGTTGGATTATTGTTGGCTGATTGGCCCATACCATTCAATAGTACGCGAGCTCCGTTGCTAACAAGGCGTGACCATGTTTGAAGAAAGAAGTGTGTCTTTCTTTCTGTGCGTACGGGCTATGACTCACGCTATGCGACAAGTGGCCGGCAGACCGACATACGCATGCTATGACAGAGGTGGCCGGTCACACATGTGGTGTTGCCGCATTCACGTTAGGACGAGACGCTACTGGCCGGCAGACATATGCACGCACTTCGTTTATTTTGATTAAATATATCATACTATGTAGCATCAAAATAAAATAGCCAATTTTTACTCTCTCCCTTTCCCAAAATAATGGATTTTTACGAAGTTTACGTCTATAGTACACCCTCCTCCTAATTTCAGAACTAAAAATTTAGGAAAAAAGGAGGTCCTATAGCCAAGTGAATACGGTAAACAAGTACATCGGAACAAGCACTAGCAGCATATTCGCGTGTGGCGGACAAGTTAAATCTTTCAAATTTGGATGACTCAATTAATACACACACCCCAATATTTTCACGTCTGATTTTGCATAAAATGTGCGGGGGGGTATTCAGGTATATAAGATACTGTATGTCGGTTAAGGTATTTACATAATAATAATAATAATGTTATTGGTTTTACCTCCCTTTTAACAACTACAGCTTTTAGAGACGCCGGGATACCGGGTTTTGCTCTGAAGGGGATCTTTAATGTGCCAGTAAATCTACTAACACGGCTCCCTTGCACCCTCAAATGCCAACTGGCTGTGCCAGGATTCAATCCTGCAACCTTGGGCACACCAGGCGAGAATGTTACCACTGAGCCACACAGCCAGCCAACGTATTTACAATATGTACACTTATTTATTTATAGAAGTTTATTGTAAAAATTTAGCCTGTTTGCCATCTTGATGAATGCAGTACATTTGCGTTTGTCTGTTGGCACAGGCTAGAGTATCACCGATGTCTCAGTCTCACTCATGGCTGTGATTATATGGAAGCTACTGAGGTATGGGTGGTGCTTGGTAATGACATTCAGGGCACAGTCAGTGCCTGTCGATGCTGTGAAAGGTTCTACTCATAGGGTTAGTACTGATGTTCTGACTCAGTGAGGAAAGCAATGACAAACTACCTCACTCCTCTTCTTGCCCACGGGGCTACATGACCGCGTTGTCGCAGCCCCTAAACTTAAGAACCAACCAAACCAACTTCTCGCCTAGTACGCCTCAATATAGGTTTGCCTTCGTCTTTTATGGGTATCTACCCACATAACCTAACAGCGGTACTTTTTGAGGATCCAACCACCCTTCGCGCTGACTACGCAACAGATAGATTGTAAAAATTGTGCAACTTGTCAAGATTGTTAGGTTTGTGTGGGTTTTACACTGATCTCTATACATGGATGGCTGATAGCTAAGGCAGCAGTAAGCCGAATAGACGATGACAGGTGTAGCAAGATGGCAGCGAGCGCATGGTGCAATATTGCGAATCCGGCTCTGTGATTGGTTACTGGTAGTTTGATGTTATACATGTATTTATACTGGCAGTAAATATTTTGTGTTTCTTGTAGTTGTAAAATGGACTGAATTTGGTTATTTAAAGAGTAAAATCTTAGTTTTAAGTACCGGTTTGGTGACCCATCATCCCAGGCAAGCCGGTAATACCTTTACTTCTCAGGCAGATAGGTCGCTTAGCCGTAATTTTGAAGTTATTGTGAAGTTAAGTATACATTTGCGGTGGTGCTGAAGCAGACGTGATCGGGCTAGACTATTGCGTGTTTAAATTTGATCCCATTTCAGGGTTTTTCGGTTCTGGGTGCGAATAGTTCACTTAATAGTTGTAAAACGGTGGGAAGAGTATATTTTGAGTAGGTTTTTAGTTGTGTTAAGTTTTATGTGGAGCTGAGGAGTGAAATTGGTTTGGCTTCAAGTGCATTTTTGGCTTTGATCTACTTCCCGTTATTATTAAGTTTATTGTGCTGCTAGCGTGATTAAAAGCTGTAGTATTTGATGTAGAGTGCTGGGATTACTTGGAGGAAGTGTTGGTTATTTCATGGAAACAGGAATTCATTACGGTACCAATTACCGATTACGATATGTCGAATCTAGGCCTGTATAGTGAGCTACGTTTAGGCCTATAGGTACATAATTTGAAGAATGCATAATTTTGTGGCATATATACATGTGTACCGTAGCCTATATACAATTTACAAGAATGTTTCCAGAAATTGTTTTTCACTCGTTACTCTGTTACTGATCGCCAATTGCGTGTACTCAGCACCTAAGTTGATATTTGCCAGCCGTTATTATACATTCATTTTTATTGATATTCCGGAGATTTACTGACCTCGGAATGACATGTCAGTGATCCCAATGCTCTTATGCTATGAGTGAACATATCTCTATATTTTTATGTGCTCCAAAGCACCATTAATTACGATTTAAAATTGACTAGATTATCATTGCTTGCCCATAAGGAGGACTCGAGAATGGGTAGACCAACATGACGGACCACGTGCTCAACCTGGCGTACTTTCTCGTTCAGCGGAGCGCTGCCATCGGCGATCCATGTATAGAGATCAGTGGGTTTTTATTATGATATTGTTGGTGGCTATTGACCTGCAGAATTGCTTGTTAAGTGCGATATCTGTGATGGTCAGGTTGGTGTTTGTAACTTGCACCTGTTATCACTAGCACTGCCCACAGTGAACTGGAAGGAATTTCCTTGTGCATGCCTGCCCTGTTGTTATCTCTCCCCTTCCCATTGTCTTGTCTCGGCTCACATTCCTGCCTGTCTATATCCGTTTTGTTTGTGAAATATTTTTGGTTTTGGCCAGGTCTTCCTGAGATGATGTATGTTAACTGTTTTGCATGCAAAATTTGTGATGAAATGCATGAATTGCCAGTCTATTTAACCTTTTGAACTCCCATTACCCTTAGCATATGCTTCCTGTTCCACTAATTAATTTCTGCACTATGAACAGCAGTACGAAGTGAACACAGCAAATATATTTCCAAGTCAGTTGTTGGTTTATCATTGTCATTATCACTGTCCACTAGCTTGCCACGGAGGGTGTGTAGTTATAGTGTCTGACTACCAACCCCAAGCTTGCAGGTTCGCTCCCGGTCTTGGTCATCATCATCATCATCATCATCATCATCATCATCGGCTTTAACTCGAATCCGAGTATAAATCATCTTCCTTCAGTCCAGTTTGTGGATGTGTTTACGGTGACTAAAGAGTCCAATCCTGGCATGGAACAAGCGACCACACAAGTCACATAGTATTGCTGGAGGAGGACGTGGTTGGGCTGCTCGAAGTTTCCTAGCTTGACACTTGGCCTCTTCATGTGTGCGTCGATCCCTTTCAAACGTCTTTACAGTATCCGAGATGGTACGGCGCCAAGTTGAGCGGTCTTCAGCCAGCATGTCCCAGGTTTGTGAATCAAGACCTGTCAATTTCAGGGTCTGCTTAAATTGGTCCTTGTAGTGCCTCTTAGGACCACCATGAGGCCTGGTGCCATAGCATAACTCATCATATAGCATCTGATGAGGTAATCTCACATCATCCATCCGATGGACATGACCAATCCATCTAAATTGGTGACCTATTATGGATGATTCTATGCTGTTGACTTGAGCCTTTTCTAGAACAGCAATATTGGTAATGCGGTCTTCCCATTTAATCCTCAGGATTGATTGAAGTTTTTGTAGGTGGAAACGCTCAAGCTTCCTGAGATCACGTCGGTAAAGGGTCCACGTTTCACAGCCATACAACAATGTAGAAATGACTACTGATTTGTACACCATAAGCTTTGTATTCATGGACAGATCTTTATTCATGAAGACCCGATGTGCTAATCGTCCATATGCTGCATGGGCTGCACCAATTCTCTTATCCACATCCTGCTCACAGGTACAGCTCACAGAAATGGTACTGCCCAGGTACGAGAAGTATGGAGATATTGAACTGAGGAAGAGGTGTGCCTGGTGAAGGTTGTGCCAAGACTTTAGTCTTATTGACATTTATGGTAAGACCAAAGCGATCACATGCACTTTTGTAACAATTAACTGACCCTTGCAGCTCTTCTGGTGTGAGAGTTGGCGACGCAGCTTCATCTGCATACAACATGTTAGTAACCTTAGTAACCTGAGTTTTCCTCAAGGAGCGGAGACGAGTTAGGTTGAAAAGCCCTCCATCAAAACGATACTTGACCTCCATACCTGGGATGTTTGTGGGTGAATCATAAAGCATTGCAGCCAAGTACAGCGCAAAAAGCGTTGGAGCCAGTACACATCCTTGTTTCAGTCCATGGGTAATAGGAAATTCATCGGACATCTTATTCTGATGGCAAACCTGACCTGTCATGCCATCATGGAGAGCCTTGATTAGATCTACAAAACGCTGAGGGCAACCAAACCGCTTCAGCACCGCCCACATGGCTGGTCTTGGAACCGAATCAAATGCCTTTTCCAAGTCATAAAAGACTAAAAAGAGTGGATTCTGTTGTTCTCTACATTTTTCTTGTAGCTGTCTCACACAGAAAATCAAGTCAATTGTGCTTCTGGAAGCTCTAAATCCACATTGTGACTCTGGGAGGATCTTCTCAGAGATAACCTTGAGGCGGTTAAGTAGAATTCTTGCAAGAATCTTCCCCACAATTGATAGCAGTGATATACCACGATAGTTGCCACAAACACTGCGATGACCCTTTTTAAAGATAGTGACGAAAGTGGCATTCTTTAGGTCTCCAGGTACCTTTCTTGATTCCCATATTCTGAGGATAAGGGTGAAAATCCTTGTTTTGAGGGAACGATTTCCGGCTTGAATTAGTTCCAGAGGGATGTTATCTGAGCCAGGTGCTTTTCTGGGTTTCAATTGGGCGAGAGCTGCACTGAAATCATGATAAGTAGGAGGTACTGCCAACCACAGTTGTTCAGGTTGTTGCGGCACATCACAAAGGAAGTCTTCAGCAGCTGCTGATGGACGATTTAGGAGATTGGAGAAGTGCTCCTTCCAGCGTTCCAAGATTTCTTGACTATCAGTAAACGTAGTAGAATTATCAGTGCTTTTCAGTGTACCTGATGATGAGCGAGATGGTCCATATATTTCCTTGAGTACTGCATAGAAGTTCCTCAAGTCTCGAGCATCCGATAGTCTCTGCAGTTCCTGAGCCTTCTGTTGCCACCAAGTATTTTTAATCTGCCTTATCTGCGTCTGGCATTTACCCTTGAGTTCCAGTAGTTTATCTCTCTTTGTGTTGGAAGTTGGGTCTTGAAGATGGGCAAGATAGGCATTCCTTTTGGCATTGATGCGAGACAGAATTTCCTCATTGTTGTCATCAAACCAGTCTTGTCTTTTCCGCACTATAAAACCAATGGTTTCCTCAGCTGACTGTGTGATAATCTTCTGTAGTGTGGCCCATTCTTGCTGAATGTCATTTGTTACGGGGTTTTCTGATAACTGGGTGACGATCCTGTTTCCAAAATGTTTATACATGGATTCATCCTGAAGTTTGGATGTATTAAACTTCTTTCTTGGCAAATTTTTTATGTTCCTAGGTAGTTTAGGTCTGATGGATATCCTGAGCTAACATATAAGAAGTTTATGATCTGTCCAGCAATCGTCTATATTCCTTGCTGTTCTGGTAATAAGTGTGTCCTTATCACATTGCCGGGTAATGATATAATCAAGAATGTGCCAATGTTTGGAACGAGGCTGCATCCACGGGGTTTTGAAGCGGTTAGGTAGCCGGAACTGCGTGTTGGTAATGAAAAGTTCGTGTTCTGCACAAAGACCAAGAAGCAACAGTCCATTGGGATTACATTTTCCAAGTCCCTGTTTGCCCATCACATTATTCCATAGCCTGTGATCTTTCCCAACTCTGGCATTGAAGTCACCGAGGAGCAAGAGTTTATCTGCAGATGGTACCTTGGAGATGATTTCACTTAGCTGATTATAGAAATGAGCCTTTACTTCATCATCAGAATCTAAGGTAGGAGGATAGGCAGAGATGAGTGTCATAAAGGAACCTCCAGAGAGTGGTATGCGGAGAGTCATGAGCCTTTCGCTGATTGCAATGGGCGTAAGTTGGTGATAATTTACCAGTTTGGTCTTCACAGCGAAGCCCACACCATGAATACGACATTCACCCTCCTCCTTTCCTTTCCAGAAGATGGAACATCCTGTTCCAGATTCAGTAATCTTGCCTTCAGAAGACAGCCTAGTTTCACTGAGAGCAGCAATGTCAACATTGAGTCTTGATAACTCATGGGTTACGAGAGCTGACCTTCTCTGAGTTCTAACGTTATTGTCCAAATCAAGCAAAGTTCTGATGTTCCATGATCCAATAATCAATTTGTGATTCTTTACCGTTTTTGAGTTTCGACCGCATGAGGGGTGACCTGCTGAGTGCGGTTGCCCAGCCGGACCAAGATTGTGACTTCCGATGTTTAGCCCACCTTTTCTAGGGCCTTCCCCGTGTGGGGTGGGCAGCGGTTATCCTAAATAGGCCTGCCCAAACACAGATGCAGGACCGAATTCCTGAGTAGTCACAGAGTCTCCGGAAGACGACCATCACACATCTGCTGCCAACGTGCAGGTCCGAACTAGGGGCTTCCAGTTACACCCATAACCTGCCCCCACCGTCCATATCCCATCGCCGTTGGACTTTGAAAGTAAGTGACGTTCGGAAGAAGTGCCACTGGCGTGAATTTGTTTAGGGTGGATCTCAGCTTGCCAGGACGAGACCCACACACTATGATCTCTGAGCCTTATTCTGCGGCTCCCGAAGAATGAGATATGCAGGACCGAACACAGAGCCTGCAACGAACTGCCGTATACTCAAGTACTACTGAGGTGCGCCTTTACAGCCAGTCCATCTAGCCTGGCCTCTTCCACCTCTATGACCGTTAGGAGCCATGAGAGTGATTGGCTCCTCCTCCACTCCTTTTGCCGTTGGGCCAAAATGTGCCCATCATAACTATGGACAATAGTTTGCCCTATTAAACGTGAGCAATAGGCAGCCCCTTCCGCCAACCACACTGTGCCAGAGTTCACCTCTTTCACTGCAAGTACCGTTGAGGACATCACCGTAACCCTGGCAAGGGACCCTAACAAGGTACTACCAGCCGGGCCAGCTGGACCAGGGTTTTTTAAAGAGGTGTTACCCCTCTATCACTCCCCACTTGATCATACTATATATATATATACTGTAATACTGTACGTTATACAGGCACACTTGCTAGTGCCTATACCATACAAGGTACCACTACTGCTCCATGTACTGTAGTACTAGCACACTGTATTATACACACTGTAGGTTATACAGGCACACTTGCTAGTGCCATGGTAAGTGATACTTGAAAGGCGACAAAAATAACGATACTCATGTCATACGTTGTTGGCATGTTAAAGAACCCATTTGAATTCAGTAGGCCGTGTTCATAATGGCAAAATTAATCTCTAGATTTTCCGCCAACACAAAACTCCTCATTTCTCTACTACTAATAATAATATCGTATGGCCTCGGGTGCTTGGTGCAAGCTTTGCTATTTGACACCCAGAGGGTAGCTTGCATGTCGAATTTCGTAGTTCCTTGACTATGAAAGTCAAGGAGGTTAGATGTTAGATATCTAATCTCCTTGAACACAATAGCGCTTTCTAGTAGAGAAATGAGGAACTTGGAGCTGGCGGAAACTCCCGAGATTAATTTTGCCATTATGAACTCGGCCTACTGAATTCAAATGGGTTCTTTGACATGCCAACATCGTATGACATGCGTATCGTATTTTTGCCGCCTTTCAAAAATCACTTACCACGGTCAGGGGCGAACCTGCAATCTTGGGGTTAGTAGACCGACACGCTATCCACTCACCCACCGTGGCAAGCTATTTCTCTACTAGAAAGTGGTATAGCGTCAAGGAGCTTAGAATCTAACTCCTTGACATTCATAGCGCTCCAATGAGCATTAAATTTGACACGAAAGCTGCCCTCTGGACCATACAATATTATTATTATTATTATACTGTCCACTAACTATTCTAAAATACCCAGTTCCGTAAGCGGAGATGAAGAAGACGCCAGGTTTACATTCAATCTCTATAATCAATAAACTTTCATGAATATTCGAAAATAACGAAGATTAAAAATTCATTACAATTCCCGCAAACTATAGTAAATACGAAAAGGTGTTCTCTCGGAGACCACTAGATGGCTGCACAATACTGGAATACTGCACAGATGTTATACGAGCACTGTGAGAACAAGCTATCGTCATGTTGTGTGGGACTCGACATCGGAGCGTAAGTTAAATATTATAATGTCGAACCCAACTCGACATAGGAGTGCAAAAGGTTAATGGGCTCCTCAAGTTGTTGCTCGATCCAGTCCAGCTCCTGTTGGTCATAGCTGCAGTGGAATAAAAATTTAGGTCAATTTCTTCTCTTTTCTATCTTCTCAATTCTTCTATAAGAAAAGGCCCCCATGCCAATTGGTGGATGCCATTTTTGAAATGCCTAACATTCGTTTAAGGAACCTGGCTTTTATGCTCTCCAAGCAATATAAATCATTTAATGTGAGATGATCCCAAATTAGTTCCAAATCATACGTGATTACTGGAATGACCTTTGCTTGAAAAAGAAACAGTGCAGTGTGTAAAGACACATTTGTTGGGTCGATTATGTCAAACCCTTCTAGTGGCCGCCGATGTCCTGTCCCCTATACGGGTCTTGAATGACATAGACGTTAGCTGAAGAGTAATGCCGAGGTATTGAGCTTACCATCCTCAACTCCTTTTGTTAAAAGTGAGTGGACAAACTATAGGACATGCTTCTAATAACACATTCAATATTCTTCCAAGGGGAAGATAAACTTACATCCATATGATGTGGAATGTATATCATAATAGTTCCCCAAGTGACCCCAAATGTTAGGCCAATCACCACCTCTAAGGGGCCTTGTAGAATTTGCTGGGTTAGGTCACCTGCAGACATAAGAGATTTTTTGTTGGATGAGAACAAACACTAGGTAAAAACTATCAGTACCATAATCAAACATTATCCTGGTAGGAGAGGCAGTTGATATTCCAATGTCATCAATTCTGTACACATTGTTTTAGAATTCCTGGAGTGTCAAAAATTTAGCATTTATCAGGATACACCAAGTTGACGAGTCGGTCAACACAAAATCATTCCAATTACTGGAATATGTGGAAAAATAACCTGAAATAAATGAAAGCTACAATATTAATTGTTAATGAGGCAACACTGAAAAATGGCTTCAAAGCAAACACTCAGACCTTTATCTTAACCCAGTAACAGTCTAGGAGAAATTGGTACAGGCTACCTGGAAGCTACGACTGTCTTCTTTCTCTTTACATCATTCCCACTCTCATGTGGAGTCTATGTTTCTAACAGCTCTCCTCCATTTAACCGGGTCATGCACATCTTCTTCCTACAACTGTTTTTCTCTGAGGTCCTCCTGTACACAATCCATCCATCTTCGTTTAGGTCTGCCTCGTATTCTCACTCCCTGTATTTGCACGTCTAGCATCTTCCCCCCCACGTAGGATTCCTCCCTTCTTCTCACATGCCTGTACCATTGAAGTCGCTTTTCTTGTATCTTCCTAGATATTTCCACAACCATCAATGTTCCTCTTATTTTGACATTTTCCACTCAATCACGCTTAGTCACTCCACTCATCCACCTGAGCATTTTCATTTCCGTGACGTCAAGACTGTTTGTGTGCGTTTTGCGTGCAGGCCATGTTTCAGAGCCATAGAGCAATGCTGGTGTTATGACAGTTTTATATATTTTTCCCTTAATCCCCTTGATCCTGTAGTCACAGAGCACTCCTGACATTTTCCTCCAGTTCATGCATCCTACCTGAATCCTGTGTGACACTTCCACTTCCACATCCAGATTTCCATCTCCAGTCACCACCGAACCCAGGTATTTGAACTACGACTGTATGACACTGAAAGCCTGTTACCAGGCACAATAAAGGACGTAAGTTCATTAAAAACAATGGCAATATCCTTGTTCTTCTTCTTAGCATGTATCCATTGGAACAGGGTCCGCTTTTCGGGTCAATGCATGCCATTTCTTTCGATGAAGCGCTTCCTGTGGGTTTAGGCTTCTTGATCTTAGATCTGAGTTTATAGTGTCTAGCCATCTTAGCTTAGGTCTCCCACGGTGTCTCTGGTCTTCAACAATGACAATGATCTAGATAATATTTTTAATCATATTTATGCAAAATCGTAAACTTGTACTAGAAACAACACAAGCAAATCACACTTCCGATATTATAGTACATTCTTAGATTCAGCTTTTTCTATTCGTGGAAGAATTCATTGCAGATTCCGTGTTGACGTTTAGAAATGACAATAACAAAAAATACAAAGTTTCTGCCTCATCAACACAATTTGATGCTATATTAACGTCTCATGGGTACATGTTTCGGAATATCTAATAATTCCTTCTTCAGCCCTTTACATTTATGTTAAGAAACACCATTCCACAGACAAAATTGACCTCGTCAATGTCAAAACACAACTATACATTGATATTTAAACACTTAAAAACTATTAAAATTACAACATGATAAACTTAAGAACAATTAAAACATTCCTGTTGTTTACAGCAACATTGATATGTAATTGCTTTTACGACACATTCTTGCTAAGTGCGTGATGGTTAAAATACACAGTCATAATTAAACTACCGGGTGAGTTAGCCGAGGTCGTTGCGGCATGACTGTTGGCAGTCGCTCACATCCGGGAGGCGAGGAGGTTCGAATCCCCCCGCCGGCAACCTTGAAGATGGTCTTCTGTGGTTTCCCATCTTCCTTCCAGGCAAATGCCGGGGTTGGTCCCTAACTATAGGCCACAGCCGCTACCTTCCAACTCCTCGACCCTCCCATCCAACATTCCTCCCCAACGGTACTTGTAGCTCACCCATTGGGTGTCCGTCTCGAAGCAGCTACAAAACTGGCGAGCCGAACATGTCCTCGGACACTCCCGGCACTAAAAGCCATACTCTAAAAAAAAAAATAAAAAAAAAATAATTAAACTTATATGTCGGGAGAAGATATCAGTCTTTTGTTCGTGTCCATGAGCCTATGTAACTCAACAGCTTGTAGTACGGTAATATTGGATAAGTGATGACAAAGTGGAAACTTTGATTTCAGCTCTTTATTTAAAAGTGTGCTGGAATATGACTATAAATATGTTGCTGGCACCATGAAAACAGGGATGACGTGTCCTGGCTTGTTGACTTAAAATTTGCATAAGCACATAAAGTGGATTTGCTGTCTTGTATTAACTTCTTAACGGACGTGGAAACGATTTGAATGCAATGCGCCTATGACATGATACAGTTCTGGGTGATCGGCCTATACACCGACGTTGAATACCAATGCCGTGCGACATAGGTAGGTCAAGTGCTATGTTGTTTATGGTCCGGTGTGAGAGCGAATGATCCGCGGATCATTGGTATTCAACGTCGGTGTATAGGCCGATCACCCAGAACTGTATCATGTCATAGGCGCATTGCATTCAAATCGTTTCCACGTCCGTTAAGAAGTTAATACAAGACAGCAAATCCACTTTATGTGCTTATGTAAATTTTAAGTCAACAAGCCAGGACACGTCATCCCTGTTTTCATGATGGCAGCAACATATTTATAGTCATATTCCAGCGCACTTTTAAATAAAGTGCTGAAATCATAGTTTCCACTTTGTCATCACTTATCCAATATTACCGTACTACAAGCTGTTGAGTTACATAGGCTCATGGACACGAACAAAAGACTGATATCTTCTCCCGACATATAAGTTTAATTATGACTGTGTATTTTAACCATCACGCACTTAGCAAGAATGTGTCGTAACAGCAATTACATATCAATGTTGCTGTAAACAACAGGAATGTTTTAATTGTTCTTAAGTTTATCATGTTGTAATTTTAATGGTTTTTAAGTGTTTAAATATCAATGTATAGTTGTGTTTTGACATTGACAAGGTCAATTTTGTCTGTGGAATGGTGTTTCTTAACATAAATGTAAAGGGCTGAAGAAGGAATTATTAGATATTCCGAAACATGTACCCATGAGACGATAATATAGCATCAAATTGTGTTGATGAGGCGGAAACTTCTGTATTTTTTGTTATTGTTATTTCAGCTTTTTCTTGCAAAGTTCATAATGACTTAAATAGTTTGAGAAGCTAGAAGAGAGAATTAGCCTAACCACTATGCAATTAAGCACAGAGAGCTACAGTGAGAGCCCTCCCTATAGAACAGAGCGTATCAAAGGCCGCGTGGCAACAGCAGAAGCAGTATGTGGGAGGACAAGAAGTAGGAAGAGGTGGAAGGAAACACCAAGGTGGAATGAGAAGACAAAAGATATAGTACGAGAAAAGAACAGAGCCTTTAGGAGGTGGTATCAAAATAGGACGGTAGAGACAAGGGAAGAGTACTAGGAAAGAAAGGAGGCAAAGAGAGTAGTGGCTGAGGAGAGAAGAAACGGAGCAAGGCATTGGCGCTAGCAGCAGCGTAGCGCCCAACTAGTTTAACACATTTACACTCTTTAACGTATTTAATAATTATAATTTCTTACATGAATTTCAGAGTAGTTGCTGGAAATGTTGTGTCCTTCAATTTCTAAACACACATTGTACCAACGTTCTCTACCTTCAAGTTAGAAACACATATAAGGCATCGTCTTCGCTTGAAACAATTATTACCGGGTTGGTGACACAGTTATGCCACGACCTGGATGAAGGAAATTTCTGTTTGCTATATCAGGTCAATTATTGTTTTATTATTATTATTATCACTATCAATTTGGTTCTCAACTGCAAGTTGGAACCTGGCGCTCAACGGACAACTTTATGAACAATATTAAACTGGTAAGTGATCAACTATTGGTAATAGCTGTGTAAGCTTGCCGAAAACACAACATATTTCAGTAATTGGAATGATTTTTATGTTGACCAACTGAAAGCAAGGGCAACACTGCAAAAGGCTTCAAAGGTATCTTATTCAACACGAATTGGGCCGAGTTAAATTAGG
Source organism: Meconema thalassinum (assembly GCA_946902985.2). NCBI lineage: Eukaryota > Metazoa > Arthropoda > Insecta > Orthoptera > Tettigoniidae > Meconema > Meconema thalassinum. The sequence goes on along the minus strand of OX336393.1, from coordinate 501,378,824 downwards.
CTGGGAGTAACAATTATTTTAACGCCCTAATACCTGAAAATAATTACATGAATTATTTATACACTTATCTAGCCCTTGTGTGAAAGTGGGAGGAGAGAGATCGGACTGGTTGGAACAGAGAAACGGCCTGAAACAAGGAAGTACGCTGTCACCGTTACTTTTCATTGTGGTGATGGATGACATAATGACCCAAGTGGCACAAGTAATTGGGGAAGGAAAGATGAAAGAAATGGTATTTTTTTACACTTATCTAGGAATGGGCTGGATTTAAGAAGACACTAGTAGGTGCAGCAGAAGCAGTATGTGGGAGGACAAGAAGTAGGAAGAGGTGGAAGGAAACACCAAGGTGGAAGGAGAAGACAAAAGATATAGTACGAGAAAAGAACAGAGCCTTTAGGAGGTGGTATCAAAATAGGACGGTAGAGACAAGGGAAGAGTACTAGGAAAGAAAGGAGGCAAAGAGAGTAGTGGCTGAGGAGAGAAGAAAGTGGATAGAAGAGTGGACAAAGATGATGGAGGAGGATAGTGAAGGTACAAAAAAGGTCCTGTATGGGATGGTAAAAAATAAGAGGCGGGAGGATCTGCCGGATAATGGTAGAATGGTGAACAAAAGGGGACAAGAGATAGAAAATGGGGAAGAAATGAAGAAAATGTGGAAAGAATATTTTGAAGAATTCTGAACCCAAATGGAAACCACGGCGAGAAGGAAGAAATCGGGGAAGAGAAGGATGGAATGCAAACTGAAAAGGACTTAACATGGAAAGAAGTGGAAGATGCAGTGAGGAAGATGAAAGGAGGAAAGGCACGGGGTGTGGATGAGTTGAGTGTGGAGATGGTGAGAGCAGCAGGAGAGGTGGGGATACAATGGTTGTACCGAGTGATGAGGACAGCATGGAAGGAAAGGTAGACCCCAGAGGACTGGAAAAAAGGAATAATTGTCCCGATCTTCAAGAAAGGTAGTAGAACAGAATGCAGAAACTTTCAGGGAATAACACTGATGAGTCATTGTGCAGAGATATTTGAGAAAGTTTTGGAAAAGAGAATTAGGACAAGGATAGAAGGAGAGATGAGGGAAGAACAACATGGCTTCAGAGCAGGAAGGTCCACAGTGGATTTGATTTTTCTGTAAGGCAGTTACAAGAACAGCACTGTGAGTATGGAACAGATCTACTGATGGCCTTCCTGGACATTGAGAAAGCATATGACATTGTATGCAGAAACAAAGTATGGAAGTCACTGGAGGATAGAGGAGTAGAAAAATGGTCTATAAGGAGGATAAAGGAGATGTACAAGGGAAGCGTGAGCTGTGTGAAAGTGGGAGGAGAGAGATCGGACTGGTTGGAACAGAGAAACAGCCTAAAACAAGGAAGTGCACTGTCACCGTTACTTTTCACTGTGGTGATGGATGACATAATGACCCGAGTGGCACAAGTAATTGGGGAAGGAAAGATGAAAGCAATGGTGTTTGTAGATGATTTGATGATTTGGGGAAACAAGGAGGAGGAAGTACAGGAGCAGTTGGACGTGTGCGAAGGAATAATACAAGGATATGTGATGAAATTTAGGATTAATAAGAGTGAGATGGTGATCACAACAAGGAAGAAGGAAAGAACCACAACGGGAATAACAATTGGTGGGGAACAGCTGAAGAAAGTGGAGAGTTTCAAGTATCTGGGAAGCCTGATACAAGATAATGGAAGAAACGATAGAGAAATAAATGAGCGGGGGAGACAGGCAGAAGCATTCCGGAGGAGTGTGTGAAGCATGATATTGTCACGCCCCGGTTTTGGTTTAGCTTTGAACCATACCGGACGTGCAACCCCGGTTCAATCCGGGTCATGAGAGCCTGCAAGGGGGTGCTAGGTAAGCACGCACGAGTTGCGATTTTTGTGCTTATAAGCTGCGAACCTCTGGTGTGGTGGGGAGAGTGAGTTAGAGTTGAGAGAGAGGAGGACTGTCCGTGAGGGCAGCGTAAACGAGAGCGACGTAAGTTTGATGAATGGGGGATCGTAGTACTGCGACCAAGCACCTGTTGACCAAAGGGACTGGTGCTGAGCATCGTCAGAGAGAGAGACGGCTGAGTGATCAGGTGAGATCTTGTATTATTGTTTCTTTTGTTGGAGGGAGTCTTTTGAGCAAGCCCTGTACCTGCACGGTGGATTCCTGGAAGCTGTTGAAAGGAATAAACCTGCAGTACATGAGAGATCTCTTTTTATTGGGGAGCTACCCCGGAATCCTGAACTCCCTCATTTCCCCCCCTCTTTTAGCATAAGTGGTGTGCTGTCAATCGTGGGTAAGGCAATCGGTAAGGACACAGTAAGGATCCCGTTACCTGAGCAGGAAGAACCCCCAACTATAACGATCCAGGTAAGTAAAGTTAAAGAACCCCTGAGTGGCCTATGGCGTAGGTCCATGCACTCAGGCAGGGCCATTATAGGATGGACGCAACATTGCTATCATAACAATATGGAGCAAGGATGTCCCTCAGAACAACAAAAAGATCATATATCGGAAGTACTATTTCTCTATCCTGACGTATGCCTCGGAGACCTGGGTTATGAAAGGAAGGGAAAAGAGCAAAATACAGGCCAGTGAGATGAGGTTCTTGAGAAGCAGTATTGGAGCTACAAAGATGGACAGAATAAGAAATGAGAGGACCAGAGAATTAATGAAGGAGGAACCATCATCATCATCATCATCATCATCATCATCGGCTTTAACTCGAATCCGAGTATAAATCTTCTTCCTTCAGTCCAGTTTATGGATGCGTTTACGGTGACTAAAGAGTCCAATCCTGGCATGGAACAAGCGACCACACAAGTCGCATAGTATTGCTGGAGGAGGACGTGGTTGGGCTGCTCGAAGTTTCCTAGCTTGACGCTTGGCCTCTTCATGTGCGCATCGATCCCTTTCAAACGTCTTTACAGTATCCGAGATGGTACGGCGCCAAGTTGAGCGGTCTTCAGCCAGCATGTCCCAGGTTTGTGAATCAAGACCTGTCAATTTCAGGGTCTGCTTAAATTGGTCCTTGTAGCGCCTCTTAGGACCACCATGAGGTCTGGTGCCATAGCATAACTCACCATATAGCATTTGACGAGGTAATCTCACATCATCCATCCGATGGACATGACCAATCCATCTAAATTGGTGACCTATTATGGATGATTCTATGCTGTTGATTTGAGCCTTTTCCAGAACAGCAATATTGGTAATGCGGTCTTCCCATTTAATCCTCAGGATTGATCGAAGTTTTTGTAGGTGGAAACGCTCAAGCTTCCTAAGATCACGTCGGTAAAGGGTCCACATTTCACAGCCATACAACAATGTAGAAATGACTACTGCTTTGTACACCATAAGCTTTGTATTCATGGACAGATCTTTATTCATGAAGACCCGGTGCGCTAATCGTCCATATGCTGCATGGGCTGCGCCGATTCTCCTATCCACATCCTGCTCACAGGTACAGCTCACAGAAATGGTGCGGCCCAGGTACGAGAAGTGGTCTACCTGTTCTAATGCCAAATTTGAGATGGAGATATTGAACTGAGGAAGAGGTGTGCCTGGTGAAGGTTGTGCCAAGACTTTAGCCTTATTGACATTTATGGTAAGACCAAAGCGATCACATGCACTTTTGTAACAGTTAACTGACTCTTGCAGCTCTTCTGGTGTGAGAGTTGGTGACACAGCATCATCTGCATACAACATGTTAGTAAACTTAGTAACCTCAGTTTTCCTCAAGGAGCGGAGACGAGTTAGGTTGAAAAGCCCTCCATCAAAACGATACTTGACCTCCATACCTGGGATGTTTGTGGGTGAATCATAAAGCTTTGCAGCCAAGTACAGCGCAAAAAGCGTTGGAGCCAGTACACATCCTTGTTTCAGTCCATGGGTAATGGGAAATTCATCGGACATCTTATTCTGATGGCAAACCTGACCTGATATGCCATCATGGAGAGCCTTGATTAGATCTACAAAACGCTGAGGGCAACCAAACCGCTTCAGCACTGCCCACATGGCTGGTCTTGGAACCGAATCAAATGCCTTTTCCAAGTCATAAAAGACTAAGAAGAGTGGATTCTGTTGTTCTCTACATTTTTCTTGTAGCTGTCTCACACAGAAAATCAAGTCAATTGTGCTTCTGGAAGTTCTAAATCCGTATTGTGACTCTGGGAGGATCCTCTCAGAGATAACCTTGAGGCGGTTAAGTAGAATTCTTGCAAGAATCTTCCCCACAATTGATAGCAGTGATATACCACGGTAGTTGCCACAAACACTGCGATCACCCTTTTTAAAGATAGTGACGATAGTGGCATTCATTAGGTCTCCAGGTACCTTTCTTGTTTCCCATATTCTGAGGATAAGGATGAAAATTCTTGTTTTGAGGGAGTGACCTCCGGCTTGAATTAGTTCCAGAGGGATGTTATCTGAGCCAGGTGCTTTTATGGGTTTCAATTGGGTGAGAGCTGCCCTGAATTCATGATAAGTAGGAGGTACTGCCAACCACAGTTGTTCAGGTTGTTGCGGCACATCACAGAGGAAGTCTTCAGCAGCTTCTGATGGACGATTTAGGAGATTGGAGAAGTGCTCCTTCCAGCGTTCCAAGATTTCTTGACTATCAGTACGGGTAGTAGAATTATCAGCGCTTTTCAGTGTACCTGATGATGAGCGAGATGGTCCATATATTTCCTTGAGTACGGCATAGAAGTTCCTCAAGTCTCGAGCATCCGATAGTCTCTGCAGTTCCTGAGCCTTCTGTTGCCACCAAGTATTTTTAATCTGCCTTATCTGCGTCTGGCATTTACCCTTGAGTTCCAGTAGTTTATCTCTCTTTGTGTTGGAAGTTGGGTCTTGAAGATGGGCAAGATAGGCATTCCTTTTGGCATTGATGAGAGACAGAATTTCCTCATTGTTGTCATCAAACCAGTCTTGTCTTTTCCGCACTATAAAACCAATGGTTTCCTCAGCTGACTGTGTGATAATCTTCTGTAATGTGGCCCATTCTTGCTGAATATCATTTGTTACTGGGTTTTCTGATAACTGGGTGACGATCCTGTTTCCAAAATGTTTGTACATGGATTCATCCTGAAGTTTGGATGTATTAAACTTCTTTCTTGGCAAATTTTTGATGTTCCTAGGTGGTTTAGGTCTGATGGATATCCTGAGCTTACATATAAGAAGTTTATGATCTGTCCAGCAATCGTCTATATTCCTTGCTGTTCTGGTAATAAGTGTGTCCTTCTTATCACATTGCCGGGTAATGATATAATCAAGAATGTGCCAATGTTTGGAACGAGGATGCATCCACGTGGTTTTGAAGCGGTCAGGTAGCCGGAACTGCGTATTGGTAATGAAAAGTTCGTGTTCTGCACAAAGACCAAGAAGCAACAGTCCATTGGGATTACATTTTCCAAGTCCCTGTTTGCCCATCACATTATTCCACTACAGGATGTTATAGAGAAATCTAGATTTAGATGGTATGAACATGTAAAACGAATGGAGGATACACGAGACGAAGTGGAAAGGAAAGAGACCGAGAGGAAGACCGAGAGACCGGTGGCTGAAGGGGGTGGAAGAAAGCGTGAAGAAGAGAGGAGAAGACTGGACAAGAGTGGAGGCTGAGAGATGGTGGGAAGACAGAAGACGTTGGAGAGGCTTGTGTTCCAAACAGACCCGGCCAGTGGCTGGAAACTGTGCAAGATGATGATGATGATTTATACACGTATCACAAACAGGGACTCTACATTATCCTAAGTATCAGATACCTTGAGAGAAGATGGTGCCCAGGATGACTCCAAAGCCAGATATTGCAATAATATCGTCCATGCTGGAGGCAGCAATGACCAAGGTGGAAATACCCTTGTCTTCACCATAGCCACGGTCCTTAAGCGACAGTAATGATGGCACTACTACAGCTGGGGATACTGCTCCCAGTATAAACCTGCAAGAATGACATTCCAAATAACATTCATTTATAGAGAAAGAATTCAGGTACACATGCAATCAATCATTGAACAGAAAAGGGAGACCTTGCTGAAGTATGCCCATCCATGAAGTATTGATTTGAGTGACAGAAAAACTGGGAAGTCATTAAGAGATCATTGGAGGTTACAGCTCTGAAGAATTATTGAATGGACTGATGGTATGAATGACCACCCTTGAAAATTGCACAGTATATGGCTGTGGAGATAAGCAAGACCATGGTGATGACAAGAGGGGAAAGACAAGGAAAGGGCACTGTGAAAATTGGAAGTCAGAGTTTGGAAATTGTGGACACGTTCAAATACCTAGGAAGTGAATTGATGCAAACTGGTAGGTTGGACATGGAGATTGGCAGGAGGGTACAGCAGAGCAATGCATTCTATCAAAGTGTAAGAAAACTTGTTTGGGATAAGGAAGTACCAAGGAAAAGCAAGGAGGTAATGTATAAAGTGTACTATGGCCTGTTTGCCATCTCTTGATCAATGCAGTACATTTGCATTTGTCTGTTGGCACAGGCTAGAGTAAAATGTGGCTTTTCACCGATGTCTCAGTCTCACTCATGGCTGTGATTATATGGAAGCTACTGAGGTATGGGTGGTGCTTAGTAATGACATTCAGGGCACAGTCAGAGCCTGTGGATGCTGTGAAAGGTTCTACTCATAGAGTTAGTACTGCTGTTCTGACTCAGTGAGGAAAGCAATGGCAAACTACCTCACTCCTCATCTTGCCTAGTATGCCTCAAAATAGCGCTGCCTTGGGTTTTTGTGGGTGTCTACCCACATAACCTAACGGTGGTGCTTTTTGAGGATCCAACCAGCCTTCGGGCTGACTACCTAACAGACAGACAGACAGTACCCATATTGACCTATGCAGCTGAGACTTGGACCCTGACAAGCAGGCAGGAGAGTAGAATTCAAGCCAGGGAAATGAAATTCCTAAGGAGTATGATAGGAAAGACTAGGAAAGACAGAGTGAGGAATGAAGATGTTAGGAAGGAAGTTGGGATGGGAAAACTAAATGAGAGAATTGAGAAGAATAAACTAAGGTGGTTTGGACATGTGAAGAGGATGGAGTTAGAATACCAAGACAGATGCTGGAGGCAAAGTGCAAGGGTAAGAGAGCAAGGGGAAGACCTAGAACAAGGTGGATTGATCCAGTGAAGAACAGCATAAGAAAAAGAAATCTGGAGTGGGACAAGATTGTGGAAGAAGAATGGTGGAAGGAAAGAGGAAAGTGGAGAAGTGCCATAAATACCCCAACCTGGCAGGAGCTGGATAAGGGGGAATGATGATGATGATGATGATGATGATGATGATGATGATGATGATGGAGGTTACAGCTCTTAAGAGTTATTGAATGGACTGATGGTATGAATGACCCCCCTTCAAAATAGCACAGTATATGGCTGTGGAGATAATGTTGTTTGAGTCTTTAGTCCTTTGACTAGTTTACAACTTTCCATGCCTCCCTGTCCTGCGCTAATCGTTTCATCTCAACCTAGCTACCACACCCTACATCTGAGGCAATCTGCTCAAACCTTAGTCTACCCCTACAGTTCTAGTCCTCAACCCTTCCTTCATTAACTAAGCTTGCTATTCCTGGGTTTTTTTTTTTGAGTCGTTTCGGCCATCAATGGACCACGATGCTCTTCACTCATATGATCACTGTAAAGCTTGTTTTCTTGTCTGCCAGTAGATCTTCATTCTTGACGAATGTTCTGCTCTCCTTTCTTCCGTCCACTTGCAGTGAGGGCGAGGCATCACAGATGTTAAAGGGTGTAGATTACTGGTTGATTTAACCGCCTTTCTGAACAGGTTCCTATCCCAAACCAGAGTTTGATTGATTCGAGCTTCTGTTAGGTCCTTTTTAACTTGCATCGACCATTTACAATAGGAATTTTTTTTAGAGATTGACGAGTGGATTCGATATGAAAGTCGATGATGCTCCATCCGCTCCAAATGTCCAAAGAAAGACATTCTCCTTTTTCTCATCACACTCACCAAATCTTCTATATGTTCAAATAATTCATTGTTATGTCTTCTTCTGTAAGTACCATTATCATTAACAGGTCCTAATATTTTCCTTAGAATTTTCCGATCCTTAAGTTCTAATTTTCTCAATGGGCCTTTGTTTGTCATCTGTAAGCATTCTGCAGCATACAGTGCTGACGGCCTAATTACTGTATTATAATGACAAAGTTTGACATTCCGGGACAAGCTTTTACTTTTGTAAATGTTTTTGCAGGTTTGAAAGGCACCTTCCAATTTGTTACATCTGCTCTCAATAGCAGCTATTTCTGAATTATTAGGGGTAATCCATTCGCCTAGGTATTTAAATTTTCGGACTTTTTTGATTTTTTGCAGACCAATCGTGATGAATTTTGAGGCATCTTTGACATTTGTGATAAAATTAGTTTTATGGAAGGCCACTTTAAGTCCAGTTTTAGCAGCTATGATTTGTAGTTTATTAAGTTGGTCAGTGGCCTCTTCCATTGAATTAGCGAACAAAGCAATGTCATCTGCAAAAGCGAGACAGTTTATATTCAGGTCTTCTTTTTTATAACCAATTCGAATACCATAATTATTTGGTAAGATTGTTAACCATTCTCTTATAATTTTTTCCAAGACACAGTTGAACAGCATCGGTGATCCCAGATCACCTTGTCTACAGCCAGTCTTGATTGCAAAGGCTTCGGACAATTCACCACGAAATTTGACCTTAGAAATGGTGTTTTCTAAGCTTGCTTTGAACAAATTAATTGATTTATTGTCTAGGCCAAACTCACGTAAGGTGTTAATTATTGTGTCTCTATGAATGCAATCATAAGCCTTTTGAAAGTCCACAAAAATCACAACATAAGGTTTAGATTGTACCGTACAGTAGGAAATTATGGTCTTAATGTTATGAATTTGTTCAGGACAGGATCTTGATTTCCTGAACCCAGCTTGATATTCCCCTAACTGACGATCTAATATCGGTTCTGCTCTGTTCAGAAGAGCCCTTGCAAATATTTTGTACGTTACCGATACCAGTGAAATACCTCTATAATTATTTGGGTCGGATTTATCCCCTTTCTTATGTATAGGATGAATGATGGCAGAAGTCCAATCCTCCGGCAACTTTTCACTATGCCATATTTCTTCAATGGTTTTCTGGAGACAAATGATGGAGTCATTATCTGCATATTTCCATAATTCAGCCACAATACTATCCTCCCCAGAGGCTTTATTATTTTTTAGCGCCTTGATGATTTGTGTTATTTCTTCGACGGAGGGTGGTGAACTGTCGTGGTATGCAACGCTAGGATAGAAAGCAAGTTGTTCAGTAGGTATGTCCGTGTTCAAAAGGGTTTCAAAATATTCTCCAAAAGCTTTAGCACAGTCTTTATTATTGAGATTAAGTTTACCATCAGATCCTCGGATGTGAAGAGTAGGGGCGACGTATTTGGACAGTTGGTGTTTAAAAGTTTGATAGAAATCCCTTGTTTTGTGCCTTTGAAAATCATCTTCAATTTGAATAATTTGAGATTTGTGGAAATTTCTTTTTGCCAATTTTAAAATTTTACAAGTTTCTTTCCTGATGCAGAGAAAGTTCTCAAGGTTCACATCGTCTTTCTTGTTATTCCACTTGATCCAAGCTTTTCTTCTTTCCTCTATTGCGTGATCACATTGACCGTTCCACCATGGATGCTTGCGCGTTCTATCAAGAGGAAAGGATTCCGAAGCCGCAGTAACAATGGCGTTCCTTAAAGTAAACCATGTTCCATCTTTTGGTTTGTTGTGGAGTGTTTCCGCAAAAGTGTTGTTATTTGACTTCAGACCACCGATGTTGTACTTTTGCGTTTTCATTCCCTTTTCAACATTCACTCTATTGTTCCTAAACGGAATACCTTTCATTTTAATAAGGGACAGATAGTCTATATTCGCATTACCATACCTGCCAACCTCTCAAAATGAAAAATCGGGAGATCGACGAAGCGGCGATGGGGGGAGGGGGGGGGGGGGGGTGCAACGCAACATAATACATACACAGGCTAAGACATTACAGCAAATATATAAGTTACACTATTAACCTGTACATGACTAATATGATATGACATCCCAGTTTACAAATGTACTTAAGTAATTTTAAATTGTAAGTAGTCTATCAAACAAGCATACCTTTCTTTCGACCACACTCAGGCATACAAAAGTAGTGACGAATCGAAGATCATATAATTGGTCGTTGTTGCAGGTGATTGTGGCTGATTTTGCCCTCTTCAAAAAGGTCTTGCTATATTCTTGCTCAAAACACTTCCCTTTCTGAATCGACTTCAGAGTTATAAGTTTGTCCAAAGTCTTGTCGGAGAGAGACGACCTGAACGGAGTTCTTGTTTTTCTGACAAGACTGAACATTCTCTCACACTCTGCATATCTATGCGGAATGGTCTGAATAGAAAGCATAACTTTAGACAATTTGTCATACTTGAGTACCCCACCACTACATTTCATTTGGCCTACCAGTGCCCACTTCACATCAATTCTCTCTTCTTCCTCAAGAGATGTCACATCTTTAAGTTGGAAGTTACAGAATTGGGAATGCACATTTCTGCAAGGATGGCCGACGTTTTAGTTCTGGCTGAGCCATATCTCCCGGCAATTTTTGAGTCTGGGAACATATTCCTAAATAAAGGACCAGCGTGATCGGAACAATTGACAGGGAGGTTATGTTCAAAAATAAACGATGTGAACAATACTTCTGCACGTGTTATACTGTCAGTGTCTTCCTCCTTACACTTGAAATAATCAAGTTTCTGGTTTTTTCCAACACACTGTACATTGTCTTTATGTTTCTTTGAGAGCACATGTTTTGAAAAGTCCCCCTTTCCACCATGCGAGATGCTGAAATCACACATACAGACACTACAAAATGCAAATGTTGCGCCTCTTCTTGATTCAGTTATATGCGGAAAGTCATCTTTATATAAACTTTTAAATGTCACATCATATTTCTTCGCCATATTACCGAGGAACAGATGCAATCACTCAGATCGAAAAACCACAATAGCCTACAGGCATATTAACGCCAACAACATCTAACAAAGTTATACGCAAATCATATAATTTCACGTGTGAAACAGATACAATATTCCGCAGCGTACAATAACTCTCACCCACATGTGATTATGCCAAACATCTAGGACCAAGCCCTGAATTAACCATCGACGATTTCAAACAAGGACGTATTCGAAGCCAACTTCAAAGAACTTTTTATAACAGCACGACGCAACGCGGGACGCGGGAGTTTGTACGCAGTTGTCGATTACCGGTATCGATACAGAGCGATACTGCGGTATCGAGATATAACTTCAAAACACGTAAAGTCTATCCGTTCGATAGACGACTGGAGTGTCATCTTGCACATTCAATCCGAAATTATGCGTGGGATTTTTGAAAAATCGGGAGATTTAATACGTTAAGCGGGAGGGCGGGAGAAATGGTCTGAAATCGGGAGTCTCCCGCCTAAATCGGGAGAGTTGGCAGGTATGCATTACGCAGGACCTTCACATTTTGGATTTCACGATCTGATTTTTTTGGTATTGCCACATGATCCAGTTGAAATTCACCCATAAGTGGATTTGGATGTCTCCATGTCTTTGCATTCCGAGGAAGATGTTTAAACGCAGTAGATTTCAAAACTAGGTTGTTATTTTTGCAGGTGTCAATCAGCCGTTCGCCATTTTTGTTTGTTCGTTTATGTGCAGGATAGTTTCCAACTATATTCCTAAACTTTTTCTCTCTTCCTACTTGGGCGTTAAAATCACCGAGAAGGATGGTGGTGTGATGCGCTGGAATATTGTCAATCACGTCTTCTAAATTTAATTTCTAATACCGTAATTAAATCTATATTTGCTTGTCAACAGATATCTTTCCTATAGAAATACTTTCTTCACCTGTGCCAACCTACTTTCTATATCCTCTTTGCTTCGTCCATTACTGCTTAATTTGCTCCCTAAGTAGCAGATGACTCCTACTTCCTTTAGCTTTTCACCTGCCAATTTGATGACGATGGGGGTTTGTGAATTCTTTCGGCAGCATTCTGTTAGTATTGTTTTACATTTATATCAATTACCTGCAGATTGGAGCAAGGGTGTTATAATTCCCCTGTTTAAGAAAGACAGCAGAAGGAAACCCACCAACTATATAAGAGGAATAACCCTGCTGTCTCATGGGCTGAAAATTCTAGAGAAGATCGTAAAAAGAAGATTAAGAACCATCATAGGACCACAGTTGGAGGAGGAGCAGTATGGTTTCAGAAGTAACAGATCGACAATGGATCTAATTTTTACCACCCGCATACTGATGGAAAAATATTGGGAGAAAGGCAAGAACCTGGTCATTGTATTCTTGGATATAGAGAAGGCCCATGGTAGTGTTATAGGAGATAAGATCTGGGAGTGCCTGAGGAAAAGAAATGTGACGTGTGCACGCCACTTTAAACTGACATGAAAATAAACCCCTAACCTAAAATATTCAATTCCTACCAAAGCTTGCCCATCCCTGTATTTCCAGTTGAAGCTGTGCTTCGTTATTTCCTTTACTCACCAAATCTTGAAGAAACCTTGTGGCATTAGCCTCCAGTTGAAAATCAGGACTATGAACTCCTTGTAAACGAAATCTTCCAGAATATCATATCGCTCTCGCAGTCAACAGACGCGAGGTATAACTTCGGACCTTATGTGCACTGGTTCTGCAATTTAGTGTTCCCTAACCTCAAAAGAAAGCATGTAATACTACGCATTTAAAAATTCATCATTGCCTGTATCGATTGTTTTCCATCCCGCCCATCGCGATATGTATCGTCCGCAGCGAGACGACAGGAGAAGAGCGCCTAGGGGCAGACCAGTGTGACCAACCTGCACGAAAGTGAATACGGAAGTGTCTTACGGACTATGTCCAAGAAGCCTGGGGATTTTAGTGTGCGTGTGTTGCGACGACTGATCTATTCAATATTATTGTGCCGTTTCATATATGAAGGGCTGCGGCGTGGAATTCAATCTCTTCTATTTTGACTGTTCACCGATAAGATTGGCCGGGTGGTCGGATCACCCGGGGTTGGAAATACAGGTATCAGCCATCCTCATGGGATGGCTTTAGTTGTAGTCTAATTTATTTCGGTTTAATATGTAGTTGTATTTTGAGTACATTCCAGGAAGTGTGATATCTCTCTTAACTTGTCCGTCGACATATTTTGGGTTGTGTTTTCATATTCCCCGTGTGTCATTTTTCGAGTCGTAATTTACCTCATGGTGATGGCGCAGCAGTTCGGCTTCGCTCGGATAATGGATTGAGACGTTCGCCACCTTTGGTATCTAAATTGTTAATCAATTTTCTTCTTCGAAAACTTGATTTGGTAGTGGGGAATCTTTCCTGTTTTTTTGGGGCGAAGATTTACTCTTGTTGAGCAATCTCGTGGCGTCTGTTCGGTTTGATCCAATTAGTAATTATTTTCGGGTAATCACGCTTCCTGGAATTTCTCGAGTGCAACCATGTAGTTGTTTTATTTAGGTTTTAAAGGGGTCCCTGTGTTCGTTTTCGTGATCTTACGTCCACGTGATTTTCGTAGTTTCCGTGACACATTTGCTTTGGATTTCCTTCTTTTACGCCCCATGTGCGTTTCATTTTTTATATTTATAATACTAAGTAAATCTGTTCTACTTGTGGGATTAGTTCAAATCTCAAATTTTGGGAGTAGCGCCCTATTGTGCAACTGTACCTTGGGGTACCGTTATCCTCCGTCATTTTAAGAGAGTCTTGTTAGTTTCGGGGCCCGTGGCAGTCGAGTATTACCGTCCGCTCTGTTTTTCTGGAGCCAGTCATTAGTAATGTAGTCATTTCATTTTATTTCTGTTCAATTTCTTTTACGTTTATCCTTGATATGTTCGGGCGTGTGTTAGTTGTATCAACTTTTCATTCCGTGTGTAACTTGTAATTTGTCCTGTGTATTGGGCAACCTCGTGGTGGCATTGCAAGTTGGTTATTGTGTTTGTTCTTGGTTTGTGCGTGCACGTGTTCCCAAGTCGAAACCTTGTGTAAATTCTATTTGCTAGGGATAAATGTTCTGTTATGTAACTCTTTTGTAAGATAATTGTCATCCAGCGTACCTGCTGGTTCCCCTTCTGGGAGGTCCATTAGTGTGGGTCGTACCTCACGGTGTCACCGTCGTTAGTTACCGTCCTCTCAAGGACGATTCAGTTTGTTGTGATAATCTCTTGTGCTTAAAAGTGTAGTTCCTAATATTTGTAATTTACCTTTTTAATTGTAATACATACCCCATTTTGAAAAGTACTACCTTATTTGGCCTTAAAAGTCCCATCCCTGACTTCAAAACAGCTGCGGTGGAATGACCCTCATCAGGTAAGTCTTCCCACATTTCAAGCCTGTGGACAAATCAACGTGCCTGCTCTCTGGTACATCTGGGAGCACTGCCCGGGTACGTTGTCAACACCGACCACCGAGCAAGAGCCACCAAGTCCCGCAAAGGCTGTCTTGGGGTCGCAGTTGGTAAGTTTTCCTTCGGGTTGGCAGGCCCTCTAGGGAGCTTTGCTGAGCTGGAGGTAAGGAGGACGGAAGGAGGGGGGTCGAGAGGGTACAAGAAATGTGCCTGAGGGACTAGTAAGGAAAGTTAAGATGCTGTACAAAGACTGTATTAGCCGTGTACAAACTGGTGATGGACGATCATCATGGTTTGAGACCAAGAGTGGAGTTCAGCAAGGCAGTGCACTGACCCCACTACTGTTCATCACTATTATGGATAATATAATGAAGAACGTCAAGGAAAAGGTAGGTGAATTGCATGCAGTGGCCTTTGCTGAAGACATCATAATTGGGGTGAAACAGAAGAAGTACAGACAAGACTCAATGTATGGAAATCCCAGTTCCAGGAATATAACCATAACATCAGCGAGACCAAGACAGTGGTGATGTCAGTCAACAGAGATGGGCATCCAGCAAGTGTTAAACTAGGAGACCACCAGCTGGAGTGTGTGGACAGTTTTCCTTACCTTGGAAGTGTAATCTCCAGTGATAATTTGGCCAGTAAAGAAATTACCAACAGAGTGCAAAAGGGATCAGAATTCTACCAACAAGTAAGAACACTTCTATGGGATGACATGATTCCAAAACCAGCTAAACTGGTGATGTTTTACAGCTACTTTATACCAATATTGACCTATGGTATTGAAGCATAAACCCTTACAAAGAGAGATGCATCAAGATTGCAAGAATCCGAGATGAAATTTCTTAGATCCACCATCCAGAAGACCAAGATGGACAAGTTAAAGAACTAGGAGGTGAGGAAACAAGCTGGAATAAAGACAACCCTATTAGACCGAGTCAGCACATCGAGACTACAGTGGTACGGGCATGTGATGAGGATGGAGCCTTCAAGATCAGCAAGAATAAATTTGGAAAGACAGGTGGATGGATAAAGACTTGTAGGAAGACCTAGAAACCGATGGATGGACATGATCAAGGTTGATCTAGCGACAGGATGGACAGTGGATGATGTTCTCCATGACAAGTTATATATGGACAGGTTGAAGGTTGAAGGCTCATAAACAGTACCCGGGAAACTGGAGCTGTACAATGATGATGACGGTGAACAGTTACATCAAGTCAATTTACTTACATAGTCCATGCTTCTCAATCTAGTCTGTCAGTGTTTTGCCCCATTGTACCAGTTGGTATGGTACACCTCACTAAGCTACTGGCTAGGCCACTGTAAGGCTCCTGTAATACCATGAGCAGTGTCAGTGTACCATAGGAGTAGCAGATCTCTTTATTTAAAAAAATTGCCTCCCTGGTCAAGCCATATAGATGGTCTGTGTTTCCAAAGAAACTGCACAAGATTTTATACTCTGACTGAGCTCATCAATATCAATTCAATTTACAAAGTAACTAAAATAATCCAGGTTTCTCAATCTATTGTGCCAGTTCTGCCCGAGTGTACCGCTGTACTAACCAATGTTCCTGTGGTGACTGAAGTTTTGTGTGTACGGTATTTGTAATTATTAGGGGTAGGTGGCCTGGGAATCGAAATAAGACCGTCTCAACATTTGCCTTGAGGGAAGTGTGGAAAAACCTATGGAAAATACATTCAGGATAGCCGCTGTCAGCGCTGGGATTCAAACTTCCGTTCTGCAGATTAGCCGCAGCTTCCCAGTTTGTCATGATGCTACGCCATAGAGTAGTAAACAACTGTAGATACCACTAAAACATTGTTTGTTGTTGTTAATTCCTTTAGGGGGTCTGCGACATTGCGGTCATATAGCCCTGTGTACTTGAGAGAGTGTAGAATTTGTCTGATAACCTGTGTAACTAGGATGTCGGTACTAGTGTGTGTATTTGTAATCGAGGCAGGATTTGGGCGGGAAGCAGCCATGGTCTTAAGTTAGGTACTATCCCAGCATTTGCTTGGAGTACAAGTGGAGAAACCATGGAAAACCACTTCCAGGATGGCTGAGGTAGGAATCCAATCCGCCTCTTCTCAGTTTTGCCTCACGAGGCCGAGTATACCCCGTTCCAGCCCTCGGGCCAGAATTAAATTTCTTGGCTGAGTCAGGAATCGAACCCGGGCCTCCACGGTGACAGGCAAGAATGCTAGCCACTACGACTAAAAATTACATTAGTATGGTATTTAAACAGTTTACCTTCTTGGATATGCTTTGCATGTACAAAAAACCTGCCTTAACATCAAATATTACAAAACATGTTTCATCAGCATACGTTCTGAATGTTATTAGACTCCATATTGGAATCTGTTAGGTCCGTATTGACAGTAAAATTACTAAGACAAATATGCAAGGAGTGAAACATGCAGAAAAATCTTCTCTGGTAATCAGCCACAGATGCACTCACCCCAGAAGCATGCCCCACAACCAGGGAAGTCCCAACACGAAGTGGGAAACCAACGTCACAGTAGATGCTTCCACTAAACAGGGAATGAAAGCCAGTCGGAGAACAACGAAGCTCAATCTTCTAAGAGCTCCTGCATCCAGTCCCAAGCCTGCCTTGATCAAGATCACAACCAAGGCCACATTTCTATCAAAGAACACAATTAATACAGAATAACAGCAAAGAAAGACCAATTTAAATGAATATACAAATACACTCAGCCACACAAGATCAAAGATAACATTAAAATAACAAATACTAAAAGAAGAGTAATTCAATTATTTTTGTGATCAAGCAACTGCAAGTCCACTGCGGACAGTGATGCAGGTGTAGTGGTACATGATGTAGTTTTTAAAAAAGTGAAAAAGTTTTTTAAAATAATTTTTCAAACAAAACATATCTAGTGAGTCCGGGAATATTCTCCGCAGCGCCAACATGCGTCTGCGAGAGCTAGCTACAGAAGTTACGTTGGCAGCACGGCTGCTGCTTGCATCATATTAGCCTTTCACGAAATGATCGCCGGCGGTCGAGATGGGAACTATGCTCTGTTTACTTGTGTCACACGTCAGCCTGCTTCGTTGACGGGTACAGTTGCGCGAGTAGGATATGACTCAGCTCAAGTAGCCTCTGTCATCGTTTAACTGTCCGTGGTGACATGAGCTCCTATGAAGCGCAATGCTGCTTGACTTATGTACGTAATGCATTCTGTCATCGCTGTGTTCCCTAATAACAAGCAAACAGTATACTTTGTACTCACCACAGCCATTCATAACAGATGCTGGAAGTGCTGATGACACATACGCTCGCTAATTGCAATACACACTGACAGGCTACAGCCCACACGTGCGGGGTTCACCCTGTTAAAGACACCGTGCTACCAACTAAACCGATGATGCAACCACTCACAGCTGCAAGTAACCACTGCGGAGAACATTCTCGGACGCCCTGTATTTGGAACACATTATAACTGCCTAATTTCTTGATGATATTGGCAAACAGCTGAAGAGGGATCTGATTTAGACCCAAAACATGTTAAATATTTAATATGTATTGACAAAGGCGAACATACAGTGAATATTCTTGTGAATAAACTTTGTTATACAGGGTCTTTATAGTTGCTTGGCAAGGACATTCTCGCTCACACGCTCCGCCATTAACGGCTCAGTTGCTGACTACCGTATGCGCATATGTATGGCGAAATACGGTGATTAAAATCAGTACCATGCATTTTCACTCACCATGTTTACAGTAGATGCTTAAAATGTTCCTCATCCACTGCCAAACATAATCGGCATCTACTTAGGAAGTTTCCGGTTACTCCGGTTAATTTAGCTTCAGTAAGGAATAATGACCTTTACATCTATTTTTATTGTTTACTGAACCTGTACGTTTGAATCTCTTAGCCAGTTGTTTTATTGTCCGATTTATAGGAATGAGTCTTCCTGGAAATTTCACTCGAAACTTTTGTCTTGTTCTAGCGCACGATTTCCTGCACTTTATGTACATATTGTGAAGATATACACGTTCACATAATGAATATTTCACATAAGGCATTACAGCACTACACACAATCACAATAAAACACTACACAATACGATACACAGAAGCTTTATAAAACACTCAATTAGCTCGGAGCTCACACGTCTACCACAGGAAGAGCATGGGAATACGGCCGGAGAATACGCGCACCAACCTATAACAGACGGCTATCGGCCGGGGACCGGCGGCCAAGGTCGAGCAGAATCTTCTTGTCAAGCAAAAAAGACCCTATATTAAGACAATAAGGACCAAAAAGTGATAAAACATGGTGTTCACCTTATCTACTAATACTAATAACGCAAATGCAATAATTAATTACAGGAGTGCTATACTGTAAACAGAACACAAGTGGAAATAAGACAGGTTATTTAAAAGAATTATAACCTGGCTTCCGATAATTATGCATTTTGCATATTGCATATGCAATTGCATATTTGGGACAGTTTTAACTTAACCGTGCATATTTAGGGTTTTCCTCCTGTTTGTGCATATTTCAAAAACATTCTTAATCTTGAGTGTAGACATCAGCTTCTGCAGGACACTTTTGGAATATTTGACATTTATTTCAGGTAACAGGAATGTTGAGCAGTGCTGGGTTTGCATCGTGTTTAAATTTAGCAACACTAGCCCTGCATCCGGCCATAGCTTTGTCTACCTGCAATGCAATTAGGTGGGGACTGATTCTTGGTATTTCCCGTAAAGCAGGTTATCTTTTCCTCATTCTGTAAATAGTTACTTTTCATGAACAATTAGATCTTGTCAGTCTTATTTTCATTGAGTTGAAACAGGTTGTGGTTCATAGCACGTTAAATAGCTACTGTATTTAAGATGCCTAAGACGAAGGGAACTGTTAATGTGGTAATGAAAGGGTATGTACGAGAGTTTCAAGAAGTGTATTGTTTTGCAAATACTGTAGCACAGTCGTAAACGCAACTAAAAAGGATCAAATTCAACAACATCTTCAAACAACGAAACACAATAAATTGAAAGAAGTAAACCTGAAACAAAAACACCAGGTTCTTGTAACCACCGCTTTAGTTAAACCTGGACCAACACGTAGTAAATTCAATGAAGATCTGTGTAAAGCATTTCTCTCGGCAAATATACCGTTGGCTAAACTAAACAATAAGAACTTATTTCAGTTTCTGCAGGAGTATACGAAACAACCCGTCCCAGATGAATCAACAATTAGGAAGAATTATGTTCCTGAGCTTTCCAATGTAACGTTAGGTAAACTAAGGGAAAAAGCTCATGGAAAATATATTTGGGTCTCACTAGACGAAACTCCGTGTTTGGAATTTTAGGAGAAGAAGAAGAGAGAGAGAAATCATATCTACTAACTATGGCTGTGTTGCCTAAGGTGAATCACTCAACAGTTGCTGCATTTTTCAATGATGCACTTTCTTGTTTGTGGCCATCAGGCATTCTTTACGATCATGTTATCGTGGCCTGCACGGATGCCGCACCTTACATGTGTAAAGCCATGGGAGGTCCTGCAAGATGATACACGTCACATGTGTAGCACATGGACTTCATCGAGTCGCTGAAGCAGTCCGGGCTTCCTTTCCTGAAGTAAACACGTTGATCCCCACAGTGTAAAGAGTGTTCTTGAAGGCTCCAAGTCGCAAAGAAAACTTTTTGATGCAGTTCATGATGTGCCTCTCCCGCCTTCACCAGTTCATACAAGATGGGGAACGTGGCTCGAAGCTGCTGTTTATTATGCCAATTATTTCGAGGTAGTAAAAAAGAAGAAGCTGCTTCTATTAAAGAAGCTCAAGAAGTCTTGAGCAAAGATGGTGTTCGTTCCAATTTGCGTTGCACACCTTCAGCCATCAAGAAATTGCAAGAAAAAGGACTGCCTCTTCACGTTAGCATTGGAATTGTTGAAGAAGTCGATCGATCCCTAAAGAACCTAACTAATCAAAATTTCTCGAAAAAACTGCAGAATGTAGTGCAGAAAAATTCCGATCTCCTCAAACTTAAAAGCATTTGTGGTGTTATCCAAGGCAAAGACAAAATTGACAGTGTATCGATACTAGAGGTCTCTGATTTCGTTAAGTTGGAGTATGCTCCTATTGTGGCATGTGACGGGGAAAGAGTGTTTTCTGAGTACAGTCATTTTAAGTGAAAATAGGCGCAAGTTTGTGTTTGAAAACCTATTAAATCATGCAGTGATTAAGTGTAATCAAGGCTTGTAAATTGTATTGACAAACTGTGGAGCAATCTATTGGAGTACTGTAAGTAATTTTCTTTATTTTGGCGATATTTAATATGTAACAATAATTTCTTGTAATATAAACCACTAATTGATATCAGATATATGTTTATTTTTAATGCATATTTTAGTGCTTATTTAGACACATTTTAGTGCATATTTTGGCATTTTTAAGTGCATAATTATCCAAAGCCTGAAACTAATACTGGTAATTATTGTACATAAGTGTTAAATATAAGTGTTCAATCAAAATAAGTACAGAACATTATTCTTACCGCAGTGTGGACACTGTTTCCAGGTAGGCTCCAGACATGCTGAACAGTCCAAGGTTACGCATGGCAATGCCAACCAGCAACATTCCCAATAATGGTGGTAACCTTACCAATCCTAATAGCTGGCCTGCAATGTATGCAAGTACGAACAACATGGCGAGCCTGAACAGCTTCGAGTGTGGGGCAACGTAGTCTTCCAAGAGAGTGTAGGCCGTACCCCACAACAGTAAGCAGATGAGGAGAATGGTAACAAGTCGCAGCGGCCAGCAATATGTCGGGCAGAGCACAGCGGGGCCCACACGATTCTTCAGCCATTCCCCAGTGCCAACATCAGACCTACAACATGGTGAATTAATATTAACCCTCAGTGGATTACAATCGCAGTCCAATATTTAATGGGTATTTCATTAACATTTATTTGTTTTAAAATATTCATTTTCGAATTTATAAGAAGGAGTGATATGGCTTGTGTTTGAGTCTTCAGTATTTTGACTGGTTTGATGCAGTTCTCCATGCCTCTCTGTCCTGAGCTAATCATTTCATCTCTACATAGTTACCAGACCTTACATCCGAGACTATCTGTTGGTCTACCCCTACAGTTCTTATCCTCGACCCATCCTTTCATAACTAAGTTTGCTATTCCTAGGTGTTTTAGCAGGTGTCCTACCAACCTATTTCTTCTCTTACCGACAGCAGTGGCTATGCTGGCTAAAGCGCAGCATTAGGTCACGGGGCCAAGCTCTCTGCTGACTCGGTAGACGCGTGGGTTCGAGCCCCACCATCGGCCGTCCCTGATGGTTTTCCGTGGTTTCCCATTTCAACACCAGGCAAATGCTAGGACAGTACCTTCTGATAGGCCACGGCCGCTTCCTTCCACATCCTTGCCCAGTTTCATTCATCCTCATCCATTCCAGCTCTCATCCCGACAAGCAGATCGCCTACGGGCATCGACTAGAAAGACCTGCACTCTGTCTCTCAGGAGGCCACACGACAACAACAAAAAAACAACAACAAAAAATCTCTTCTCTTCATTAGCAGTCACCAAAAATATCTCTCCTCTCCCATTCTTCTTAATACCTCTTAATTTGTTACTCTATCTACCCACCTAATCTTCATCATTACGTATACAGGGTGTGTCTTAATTATACCGACAAAAAAATCAGGGACGCTCTAAATGTTACATAAAAGACGATGCGGCATTCGGATTGGCGGAGAAAATGAGGTTACTTTGTTACTTCCGAGTGCGCGATTCAAACTTACGAACTCGCCGTATTTGCTGAGCCACAGAGCAAGCCGCTGGCCATTGCTGTGCTTCAGGCAAGGGAAGGCCGTGTGATAGATGGAGACAGAGATATGCTGGCGGGAGTGCGCAAGTTTCCTCGTTTGCCTCGGCTTGCACTCTGGCTCAGCAAATACGTACAGTTTCATTAAACGATAAAAATAGACGTAAAGGTCGTTATTTCCTTAGTGAAGATAAATTAACCGGAATGACTGGAAACTTCGTAAGTACTGTAGATGCCCATTATGTTTGGCAGTGGATGGGGAACATTTTCAGTATCCTCTGTAAACATAGTGAGTAAAAATGCATGATACTGATTTTAAGCACCTTATTCTGGCGTACATACATGCGCGCGGCAGCTGGCAACTGAGCCGTCACTGGCGGAGCGCGTGAGCGAGAATATCCTAGCCAAGCAAATATTAAGACCCTGTATAATACGACTAAAGACTGTTTGCAGAGTGGAGCATAGGTTGAAATATGTAGGTCTACTGTATTTATCTCCTTGCTTCATTTGTAGTTCTCCTTTTCTGGGGGACAAAAAAAAAACTGTTGTGTCGTAATAAATAGTATCACCCAATAATAATAAGAACAAACCCCATTTCAAGGCATTATTGAATTTTGTATATACAGTTAAAATATTCCTTTACAACATTGAAAGTTAAAATATTCAATTCTGAAACATTTCGAATACAAAACTCAGCAATTTCTCTAGGTTGGTGCCGTGTCCCGTGTGCGGTTTCGTCTAGGACACCAAGCTGGCTCATCAGCGGGCTCTTGATGTCCCCGCCTGGACCCCCCACAGGAGTAGCGTACTGCGCGCTACCTACCTTTTTATGAAGCGCACTTGCGCCCCTTCATTGTGAGACCTAAAAGCTCAAGCAGCTTCTTTAGGGAGGTTATGGCTGCTTGAGCTTTTAGTTCTTGCAGTAAAGAGGCACAGATGCGCTTCATAAAAAAAGGTAGCTAGCATACAGTACGCTACTCCTGTGGGGGTCTGGGCGGGGACACCAAGAGCCCGCTAATGAGCCATCTTGGTGTCGTAGGCGAAACCCCACACAGAATACGACACGAACATAGAAATTTTGCTGAGTTTTAATTCACTGGCCGTGAAAACCAACATACCATTTCTAATACAGTTTGGGACTGGGACATGAGGCTCCATTTAACTAAAACTGTTGGCAAGTACAGTAAGGATAGCAGAGTGTATTTAGCAATATGAAACTTACTCCTTCCCAGCCGGTTGGACTGGTACTGGATTGTTATGATTAGAAACGTCATACTCATCTCTCACACCTATACCTGAAACACATGAAAAGAATATTAAAAAAAAGTAATTTAATACTCAAAAGGAAATAGGCCTAGTATAGGCAAAAGCCAAAGTTTCACCAACTGTTGGATGTGTCCACTTACGGGAACATAATGACCTGTGGAATCAGATTGCACTATAAAACCATCCACTCCAATCATTCAAGCCTCGATTGACTGAGATTCCATATAATCCACAGAGAATAATAATAGTTTTATTGGTTTTATGGCTTTTTGAGAGACACTGGGGTGCCATCATTTTGTCCTGAAGGCAATCTTAAACGTGCCAGTAAATTTACCGACACAGCCCCTCGCATTTGCGCACCCTCAAATGCCAACTGACTATGCCAAGATTTGACCTGCAATCTTGGGCACAGCAGGCAAGAATGTTGCCACACAGCCAATCTATCCAAAGATAATCTACACTAGTTCTCTCACTGTTTTCATACAAGATATTCCATAAATGCTGGACTAAGTAAATACAAGTTTCCAAGAAATTGTGGGGTTTTGTTTGATTGTTGTGCATTTCATACACTGAACAGCAGGAAGATATTACAGCTGACAATATTGTGGGTGGCTTCGGTGACTTAGTTGGTAGCATGCTGAGCTTCTATGCCCAAGACCGCGGGTTCAAACCCAGCCGAAGTCGTCAGTATTTTAAGAGCATTAGAAATCCCTCATTATGCCTCCCTTCGGAGGGGAAGTAAAGCCGGCGGGCCAATGTCATAGATTTATGGCATGTAAGAGAACCTTCCACTAACTACAATTGTGTGAAGTTAAATTTGTAGGCTAGATTTGATTAATGCTGTATTAAGTTCCAACCTTACCGACAGTAGTGGCTACGCTGGCTAACGCGCAGCATTAGGTCATGGGGCCAAGCTCTCTGCTGACTCGGTAGATGCGTGGGTTCGAGCCCCACCGTCGGCCGTCCTTGAAATGGTTTTCCGTGGTTTCCCATTTTCAACACCAGGCAAATGCTGGGACGGTACCTTCTGACAGGCCACGGCCGCTTCCTTCCACATCCTTGCCCAGGTTCGTTCACCATCATTCATTTCATCTCTCATTAACTCCTCTCATGAGGTTGGTGTCAGGAAGGGCATCCGGCCGTAAAAACCATCACCACAAAGACCTCCATCGCACCTCATCCCCGACCCCGTTGGAAAACGGGAATAATAAGGGGTAGACATACATAAGTTCCAACCTTGTGGTGGCATCTAATAGCCAAGTTCACAGGTAGGTGGCATTAATGGCAGTATTTGGTAGTGAAAGTAGGAACTACTTGAAATTGATCGTCTGCAGTACTTACCTGAATTACAGATAACACACACTAATAGAGCCATCACAATTGACACCGGTTATTAAGACAGATTCTACACACCCTAAAGTATGCGGGACTTCATGACCGCGTTGTCAAGGCCCCTAACCTGAGAAACCAACCGACAATATTGTGATGTTGAGTTGACCTCATGGTGAAGAAGCAAAAAACTGCTATAAAACAGAAAAATGTATATGACCTTTAAGTTTTTAAGAAATTATAAAATGATAAGTACTGTATACCCTCCAAAAAGATTTAACTTTGTTATTGTTTCTCATTTTATTTTTAACTTCATTGAGAGATAAATCACTCATATTAGAATGTACAGTAATATGCTTACTGTAACACTGCATAACATGGACAATTCTTTTGGGATGGGGAACCAGGCGCGGATTCAAGGGGGGGTCACGGGGGTCATGCCCCCCCCCTAATGGAGACCAAATTTTTTTGCAAACTCAAAAAACGAAAACACAATTACCAGACAAATAAAACTTAACGAATTTTAACTGAAAAACATTTTTTTTTTTTTTTCATTTTATTCAAAACTGAATTATCTTTATTGGAATTATTATGTTCTGTTACAACTGTACATATTTACAACTTCAAACCTCTTGTATAAAAACTATTAGTTATACAACAAAATCAACTCGTCTATTTTGTTTAGCAAACCTTGTGATTACCGAATCGATGTTTATAGTGATGTCACAATGAATGTGCAGCAATGCACGGATAGGAAACTGGGGCTTTTTTCGCACCAAAAATTTTTGCCGACGTCCAAACTGCAAGCTTGGTTGGCAATTTAAGCTGTGACTTTCTCCCTTTGTCGGTATCAACTCGACTTGCCAAAACTGTAACGTACCTTGATCCTTTTCTCGAAGCTCGATGTAAAAGCCGCAAAACACGCCGTTGCAATTTGTACGAATATTTTTGGTGCGCTAAACGCATCAAATTTCTATCCATGAACCTTGCAAAAAAATTGGTCTGGTTTTGTACGTTTGGTTATTTTGTGATTGCGTTTTTAGTGATACCATTTTTCGTAACAATTTCGATTCTCTGATCCCCCCCAAAACCAAACTCTAGATCCGCGCCTGTGGGGAACTATCTGGGATTACTAAGGACAGTGTTGTGTAGACAAATTTCACCATGACAAGTAGATAGTTTAAAATACCTAGGAAGCTGGGTTACACAAGAAATAATATGCACTAAACAAATAAAAACAAGGATTGCAATAGCAAAACAAGCCTTCAGTAAGAAAAGAAAATTCTTTTGTGGAGCAATGAACGTAAGCCTGAGGAATAGTGAAATGTTTTGTTTGGAGTGTAGCAATGTATGGAGCGGAAACTTGGACGCTTATGAAAGAAGAAAGAGAAGAACATAAGCTTTCAAAATGTGGCTGTGGAGAAGAATGGTGAGAACAGGTTGGAAGGACAAAGTGAGAAATGAGGAAGTATTAAAGAAAGTAGGAGAAAGAATTATGCTAAAGAAGATAAGGAAAAGAAGAATGAATTGGATTGGACACTGCATAAGACAAGACGGTTTGGTGGAAAGTGCATTAGAAGGGACAGTCCAAGGGAAAATCCGAAGAGAAAGAAGTAGGTTTCAGATGCTGGATTCCATCAAGATTGATAAATCTTATGAGCTGATGAAACGTGCTGCTGAAGACCGGATAAGGTAGAGAGACCGACCATGAGGAAACCTGCCATCAGGAAGATAAACTGATGATGATGTCCATGGCAAGTCAAACGGACTTAGTTCCCACCCACTGAAGTGTGTGCAATCACCATACACAAGTCAAAGGCAGTATTTATTATTATTATTATTAATCTTGATTGGTCACATTGGACCACTTGAGTCGTTCCACAATCACTTCTTCTTTGAAGGTAGTACTGCTTGGTTCTTGCGCTCTTTCCAGTACTTTTTCATTCTTTCAGATCGGGATTTTCTCAACTCATCTGAAATCTCCATAGGCTTTCTGTGTGTCATTTCTGCAGAAAATTTGTGAGTTTTAAGAATGGTGTTAATTTTATTTTTCTCCTCGGCATCTGTTATCTTGAGTCCAACAAAGGCAGTATTTATAATACAAATACACGAATAAAAACTTTTGTGTCCGATACACCCAGTTTCTCTACCACAACGTCACAATGTTGTCAAGCTAGAGTTTCACCTACTTTACCCATTAGTGTTGGAGTTCATCAAGGTTCTGCACTATTGCCTCTTCTGTTCATTTTGTGCATGGATAAAATAACAAAACAAACCAAACCCCATTGCACCAGAGCGCATAAAGGGCCGCGCGACCACCGCCGAGCCATTCGGCCTACAGATGCTGGGGCAACACACGGTAAGTGCATTGGGTCCCCTAGGCCATTAGTCTTGGTCTCCGTGACTGGGGCGCTGTCTCACTATCAGACTGTCCTCACAAGGCTGAATGCACCCTCACCCTCCCACCCTCGCGTTAGATTTATTTATTTGATGCCACAACAGGGCAGTAGCAAACAATTGTTTACGCGCAGATAATACATGCAAATACATTAAAATTTATATATATCTATATATATATAAATCAATGTTACGTGATAGTTTGTCTGTCTGTGGGTCTGTGGGTATGTCTCCTATGCGTTCATATACCATTCGTCCGATTGCGATGAAACTTGGGTGAGATGTTGAGTACACTCCAAGGAAGGTTTCTGACTTAGTAAATCCATTTTACAATAGGTAGCGCACGCGTAGATTCAACAAATGAGCGACGATGCGCGAAGCATTTCAACAAAGTCCCGTATGTGTTCATATACCATTCGTCCGATAGCGATGAAACTTGGGTGAGATGTTGTGTACACTTACGTGAAGGTTTCAAAATTAGTGAATACATTTCACAGTAGATAGCGCACGAGTAGATTCAACAAATGAGCGACGACACGCACAGCGTTTCAACAAAGTCCCGTATGCATTCATATACCATTCGTCCGATAGCTATGAAACTTGCGTAATATGTTGTGTACACTGCAGGGAAATTTTCTGGCTTAGTACATCCACTTTACAATAGGCAGCGCACGAGTAGATTCAACAAATGAGCTACGACGCGTGAAGCATTTCAACAAAGTCACGTTTGCGTTCATATACCATTCGTCCGATAGCGATGAAACTAGGCTGAGATTTTGTGTGCACTCCAGGGAAGGTTTCCAGCTTAGTAAATCCCTTTAAAAATAGATAGAGCACGAGTATAATCAACAAATGAGCGACGACGCACGAAGCGTTTCAACAAAGTCCCATATAATTTCATATACCATTCATCCGATAGCGATGAAACTTGGGTGAGATGTTGTGTACACTCCAGGGAAGGTTTCTGGCTTAGTACATACATTTTACAATAGGTAGTGCACCAGTAGATTCAACAAATGAGCGATGACATGTGAAGCGTTTCAACCAAGTCCCGTATGAATACATGTACCATTCGTCCGTAGCTATGAAACTTGGGTGAGATGTTGTGTACACGTCATGGAAAATTTCTGGCTTAGTAAATCCCCTATACAATATGCAGCGCACAAGTTGATTAAACAAATGAGGGACGACGCGCGAAGCGTTTCAACAAAGTCCCGTATAAGGTCATATACCATTCTGCCGTTAGCGGTAAAACTTGGGTGAAATATGGTGGACACTCAAAGGAAGGTTTCTGGCTTAGTAAATACATTTCACAGTAGGTAGCACACGAGTAGATTCAACAAATGAGTGACGGAGCGCGAATCGTTTAAACAAAATCAGGTATGCGTTCATATACTATTCATCCGATTGCGATGAAACATTGATCAGTTATTGTGTACCCGCCAGGGAAGGGGACTTAGTAAATCCATTTCACAATAAGTAGCGCAAGAGTAGATGCAACAAATGGGAGACGACGCGCGAAGCGTTTCAACAAAATCCACTATTGCGTTCATATAACATTCTTCGATTGCGATGAAACCTTGATGAGTTATTGTGTACACGCCAGGGAAGGGCTTCGACTTAGTAATACATTTCTCAATAGGTAGCGCACGAGTAGATTCAACAAATGAGTGACAGCGCACGAATCGTTTAAACAAAAACCCCTATACGTGCATATACCATTCATCCGATTGCGATGAATCATTGATGAGTTATAGTGTACACGCCAGGGAAGGGTTTCGACTTAGTAAATCCATTTCACAATAGGTAGCGTACGAGTAGATTCAACAAATGAGTGACAGCGATGAAACTTTTGAAAGTTGTTGTGCACGCTCACACGAATGGTTCTAAATTAGAAAATCCATTTTACGATAGCTTAGAGGCAGTTAACATGTTGTGTATCCAAAAGCACTTCAAGAAACAGAATTTCAACGCCAACACTTTCTTTGATTGGCATTGCAACGCATGCCGGGTACAGCTTGTATATATATAAAAATCAATGTTACGTGATAGTTTGTCTGTCTGTGGGTGTGTATGTCTCCTATGCGTTCATTTCCCATTCATCCGATTGCGATGAAACTTTGGTGAATCGTTGAGTACACTCCAGGGAAGGTTTCAAGCTTAGTAAATCCATATTACAATAGGTAGCGCATGAGTAGATTCAACAAATGAGTGACGGGGCGCAAATCGTTTAAACAAAATCCGGTACGCTGTCATATACCATTAATCCGTTTGCGATGAAACCTTGATGAGTTATTGTGTACACGCCAGGAAGGGTTTCGACTTAGTAAATCCATTCCACAATAGGTAGTGCACAAGTAGAGTAAACAAATGAGTGACAGCGCAGGAATCATTTAAACAAAATCCTGTATACGTTCATATGCAATTCATCGCATTGCGATGAAACTTTGGAAAGTTGTTGTGCACGCTCCCACGAATGATTCTATATTATTAAATCCACTTTAAGATAGCTTAGAGGCAGTTAACGGAAATTGAAAATCATTTTGTTTATCCAAAAGCACTTCAAGAAACAGAATCTTAATGCCAACACTTTCTTTGATTGGCATTGCAACGCATGCCGGGTACAGCTTGTACAAAATAGAAATACATTAGAACACCAAAAACTCCGCCATAGCCGGTCCCAAGCCCGTGTTGAGAAAGGAGGAGGGATTCTGGGTTGCGCCTGAGAGGGTCTTGACAAATTCCCTGGCTCAGGAAGTAATTGACGGAAACACCTTAGCAAGGAAGCAACCAGATGGTAAGCCTGGATGCCAGAAGGGAGCAGTCCTCCCATCAGGCTAGGAATCAGTAGGCCAGTTACCTGCTATTCCGAAACCACTCATACTAAAAGCAAACACAGAGAGATAACCGGACTGATCAAGAAGACGACAAACTGGCGCGGATTAAGGATAACGAATTTGGGTACTTGGAATGTTAGAGGAGTAAATGGGAAGGAAATTGAATTGACGAAGGAAATACAGAGGACCAAAGGGCAATACCTAGCGGTGACCGAAACAAAGAAGAAAGGTCAGGGCTGTGAGCAGTGGGAGGATGGCTTTCTTTTCTTCTACTCTGGGGTACCAAAACAGGAAAGAGCCAAAGCTGGAGTAGGACTCTTAGTTAAAGAAGAAAGAACAAAAAATGTCAAAAACTGGAAGTTTGTTAATGAACGTATAATGACCATAGACATAGAGGAAGAACGAAGGGTCATATCTCTTATTGTCACATATGCACCAAATGATGATGAGACGGAAGAAAAGAAAGATGAGTACTACGAACAACTTCAGAGTACAATGGACGAAGTTAAAGGGGAAGATGTCATCTTACTTGGAGATATAAATGCAAGAGTGGGTAATGAACCTACAAAATGGCAAAACGTAATTGGAAAAGACGGTGAAAGCAAGACAAACAACAATGGGAAGAGGCTTCTGGAATATTGTATGGCCAATAACTTAATGATAACAAACACAAAGTTCCCCCATAAAGACATCCACAAATATACAAGAGTAGAACCAGCCAGAGCAGAAAAGTCAGTGATTGACTACATAATTGTAAAGCAACATCAAATGAGATTCGTCCGAGACGCAAGAGTTGTACGAGGACCCAAGATAGGAAGTGACCATCTACTACTGGTATTAACATATGTGACAGAGAGAACACAGGAACGGGTACAAACAAGAGAAAGGAAAGAGCAAAGCCAAGAATAAAGGCATATAAACTGAGGGAAGCGAAAGAGATACAAGAACAGTTTCAAAATAAGGTCAGTACAAATCTACGAGACATGAACCAAGAAAGTGAGGAAGGAAATTTAGAAACCACATGGAATATGTTTAAAAGAGTCATCCGGGAAAGTGCAACTGAAATATGTGGAGTTACAACAGGAAATTCAAAACAAAGGAAAACATCTTGGTGGAATGACCAAGTAAAAGAGGTTGTTAAAGAAAAGAAAGAAAGAAAGAGTTATGGAAAAGATACCTCAATACGAAAGCAGTAGAAGACTACCAGAGGTACAAAAACCAAAGGATAGTGGTAAAGGAGATTGTTAAGGTTGCCAAGACACAAAGTTGGGAAAAGTTTGGTGAGTTTATGGAAAAATCCCATGAGGAAAATCAAAAACTGTTCTATAAAATCCTGAAGAACTGGAGAAAGGAGAAGGAATGCCCCCTGAAATATATTAAAGATAAGAATGGCGAGTTACTAACAACAGAGGAAGAGATCATGGAGAGATGGAAGCAGCACTTCGAGGAACTGCTCGAACAAAAGGAGCAGCATGTGGGGGAAAGATTGGAAGAAGAGGATACAGCGGTAGAAGAGGAAAATGAAAGTACATATATTGCACTAGAAGAATTGAGGGCAGCAATCAGAAAGATAAAGCTTGGGAAAGCAGCTGGGCACGATCAAATCTCACCAGAAATGATCAAATATATGGGACAAAAAGGGGAAAATCTTTTGCTGCAGGTGATGAACATAGCATGGAAGACGAAAGGAATCCCTAGAGACTGGCAGCTAGCAACAATTATACCTATCTACAAAAAGGGAGATAACCGAATATGCGACAACCACAGAGGAATATCATTGCTAAGTGTACCGGGGAAAATATACTCAAGGATTCTTGAAACAAGACTACGAAACCAAGTAGAGGTACAATTGGAAGAAGAACAATGTGGATTCAGGGCAGGAAGAAGCACTCAGGACTTAATATTCACAATCCGTCAAGTGTGTGAGAAGAACATAGAACGCAACAGAGATACGTATATGTGTTTTCTGGATTTAGTGAAAGCATTTGACAAGGTACCATGGAAAGTCCTGTGGGAAGTCCTAAAGTAACGGAACGTGGAATCCTGCCTTATACAAGCAATTAGGAGCTTCTACAAAAGCTGCAGAATCAAGTAAGGACATCGAACTGTACGTCCACAGAATTCATATCAACAGCAGGAGTGCGACAGGGAGACATTTTGTCACCATATTTGTTCATCATACTTTTGGATGAGGTCATGAAGAGATGTAAGGAACGCAGCAAGAAATTCAAAGTTGGGAACTACAAGTTAAATCCTATTTACATAACAGTCATTGCATTTGCAGATGATGTTGTTATATTAGCCAAGTCCCCTCGAGAGCTTCAGTATAATTTGGATATCTGGAACGAAGAACTGAAGAAGGTAGGCATGGTAATCAGTACAGAGAAGTCCAAAGTGATGGCTGTGTCAAGGCAGAGAAGAGTGCTGAACGTCAAGATCGATGGCAAGGAATTGGAACAAGTTTCAACATTTAAGTACTTAGGGGCCATGATATCTGAAGATGGAAAGATGGACGCAGAAATAAATAGCCGCATTGCTTCAACAGGACGACTTTATTACTCACTAAGCCGCAACTTTATTAGCAAAAGAGAAGTGAGCGAGAAGACCAAGCTCGCTGTGTACAAGTCAACATATGTACCAACACTTACATATAGCTCGGAATCATGGACCTTAGGCACTAAACATCAAAGTAGGATACAAGCAATGGAGATGAGATACTTGAGGCGTATAAAACGAAAGACGAGAAGAGACCGCATCAGAAATAACACTATAAGAAATACGCTTGGTGTAAAACCGCTGGGATCAATCATAGAGAAAGCCCAATTGAGGTCGCACGTATGCCTGAAACACGACTACCATACCGGGTATGGCAGGCTAGGAGTGAGGGTCCCAGAACCAGAGGACGTCCAAGTGGGAGGACAATATTGCAGCCAGTCTAAGAACAAGAGGCATTCAATGGACAGCAGCTCGAATCAAGGCCCAAGACAGGAAAGGATGGAGATCTCTCTGTGAAACCTCGACACCAACCGGTAGAAGAGGACCGACTAAGTAAAGTAAGTAAGAATACCAAAAAAAAAATTTGAAAATTAAAATTAAATTAAAATTAAAAAAAGAAATTGTTAACAGGAAATATAGACAAGTTCAAGTCGCAATAACAGTTCTTTTTTTTTTTAGCTTATGGCTTTTAGTGCCGGGAGTGACCGAGGGCATGTTCGGCTCGCCAGTTTTGTAGCTGCTTCGAGACGGACACCCAATGGGTGAGCTACAAGTACCGTTGGGGAAAGTTGGAATGGAGGGTCGAGGAGTTGGAAGGTAGCGGCTGTGGCCTATAGTTAGGGACCAACCCCGGCATTTGCCTGGAAGGAAGATGGGAAACCACAGAAGACCATCTTCAAGGTTGTCGGCGGGGGTATTCGAACCTCCTCACCTCCCGGATGCGAGCGACTGCCAGCAATCCTGCCGTAATGACCACGGCTAACTCACCCGGTGCAATAACAGTAAATGAAGCATGATTTTTAATATTTGGTCACACAATGTAAAACTAGATTCATGTCTTTAGGTACCAATACAATAGCAATGAAAGATGGTAAGAAGGTGAAACCTAAAGCTAATAGCAGCTAAATTTAATATCTTTGTTATAGTGAATCATTTGACAGCTAAAACTAAGTGTAATTTTCTTCTATAATTTAGCAAGGACATTCCAAAATCTAAATTGTTGTCAGCTGAGAGCCTGTTGTAAGTAGGCTATAGCACATATTCAATATCGGTGAATTTTTATGGAAATTTGTATTTGATTTTTTAACGATTAGGAGTTCTCGTTTTCTGAGGCATTTCTTTCTCACGTTGAAATTTATTTGCCCTAAGTTTCACTTGTGTCTGAGATACCATTGATGATAATAGCAATAATCCTGCGTGTTGAAAATTTCGTCATTTGAAATTCTAACAAGTTAGAGTACGGAATTCTACATCGGATGGCTGATACTGTGCACTCTTGTAATATAGGAAGCGTAACAGTTTCTTTTGCAGTCTTTCTATGTGATTTATATGTGACTCTTACAGTGGGTCAAAATCGAAATCTAGGGGGACAAAATTATTTTTACATTTTAATTATGAATTTAGAGTGAAAGCAACGCATATAATTTGTTTACTTCATAATAA
Organism: Meconema thalassinum; assembly: GCA_946902985.2. Classification (NCBI taxonomy): domain Eukaryota; kingdom Metazoa; phylum Arthropoda; class Insecta; order Orthoptera; family Tettigoniidae; genus Meconema; species Meconema thalassinum. Next base: position 501,344,615 of record OX336393.1, on the reverse strand, counting down.
ACATCAGTTAAGACCTTTTTTAAGTTACGTCTACACATGCAAGAAATTGTCTACGACTAGGAGTTGGATAGAGCATTCAGTTATCTCTTCAGAACAATTTTCTACCCCTAATTTACTTTTAACAAAATCACCAAGTTCCACTTTTGACATAATCATCGAACCCAGTGCTTCGAACAGTTGTAAACGTGTGAGAACTGGTTGTGCGGCATCTTCTAAAACGTAAAATAACTAAGTAAGTTGCAAAAAATATTATAACAGGCGTAAACTACAAGACTTTATCTACATTTTAACATTAAGTAGAAAGTGACGCAGAGTGACGCGGCATACTAAAAATTTAAGTGTAAATATCATTTTAAAAATAATAGTTAAATATTATACAATGCAAATATAGCTAAAATTACGCAACAATTACGCCCTTTAATAACTGAAACACGTTACAAAGATCTTACCTTCAGCTGCATGTTCCATCTTAAAGCATCACATTAACCACAAAGACAACCAAACCACAGCCACTTACATTCACCCTCCAATTCAGACTGCTCGAAGAGTGGTGACAGATTTACAGTAAGATGCGTTTATATCCCAGAATAGTGAGCGGGAATTATATGAGAATGCTGTAGAAGTAAAAAATTTAATTTTTTAATTATGAAAATAAATAATTTGGTCCTCCTAGATTTCAATTTTGACCCACTGTGCATTGGAGACCAGACTACCGCATTAAACTCCAGTTTACTTCTCACATATGCATTGAAGAGCGTAATGATTGTCTTTGCATTCGTCAACTCCTTGGAATTTCTAAAAATAAATCCCCGAGTTCTTAGAACATCATTCACTACCTTATCAATATGATATTTGAAACTCAAATCATGATTTATATACAACCCTAGATCCTTGACCATATTCAGTCTAGTTAGAAGATATCCATCCATTCTGTAGTTCGATTCCAAATATTGTCTTTTCTGACTGAAGATAATGAAATTACATTTTTTTATATTAAACAATAAGTCATTGTCTAGACTCTATTTGTGAATGTTATCTACGGTATATCATTTTGCAATTTCTGGACATCCTGCTCATTTTTAATAACTGACAGAGCCAGGAAACGAACCCGGGGCCTCCGGTTAAGAGGCAAGCATGCTACCCCAACATCATGGGGCCGGCTGGATACAATAACGGCTGGATAATCTTATATGAAAATCTCAAGAATCACACTCTGTAGTGGAAAGATCGCCTGGGCAAAATTGGTTTAAAACTCAACATAGGAAAAACCAAATATCTGCAATGTGTCACACAGACCAATGGTAACATTAACATTGAAAACCATCAACTCAATAAAAACCACTAAATTTAAGTACCTTGGTTCTCTCATCACTTCAGATGGTGAGACCATTCTCGACATCTGAGTACGAGTAAATGCTGCGTGACTGAAATGGTGCCAAGTCACTGAAGCACTGTGAGATCAGAAAATACCTATCCACCTGAAAGGAAAAGCTTATAAGGCCAGTGGTACTCTACAGCACAAAATGTTAGCCAGCTTCAACCAAACACAAACAAGCACTTCATGGAATAGAAATTAATTTGCTGCGTTGGTTCATGGGTATTACAAGACTTGACCATGTCAGAAATTCACATATAAGGAAGCAAATGGCAGTTGCAACATTTAAAGACAAAATGAGGGAAGCACGTCTTTGTTGGTATGGGCATGTCACTAGATAGCGGCTTCGGTGGCGAAGTCGGTAGCATTGTGAACTACTATGCCCATGTTAGCGGGTTCAAACCCGGCCGAAGTCGTCGGATTTTTTAAGAGCGTTAAAAATCCTTCAGTATGCCTTCCTTCGGAGGGGAAGTAAAGCCGGCGGTCCCATATCATAGATTTATGGCATGCAAAAGATCCTTTTGCAGACTAAACTTGTGTAAAGCAAAATTTGTTAGGTTAGATTTCGTCAGAACGCTCTATCAAAGTTCCACCGTTCACCACTAGGTATCATTGATATCTGGTGGCGAAAGTTGAAACTACTTGAAATTGAACGGAACTTGTAGCTCACCCTTTAGGGTATCCGCTGGAAGCAGCTACAGACTCAGGCGAGCCGAACATGTCCTCAGACACTCCCGGCACTAAAAGCCATACGATAATAAAATAAATAAATAAATAAATAAATAAATAAATAAATAAATAGAAACTAGAAGTGATGAGAACTCTGTGATAAAAACGGCCCTCCCATACAATCCAGGAGGGTATCAACCCCGTGGGCACCCAAGAAACGATGGATGGAATCAGCAAAGACCTACTGGTGTGCGGTCTCAAACCTGAAGATGCCCTTGACTGGAAGAAGCGGCGAACGACAACTAAGCAAGCGTACCCTGCACCAATGCGGGAAATATGCAAAGAAAGAAGAAGAAGACACAAATAAAACCTTATCCACGATTCTGTTTTGGTTCTGCAGCACCATAACTTTATTTTTTTCTTTGTTTTTATACAACGTAAGTTCACTAAAGTATGAAAAGAGGGTTAAAAGTGTACCGTATCATATAAATTGGTAAGAAATTTCATTATATGCATATACGTAATTTGTAAGAGAAATGACCTCAGCCACCCATATAATCTGATTGATCGGTTATGCAAGATGCCATCAGTTCACATTACTTGCCACAGTGAGCGAGTGGTTATTGTGTCGGACTAACAACCCCAAGCTTGCAGGTTCACTCCTGGCCGTGGTAAGTGATTTTTGAAAGGCGACAAAGTCACAGCATGCATGTCACACGTTGTTGGCATGTTAAAGAACCCATTTGAATTCAGTAGGCCATGTTCATAATGCCTAAATTAATCTCGGGATTTTCCGCCAACAAAAAGTTCCTCCTTTCCCTACTAAAAAGCGCTATAGTGTCAAGGAGCTTAGATATCTAACTTCCTTGACTATCATAGTGTTCCAAGGAACGACTAAATTCGACATGCACGCTGCCCTCTGGGCGTCACATAACAAAGCTTGCACCCGGTCCCCGAGGCCATACCATAATATTATCATTACTTCGAATAATCTTCAGATATTCATTATAGTTTATTTCTACTGTGTAAACTCATACAAAACAAGAAGTTCCGTGACTAACTAAAGAGCCTACTTTTCATGGCAATGATTATTCTAGAGTATATGAACCTATCTAGAATAATGATGAAATTAAGTTGGTAATATCGAAATGTCTAATTAGTTCCAAATATTCCTGGTATAATGTAGCCTAATAGAGCACTACAGTTGGCAGCCCTGGTGACTGAATATTTTCTTAGTTCCATCTCTTAAGGTACAGAATACAAAATATGGTTGAAGTCCAATGGACGTTACATGCAGTTAGACACTGGATCTATCAGCACGCGTAAAAGCATGTTGACAACAATGTCATGCATGTGCTGATTAGAAATAATCGGAAATATTATGATATCTTGTTGTGCCAATTTTGGATGAAATCCATTTGTTAGTATAGAAGATACATGTATTTTAAAATTGGACCTATCAGCAAGTATAGAATCATGTTGGCAGCATTGACATATTAATTACTCCAAATTAATCTAGAGTGTCAGGTGCTATAGGCCCACGTGTGCAGAGTGTAGAGGTGTTGGCTTGCAAACTTTCTGATATATTGATATGAAGGTAAAAAAATATAGACAGCATTTATTAACAGATGGCTGCCCTGATTACTCTTAAGAATACTTATAGTCATATCTGTTATCTTACACATAGCACATACGAAATTTGGCTGAAATCCAACTGATTATATAGAAGTTACATGTATTTAAAAATTGGTCCTATCAGCAGGCTTAGAATCATGTTGGTAGAACTGAAGTATATAAGTTACTCCAAATTAATCTAAAATGTCAGGTACTATACGCGTGCATAGTTTAAAGCTGTTGGCTTGCATACTTTCAGATATATTGGTATATGGATGAAGAAAATAGAAGGAGCAATTATTAACAGTTGGCAGCCCTGGTGGCTCTTAAGAATACACGCAGTCATATCTGTTTATGTACACATATTACATACAAAATGTGGTTGAAATCCAATTAATAGTGTATAAGTTATATGCATTTAACAATTGGACCTATCAGAAGGCTTAAAATTATTTTGGCAACACTGTCATGTATGGCCTCCTGGAAATTAAACTGAAATAGAATTATCTACATGTGTGCCAATTTTGGAATAGCTCCCATGCATACCTTCCATGATATCCAACATGGAGCTCAAATTTCTAGTGAGTTTTTTCAGCAGTTGGTAGCACTGACATCATTTTCAAATATGGTCATGAGATATTCCGGTATACATCTTTACTCATACTAAATTTGATTTTGTTTGCTGCAGCCGTTAAGGAGTTGATAGGGACACACACACACACAGCCAGACAGACAGAAGGGCAAACACACATTTTCCCGGATCGATCTCATAAGTCTACTTTTTCCTCATTTTTGCAAAATGTGAAAAGTAGGCTAAAAATACACAACAAAATACAGAGCATATTGCCTGTCATTATCTTGAAATTCAATGCACCAAAAGTATCTTTTGAAATTGCTTTGCAATTAAGACCTGTAGATTGCATGTGGTGATTTTTGCCCCATATACTGACAATACTCTGAGAAATGCCATACTGGTAACGAAGAAATGAGGGAAGCCATGTGCCACACAACCCACTCCAAGACAGTGACACCCGACGGTGTCCTATACTTCATTTCTACAGTTCTCTTCCAAATATTTAGCATATTTACCAGATCAATATGGTAAACATATACAGTATGTTCTCTTCAACACAATTCTTTTTATGACTGTTAGTAGTGAATTTATGTGTTAATATCCAAGGATGACCAATATCACTAACTTACAGATATAGTGTTGATTATATATAAAACTGGTAATTCGCACAAAGGTGCACTATAGAGCAGTAAGTCGCTTGCTAATTTTCATAGTTATCATTCAATTGCATCATGTGTTGCTGATTCTGTATTTTATATATTCATGACAGTGATCGTATGTTGTATTCCATCAGATAGGCTTGTGGAAATGTGGTCTCTAACATAAGATTTCTCCTTTACTAAGTTTTATGCCAGTTGCATCTTGATTGGTTGATGGACTTCTGCCCTCAGCCGAATCAAGCTCTTGAAAGATCACAGTGATTCTGAGGGTTATAACTAAACAGTCCACCTAATCAATACCTTTCTTCTATGATTTATCATAACATTATAAGATACATGTTTTGAGAGCCTACTTCCTCAGCCTCCCGTATAGCTTCTTAACAAAATTTTTAAAAAATAGAAAAAAACTATCTTAAATACAGGGTCATTATATAATATGTGCGCACGAGTAAACACGGCAAGCTAACCAGGCTGTGACTGGCGCAGATCTCGGATGCGCTTATGCGGTTCAGCCAGTGGTTGGCGCGCTCCGCCAACTGATATCGTCAGTTCATACGTGTTTTGTCATTCATATGGACATGTATCTGCAAAGCTTAGACGTTAGTGTTGCACGTTTAGTGAGTATTGTGATTACTGTGATTGTTGGTCATTCCTAGACACCAATTCACATTGAGCGAACGTGTTAATCCATAATTCGTGAATGAAAAACAGGAAATCTTGTTCCGAAATGAGACGAAAATTTTGAATCAAGTTTCCAGGAAGACCTGTGCCTAATGCCAGTACAATTAGGAGACTCGCTAAACCAGTGGTTCCCAACCTTTGTCAACTGACGCCCCCCTTTTCATATACGGGAGTTCATCGCCGCCGACCCCCCCCCCCCCTTTAACCCCCCCTCCTCCCCACCACTCATCGCTTCTATAACCTCTTCGATTGACCCGGAGGATATAGACCTAACCTAATAACACTACATAATGGAATAGGCCTATCTATTTTAGCACAATACAAAGAACACACTTTTACAACAAATCCTTAAATTAGACCAAAAATGTCAATGAGAGGGTTGACACTGTTTTCTCTGGGTAAGATTCGGTGTGTTTGGTTTCATATTTGACAGAACACAGCGGAGATCACTTGCAACATCAGGCCGACAGCGCTGCTGTGTTTCTATGACACTCAGCGTTGAAAATCCTGACTCGAATAAATATGTCTTTGAAAATGGGACAATGACACGCAATGCAAATTTGACTATTACAGGATACACTGCCAGACAGTTTACCCAAAAGTCACCCAGTCCTAATATTTTAGAATCATCTTTTAGGTTTGATTCACACTTCAAATCTATGGCTTCTTCTTGAAGCTGTGCTGGCCGTGCTTCAATGTCAATGGCAAACGAATTTCTTGTTAACATCCAGGACCATTCTTTCGACGAGATATCAGGAAAGTAGAAGTTGAATTCCAGTGCCAGGGAATCCAAATGTGACTAAATTTGCACTAAGTTTATTACGATCACGTTCATTTTCCGGCAAAATTTCATTAAGGTGGTGAAAGGATGAGAAGTTGTTCAACTGAAGCCGGCGTTTCCATAACTGTATTTTTTCCAGGAATGCATAATATTGGAGTTTTTGCCTTAGGGCTTTAATTTCAAACTGTTCAATACTTCAAAGAAATCACAAAGATATGTCAACGAGACGATAAAATTGGCATGATTTTTGCTCCTTACAACACAGCAACTTTCTTATTCCACCTCCAACCTCGTGGCTCCGCATAGGTTTGTGCCAACAGTTGGCAATTACCAGTGCTTTTGAACGTTTGACTTGGTGCGACAATCACTTGGAGAGATTCGAAAAATATTTATATTACAAAATTGGAATATTCGAGTTAAAAGTCTTAATTCGGAAATCACTTCACGCCCCCCTTGATAAAGCCCCACGCCCCCCAGGTTGGGAACCCCTGCGCTAAACGATTCAAGAACACAGGCTCCGAACATAATAAACGAGTTGACAGACATTCTTTCATCAGAAGATGTCAGGTGTTTGTTACAAGAGAGGGAGGACATTTTCAGCATCGCCTACGAGCACTGTAAGTACACATTATTGAACATGTTTGGTAAAAGTGTGAAAGTGCGCGCCAACCACCGGCTGAACCAGGTATGCGCGTCCACGATCTGCGCCAGTCACAGCCAGCTTAGCTTGCTGAATTTACTCGCGTGCACATAGATAATGACCCTGCACATCAGTAAAGCCTTGTTTCCCTCCGCCAAGTTAAATGAAGAATGGCAAGGCAACAGGCCCTGATGATATTCCTGCAGAGCTATGGAAGCAGTTGGGTCATGCCTCTGCAGAGTTCCTAGCCGAGTTCTTTAACAAATGCCTTGCGAGCCACCAGATCCCGTCAGCTTGGCAAACTAGCGTCACAATACCAATATGGAAAGGCAAGGGCGATGTAACTATCTGTGCCAATTATCGTCCCATTCGTCTCTTATGCCACATAATGAAGATTCTAGAACGTGTGATTGACACTCGCTTACGTAGCATTGTTACCATCTCGCCTAAACAATGTGGATTAATGAAAGGTCGAGGAACAACTGATGCTATCCATGCAATGCGGCTTCTGATAGAAAAGTATATGGAGAAAAGAAGGACAATTCACATGGCTTTTCTGGATCTGGAGAAAGCATTCGACCGGGTTCCCCATCAGCTTATATGGTATTCTCTTCGATCTCATGGCGTACCAGAAGCTTATGTGCGTTGGGTCCAACTCCTCTACAATAATACAACTAGCTCTGTACGCAGTGCTGCTGGACTCACCAAACAGTTCGATATTAGAGTTGGGGTTCACCAGGGATCTGCACTATCTCCACTCTTGTTTATCCTATGCATGGATACAGTGACTGCCAATTTGCAGAGGCAACCACCATGGCCATTCCTGTACGCCGATGATGTCATGCTTGCAAGCGAGACCCGTAATGATCTAGAGCAATTGGTCAACCTCTGGAATGCGAGGCTCTGTGAATTTGGACTACGGCTCAACCTCACTAAGACTGAGTATCTTGAATGTGGTTCCCAGACAGATGGGACCATCATAGTGGATGGCACCCCACTACCAAAAGCTTCACATCTCCGATACCTTGGCTCCGTTGTGAGACCTGATGGTGATACAGTCTCGGATGCCCGTGCAAGAGTGAATGCTGCATGGATGAAGTGGCGCCAGGTCACAGGCGTTCTCTGTGACCGCAAGATCCCTTTGCGCCTCAAAACTAAGATCTATCAATCAGTTGTCCGCCCTGTTGCTTTGTATGGAGCTGAATGCTGGCCTAATACAAAGAAACATGAACAAGCTTTGCACTCAATGGAGATGCGGATGCTAAGATGGTCCTTGGGAATTACACGGCTGGATCATATTAAGAACGAAGACGTCCGCAATACTCTTGGAATTGCCCCTATTCCAGCCAAAATGAGGGAGACTCGGTTGCGTTGGTACGGCCATGTAGCCCGAGCAAATACAGAGTCCATTGTAAGCAAGTCACTTGCTCTCGAGCCTGATGGACAAAGACCTCCAGGACGACCAAAAAGGCGTTGGATGGATACCCTACACGACGATATGCGCATCGTAGGTCTTCGTCCTACAGATGCAGCAAACCGCAACAAATGGAGAGCGAGGTGCAGAGTGGTGGACCCCAAAAAATAATTGGGAACAACGCCAGGAAGAAGAAGAAGAAGAAGAAGATTTTAATAATTTTAATTAATAGCCTCACTCCATTATGTAGGATGGACTTAGGCCTATGTGTATCATGCAATGTAATTCATAGTCAAAACGGATCCAAAATGAATTGCTATGTTCCTATAGATCACAGTGACTCACACCTCGACGGCTCGGTTCAATACTATCGTAACTAACATTTTCAGGGAAAATGATATTGCGATGTAGTTCGACCGCCCAACGTCATGTTCATCCATTGCAATAAGAACGTATCTGCTCCTATTACTGAAACAGCATGAAAAAACGGATAATCTAACATCGTATCTATAATATCAGCCAGGTTGTCTGTGAAACAACAACATAAGTGATGTTACGATATTCATTCATTCATTCGTTTATTTGCAATTGGGGGTGTGTCCCCCGGTGGCAAATTAGATATACATATCAAATAAATAATTGTACATAACAATTCACTAACAATTAAACTGGAATATTTACACAAATAGTCAGTCTTTTCTTAAACACACCTATATGTTTGGGAAAAGGCTCTAAAACTGCGGCAGGTAGAGAGTTCCAATTATCAATGGCACGGTTTACGAAAGAATATTTACCATAATTTGTTCACTGTGGTTGGCCCTTAACTTTGAAAGGATGATCGCTCCTACTCATGTAAGTAGGCTTTTCCATACGTTTGCTAAGCTCACCCCATGCTGGTTGATTTGTATACGCGTTGTACATAGCGCAGAGTCTAGATTTCATCCTCCTAGCCTCAAGTGATTCCCACCCAAGTTTCTTTAACATACGGCTCACACTGCTCCTGGGATTCAAGTCACTGAGCACAAATCTAGCGGCCTTTCTTTGTACCATTTCCAACTCATTTATGAGCCCTTCTTGATATGGATCCCAAACCGCCGAGGCGTATTCCAGAATAGGTCTTACAAGTGACAAATATCCTAATTCTTTAGCAGAGGTACTACTTCCTTTAATACCCTCATTACAAAGTGCAGGGATTTGTAAGCTTTAGAAACTGAAGAAGGTGGAAAGTCTCAAGTACTTGGGAAGTATAGTGGAGGAAAATGGGAGAAATGACAAAGAGATTACGGAACGTGGCAGACAGGCAGAAGCATTTCTGAGAAGCATTAGGAGCTTAGTGTGGAATAAAGATGTCCCACAAAAAAGCAAGGAAGTGTTATACAGAAGCTATTATATCCCGATACTGACCTATGCTTCAGAAACGTGGACAATGAAGAAAAGAGACATAAGCAGAATACAGGCAGGTGAAATGAAGTTCCTGCGAAGTAGGATCGGAGTAACAAGAAGAGACAGGTTGAGGAATGAAAAGGTCAGGGAAATGGTGAAAGAGGAGCCCTTGCAAGGTAGGATTGAGACATCAAGACTGAGGTGGTATGGACACTTAAAGAGAATGGATGAGAAGAAGATTCCCAAGAGGATACATGAGATGCAGATGCAGAAGAAACGACCAAGGGGAAGACCAAGAGATAGATGGCTGAAAGGAGTGGAGGAATGTGTCAAAAAGAGAGGCGAGGACTGGACCAGAGTGACAGCGGAGAGGTGGTGGGAAGAAAGGTCTAAGTGGCGAGGCTTACGTTCCAAACAGGCCCAGCCTGGGGCTGGAAACTGTACAAGATGATGATGATGATGAGAAACTACACATCCTATATGACTACTCCATTTCACATCATTTCTTACGTGAACGCCCAAATATTTGCAAGAATCTTCTTCTACAAGTATTTCCGAGCCAATGTTATATTGAAAATCTTGCCTTCGCACTTTCCCTATTTTTATTAGACTACATTTTCTTGTGTTTATTTTCATTTTATTTTCAATCGCCCACTTATAGACCAGGTTCAGGTCATCTTGAAGTACTGCATTGTCTTGTGAGTCATGTATCTTTCGATATATTACACAATCATCCGCAAACAATCGACAGTAACTGCGAATCCCATTTGGTAAGTCATTTATAAATGCCAAAAATAACAAAGTTCCGATTACGCTGCCCTGAGGGATACCCGACGTTACGGTAATTTCGTCCGAGAATCGGCCTTCAACTTTCACTTTCTGGGAACGACCCGTCAAAAATTCTTGGATCCATAAAATTACTCTTCTATCAATCTTCGTCTAAGCTAATTTATGGAGTAGCATGTCATGCGGCACGACATCAAATGCCTTCGCAAAATCTATAACTACGGCGTCGACTGAAACTCCATCGTCTAACGATTCGCTAATATCTTGAAAAAGTGATAGCATTGTTGCACTAGTATTGCCGGTATTGTCCGAGAGTTGCGTGACCTAACATCGTAACTGCTTACAGTCATGTGCTAGATAGTTTTCAATTTCGGTGATTAGACACCTCCTGCTAAGTGGCATCTTTCCATGACGAACCAATGGTATTAATCTTTAGAAAACCCAAATACTTGGCTTCTATGAATAACGAAATGTAAGCTACAGAAGTTAGTACCATTATATAATGATTATTATCATGGCTCATCATACAAATCATCGTTTCAATCGCTTGAATAAGACACGAGAAATAAAAAAAGAAGATTTTCGAACAGACGTCATCTTGAAGTTTTGAAAACAGTTAAACATCATTAAATGTCTCTATAGTAAGCTATGAATAAAGATTCGCTGTGCCAAGTTTCATTGCACTTGGGTGATTAGATGCTAGAAATATTATTTTGAGTATCTGAAAATCACTTGGCCGCCATGTTAGATTGTTCTATATGTGGATCATAGAGTTATGTATCATTACATTAAGATTATTGCTTAAAACGTTCACTTCAATCACTTGATTACGACACAAAATATTAAAAAATAATTTTTAAATTTTGTACAGCCGCCATTTTGAGGTTTTTTAAAGCAATTCAATAAAATTAGATGCCAGTAGCTTCAATCATGTATAATTATGTTTCTCTGTGTTTGGATGATTAAATCGCGAGAAAATGCCATTTAAATATTTTAATTTTGCTTGGCCGCCATGTTGGTTTTGTGAATAACAAGATTTCTAATGTCACATAGGTAAAGTAATAGTAATATTCTCTATCACCATACGAAATTTGGGGGTGATATCAGTAATAGTTCCGGAGATATAGAATGCCGGAGAAATATTTCGTGCGGCTGCCATGTTGGAATTTTATATACTATGTTTTATGTATGCCGTAGTTATGTACCATTAGATGAAGATTACTGTGTAGGCTTCTTATTCAGACATTCACTTCGATCGCACAATTAGGACACAAGAAATAAAAATTAATTTTATAATTTCGCACAGCCTCCATCTTGACGTTATGAAAACAATTGAACTAAATTAGATGCTGGTGGATTAGAATTTTTATAAACAATTACCGTACCAAGCTTCACTGCGCTTGCGTGGTGAAATCGCGAGAAAAGTCCATTTAAATGTTTCAATTTCGCTTGGCCGCCATGTTGGTTTTGTACTCGGCAGATTTTTGAAAGTCACATATGGGAAATTCTAGTAGTGCTCTTTATCACTGTACAAAATTTCAGAGTGTTATCTTTAACTGTTGCGGAAATATAGAATGCCAGTTAAATATTTTTGCGTAATTTTCAGGGTAATATGATCGTAAGTAACAATAATTCCATTAGTTAGTAACTTTATCAGCAATTTCCACTTCGAGGAAATCTCACAAAGACACAATCCATATAGTACTGAAGGATGATTAAATAATAGGTAGTTTTAGACATTACCTACAGCCTAAGTCTCCATGGTGATTTCTGGTATACATAGGTACTTTAAATTTGCTCTCCTGTAAAATTAGAAAAATGCTAGTTACGATAGTATTGAACTGAGCCGTCGACCTGTGACTGACTCGCTGACAGCATTCCCTGACATGTGCTATGACTCAACCCACTTGCATTACATTGCCTGGGTACTGTTATCTAGCAACTGATGATTCATAGACTATCAGTGGGGATTGTCTAAGCCTGTGAAAAAGATAAACAAATATTGGACTGAAACCATGGAAACACAGGGCAGTGACATAACAAGGATTTGCTTCAATTTTATTTTTTATTTTTAAAAGAGGGGGATGAGTGGAGTCTTAGATCACATTGCGGCTGACGGTTCGGACATAATCTCAAGTCATACAGTGTATTGCTTAAGACTTTTCCACTTTCTTGTAAACTTCTGATTCAGAATACAGAAGTTGCTCTCTTCCGGCATCGATAACTATGTATAAAGCAACTTATATAATACAAATTGGTATTAAATTATAAAGTCAATTTTCAGGGATTCTTTGTGAAACCATCAGACCCATTCTATTCCCTGACATTGTATAAATATTAATATAATACAGTTTCCAGCTAAAGTTTAGCTTAATACAGCAATACAAAATGGCACTGCATTACTGCCAATCATACTTGAATATTAACAGAATGGCATCTGTCTTCTTCTTCTTCCTTAGCATTTGTCCCGCCTAGCTGCAGGGTCCGCTAATGGATACGTTGTCGCCATTTGTTTCTGTCTCGGGGCATGTCAGGATGAAGGTGTTGGTTCTTCAGATCTCCATGTAGCGTATCATCCCACCATTGCTTCGGTCTTCCCTTAGGTCTCTTGCCGACGACTTGTATATTGTAGCCAGTCTTTGCAATTGTGTCCACTTCCACTCGTAAACATGCCTAAACCAACGCAGACGGCACTCCCGCATCTTGTCACTGATTGGTGCAACCCCAAACCGTTTCCTGATGTCATTGGAAACATGATCCAATTTGGTGACACTCGCTGTCCATCGCAACATCTTGGTCTCCATAACGCCCAAGCAACATTCTAACACTGTTGTTGTTGGCCAACACTCGCACCCGTACAATGCGACAAGACGGATGACATTACGATAGATCTTTGACTTTAGATTGTCCTTCATCCTTCGATCGCAGGTGACTCCAGTTGTCGCTCGCATCTGTCAAGTGGTATATTTTTGGGAAGGGATGAGGAAAGAAAATGCCACACCCGTCCCACTGCCACCCCTCAGGCTAACTGAACTATTGACTGTTTTGCTCATTGAGCAAGTGTTAAGTTTAGGTAACACTTAAACATTTTACACCAGTGTAAAGAAATGCTATCAAATTAGTAAGTATAGAGTTACATAATCCAATCGTTTGTCATGAATCCAAAGATTGGTTTTATTGAAAACTAGAGAGTCTGTGCGAGAAATCTTCCATGCGTATATAAACCATCCACCCGGCTTTACTGTTATGCGGGCATGAGGCGTCACAGTTCTTCATAAACGAATAAATTGACTTTTCCAGAAATGCAACATTTTTCTTGTACTATTGAGACAATTTGGAAGATTTTGGCACAAGCTGCACCTTCTTGAGTTTTGTGAAACATACACTTTAAAATTTTATACATACTGTATTTATTTATTTTCACTGTTTACGCCCACATTGGAGCACCAAAAATCAAACCTTATATACAAAGTCTTCAAAAACTAAGTTCAGTTCTTAATTCTTGATAATTTTTTCCTTTCCCAATACTTCTTCATTCTGGAAGATCTTGCAGCTCGTTCTTCTGCTGATATAACATATTGCTTACGCTGTGAAATTTTGAATGTTAGTCGAGTGTATTTGTTATTCAGAAGCCGTTACTCCTCTCTATGTTTAATATGATGCTTAGTAATTTTCAATTCGTCTAAATCCATTTTTATTTCTTTAAACCACGTGATTTTTGTTTTACTGTTCCAAAAGAAGTCAAAAAGTTTTTTCAGGAGCCTAGTATTTGGCAAGCGGGATATGTGTCTAAAAAAGCAATCCTTCGTTTTCGCATCGTGTCAATGATAGATTCATTTTCCTTGTAAAGTATTGAATTGGGCAAAAGTCTCCACTGGCCCTCAACCTGGTGTTTTTTATTGAGTATTGTCCGAAGAATCCGTCTATCAACCTTCTGTAGTTTGTCAGTTGTTGATCGGGGGTTTAGTTTAAATAAAGTTTCACTTGCATATGTTGCTTCTGGCTTAACGACGGAGAAATAATGTCGAAGTTTAGCATTAATTGAAAGAATAATAATAATGTTATTGGTTTTACGTCCCTTTTAACTACTCTGGCTTTTAGAGACGCTTAATTGAAAGAGACTGTTTCTTATATGTTGGCCAGGTAATCTGCTGTGCTCGTCACAATTTTAGTCTTCTACATACTGTATATTAAAAATTAAAAACTTCTATGAATTTCATATTTTTATTATTTGTCTTACGGAGGGGGATTGATCCCCCGATAGATACGCCACTGCTTGGGATTACTTTTCACTTGCCAATTATGTCTGAAAAAATAATATTTAGATCTTGTTATTAAGATTACCGAAGGTATCGGTATGATGTAACAGAAGCATTTCCTTTGACAGGGTCTGGAGGTAGTTTGAGAGTTCATTAACCCAGGCGAACAGCAGGAGTCGCTAAGTGGGATCACAAATGAAACACAGAAGTGCTGAATAGCCTTAACAGCAGACCTGTATTGGAATACATCCATGCATACCAGGGAAATTGGCTAATTCAACAATCTATTTTTACCATGATATTGAAATAGCATGTGTTTGCAATGAAGTTCTTTTAGTCCAGGCAACGAAAAGGTATAGAGGAAAATGTTTGGAACACAATTTTTGACTTCGTAACTTTGTTTGGACTAGATAGGAGGTGAACATATCAAACGTTCCCACCCGTAGCCTTCGAGCCGGCGGGGAGAGGAGGGTTTGAAAGTCCCATTTTCAGTTTTTTCGCTTAAATCTCAGAAACTATGCGTCCTACCGAAATGACTACTCTACAAAATGAAAGCTGATTAAATTTGCTACAAGGTTTACTCAGTCAAGTTTTTCGATATCTTGTACAGTTTTCGCATTGTCCGCTCTTTAAAGTCTGTAATTTTGGAAAAAAATGTTTTGCTATTTTTGACCGGATAACTCTTCAACTATGCACCCACAAAATAAATGCCGACCAGAGGGATATAGAACATTAAATTCCCTACAATAATATATATTACTTTACTAATTTATCTATTTTCCTTCAAATATTAAAGCAATTTCAGTGTTGAGCGTGAAATCTGAAGTCTTGCGACAACTGTCGACTAATGAATCTTTCAATTTCTCACCATTCCCAGTCAACGTATCGGCTAAAATATGCACCATTATGTACACATAGTGAGTACTGGACGTCCAAATAGCACAGATACTCATTTTAGAATATAATACTTGTGGGCCCGCTGACCAGGTTCCTCACACATAATTAAAGATGATCTAGACCATTTTAATGGGAAAATATGTTGCTATGACCATGTGTGTCTATAAGGCATTGGAATAGTTTTATAAATCACAACCATTAAATTAAAACAAAGTTTATTGACGTAGAAAAGTGAATTAACATAAAACATTACAACGGTAGGTACGGTATCATTGAGTCAATTTCTTGCTCTCTTGGCGTGGGAAGGACCTTCATCCTAGTCTTCGCTTTCATCTTCTTTTTCCCCAATATCTCCTCCATAGGACCCCTTTAGGGAAAAGGTCAGAGGATCCTCCTGTTCTTCATCTTCGGAGCCAACTTGAGGGACCCCATTCAGGCAAGTTCCCCTGGAAATTTTGGCATGCTGATGAACATTTGAGGCTTGCTATTTTGCAGCCACACTTCGCGCTAGCACAGTCTTTCGTGCATCGGCAGAAAATCATTTTCAGGATATCCTCCAGTGCAGCTGCTAACTCACTGTGCTCTGGGACCAGGCAGCTGTTCTCAATCTTCCACCCATACATCTGAGGAGGTCATTTCACAGCCACAGCTGAACTTGGTTGAATGTTCGGAGGGAAGGCTGTTTTACAGCTCGTTCAGTGGGAGGAAGACGAGATATATCAGACTTGATGGTGGCCACTGTACCTGTAGGCGTTGAGGGAGACCTCTTTCGCTGGAGCCCCATACCACCTCAAGACTTGGACAGTGGGGAAGGAAGGGTCTGAAAAGACCGCTGCTGCTTTCTGGACCTCTGTCGACTTCATATACAACTTCGCAAATGCGACCTTGCTTTTTCAAAATGTGGAAGATGTTGTGTCGCATCCTGTAAAGGCGTGCAAAAACAGCACATCCTTGAAACCTTGTTGCTGAAGCTCTTGGGACAAGAAGAAGGAATCCCTTGGTGGAAATAACGTCCTTATGCGCCTCAGCTTTAGCCATCAAGAGGACTGTGAGATCGACATTTTCACCCACAATGCCGACAGCTGTTGTTTCGGACATTTCCACAGCCGTATCCACGATCAGAACATCCGCATCACTTTCTGCTTGAATAGTCCTGATCCCATTGTCCTCAAGCTTCGCCTTAAGCATGTTGGTGAGCCTGCTTTTGTTGAACTTGTTCGACAGAAAATCTTCTTGTTTGACGTTTATCTCAGTGTCATTGATGAAATTGATGTCAGCAGACTTGCTGCGTCGATAGCGCCTTTGCTGCTCAGCTACTTTCGTGCTTGAGATTGATGAGGAATAGCCTTCAAAGACTACAGTACATCTCATTCTGTGGTAGTTCTTTGTGATAAAGAGGGTGTAGCTCTCACAGATTGTTGATATCTTGGCACCTCTTTGCCAAATTACTTTATGGAGGAGGAGCCCTCCGTCAAATACGATGTATAACTGTGCGACACGTACATCCTTGGCCATAGTGTTGAATACTTTGTACAGCGTTGACTTAGTCGATTTCCTCATCCCACTCTCACTGAATAGGGCTAATGGGAACGGGGCTAATTCGTATCCCATGTACAGCATTAAATCTTCGTCTGTATTTTGCTGATGGATATACAGTATGTCGGAATAGCAAGAATGGGTCCACAGGAATCTTTTCGTCGTTTATTTTGATCAACAAGCTCACAGTCGACAGGGGAAGAGCTCAATCTTTTCGAGACAATTTGATGTTAGAAAATGCCGAATTGACCATTTTAGCCATTGCTTGCTTACCAACTGCAACAGCATTGTAGCAGGTGATCGTTGTATTTCCAACAACTCCTGTCGCGATAGATATGATGTCACTGGTCTCTGGGAAGGGAGGAAATTTCCCAAACCAATCGGTGAGCTAGGCAATGTCAGCTGTATCCTTGTTTTAGCGGGCTTGTCCCGGGCCACCGATATGTAGCCTGTGCGTAAGTCTGTGCGAATGGGTTTTAACATTTGAAGGAAAATAGATAAAATAATAAAGTAATATATATATTATTGAAGGGAATTTAATGTTCTACAACCCTCTGGCCGGCATTTATTTTTTGGGTGCATAGTTGAAGAGTTATCCGGTCAAAAAGAGCAAATAATTTGAGGGAAATGTTTTTTCCAAAATTACAGATTTTCAAGAGCGGATAAGGCGAAAACTATACAAGATATTGAAAAACATGACTGAGTAAACCTTGTAGCAAATTTAATCAGCTTTCATTTTGTATCGAGGAGTCATTTTGGTAGGGTGCATAGTTTCAGAGATTTAAGCGAAAAAATGAAAAATGGGACCTTCAAACACCCCCCCTCCCGGCTCAAAGGCTACGGGCGGGGACTATTGATATGTTCACCTCCTAACTAGTCCAAACAAAGTTACGAAGTCAAAAATTGTGTCCCAAACTTTTCCCCTATACCCTTTTTTGAGCATTCGTTGACTGGACTATTTAGTAACAACTTGTTACATCGATACAAGTAATACATAAGATCGCTATCACTTGTTTATCAATGGCCTTTCTGCACCTTGCATTCTGTGGGAGAGGACCGATCCAAATCCAACCAGTGAAGCATCGACCAAGAGTGAAGGGTCATAATGTATGAGAATTTGTTCAGACGCTATTTCACATTTTACCACATCAAAACTCTTTTGATGTTGCTCAGTCCAATTAAACTTTACACCTGTTGGAGTGAATTCATAAAGCGGTTCAGCTAGAGCGAGTAAATTTTGCAAAATCAGGCATAGTATTTTTCATCTCCATGAATGACACAATTTCCTGAACTTTCGGTGGTGCTTTACATCATGTAATGGCTTCGATTTTCTAGGTTGTTTTCTTTACACCTTGACTTCAAATAGTATGAATATATTTTAATATTATCATATTTTCCATGTTGAAGTAATAACTGAATCGCTTGGAACTTTATTTATTTATCGTATGGCTTTTAGTGCCGGGAGTGTCCGAGGACATGTTCGGCTCGCCTGAGTCTATAGCTGCTTCCAGCGGACACCCTAAAGGGTGAGCTACAAGTTCCGTTCAATTTCAAGTAGTTCCAACTTTCGCCACCAGGTATCAATGATACCTAGTGGTGAACGTTGGAACTTTGATAGAGCGTTCTGACGAAATCTAACCTAACAATTTTTGCTTTACACAAGTTTAGTCTGCGAAAGGATCTTTTACATGCCATAAATCTATGACATGGGACCGCCGGCTTTACTTCCCCTCCGAAGGAAGGCATACTGAAGGATTTTTAACGCTCTTAAAAAATCCGACGACTTCGGCCGGGTTTGAACCCGCTATCTTGGGCACAGCAGTATCGCTTGGAACTGAAAAGCATTAAGTCAAAAATGGTCAATTTTTAAACAATTAGCATTCTGAAGTATTGGCCCAAGGGCCTTGAAAATGCATATGAAAGAAATAAGTCAGCCTTCGGTTTAAGCCAGAAACCACTGCTACATGTAGTGCGATCAGAGGAGAAAAGCGTTAAGTCAATGACTTGCTGCCTTTCAGCGCCGTATTCCGAACTTTATGCTGGCCGCACTGCAAGATTCCCACTTGTTACAGATCTATTGTAAATTATATTTATACGGGCTTTAGGCGGTTTTTATGTTACAATCCATTTTAAAATAACATGTGAAATATTCATTCTGGATGGCTTTATGCCGCACTAAACTGACCACGGAGCTGAAAGGCATTAAGTCACGTTTGCAAAATTGATTTGAAAAATATGTTTATTAAATTAAAATGTATATTCCACAAACACAAATATAAGCTGAATAGTTGCTTCACAACATAGATGACTAGTATAGTGTGTTTGTTAAGTTCTGTTAATAACGTTTTAACTGTCTCTTGAAAAGTAGTGAAAACTAGGGGTCAACGGTGCACCGATTTTTCGGGTATGGTACAAAGGAAATTATTGACCTCGGTTCGAGACGATAAGAAACTCGGTAAAAAGTTCTGTTCAGTACAAGAGACATAAATAGCATAGTGATCTGGGGGATCCCGGAAATACCGACCACCGGTGATCACTTAAAGGCGATAAAGGCAATGGAACACGATTTATTGTCCAAAAAAAACCACAATGGATGTCGGTGTTTATAGCCCGCCTGGCCGGGCTCCGCATAATGTCTATTTAATGTATGCATCAATTGGCTTACTCCACACTAAAAGGGCAAGTTTGAAAGTTAATGGAACATTGTATGAGATTATTAGCTGTAGGCCTACATTTTTTCTGTATTTTAAATTAAAATTGTGCTATTTGGCAAATATTTGGTTTACTTTATAATCTTTAGAAGTCATGTGTTACTTCTTTGTTAATGGTTTACAAATTACTCTAGTTTAGCGTGTGAAAATCAGCCAGGCTGTACGAACCGATTTTGTACCGAGAACCGAAGTACACACTCTTTTACCGAACCCAAATTCTCAGTACCGAAGACCCCTAATGAAAACTGACTTAATATTTTTCCCACTTTACAATACTAGGCCTACTTACTTTGTCGAGAATATATATTCCCATGTGGTAACTTACCTGTTTCGGTCCTATTGGCTGAAGAAGGTTCTAATAGGACCGATACATGTAACGCATGAGAGTATAGATTCTCGACAATCTAGGTATTATTGTAAAGTGGGAAAAGTTTTCATTAATTCAAATACCATGTCCTAAAAATCACTTCCTCCATCGCAACCATCCAGCATTCACACTCTCTGTAACACCATTATTAACATCAGTGTCGTCATGTAGATATGAAGAGACCACCATTGAAACTATTGTTCCAGGCTTGGACTTGGTATTGCAATTGTGGAAGTATAAAGTAAGTTTCAAGGATCGTGTTCATAACCAATATGAACAGCAAAGGTGACATTATTGTACCTTGGTGAACATATGCAAGCTTGAAGGTCCACTTGGCTCTTAACCTTGCGATCATAAGTCAGAGAAGCTCATTTCTAAATGGAATTCGAACCAATAGATGCGAGATTTCCTTCTAGTATTTGAAAGGTTCATGCTGGTTCCGTATTGATGAGCTAATTAGTGATAACTTAATTGTGGGAAAGGTTCCACCTAATGAATACCTTTCATTTTAATAAATGATCACTTTGTGGTCATTGGGGACATGTTTCGAGGCCTTTATTGTTTTGGCCCCTTCATCGGCCAATATAGATCAAAATGTCAAGGAAAACAGGTGGTTGAAAAGCTTAACACTAAAAAACATTCTTATCAATATATCTATTATGATGCACCATAAGGAAAGATGGAAGATGTTTACTCTGAAGATACAAAATAATAAGTGAATGAATATAAAGAAATAAAGAAATGGTTGAAATATAAACACAATATGATTATACTCTAAAATGTCACTTATCTTGTGAAAGAAATGGTAATGGTTAAGTTGTGTAGTTAACATTTACAGACCAAACTGAAGCGTGCCTACTACAGAACTGAACTATTACCATTTCTTTAACGTCAACAAACCACAATATAGAGTGTGTTTATCTTCAAATTTATTAGGCCTATAGTCACCGCATATTTACAGAAGAATTCGACCACATAACTATTTCCCAAATGAAGAATGCCCAATACAGTGATCCACAAGATAAAGTGACATCTTAGAGTTCAATCATATTGCGTTTAAATTTCAACTATTTCTTTATATTCATTCACTTCTTATTTTATTGTATCTTTATAATAAACATCTTCCATCTTTCCTTATGGTGCACCATAATACGTTTATTGATAAGAATGTTGAATAGTGTTAAGCTTTTCAACCACCTTTTTTCCTTGATCTATATCGGCTGATGAAGGGTCCAAAACAATTAGGCCTTGAAACATGTCCCCAATGACCACAAAGTGATCATTTATTAAAATAAAAGGTATTCATTAGGCAGAACTTTTGCCACAATTAAGTTACTAATGAGATTTCATGTCGAAAATCTCACTTGCCTTAGACCTAATCTGGAATCAGACTCAGACTTCCTTGATGTGAGGCAAGCACCTTGACTACTGCATCATCATGCTCCCTCAACCTCTTTGCTATATCTTACTCGACTGCAGGTGTCAACATAAGAGCAGTTGTCCTGAAAAATAGCATTGTTACAATGTATTTATGATCTCTTGTGTTTCTTCATTTTAAGACTACCGTACCTTCATGACAGTATTTCTATTTTATAGCATGCTTTACTAAGCTTACTCTTGACAATGAAGATAATGGAAGGAGGCAAAAGGTCTGTTTAACTTTTCCTCATTAATCAAACCTTAAGTCACAAGTAAACACTAACAGGAAACTTGGCAGATAATGAAACAAATATACAGAAAGCCAAAACAAACAAAAAGAACAGCAGTCATAAAATATACCTAGCAAGTCCATATTACCTTCAAGCGGCTGATACAAGGACAAAGTGTATTACACAATATTCTTAAAAAAAAAAAAAAAAAAAGGTCTATTCTAGAATAGAAACCACTGCAGAAAAGTATGCTATGAAGAAAAATGCGTGGCCATATTGCAATCGCCAAATCTCCTTCACTTGAAAATCCATAATGTCAAGATAATGTCCAAACATTTACCTATCTTTGCCAGAAAATAACTGACGATGAAGGTGTATGACAGAGATAAAGAACCATAATGCCTAAGCTTAGATCGCTTTTATGCAGAAGAAGTTATGTAGCAATAAGCCTTATCTACCCCTTCGTTTAAGGATCCTGCATCTTAGCCTACATTTATATGGACTGTGCTATTGTACATCTCAGAAATGTGAACTATGAGCAAATGCTGTGTTAAGTCTCTTGATGCCTTCAAAATGTGGTGTTTCCGCAGAATGTTTGAGATTTCGTAAGTACCTTGGTTCTCTCATCACTTCGGATGGCGAAACCATTCTCGGTGCCCGAGCACGAGTAAATGCTGCCTGGCTGAAATGGCGACAAGTTACTGGAGTACTGTGTTATAAGAAAATACCTATCCACCTGAAAGGAAAAGTTTACAAGGCCAGTGGCACTCTATGGCACAGAATGTTGGCCAGCTTCAACCAAACACTAACAAGCCCTTCATGGAGTGGAAATGAAAATGCTGCGTTGGTCCATGGGTATTACAAGACTTGACCATGTGAGAAATGAACATGTAAGGAAGCAAATGGGAGTTGCAGCAATCCAAGACAGAATGAGGGAAGCACATCTTCGCTGGTATGGGCATGTCACTAGAAGTGATGAGAACTCTGTGATAAAAACGGCCCTCCGATACGATCCACGGGGGTATCGACCCCGTGGGCGCCCAAAGAAACGATGGATATAATGAGCGAAGACCTACTGGTGTGCCGTCTCAAACCTGAAGATGCCCTTGACAGGAAGAAGTGGCAAACAACAAACAAGCAACGCACCAACGTGGGAAATATGCTAGGAAAGAAGAAAGAAGAAGCTTAAGATTTTGTGGATGAATGGGGTGGCTAATCCTGTGGTACTGAACATAGTAAATCAAAAGAGATCTCTGATAGAGGTGATCACAGCTTACGCCACTCTCAGGTGATATCACTTATTGTGGAAGGATTCATTAATGGGAAGAGACCTAGAAGACAGCCAAGACATACACATCTCGAGCAAATCCAAGAAGATACTCGACTGAGAAACTACGTAACAGACGACATAACTACGTACGAACGACCAAGACATACACATCTCCAGCAAATACAAGAAGATACTGGACTGAGAAACTACGTAACAGACGACATAACTACGTACGAACGACCAAGACATACACATCTCCAGCAAATACAAGAAGATACTGGACTGAGAAACTACATAACAGAAGACATAACTATGTACGAACAACCAAGACATACACATCTCAAGCAAATCCAAGAAGATACTGGACTGAGAAATTATGTAACAATGAAAAGAGCAGCAACAACCGTACTGCTGGTTTCATTTTGTGACAACAGACCAGTCTGTGAACTGAATACACAATAACTTGATGATGATAAATAAAGTACGGTAAGCTTTATCTCATTAAGTACAGTAATTAATACTACAGTACAATGTTTATTGTAACTCGTTTTCAACCCTTATTGGGGTCTTCATCAGCATATTTCAACGTCAAAGGACACATTTTAATCCATTACTACATTAATTAAGGACAACATAAACAGAAGCCACCAACATACAAATAGACTTCATAAAATAACGGATTCGATTGACATTACAACCAAGACTACGGGAAACCGGGGTATTGGCGAACATCAGGGTAACGACGAACAGAGTGTTTCATGGGCAACGGTTTGGCATAACGGTGTCTTAAACTCTAGGAGTCTAGCGCAAGTCCCTCTAACTCCACAGCAACCGTACACTCCAGTTGGTGGCAAGACGCGATTATGAGAAGGTGAAATGCTAGTAACATTGTGCAGCTATTAAGTACAAAAATAAGTACATAACTTATATGGTTACTTCTTATTTGTATGGATAGTACGTGTATTATTTACTTTCAGTTAGTTAATATCTTAATCCTGTAGAACACATTTTAACTGTTTACTTAAGAAGTTATTAACAAAATATTATCATGGCGTCGCGAACAACTTGTTCGGCATTACCCCAAATATTTTCCGACTGATAACGATCATTTTATTGATTTAAAACCATTCAATTAAAGACATTATGCCTCATTCTAAATATATCAAACATAAGTTATATTTATTTAATTATCTCATTTATTAGACTAGGCCCTAACTCATCCTTACAATTTTCAAGAGAGCCCTTATCAAAGTAGGAAACATCAAGGAAGGAGTATCCGGCTTCAGGATGACAGATGCAAGTTACTGTTATCGGGGTTTTAGTATGTTACAATATTGGTACAAGAGCGTTGAACAATTCTTCTTGGTTTTCTTCTTTTAGCATGTTACAATTTTGGTAGAAGAGCGTGTTTCATTCCTTTTAAAGGAGGAGAGAGTTGAAATGATTATATCCCAAACTGATTCTGGTGAGGTATGTTGTGTTTGTCTAGAATTTGGACATGACAATGAGGTATGGTATAAATGTTCAAAAGCATTGTGCAGAAATTCATGGGAAAAGAAAGCTGAACATTATTTATGTGATATTTGCATTTAAAAGGTGCCAATAATAGTTAAACCTAAAACATACTGTTCACAATATTGTAAGTTATGCTGTAATAAGTTCTAAGCTTAAATTAATTTAAATATAATTTTTTTCCATCAGTATGAACTTTTGTTTTGGATTTGAGGCAAGGCCGAACATCATGTTCGCTATTACCCCTAGTTGCCGAACGTTGGAGTTATTTTTTTAGAACTGATTTATAAGATACTTTTATCCACGTTTGAAGGTTGTTATTGCGAGTGTTTACGGGGTAAATACGATTGATTTTCAAAATGTACTTTGTTTTTCAATGTGCCAATAATTGTTTGTAAAATCTGACTTCAAAGCTTAGGTGTCTGCCCTATTTCAAGACCTAAAATACTAGTTGGCTCTACATGGAAACGTCAAGATAATATAATAATAAATACAAAACTTTTAGTACAAAGTATATTTTGATGAAATTCTCATATTAATTACCTTTATTAGAGTTCAAATAAGTTAGATGTTTAATACTTTTGTAAGGCCATCCATTTTGATTATAGCCTAGATATCACATAATGTACCTACAAGTAGCCTACCGCCAGTTAGCTCTGCTCTCCCCCGGTATACTACTGCAGCGTAAAACATTTGCCATGTTGAGTATGTCTGTATCTGATTGTGAGAATCTACTATCACCCCACATCACTGTTCTCCGATAGGGAAGTATTGGGCCCGCTCCCTGCACCGCTCTACGCTCCTCACCTACCGCTGACTTCTCAAGGTCAAGAGTATAGCTAAGCACTGGTTGGTATCTGTAATGGTAAAATTGTTATAATTTGAAATTTCTATGACTAGGCTCTGTTTGACATTTGAACCTTGAAATTATTAAATATAAAATATCAAAACTCAAAGACTGCCACAATCTGACCTAACAATAGACTCGCCAACTTAGTATGCTTAGCATTCGATCAAAGAAATAAGAACTCAGATATGGATTATGGACTACAGGCAAATCGCCTCTTTAATGGAGGTCTACTAAATGTTCAGGGATGAATGCATTATAGATATTGCATTTTCTTTCTAAATAAGAAAACTGACGTTCACTTCGATGTTGTTCAATGCAATTTGATTTGTATCAACTCGTGGAAGTTTCTTTTTTTCTTTCTGTAAATCATAATATGTTGCAGTAGAACCACGCTAGTAACACAGCAGAAGTGCCCTCACCTACCCCTCTACTGTATTATTTCATTGTTTCAAGGAGCAAACTGATTGGAAAAATCCTTACCAGCTACGGGAACAATTCAATTCCAATTCATTTAACTTAATAGGGTTGAAATTATTATGGTCAAGGGTTAGGTTTAACGAGCCTTAAAATTAACGTAGCCTTCTACTCCAGCTTTAACCAGTAAGTTAGTGGGGGTGGGCAGGATTCTGGCAACAATTAAGAAAAAACACAGAGGATGACCTCTGTTACTGTATTAACTTATAGCTCCGGAATTCCAAGTTCCGAACAGTAGCCTACAGCAACCCAATAGTTATAATAGTTAAATCATCCATGGGTGTTCATGTATTGGGATATTTTATTTTTTATTGTGACAGAGGGGAACACAGCTACAATGATATATTTGCAGCCAGGAATCTTTCTCTCTGTGTTAAACCTATGGGCAGCATAAGTACATTTTTCTCGAGTTTACAAGACAGGACAGTTTGTGTATTAAAATATGCTACAGTACCGGTACCTTCAGATAGGCTACGCTTTGAATAATTATTACCATCAGACTGAAGTATTCTTCACATGACCATAGCATTTGAAGCACTATACTTAATATGTAGGCTACTGTAGTTTAGGCTGTTGGGCCATCTCAATCCCTTCCTTCCAAGACCAGAGATTTAGTTGCCAAAAGAAAATATTTCGGTAGCAGTTCAATTTAGACCATCCTTTGTATAAATATTTTTAAAAACTGAAATTACCTGATTTAATAGTCGGGAGGATATCAGGAGAGGATTGAGGATTAGATGTTCACTGCTCCGATGTCATAGACCCACCATCCCGCCCAAATAGCGACACGACTTATAGAGTTGAAATCTAAGTTCTCACCCCCATCTTTCTCACTGAGTCAGTATTGCCAACCCCACGCGTTTGGTACTATTTCGCACGTGATGTATGAAATCACTAAGTGAACTCAATTACAGTGTTTATTTATGTATTTATAATGTTGTTGTTGTTGTTTCTTATGGCTAGCCCAGATTCCAATCCATCAGCTTTCTTGCGTTCCAATAGAGTTGTGTGAGGTTTCCAGAAGTTCTAGCAGTCACATCAAGTTTGTTGCAATGTAGCAGGTGCCCCTTATCCATTTTACTTCCAGGTTCGTGACAAAGTGTGCATTCTTCAGATCTCAGGATGAAGTTACTCACGTCCGCAGCATACCTTAAGCTGTACGTGTCCCCTGGGTGGTGCTAAACGAGTAACAATTTTGGCAAAAACGTTCCAGAATAGAGTATTTATAATGTTTTACATACAAAAACAGACCTAACCTGGGGCTTATGCCCCAGACCCCCTTGCTTGTAGTACTAGAAGTAATTTTCCACAAGACAGTGCCTAACTTAGTAGCGAAGGCGTGTGGTGAATTTCTTTATTCAAGTTGGTAACGTGTCACATGATCGTCTTTTCAGCAGTGGCTATTGAGTATGAAGAGATTGTGAAACGACTCCCAACAACTCCCCGAAAGGTATGCATATCATAAATGATATATTTTCAATAAGCAAAGGTGTTAAAAGTGATGAAAAGGGAGGATGGTCTAAAGTGAACAATAAATAATATTTCATTAGAAGATGAGGGAACAAACTGTATATTTCCTTCATCCCGATTGTACCACTGTATTTGATAACCATTGCTGTATGACTGGCTTCGTGCCACCCAGACTCACACTCGTATCATAGGGCTTCTAACATGCTTCTGTCTGGACACGGCAAATGTAAGAAAGAACAACTAATATTCCAGTGTGTTGATGCAGTCTGAGCAAAGGGCAAATATGAGTCATTGCAACCTGTCCACGGCACGGCCTTTGCAAAGCTCCGTTCTATATGGAGGGCCCTCACTGTATTATTATTATTGGTTTAGCGTTCCTTTCTTCTACTGTGGTTTTAAAGACAATGGGCAGTCGGAATTTTGCCCTGCAGGGGTTCTTTAGCATGCTGGTAGCATGGAGATGTCTTGGAAAGAGTGGAGTTTACGTGAACCGAAATAAAACATTCTTGAACTTAACTACTGAAATCAGCCAAAATACCAGTAGATCCCTGATGACTGGTCTAAAGGTGTAATAGTGCCATTGTTTAAAAAAGGAAACCGGAAAAAGTGTGAGAACTATCGTGGAATTACTTTGTTATCCCATGGTCTAAAGATGTTGGAAAAAATAATTGCGAAAAGACTACGCAGACACTTAGAAAAGGCTTTAGAAGTAGAACAACATGGCTTTAGACCAGGAAGGAGTACTATTGACTTGATCTTTGCTGCAAGAATGCTTATTGAGAAACATCTTGAAAAAGGAAAAGAATTAGTAATGGTATTTCTAGATATAGAAAAAGCTTATGATAGCATTGCAAGATCAAAAATTTGGGAATGTTTAGAAAGGCACAATGTCCCAAAAGGCTTGATAAACAAGATCAAAATGCTGTGTGAGAACACAAGGGCATGTGTAAGAATAGGTAATGGGAAAAGCAGATGGTTCACAACAAAACAAGGAGTCCAACAAGGAAGTTCACTGTCTCCATTACTATTCATCACAGTGATGGACGTAATCCTGAAGAGAATAAAAGAAGAACAGGGTAATGAAACAAATGCCCTTGTCTTTGCAGACGACGTCATGATTTGGGGAGAAAGTGCCAGAGAGGTACAAGAAAAACTGGATTCATGGGACAAGCTGTTCAAGGAGTATGGATTGAAAATCAGCCAAAGTAAGACAGTAGTGATGACAACAGGACTGTCTAATGCAACCATTTACCTGAATAATCAGCCTCTACAAATTGTTGATCAATTTAAATATCTTGGTAGCACAGTGTGTAAGGATAATAACTACAACAGTGAAGTAACAAATAGAACTAGTAATGCAGCCTCCTTCTATGCACAAGTTAGAACACTACTGTGGGATAATAAAGTGCCCAGGAAGTGTAAACATATACTGTTTAAGACATACTACATCCCAATTCTAACTTACGGAGTAGAAACATGCACCCTGTCCAGAAGAGAAGAAAGTAGGATTCAGGCATCTGAAATGAAGTTTATAAGAACAATGCTTCAAAGGACAAGGAGAGACAAAGTAAGGAACGAAACAAACAGGACAGAGGCTGGCATAGATATCAGTGCTACAAAATATTTGCAGAAGCAACGATTAGGATGGTATGGGCATCTTCAAAGAATGGGAGATGAGAGGACACCAAAGCTTATTTCAACAAGATTATCCCAGGAAAAAGACCAGTAGGAAGACCAAAGAGGAAATGGTTGGACCAAATCAAGGATGATCTTGAAGACAAAGGGCTAGACTGGAGAAGGACCCATGAAGACCCAACTATTCATGGACAGGAAAAGGTGGCGAGGGCTCGTTAACAGCACCCGGGCGACTGGAGCTGGAATTTGATGATGATGATGATGATGACCAGTAGGTTAGTAATGGTAGGGAAAAAATCTGGAAATGATATAGTGATAGATGTTTACTCCTCCGCCATCTGTAATACATGAAATACCAGCTGACTCCGCCATTTTTAGCATCATGTACAGTATTGCCAACCCCACGTTTTCGGTACTAGGCCTATATTGCATCCGGCAGACCAATGGTTTTCGCCTAGACCAATAATTGTTAGGTAGATAATATAATATAAACACCCCTGGTTTTTGGTCACGCATCAATAATCTTTATCCAGGCCAATGGTTTGCCTAGACCAATATTTTCACCCAGACCTATGGTCTTCGCCTAGCGTTAACTAATATAAACACCCCTGGTTTTTGTCACGCATCAATAATCTCTATCCAGGCCAATGGTTTTGATGTTCAATAAACCACAACTTTCTGGTTTGTTTCCGGTTCTGGTAAACTCCACAATTAATGAAGTGTTCACGTAGGCAACAAGGAAATAATATTTTAGCCTTTAGTAAGACGAGAAGAAAGCATTCTTCGCAATGGTCACTGCGGTGAGGTTTGTAATTGATTTGGAAAAACATTTTGTAGCCTACGAGGAACTTCGGCATTGCTAATATCAATATGGAATAATCTGCTAGGAAATCCTAACCTTACTATTGACCTTGTCAGTAGTAATATGAGGTTAGTTGAATCAATAACCAATACGCTATTAATATTTACCGCCAGCCAAAAAGTGATCACTTTCCGTTTTCAATTCTTGATCTTGACTGTCATCATTAATTCTTCTCTCGTCACGTTTGGCCTCAGAGTCGGAGATGTCCATCATATGAAAATTAACACTTTTCGCAGGCAATTCATTGAGAGCCATCTCACGAACTTGTTACACTTACCAGCTGTGGTCTGCACTAGTGTGGCAATGAACTCGAATTATTAATCAATCCCACTTTAAGAAAACATTTGCGTCACAGATGTTGGCTATTATGTTATCCAGTGCTCGCAGAAGACTGCTGTTACGGCACGGAGGTGCCGACTTGTGCGTTATATATCGCTAGCACGTACATAATTCAATAACAGGTCTGTATGTTGACAGCTCCATTTGCCAAGTGCAAAGCAAGCACTGCTCCTGCCACAGAACAATATAGAGGGCTCCTGCTCCTACCCCGCACCCCCCGCGAACTCAGCGTGTGAGCACGTGTTGCGTTGCGCTCATTTACTACTATAACAGCGATTCGTCATTCAATCCTCACGCACATCCAATCAAAAACCATTGGCGGCCTGTACGAATGAGGTGGTCTGCATTATTGATCAGTTGAACTGGGCTATATGAACTGGTCAATTTGTGTCCCCAGGCCCGACGAGAGGATGAGGTGTTGTTGTTGTTGTTTGTGTTGCGTTGCTGGACACAGAAGCTTCTTCGCCCAATAACATCCGGCAGGGAATAGTCTACAGTAGCCATCGCAGTAAAATGCCGCAGCAAATTGGTCCATATGTTCAAAACCACTAATCTCTTGAACTTCGTTTATCACATTGCAACTGATGTCCACATTATCCTCTTCACTATCGAAGCTGATCTTTAGCACTGATGTCTAAATTTATATAATTATCGCACACGCCAAATATGAGAAATCAGGGAAACAAGATCTATCCGTATATTTATATGGGTGACCAAAAACCGAAAACCACACCCAGGAGCACCAGAAAGAATAACGGGAAGGACCCCCTAGGAGCCCACCTAAGATTTTACAATTGAAATGGAAGGTGATCCAAATATGACATAATAGCATCCACCAATGGAACTGTAGGACTATGTACA
Source organism: Meconema thalassinum (assembly GCA_946902985.2). Taxonomy (NCBI): domain Eukaryota; kingdom Metazoa; phylum Arthropoda; class Insecta; order Orthoptera; family Tettigoniidae; genus Meconema; species Meconema thalassinum. The sequence goes on along the minus strand of OX336393.1, from coordinate 501,313,347 downwards.
AGTGACGCGATGTTTAACGGCAAGGGATAAGCAAGTCGCCTCAATTTCTCCAACATAATGTCCCGCTGCGGATTGAAGGTTTCGCACTGAAACAATATGTGATGTAATGTACCTCGTGCCCTACCACATACACACCTATCATTGTCCCTGAGATGCATGCGCTCCAAAGCTACTGGTGTAAGAGCGTGCTGGAACCGCATTCGAATGATGGTAATAATATGACGCCGCGAATATTTTCCGACCCGGAACCAAGGCGCTGAAGTTACGGATGGTTTTATTAAGAAAAAATGTTTTGCTTTACATTTTGCTATCTCGGTCCATTCATTTTGCCAAGCACTAACGACTCGCTGATGAATTAGCGGTACTATATCCGGATACGGTATCCCGATATTATACACTGTTCCCTGACCGCATGCCGCATTCTTAGCCCAGAGATCGACTGTTTCGTTTCCTGCTATATGACAATGCCCAGGAATCCACATGATGACCACGTCTTGTCCTGTGAGGGTGAATGTATGGAAATATTGCACTATTTGGTAGAGATACCAATTATTTGAGTGCAGAAAATGAGGTAAGGCATTAATAACACTCAAAGAATCCGTGCATATTAGCGCGTGATGTAAACGATGGGCATGAATATAGTGACAAGCCTGGCGTATAGCAAAGAGTTCAGCTGTAAAGATTGTAAGATGAGGGGGGAGGCAATAAGTGCGACTAACCTGTAATTCAGGAGAGTAAAAAGCCGACCCCACGCGATCCGGTCGAACCATCTTTGAACCATCCGTATAAAAAATCGTATAATCGGAATACAAATCCTGAATATCTCGAAATGCACGAGAAATGATATTCGGATGATGCTTGAACATTTGAAATAGCAATGGAAAGGAATTATGCAGAATCTTAGGTTGGGTATGCAAAACCTTGTAGGGGATTGTATATGGAAGTGCTAAACGGGTTTGTAACACATCCTTCCTGAAGGGTTGTAAAATCTCATAAGCTATGACCAGTGCCGGTTTATGTGAGCGATCTAAACGATTTTGTGCGTAATATTCCATCAGAAGTTGTAATTTAGAGATAATCGGAGACGCCACTAACGACAATTTGTAGGCCAAATATTTGCCCGCTATAAATGTGCGTCGATGTGACAAAGGTAACTCACCGGCTTCCACCAACAATGCACTCGTGGGGGTGGAGGCCAAAGCCCCTAGAATAATGCGGATGGCTTTATATTGTAGTCTATCTAACATTAACAAGCGACTGTTCGCCATTAGATCGTAAAAGAAACTGCCGTAATCTAATTGTGAACGAATAATGTTCTTGTACACTGTCAATAATAATGCGGGGTCCGCACCCCAACGACGCCTTGTCAAAGCTCGAAGGACCTGTAACCGTTTTTCGATTTTAACTTCAAGATATTGCACCTGCCGTGTCCACCGGAGTTTATCATCAATATAAATGCCTAAATATTTGATATTGCGCACAACATCTATGGTACCCTGTCGAAATAAAATAGGGCTCTGATCGTACCGCCGTTGATGCGTGATAATTATAGCAGAGTTCTTACCCGGAGATGTTTCCAAGCCATGATTACTTAGCCATTCATGGGCTAGAGTTAATGCAAGATATAAATCTGTTCGACATTGATGCAACGTGTCACGGGAACAATAAATCATAAAATCATCCGCATATTGTATGATACGGGCATAAGGCAAAATCACCGCTTCTAATTGTTGAGTATAAATGGAAAACAGAAAACCACTAAGTATGTCCCCTTGCGGCAAGCCCTGAGACGTCTGACGGTGGTCCAGCTTCCCCTCGGGGGTACGTAATATGAGACGCCGATGAGTTAAAAAATTGTGAACAATACAAAGAAATGGAGAGGGGAAATGAAGCTCCTGCAGTTTCCGTTGTAAAATCATGGGATCTACTGCATCATACGCCCCCTTAATATCCAGACAAACAGCAATAGTATGATGTTTACGTCCTTTAGCTAATAACACATCAGTTAAGAAAATCGAAATAGCATCTACAGTACTGCTACGTTTACGAAATGCGAATTGATACTTAGAGAATAAGTTGTAATATTCCATACACCATTGCAAACGTTGCAATAATACTTTTTGAAATATCTTCCTCACACAGGAGCCTAAATTGATCCCACGATAATTCTGAGGGTCACGTGCGTCCTTCGAGATTTTTAAGATAGGCAGGACCTCAAAGATATTCCACTCTGTGGGAAACGTGCCAAAACGTAATACTTCATTATATACAGAAATAAGTATCTCGAGTGCCTTGTCTGGAAGATAGGCAACCATCTGATATGTTATGGAATCGACACCAGGACTTGTCGATTTCGTACCTCGAAGAGCAGATTGAACTTCCACGTTCGTTATAGGTTGCAGTAGAACATGGAAATGATCTGAAGCTGTATAAGACGGAAGCGGGCCCGTATTGATAACTGTATCTGGCGTGAGATTTATATAAAATTCTTGAAAACCCTGCCGGCTAAGTCCTGTAGACGGCCCCATATAACGAGTATTGGACAAACTTTTGATGGTAGACCATAACTTAGTTAAAGAGGTTGTGGCATTTAATGAGCTGATGTGATTCTTCCATGCGTCTCGTCTCTTTTCATTAAATACTCGTTGGATCGTGGCTGTGACGCGCTTATACAAGATATAATTGTCATGTGTACCATGTTTCCGATATTTTCGTAAACACGCCTTCCGTCTTTTTACTAGTAAGGCGCACTCTGCATCCCACCACTGTATAGTCCCAGGGCGTTGGAACCTACTATACGGAATGGAACGCTTCGGGTGATAACAATCCAAATATTGTTGAATAAGGTGATACAAAAGAGAGTATTTCTGACGTGGGAGGGGTGGGATACGGCCCAGATTATCCTGAATGAATGTCTGAAAGAGGTCGAAATCAAAGTATTTGAAAGAACGAGTTATTTTAGTGCCCCGGTGTATCGATGGTGCGACCCCAGTGCGATCATAAAAAATTAAAATAGGGAAGTGATCACTCTGATGCGTGTCCCCGATCGTGCTCCAATCTAATTTATGCGACAAGTCCGGGGTAGTGAGGGTTAAATCTACCGCACTTTTTGGACTGCCCAGGGGTGTCAATCTCGTAGGAGAACCGTCGTTTAACACATTTAAGGAAAATGTGGCAATCGCATGAGCAATATGTCTACCTTTAGCATTTGTTCGTTCACTGCCCCAGAGGCCATGGTGTGCATTAAAATCACCTAGGATAACATGCTTAGATCTTTGTGACACGTATTTAAAATACATGTGCCACTGTTGTTGCGTGCCCTGAACACGTGGTGGGCAATAGATATGACTAACATATATATCCCCCACCCGAAAAAATTGATGATAACAAAAAGGGAGGTGATACGGCAAAGACAGCGGAGTAATTTGTAAATCCGATTTACAGAGGGTTATTAAGCCTCCGTATCCCGGACCATCTTCACGAAAGACCGTATAATTGGGAATTTGAAAACGGTAATGTGGGTATAGCCACGTTTCTTGGATAAAAACGATCTCAGGGTGATATGTCGATATTAAATGAAGCAATTCATGCTTCTTATTTACCACACTCCGACAGTTCCATTGCAGCAGCCACATCCTTCACCTATGAACGACATGAGATGAAGAAAGAGACGAAACGAATCAACCCAAAAAAAAAAACTATTGACAAACTGCACCAGTGCCCCTTGGTAGTGGTTTTTCGAGGGGTGGAAGTAATGGCAGTATTTTATCTAATAACTTTTTAACACAGTGCGCCCACTGTGCATTGTGGCCTAAAAGCTCCATGAGTTCTGTAAATTCGTCTAGGATTTTTTGAGTAGGAGCAGTTTTATCGGGCCCCGAATCGGGCTCCAGTCGCCGGACACCGGATGTGCCCGGTTCGCTGGGCTTCTCAAGTGGTGATATCCGTTCCACGCTTGGGGTTTCTATCAGTTGCAAATATGCCGACCTATCATATCCCAAAGGTGTAATCAATTTCGGAGCCGGATGTACCAACTCTGAAAATTTACGCTTACGCGGAGGATCAAAACGTTGCCCACTAGGTGATGCTGCCAAAGGGGGGAATTGTTGGGGAAGTGCTAAAGGGTGAAAAGGGGTACTTGTCTGGCGCTTCACAATTTCATTATATGATTTGTTTTCAGTACACATCAGCCTCTTTATCTCTATTTGCTGCTGATGCACCGCACAGCGCACCGCCCCTGCCATATGATTGCCTTGACAATTAACGCACTTGAATATCACTTCTTTGCAGTCACTCGTTAAATGCTCCTGCGCACATTGTCCACATCTAGGTCCCCGAGCCCTACAGTGAAGTTGCACATGCCCGTACCTCTGGCACTTCTGACATCGAAGAGGTGAAAAAATGTACAAACTTACTTCTAAGAGAACATTGAAGATGCTGACATGAGTAGGCAAGTTTTGAGTTTCGAAAAAAATTTTCACCGTGCCCGTTGCTATTTTTTCCGATTTCCCATCTACGGTTTTAGTACGAAAAAAAACGTTGTAAACGTACGATAGGTACAGGAGAGTCAATGAAACGCATTAGTTCCTCCTGCGTAAGGGAGGTATCTACCCCCCGAATGAGTCCCACTCGTTGTATGCTTGACGATGGTATAAAGGCCATCATATTTCTATCCTTTAACACCGGATGTTCCAAAAATGAATTGGCATCTCGTAGTGACTTAAATTGAACTTGAACCCGATTGCGCCCTTTTCGTTGGATTTCTTGAATTCCTGGGATTTTACGTTCATAAAACAACCGTCCCAAGGCCATTGGATGCAAATGTCCAATCGCTTGAGGTTCAACGCCTTGAACGAAAACTATATACGGTCCCGTATGATTTGAGTAGTAGCGATAGTCACTAGGAGGAGTACGAGGTTGTACAGGGGTTTGGACCACAGGAATAGCCCGAACTTCCGACATTTTAGTGTTCTCATGTTCATCCACAATATGCATTGATTCAATGTTGGCGTAACCATCAATAATAACCGCCGATGGATTATCCGGTGGGAGGCCTATTTGACCTCCCCCACTCTTCTCCGACATTGCGGCGAAGAATTTCCGAATGTATAGTACTTACATAAATCGTCACCAAGCACAAGGAAATAAAGACGAAAACAACACACTTAAATATGGATAGCAAATCGCACACCACACCGCTCACCGCACACACAAACACCAGACGAAAGCGACGGATATGTTGCTGCGTTCACAGCGGACGAGCGACTAAGGATGAGGTGATGTCCCGGGGCCCGGATTTCTTGGATCCCGCGCAATGGATTGTTTTAAATTTAATTGATTAATGATTCTTTTTTTCAAACTAATTTATGTTTCATATCCTTTTATCAGTGTAGCTATGACCTCCCGTGACCGTTTAGCAAGTTTAGCTTTCAGTGAAATGATAGAAGACTACAGCCGGGAAAAAAAAGTCGCAAAGTAATATTTTAATATTTCATAGTTTACATAATCTTCTTCAAGGGGTCTTAAGGGTTTCTTTCAAATTATTAAAAATATGTACTGTAGTGTATTCAAAATATTGTAACTATTCTTATTTTTTTTATTATTACAGAACTAGTTTCCATTTCATTTGATATTTTTTTATTTCCTATTGTTGTGGGCCCCACCTTATCATATCGTCCAGGGCCCCGCAAAGCCTGGATCCGCCAGTGGAAGGACCCAACCTGGCAGTGATTTATTATTGCCTTTATGTAACTTGAATTTGCTACTGGCAGTCATTTGATGAATAACCTACAATGTCTGTATAAAATTTTACAAAGATTGAAAGGTTTAACCCCCTCCGATATATTGCTTTACTTGAATCTTTTATTGTCCCATCTAACACCTGTTTGACGCTACCGCTAGTGACGAGTCTTAGCTCCTGTTTGTATTTTAAAAGTGATCACGTTCGTCACTTGGTAGTCTAAAATAATGTCCTGCACTCTACTCGCAGCGAGACTCCTCCTTCAGTCAGCAATTCTTCTAAGTTTGTGCCGTGTCTTGTGTGGGGTTTCGCCCCATAGGGAGGTTAAGGCTGCTTGAGCTTTTAGTTCTCGCAGTAAAGAGGTGCAGTTGCACTTTATATAAAGGGAGGTAGCACACAGTTCGCAACTCCAGTGGGAGTCCGGGCGGGGACACCAAGAGCCCACTGATGAGCCAACTTGGTAAGACGAGAAGAAAGCATTCTTTGCAATGGTCACTGCGGTGAGGCTTGTAATTGATTTTTGTAGTCTACGAGGAACTTCGGCGTTGCTAATATCAATATGGAATAATCTGCCAGGAAATCCTAACCTTACTTTTGACCTTGTCAGTAGTAATTTGAGATTGGTTGAATCAATAACCAATACGCTATTAATATTTACCGCCAGCCAAAAAGTGATCACTTTCCGTTTTCAATTCTTGATCTTGACTGTCATCATTAATTCTTCTCTCGTCACGTTTGGCCTCAGAGTCGGAGATGTCCATCATATGAAAATTAACACTTTTCGCAGGCAATTGCATCATGGCGCCCAAGAATAGTAATGTTATATGTACCTCCTGTAAAGTTTCGCTGAAGGAGAATGAAAATTTCGTACAATGTGACGGAAAGTGTGGTGAAATGTTTCATCTTAACTGTGCTCGTGTGACGAACGCCGTTTTTAAAGCAATGCTTGCAAACCCGGGCGAAATTCTGTTTGCATTGTAAACAATGCAAACATAACCCTAATTCAGTCAAAACAGCTACATCTAGTTTTCAGCCGACTAAGGTCAAACCGGACACCGCAAGCTTATGTGAAGCGGTTAACAATATGCAACAAGTGCTAAAGGATGTTTGTAGCTCTCTGGAGTATCAATCAAAAAAATATGATGAACTCTTGGAGCAAAATACCGCACTAAAATCTTGCATTGACCAACTCACTCTAGAGGTAAACAACACTAAAGTGGAGAATGGCTTGCTTAAAGAACAAAATGGGCATCTTAAAAGGCAAGTTAATGACTTGGAGCAATACTCTAAGAATTACAACCTTGAAATCGCCGGGATACCAGTCTCCGAACAGGAGAATGTGTATAATATTGTGGCTCAAGTGGCAGGTGCAGTTGGTGTTGAAATCGAAACTGATAGGGACATTGAATATTGCCACCGACTTCCAGCCTTTACGGATAAGGATGGAAAGAAGAAAACGCCCCTCATAGTAGCAAAATTTTATTCCCGCCAAACTAAAGACATGATCATGAGCAAAAAACGGAAACATGGGAAACTTCTTTGCACAGATGTCAAGATCAAGGGAGACTCGACAGTGTATGTAAATGAACATTTAACCAAAGACAACCAAAACTTATATTGGCTTGCCAGGAATTCTAAACGGGCAATGAATTATAAATTCGCATGGACCAGGAACGGGAAGATCTTCATGAGGAAAAATGAAAACAGCCCTATTCTACAAATCAAGACTGCAGCTGACCTACCAACAGTTCATGGGAATCAAGGAAACTGAAGGTATGTTTGCCTGAGCCAAGTGATCAATCAATATTTTAGGAAATTTTGTTTCCAAGTGAGTGTAAAGTAATTATGGAAGTACCCTCAAATAAAACAACTACGGTATGAAATCAGATAACGAAGTAGACCTTAATTTTCAAGATATTACTAGAAAGATTGTAAACAGTACTCAAGACTTGAACAAATTAATTAGCTTTACTCCAGGAATTAAAATCATGCACCTAATTATATGTGGCATGATAACAAATTTTGAAAGTATGCTAGTTATGCTCGAGCAACTTGATCATAAACCAGATGTCATTATACTGTCTGAAACTCAGCTCATTGAGGATATACCATTTGCTATTTTAGGATATAATGAATACTTCATACCAACTCAAAATTCTACCCATGACAGCATAAAGATATATGTGCATGAAAACCTCATACAAAATATTATAATATCTACTGTAAAAACACTGAAAGCTGCAAATGCTAGCCTACTCAACCTCAGATATAATAAAGAAAGTTACTTGGTACTTGCTATATACAGATCACCCTCCACAAGCCCAAAGAAATTCATAGAAGAACTAGGAAATACTCTCCAGCACTTGCCTACAGCTACACACAGTATATTAATAGGAGATATAAATATTTTAAATCCTACAAGGCAATATGCCCAAAATATTAAAAATGAGTATTTAAATGTATTACATGCAAATGGATTCATTTCGTACATAAACTCACCAACTAGAATAACCCCAAAATCCAGAACATGTATCGATCACATACATGTTAAGTCCCGCAGAAACAGCAACTTTGACCCTTTTGTTCTGCATACCAGTATCACAGATCACAGTCCTACATTTCTCATACAAAATAAATCTCAAAAATACACTCCACAAACAGGAGAAAATACTTTGAACAATGTAAGAATAAATTATGAAACTCTAAAAAAATCATTAACTAAGGAAACTTGGGAATCTATCATAACTGAGCATGATGCTAACAAAGCAGCTGATAGTTTCATTAAGTTACTGACTCAATACATCTCTGAACACTCTACTACCATAAATAACGTAAGATCAAAATTTAAAAAAATTACTCCATGGATCACAACCGGAATTTTAACTTCTATTAGAATAAGAGATAAATTACATCAGAAAATTGTTAAACAAAGGGAGAGGTCTACAAACAGTGATGAGGTCCCAGAAACTGTTAAGAAACATAAATTGTACAGAAACTGGATAAACAGGCTTGTTAAAATAGCAAAAGAAAGGTACTATTCCAAACAAATTATGTCAAACTCCAATAATTCTAAAGTCCTTTGGAAAAATATTAATGATTTAACATGTAGGAAGGGAAATAAATCTTCAGCTGTTGACAGCATATTTATCAGAGACTCACAAGAAACATCCTAACCAGCTACCATTGCAAACAAATTTGTCGACTATTTTAGTAACATAGGTTTAGAACTTTCTGAAAAAATAAGTAATACAAGAAAGGAACCTGACAACACAAATGCACGTGATAGCACTGCAAAATCTCAATCTCAGTCAATCTTTTTTATACCCATAACAAAATCAGAAATAACAAACCACATAGCTGCTCTAGAAGATAACTCAGCAAATGGCTATGATAATATCTCAAGTAAAACAATTAAGATAATTAGTTCAGAAATTCTACAACCACTGCACCATATTTTTAATTTATCACTAACGAAAGGACAATTTCCAGACTCATTCAAAATTGCCATCATAATCCCAGTCCATAAATCAGATGATAAAAGAGAGTTAAATAACTATAGACCAATTTCCCTCACAACCCACCTCTCTAAGCTACTAGAGAAATGCATCAAAACCAGATTACTTAACTATCTGAATAAGTTCAACATATTGTCACCAAATCAGTTTGGTTTTAGACCGAACACTAGTACTCAAGATGCAATATTCTCCCTTACTGATTATTTGTATAAAGCCATTGATAGTTCTAAAAGAACAATTTCTGTGTTCCTGGATTTAAGAAAGGCTTTTGACACCGTAGACCACAATATACTCATTAGAAAACTTGAAAAGGAAGGTATTCGTGGTACTCCTCAAGAACTAATAAAAAGCTTTCTTTTTAACAGAATACAAAAGGTACGAATCAAAGGTACTCTAAGTAGAAGTGCTGAAGTAAAAATTGGAATTCCCCAAGGAACAGTTTTAGGTCCTATTCTTTTTCTGTTATATATTAACGATTTGTGTAAGCTGAACTGTAATGCGATGATTACCTCATATGCTGATGACACTGTCGTCACAGTCACAGGAACAACTTGGGAGGACACTTTTAATTGAACTCAAGATACCCTTGCTGCAGTCCAAAAATGGCTAAGAAACCACCTCCTTACCTTAAATGAAACCAAAACACAATACCTATGCTTCTCACACAACAAAACATTACAACCCACAGACAATTTAACACTGAAGATCTACACACCAATTTGTAACAATGGCGAAAGATGCAACTGCTATACCCTACAGAAGTCAATGAATGCTACATATTTAGGGGTTATTATAGATAGTCATTTAAAATGGAATATGCATGCATCAAAGTTGGCCAATAAACTTCAAAAGTTAATTTATATATTTTACAGAATCAGAAATATCCTTTCAGCAAAAGTCTTGAGAACTGTATATTTTGCCTTAGTCCAGTCACAACTACAATATGGAATAAATGGTTGGGGTGGAATACTTGATTCACATTTGGCTCAGGTAAATACCTGCCAGAATTTCATTCTAAAAGTTATGTACAAAAGGCCACCAACTTTTCCAACATGTGAACTGTATCAACAAAGCATGTTGCTTAACATACGACAGTTATTTGTTCAGTCATCAATCATATTTATACATAAAAATATGAAGCTCTTCTCTAATGGACAAAAACTTGAAATGTGCACTAGACTTCAAGACAGAACTGGAATAAATATCCCTCGTCGAAACACACTACTTGGCCAAAGGAATTTAAGTTGTCTTAGCACTAGGATATATAATATATTGCCAGTAAATGTGACAAATAACACCCTGAATATATTGAAGAAAAGGCTTTTTATATGGCTCCTTAGTAACTTTGATAGAGTAAATGAACTTATAAATTTTCACCAACATATTTAAACCAACTCGGTCAGAAACAAGTAATGTATCATCTTCTTTTATTTTCAGTATCCTTATAATTAATGCTTTTGCTATAAACTTTTCTTATTATTATCAGTCAAATACCATGTTGCAAATAAATTAAGAAATTGTGTTCATGAAGCCCACACACAAGTTTATCTTATGTGGGATTCACCCTGTATTTTTGATACAACATCTGTATATGTACATGTTTTCTGTCAATGAATAAAACTGATTGCTCGTAAAAAAAAAAAAAAAAAATCATTGAGAGCCATCTCACGAACTTGTTACACTTACCAGCTGTGGTCTGCACTAGTGTGGTAATGAACTCGAATTATTAATCAATCCCTCTTTAAGAAAACATTTGCGTCACAGAGGACACGGCACAAACCTGGAAGAATTGCTGAGTTTTAATTCACTGGCCGTGAAAGTCAATATAGGCTACCATCTTTTTGGAAGCCTTCATAGGGAGGGTAAGGCTGCTTGAGCTTTTAGTTTTCGCAGTAAAGAGCTGCAGTTGCACTTTATATAAAGGGAGGTAGCGCGCAGTTCACTACTCCAGTGGGGGTCCGGGCGGGGCATCAAGAGCCCGCTGATGAGCCAGCTTGGTGGCCACACAAGACACGGCACAAATCCTAGAAGAATTGCTGAGTTTTAATTCACTGGCCGTGAAAGCCAATATATCATAATTTTGGAAGCCTTCATAGGGAGGTTAAGACTGCTTGAGCTTTTAATTCTCGCAGTAAAGCGGTGCAGTTGCACTTTATATAAAGGGAGGTAGCGCGCAGTTCGCTACTCCAGTAGGGGTCCGGGCGAGGACACCAAGAACCCGCTGATGAGCCAGCTTGGTGTCCTAGATGAAACCCCACACAAGACACGGCTCGAACCTAGAAGAATTGCTGAGTTTTAATTCACTGGCCGTGAAATATACCATCCTCCTTCAGTGTTGGAGCTAGCCATGGATCAGTTTTGCTGTTGAAGTGTGCGATCAGTAAGCTTCTTCACGACGCTTCGGGTTGCTTTTTAATTGTGTGTCCGTTTCGTTAAAGATAATTCAGTAGCCTACATGAGGAGTTTCTGCAATTTATTGCAATTAATGATACAGATAAAGTCATCAAGATAGGCAGATTTTGAGAGTCAATAGTAGGCCTAATGGCAGTAGGAACCCGGAGAGCAAAACATTTCTCTCTCACATAATATCAATATTATAAGCATCCACGTAACTATGGTCATGATCACACTACTACATCATTTCAGTTTTAATATTTAGTTACTGTTTTCCACTTTTTTATTTTTTTTATTTTCTTTGTGTCGAAAAAATGAGGCCTAAAATTGTTTTCATGCAAAGAGAACGGTTACTAAATTATTGTTTTTTAGGAATATTAATCAAAATATCATTTTAATTATGATGATGACTGTCGTTTTAAGGGGAGGAACAGCAAGGTCATCTGTCCCTTTAATAATGGACACAATTACCCTATTATATTAATGACCCCCTCCCAGAGGGAAATCCTATGTACGCCACTGGTCAAGTGGACAATATGTTTCTTTAAAAAGCACTTGTGGGAAGAACAGCTGTCTCAGAGCGGTGGAACCTAAGACGATGGGACAAGCAAGTGTTTGTACAAAGACTGCATATCACAGATGGCATCATACTTAACAGGGAGGAATTCCGGCGACAGATCAATGCGGATGTTTCAAGTTTACAATTACAACGTCAACCTAAGAGGGTGATATCGAAGGAACAAAGACAATCAGCCAACGTATGAAGAAGATCTGGGAAGAAAAAGAAAACTACTGCGCCATAGTCTTAGATTATAAGTGGTCTATAATTGGCCAAATCTACTACCACTCATTCACTGACTGACTGACTGATTCATTCATCACGAAATCTCAGAAACCATCGAACGGATTGGAATGAAATTTGGTATTCAGCTTCCTCAAGGGCCGCAAACGCCCACTAAGAAAGGATTTTTGGATAATCAGGTTCTAAAGGGGTGTTAAGGGGGTAGACCTGCATTTCATTGAATAGCAATATCTCCCGATTGGTTTCATTGGGGAATGTGATACTCGGCATATAAACTCATCATTAAAAATAAGAAGACACGTGTCCGAGGGTTTTTCGATGTGGTGTATATTATGAGGTGAAAGGGGTGAAAAGTGGGGGTTGAAGGATTCCTAACGGAGCATGTATCCCTTAAACGACATAGGCCAGGAGTTTGGAACTCAGCGGGAAAAAAACAGCATAAACAAGAAGTTCCGTGAAGAACTATACAGCCTACTTTTCATGCCAATGATTATTCTACAGTATATGAACCTATCTAGAATAATGACGAAATTAAGTTGGTAATATCGAAATATCTAATTAGTTCAAAATATACCTGGTATAATGTAGCCTAATAGAGCACTACAGTTGGCAGCCCTGGTGAATGAATATATTCTTAGTTCCACCTCTTAAGGTACAGAATAAAAAATTTGGTTGAAGTCCAATGGACGTTACATGCAGTTAGACACTGGATCTATCAGCACGCGTAAAAGCATGTTGCCAACAATATCATGCGTGTGCTGGTTAGAAATAATCTGAATTATTATGATATCTTGTTGTGCCAATTTTGGATGAAATCCATTTGTTAGTATAGAAGTTAAATGTATTTTAAAATTGGACATATCAGCAGGCATTGAATCATGTTGGCAGCACTGCCTTGTATTAATTACTCCAAATTAATCTAGAATGTCAGGTGCTATACGTGTGCAAAGTATAGAGCTGTTGGCTTGCATACTTTCTGATATATTGATATTAGGGTAAAAAGAATATAGACAGCATTTATTAACAGTTGGCAGCCCTGATTGCTCTTAACAATACTTATAGTCATATTTTTTATGGTACACATATCACATACGAAATGTGGTTGAAATCCAACTGATAGTATAGAAGTTACATGTATTTAAAAATTGGTACTATCAGCAGGCTTATAATCATGTTGGTAGAACTGACGTATATAAGTTACTCCAAATTAATCTAAAATGTCAGAATATACGTGTGCATAGTTTAAAGCTGTTGGCTTGCATACTTTCTGATATATTGGTATTTGGATAAAAAAAATAGAGAGAGCAATTATTAACAGTTGGCAGCCCTGGTGGCTCTTAAGAATACGCTCAGGCATATCTGTTTATGTACAGATATTACATACAAAATTTGGTTGAAATCCAATTGATAGTGTAGAAGTTATATGCATTTAAACATTGGACATATCAGAAGGCTTAAAATTATTTTGGCAACACTGTCATGGTTGGCCTCCTGGAAATTAAACTGAAATAGTATTATCTACATGTGTGCCAATTTTGGAATAGCTCCCATGCATACCTTGCAAGATATCCAACATGGAGCTCAAATTTCTAGTGCGTTTTTTCAGCAGTTGGTAGCACTGACATCATTTTCAAATATGGACGTGAGCTATTCCGGTGCACATCTTTACTCACACTAAATTTGGTTTTGATTGCTGCAGCCGTTTAGGAGTTGATAGGGGGGGGACACACACACAGCCAGACAGACAGAAAGACAGACAGACAGACACACATTTTCCCGGATCGATCTCATAAGTCTACTTTTTCCTCATTTTTGCAAAATGTGAAAAGTAGGCTAAAAATAAGTAAATAGGTGTTTGACCGTTTTTTCATAAATCCAATTTAAGGGGCCCATGGGGAGGGGTGAAATTATGGGGGGGGGACGTAATATGTCTGAGTGTAAAATTATACATGGCCTATGTTGTAGACAATAACACATTACATCTTTTTTGTCTCTTGCTATTTAATCATACGACGAATACTTACGGAGTTATTAATGATTTTGTACCTTTTGGTCGGAATTTTCTAAGTCCCAGGAATGACATAAAAATTGATTCGAATGAAATTTCAAAAATATTTATTTTTAATACTTTTATTATATTTTCACGTCTTTTAGGGTCCGAAACCAACATGATATTTTGATGTTTTTTTTCGTCCCATGCATTTTTTGTTTCAGGTGATAGACCATGCTTATCTATCTTCTTCTACTATATAAAGCTCAAATACCACTGACTGACTGATTCATTCATCACGAAATCTCAGAAACCACCGAACGGATTGGAATGAAATTTGGTATGCAGCTTCCTCAAGGGCCGCAAACGCCCACTAAGAAAGGATTTTTGGATAATCAGGTTCTAAAGGGGTGTTAAGGGGGTAGACCTGCATTTCATTGAATAGCAATATTTCCCGATTGGTTTCATTGGGGGATGTGAAACTCGGCATATAAACTCATCATTAAAAATAAGAAGACACGTGTCTGAGGGTTTTTCGATGTGGTGTATATTATGAGGTGAAAGGGGTGAAAAGTGGGGGTTGAAGGATTCCTAACGGAGCGTGTATCCCTTAAACGACATAGGCCAGGAGTTTGGAACTCAGCGGGAAAAAATCAGCATAAAAAATAAGTAAATAGGTGTTTGACCGTTTTTTCATAAATCCAATTTAAGGGGCCCATGGGGAGGGGTGAAATTTGGGGGGGGGGACGTAATATGTCTGAGTGTAAAATTATACATGGCCTATGTTGTAGACAATAACACATTACATCTTTTTTGTCTCTTGCTATTTCATCATACGACGAATACTTACGGAGTTATTAATGATTTTGTACTTTTTGGTCGGAATTAGACCTGCATTTCATTGAATAGCAATATCTCCCGATTGGTTTCATTGGGGGATGTGATACTCGGCATATAAACTCTTCATTAAAAATAAGAAGACACGTGTCTGAGGGCTTTTCGATGTGGTGTATTTTATGAGGTGAAAGGGGTGAAAAGTGGGGGTTGAAGGATTCCTAACGGAGCATGTATCCCTTAAACGACATAGGCCAGGAGTTTGGAACTCAGCGGGAAAAAATCAGCATAAAAAATAAGTAAATAGGTTGAACCCTTATTGATCTTCGATAAATAAGTATTCATATTTATTATTATTATTACTACGGCCCAGGCAGCACATAAGGAAGTCGACTTGGATATTAGGGAGGCCAGTATTTCGTAATGGTTGCAACAGAAGCTGAGTTGGTAGCTATTCCTGGGGACGGCCAGAATTAGTCGAGTTCAAGGCCAAATTGTGCAACTACTGTACCAAAATTGGAGACATAAAGGAAGAATCACGAGGTCCTCTCAACGAACATACGATTGAATCAGCCAATCGCAAGAAACCAAGCCGTGACCACGAGGTGGACGGCGTCAGTAGTAAAAAGCCCGCGGAAGTGTGTATCTAAGGAACCGCCGAACGGATTAATCTCCGCTCGAGTAATTTGAGACGTTGGATTTATTTGGAGAAGAATGACACTAGCCCCATCTTTGTGAGACAAAAACTCTGGAAGTTTTTATCCGACTCCGCCCCACTCCACCGCCCTTGTCAGTTTCACATAAATAGTTTGGCCTGACGCCAATCGAAGTAACTCAGTTGTGGAGCCTTCAGAGGCATACTCCACGCCAGTTCGAAATGTGATTTTTACGCTCTAAAATCAGTGAAGCTAATTTTATTTTCTGAGCTCGGGGGAGCTAAAGTCGCAGCGTTTGCAGTATCGAATTTTAAAAGTTATAATACATTCTGTTCTAAAATCAACTAAATTGTGTGATCTAAATATTTCACGCCAGCGCGTGATAAACTGTAACATTCTTTTTAAGACGACGAGTTCAACTTTAAGGGGGAAGTATCGTACCACCCTCATTAGCGCTTACCAGAACCGAAGTCCATAAGACGGGACGGAAATACCGGACGAGATAGCGACTGCGAGTGCAGCCAGGATTTTGAACTTGTTAACGAGCCAGTGGCGCGGACTCGAGATGTATATTTTATGTATAAATTGTGTGTATTGTATGTGTGTTTTTTATAGTGCGTATGTGCGATATAATTAGGGCCAGTCTTCGCTATTAATCGCAGTAGGACAATTGTGGGTGAACTGAGTAGCCTGCAAGCGATTATAGATAGGCAAATATTTAACATTGAACTTTTCTGCCAAGGAGTCGAGACCAAGATGATCAGCACGTGGTTTGAAGTTGGGATGAGCTTCAAGAAATCAACGCAGACGACTACTATGGAGTGCTAAATTGTCCATAGGGCAATGGGTTGAGAAGGATGTCCTTAGTCCTACATGCAGAAGCGGTGATGTACTAAAATTGGATTATTTCAATTATGTAGTTAGATTTGGCCGGGGAACTTTGTAAATAGTCATGTTTTTCTTTCTTGTTATAGCTGTTTTTTCTTGTACCGACACTATATGTTTAAATGTCCGTTGGCGCGTGGCCAAAGTGTTTGTTGATATTTTTGATTTTTTTTCTTGAGTCATGTGTAATGTACGCGGCGTGCGTGCGTGAATTTTATCCTGGCAATTGCGGAACCCGTTACATTCGATAAATGGTGCTTTATTAACGTTAATATTTTGAAATAGGAATGGGAGGAAATGATTGTAAAACATTTTGCTGAACAGGTTATTATTCATGTTAGGGTAGCCGAGTGCACCAACTTAAAAGTAATTGTAGAACACCTTCGTTCTAATTTTGATAGATTTTTCTTGAGTCCTTTTCAGGTGACTAGTCACGGCATAGAACGATGGCGCCAGCATGTGGATATTATTTGTGTCTTTTATTTCAGGGTCTGTCACAACCCATACGTGTGATTCAGTGTGTGTTGATGTGTCTTGTGTGTGTTGATTCTACGTGAGGAGGGGGTAGTTGTCCTACCGCCCTTATATATTTTTGCTGCTGTTGTATTTTAGATGGAAAGACAGAGTGCTCTTGGGAGACTGCTGATTCTTGTCCATATGTTTTTCTGACACACACACGTATTATTGTGCTTTGGGGCACATTTCTTCGAGGTTCGACCCCATGTTCTGGGAGGTCGAGGTTATTGACACGTGGGTTGACAGACATGCAGAGTTCCACAAACCGCCCGTTTTGCCTGTGACTTATTTTTGATAGGCAGTCCTATTTGTCCGACTGAACCCTGTAAGCTTTCATGCAGCAAACCTGTTCATTGTGATGGCTAATTTTTAAGCCATAATTAATTGGGGAGTTCGCCATGTGTGTAACGGATTGTTGTACCTTGTATGGATAAGAATATTGTGATTAACGTAAATGTTGGCTGTTTGCCTATTGCTTTGTTGATGACTCGATTTCATGTAATTTTGTTTGTCACACCCGTGTGGTGTAGTGGTAGAGTATTTGTAAATTTTGACAGCGGTCATTTGAGTATTTTTCTATTGGTCACGTGTTAATGTACTTGTGTTGATTTGTATGAGAAGTCCTAAGATTTTAGGCAGTAAATGTTGCTACGGCAATTCAAGTCCAATTTCACACGGAAATTTTGTGTTTGTTTATAGTAGATTTAGGAAGTGTCGGTTTAATTTAAGTGTTGTAGTTGTGTTCCCTTGTGTCGGTCTAGCTCTAGGAAATGCGGATTCGTTGTTTGAAGGGTCACTCTGGATGATAACGAATCACGCATTCAAAGTACACATCGTGGTGCATGTAGAACGGCGTACGCACTTATATGGTCACTTTTTGTATCTTTATTTAAGGACGCTTGGTCCAGGTAATTAATCTCTCCAGAGATATCGCCTAAGTTTTGGCATTTTATTAAGCGGGAGTCAGTTGGGAGTTTTTGTTGTTAATTGTTTATGTGTAAATATGGTGATTTGTTATTAAATTCAGTTGTTTTAACCCTGGCTTCACTCTTTCCTGCATGTTATTTTGTTATATGTTACCCTGCAAGTTAATGAAGCGCCTTGACAGCAACTTACGAATATGACCTGTTACGCCCCGAATCTGAGTCTCATATGCTTCTTTGCAAGGGTTCATAAAACAAAAATGGCTGCCCAAGTGGGGATTGTTGTTGTTGTTGCTTCGCTGATCTCATACTTATTTCGTTGAGAAATGATGCCAGGTCAAGCGGACACGTAAATTCAGTAAATGGAGGCGATGTTGTACCGCCATGTGCATTAGTAAAATCACTGAGTTCCTAAAGTTAGAAATATTGAACAAGGTTAGAATTTGATTTGGTATTTGTTATAAACTTGTTCTGGCGCCCATATTAAAATTAGAAATTTGCATTATTGATGAACTCAGTCAAAGCAGGAATATGTTGCCTTATATTTGACATTTAATTGACTTCGGTTAATTGGCGTTTCGTAAATTCTGTTGGTTAGGAATTTAAAAGCAGATCACTAGGGGTTATTTTGTTGTTTGGGAATAAATGTCATTGTATTCAGTAAATTTTGTTACTGAAATTTTCATTAAATTAGAGCCAGTAATATTTAAATGTGTGACATGTATGTGCGTATAGGGCTGAAACCTTAGCCCATAACCCTGTTTTTTCTCTGAATATATTTGTGTGTGTGAAATGGCGATTGTTGGTGAGATTAAGGCATTGTTAGAACAGATGTCGATCCAAATGTCCGCGAAAACGGAAGAACAATTAGAACAGATGTCGATCCAAATGTCCGCGAAAACGGAAGAACAATTAGTGCAGATGTCCGTAAAGACGGAAGAACAATTAAAAGAACAATTAAAAGAACAATTAGAAGCTCAGCGTGAGCATAGTGAAAAACAATTACTTGATATGAGCGGTAACATTTTGGTCCAGTTAGAAGTCCAGAAATTAGACACTGACAAACAATTCAATGAACTAAACCACAAATTGTCACAACAGGCGGTAACACAAACCGAACAGTTATGAAAAATCACAAATGATATTAATCAGAGCGTTCAAAAAGTAGAGAAACTGGCAGGCGAGGTTGCGGAAAATAACATCAAACAGTTAGGCGAAATGAAGAAATTGGAGGCGAAATTTGATAACAAATTAGTACGATTTGACGAGATGGTGGCAGATAAACTCAAGCAGATAGAGGCAGCATGTGTCAGTAACACCGCGGGAGTGAAGAAAACCCAAGAGAAACTACAGCAGCAAATTAATTCGGTAGATAACAACGTGCTGGAGTTAATAAAGGAAATAGATAAAGTCGAAGTTAAGGCTGAAACCGAGCGGATACACTTGCGGGAAAATTTAGAGGAGCAATTAGGCAGAACACAAGAGATCATAAGAAAAGAGATGGAAGGCCAGCTAATAAACACACAAGAGGTCATAAGACAAGAAGTAGGGGAGCAGCTCGTCAAAACTCAGGATAATTTGGAAGAACAACTAGTAAAAACGCAGGAACGGATACGTGAAGAGCTAGAGAAAAATCAGGAGAGGAACGAGGAGAAAATAAATAGCTTAAAAAGTAGGATCCGGCGAGATTGGGACCAGCAGGCTCATGCGAATAAGGAAGACAGGCTGGCAGTTTTAAAACGAATGCAGGCACTGGAGGAAAATATGAAGTCGAAATTACAGGAACATTCAGAATTAATCATAAAAAACGAGATTAGATCGTTAGAGAATGCGACATTATTTTCAAACGAAAATATTCCGGAAAAGCAAACAAGTATTGGAAGTCCGGCAGGTTCGAAGTTGGCTGAGGACACGAGTCGGGGTCAAAGTCCCAGACTAATGACTAATGCATTCCAGCAGTACAGGGGGGAGACTTCAACTCCGCAACCGAACTTGGCACCAGCCCAAGTCATCCAAGTCATTCGGGGTAATGATTTTAAGCCCGATAAGTTTAAAGAACATTCAGGAACCACTCCCAAAGCATTTCTACGGCAATTAACTGACTACTTTAATGACCAACACATCGGCCCGGAGAAACAATTAAGACTGGTGGAGAAATTTTTAGAAGGACCTAGCCTGACCTGGTTTTTAAGTTTCAAGTACACGTTTACAGACATGACTCAATTCCGCGAGGCGTTTTTGAAGAAGTTTTGGAGTCCTTCGTTACAGCAAGGGTTAAGAATGGACCTGTACACGCGCAAATACCACAGTACACATCCAACCCGTTTTTCAGAATTCTTCAGTCAGCAATTGGTAAAATTCAGGGATTTTGATGACCCGCCTAGCGAGCCGAATATGGTTCTAACCATCGGAAAACAACTCCCAATGCATATCCAACAATTATTAGTCGCAGGAAATATTCAGACCGCAGTCCAAGCCGAAGAATTACTCAGACACTTAGATGAGACGAGTATGGTAAGCCCACAGACAGGAAGAAGGAATTTGGAATGTGTCAACACGGCAGAGGTAGTTCAGGGATTCCAAAATAACCACGGCCAGGGGAACCAAAGTAAGACACAGTCCACAGGGACACAGTTCACGCCAAGAAGACACGATTTTGACGGCCGAAACCAGTTCCGTAACAACAATCAGAATTATCAGAATAACCGCGGGAGATATCATCAGAATAACCAAAATCAAAATAATCAGTGGACGTACCAGCGGGAATACACGAATTGGAGGGGAAACCAGAGACAAGGTAGACCTTATCAAAGAAATGGAGATGGTAGATGGAGTAACGGCAGGGACTATCGCCAAGAAAACAGAGGAGATTATAGGAATAACTGGGACGAACGATATATTGAATCCCGTAAATACTTGGATCAATTAAGTAATGAAGAAGCGGAGAAGGAGAAGTGGGGGCGTGCCATGGCGAACAGACAGAGCCAAGACAACAATAGCAAGTGAGAGAGTTACGCGCTGGTCCATCTACATACAGCAGTTTGACATCACAATAGAGCATTGTCCTGGGAAATTGAACGTCATACCAGATGCCTTGAGTAGAAACCCTGAGGACGGAAACGAAGTAACAGCGGAAGTTCACAATATTACCCTGACACCTAAGGCTCGTGAGTTTTTGGCAAGATTGAAGGATATTCGGAAGGAGCAAGAAGCTGACCCATGGATGATGATGATGATAAAATTCTATAGGAAGGAGTTACAACCAAATTCACCGGAGTACCGGGAAGCCAGTGCTAAACAAGCGAGATTTCACTACTTGAATAACTTGTTACATAAGTACGTGGATGAGCATCATACTAAACAGCGGATCTTAGTTCCAGCATCACTACAGAGGGGATTAACTTGGCATGTTCACGAGAGCCTAGCACATATCGGCACGGATAAGACTGAAGCTACGATAGGGGAGACCTTTACTTGGCCCAAGATGAGATTCACCATTGTTGAAGTAATTAGAACGTGTGACGCTTGTCAGCGCACAAAGCCGAACAACTTTATTCTGAAACAACCTCCAAGACCACTATTACCGCAGAAACCATGCGAGATGCTCGCGATTGATTGCTTTGGTCCTTTAGTAAAAGGAAAGCGTGGATGCCGACACCTCTTGGTATGTGTCGATGTATTTTCGAAGATGGTCGTGCTATGTCCTATTCAGAAGACGACATCAAGACAAGTCCTTAGTCGAATTAAGAACAAAGTCATTCCTATGCTTGGGAAGCCGGAATCCATTCTATCAGATCACGGTACCTATTTCACAAGCAATGTTTTTAGGCAAGGTTTGGAGAGCCTAGGAATAAAACACATATTTTCAAGTATTCGTCATCCTTGTGGAAATCCGAGCGAAAGAACAATTCGCTGTGTCGCTAAATACTACAGAGTAATGATTCCTAACGAACACAATAAATGGGTGGACAAAGTAGGGGAAATTGAGATGTGCATGAACACTACTAAGCACGAGTCGACGGGTCAAGTCCCACTGATTGTACACCACAACAGGTTGCCGGAAAGAACTTGGGACAAGATCATTCCTTGCCCAAGGGATCCATTATTAGCGCATGATTTGCGAATCCAGCGAACGAGGGAGCACATGAGGAACCAAGCGGACCGAAGGCTGAGACGGTACCGAGGAAAGAAGTTTCACCGAGAGTTACAAGAACAAGAATTAGTGCTGGTTCGTAGACCACCAATCTCCGACCCTAAGAACAAAGTCTTCGCCAAGTTCTGTCCGAAATTCATTGGCCCGTTCCGGGTAATTAAGAATCTGGGTAACAATGCCTACAGATTAGAAGAAGTGAGCACTGGTGCAAAATCTGTTTTTAATAGCGCCAATTTGAAACCGTACTACAGAAGGGAACCATTTGATGATTAGGAAAGATGATTGTGCAGAATATGTATTGCCAAAAATTTATATTTTTTTTGAAAGCAAACACTCAAATCCACGGGGAGCGCGTGAGCACGCACTTTGTTTGTAAACAACGAGCAGCTGAGACGACGGGAGTGGCAACTACGTGAGGAGAAGGGGGAGACCTAATGAAAATATGAATGACATTCCAGCGAGAAGGGAGCACACTAATTGAGTCAGAGGGGCATACACTCGAGCAGCTGAGTGAGATTTAAAGAGATGTGTTGTTACTACAGTGGATTTTGTTTTTGAAATCCAAACCAATAAATTGTTTCGAATTTCAAAACCTTTCTGAGGATAAATGAACCCTTATTGATCTTCGATAAATAAGTATTCATATTTATTATTATTATTACTACGGCCCAGGCAGCACATAAGGAAGTCGACTTGGATATTAGGGAGGCCAGTATTTCGTAATGGTTGCAACAGAAGCTGAGTTGGTAGCTATTCCTGGGGACGGCCAGAATTAGTCGAGTTCAAGGCCAAATTGTGCAACTACTGTACCAAAATTGGAGACATAAAGGAAGAATCACGAGGTCCTCTCAACGAACATACGATTGAATCAGCCAATCGCAAGAGACCAAGCCGTGACCACGAGGTGGACGGCGTCAGTAGTAAAAAGCCCGCGGAAGTGTGTATCTAAGGAACCGCCGAACGGATTAATCTCCGCTCGAGTAATTTGAGACGTTGGATTTATTTGGAGAAGAATGACACTAGCCCCATCTTTGTGAGACAAAAACTCTGGAAGTTTTTATCCGACTCCGCCCCACTCCACCGCCCTTGTCAGTTTCTCATAAATAGTTTGGCCTGACGCCAATCGAAGTAACTCAGTTGTGGAGCCTTCAGAGGCATACTCCACGCCAGTTCGAAATGTGATTTTTACGCTCTAAAATCAGTGAAGCTAATTTTATTTTCTGAGCTCGGGGGAGCTAAAGTCGCAGCGTTTGCAGTATCGAATTTTAAAAGTTATAATACATTCTGTTCTAAAATCAACTAAATTGTGTGATCTAAATATTTCACGCCAGCGCGTGATAAACTGTAACATTCTTTTAAAGACGACGAGTTCAACTTTAAGGGGGAAGTATCGTACCACCCTCATTAGCGCTTACCAGAACCGAAGTCCATAAGACGGGACGGAAATACCGGACGAGATAGCGACTGCGAGTGCAGCCAGGATTTTGAACTTGTTAACGAGCCAGTGGCGCGGACTCGAGATGTATATTTTATGTATAAATTGTGTGTATTGTATGTGTGTTTTTATAGTGCGTATGTGCGATATAATTAGGGCCAGTCTTCGCTATTAATCGCAGTAGGACAATTGTGGGTGAACTGAGTAGCCTGCAAGCGATTATAGATAGGCAAATATTTAACATTGAACTTTTCTGCCAAGGAGTCGAGACCAAGATGATCAGCACGTGGTTTGAAGTTGGGATGAGCTTCAAGAAATCAACGCAGACGACTACTATGGAGTGCTAAATTGTCCATAGGGCAATGGGTTGAGAAGGATGTCCTTAGTCCTACATGCAGAAGCGGTGATGTACTAAAATTGGATTATTTCAATTATGTAGTTAGATTTGGCCGGGGAACTTTGTAAATAGTCATGTTTTTCTTTCTTGTTATAGCTGTTTTTTCTTGTACCGACACTATATGTTTAAATGTCCGTTGGCGCGTGGCCAATGTGTTTGTTGATATTTTTGATTTTTTTCTTGAGTCATGTGTAATGTACGCGGCGTGCGTGGGTGATTTTTATCCTGGCAATTGCGGAACCCGTTACATTCGATAAATGGTGCTTTATTAACGTTAATATTTTGAAATAGGAATGGGAGGAAATGATTGTAAAACATTTTGCTGAACAGGTTATTATTCATGTTAGGGTAGCCGAGTGCACCAACTTAAAAGTAATTGTAGAACACCTTCGTTCTAATTTTGATAGATTTTTCTTGAGTCCTTTTCAGGTGACTAGTCACGGCATAGAACGATGGCGCCAGCATGTGGATATTATTTGTGTCTTTTATTTCAGGGTCTGTCACAACCCATACGTGTGATTCAGTGTGTGTTGATGTGTCTTGTGTGTGTTGATTCTACGTGAGGAGGGGGTAGTTGTCCTACCGCCCTTATATATTTTTGCTGCTGTTGTATTTTAGATGGAAAGACAGAGTGCTCTTGGGAGACTGCTGATTCTTGTCCATATGTTTTTCTGACACACACACGTATTATTGTGCTTTGGGGCACATTTCTTCGAGGTTCGACCCCATGTTCTGGGAGGTCGAGGTTATTGACACGTGGGTTGACAGACATGCAGAGTTCCACAAACCGCCCGTTTTGCCTGTGACTTATTTTTGATAGGCAGTCCTATTTGTCCGACTGAACCCTGTAAGCTTTCATGCAGCAAACCTGTTCATTGTGATGGCTAATTTTTAAGCCATAATTAATTG
The DNA here is from genome assembly GCA_946902985.2 of Meconema thalassinum. Classification (NCBI taxonomy): domain Eukaryota; kingdom Metazoa; phylum Arthropoda; class Insecta; order Orthoptera; family Tettigoniidae; genus Meconema; species Meconema thalassinum. The sequence goes on along the minus strand of OX336393.1, from coordinate 501,288,198 downwards.
GGGAGTTCGCCATGTGTGTAACGGATTGTTGTACCTTGTATGGATAAGAATATTGTGATTAACGTAAATGTTGGCTGTTTGCCTATTGCTTTGTTGATGACTCGATTTCATGTAATTTTGTTTGTCACACCCGTGTGGTGTAGTGGTAGAGTATTTGTAAATTTTGACAGCGGTCATTTGAGTATTTTTCTATTGGTCACGTGTTAATGTACTTGTGTTGATTTGTATGAGAAGTCCTAAGATTTTAGGCAGTAAATGTTGCTACGGCAATTCAAGTCCAATTTCACACGGAAATTTTGTGTTTGTTTATAGTAGATTTAGGAAGTGTCGGTTTAATTTAAGTGTTGTAGTTGTGTTCCCTTGTGTCGGTCTAGCTCTAGGAAATGCGGATTCGTTGTTTGAAGGGTCACTCTGGATGATAACGAATCACGCATTCAAAGTACACATCGTGGTGCATGTAGAACGGCGTACGCACTTATATGGTCACTTTTTGTATCTTTATTTAAGGACGCTTGGTCCAGGTAATTAATCTCTCCAGAGATATCGCCTAAGTTTTGGCATTTTATTAAGCGGGAGTCAGTTGGGAGTTTTTGTTGTTAATTGTTTATGTGTAAATATGGTGATTTGTTATTAAATTCAGTTGTTTTAACCCTGGCTTCACTCTTTCCTGCATGTTATTTTGTTATATGTTACCCTGTAACTTTTTACCAGCCCTTCTGGGGCGATTGATTTAAAACTTCCCAAAATCATCCTCCTATTTTTGAATGGAAGTACTTCATCATATACCACACAATTGAAATGGCAGGGTCGTGGAGTGTTGGACACACATTTGGTCAACCTAACTGGTATCATTTGGGCGTTCAACTATTAGGTGTAATTCCCTATAAAGAAAACTAATTATAACCTTCAAAATATGTGTATTAATATCAACTTTAAACATATGGCGGGGACTCTCGTCGAACAGACTATGGTTTACTATCTTCTCTCCTCGGCAATGACGAAAACATGTGACCCAAAATGAATGTTGGAATATAAAGATGTTTGTTACTCACTCATCGACGATCTAGCAGATAATCTACGAGACATGCTCGATAGATCAGTTCTCCCCAGCATTTCTAAGATTTTCCACACGTGGTTTGAGGTTAGAGATGTTTACTGGTTTACATAGCCACATCTCTGCGAGAGAAATGAATGTGCTTCCGTACCCAACTTGAATTGTGCTAACAGAGATAACATCGTTGTGATATGTAGCCGTTTCGAGTACATTCACAAGCCATGCTTTCAACAAAACTGTTTCTCCAAATAGGCCTACGCCAAATTACGAGAACGCGACCTTTCCAATCAGACGCTACAATAGAAGTGAAGCCCCGCTATACACGAACATCCCACCTCTCATCTTGTAAACACATGTTTTCGTCTTTCTCCGCCAGGGTCATGATACCCTCCAACCCATACAAAATACACCAATAATCTCGAACCCATGTATATTTCTTACAACTCGTGGCGCGAAACTCTTCTCTGACGTCAGAACCTTACACAATTTACACAAAGCTTTCTTCAAGACAAGGGAAGTTATTCTCGGCCCAATCTAAATTTGGCCTAGAGTTTCCTGCTGTTGCAACATCTTGTAGCTTACCTACACAATCCGCTGTCTTGTATACTGACATCTCCCATACAAATTAAATGAAATATTCCTGACTGAGTCCCCGAGATACACAAGATATATATACACTAAATAAAATGAAATTCTACAACCTAAATGATGATGATGAACAAGAAAAGAAATGGTATGAACAAATTACCCTAACCTGACTTCTCTTGCAGTCAACCAAATAAGGGTTTGGGAACATTGTGACCGGAACAGTCACAATACGCCCCCATGTGATTCACACGGGTGAAACAAGTGTGGATCACAAACACTCAAACAAGCAACGCACTGAAAACACAAAGAATTACACTATTACATAAATAAACCCTGGAAGACATATATACATACACACTTGTCAAATTTTCACACATTCTCACTCTCTCGAATGTCTTATTGTGTCCATTTCCTAGCCTCACTGATTTCTCTCAAGTGTCTTAGGTCTACCACTTCATTTTCTTCGTCTCATCATGAGACCCTATCGCTTCACAAGCCATGGTATTTGCCTGCACAGGCCTTATCATACCATCTATCCATCTAACACTCGATGCCACTTTGCTGGTTAGCATTCTTCGTCACATCTCTTGAGTTTTGTCATGCCATCACGTTATGTTGACTGATTCTCTAAGAGTCCATGCCATATTATTTTACAGAGTGATATCTACGGAGATTCCTAATATTATGTGTACTGACAGACTTACCATCCTGGTCCGTTAAACTATAGGCACACTCACCAATACGTTTAACCACCTTAAAAGGCCCCTGAAATAGATGAAAAAACTTCCCTATCTCCTTATCTACAGCTGAAGACGGATATGGAACCCTCAGAAGCACCTGATCGCCTACTTCAAAAGAATCAAACTTTACCCGCTTCTGCTGGCGCCTACGCTTATTCCCTGCCTTGATTAAGTTGTCCCTAGCCAGCTGGATACAAACATCCTTCCCAATCTCCTCTCCCGTGACCAAACCTAGCATTCTAGCAAGCTCATTGGTAGGCTTCCTACCATACTGAATTTCATAGGGAGTGCATTTTACACTCTCATGGAACGTACTATTGAACCATCGTTCAATATCTCCTAACTTGGAGAACCACGCATTGTGGCGATTGCTCACATAGGTGCGAAATACTCTCCCTAATTCTCTCATAACTCGTTCGGACAAATTCCCTTGAGGATATCGAATAGATGAGAATATGTGCTTGATACCCAATTCACTCAACTTGGTTTTCCAGATCTTTGAGGTGAATTGACTACCGTGGTCTGATAGTATCCTGAGAGGCACCCCAAACTCAGGTACATACTTATCAGTGATCTGTAGGACACAACCCTTCCCGGTCGCTTTTCTCAGGGGATACAGTTTGACGAGTTTACTGAATGCGTCAACAACCACGAAGATATACTGATATCCAAACTGAGCTTTAACCAATGGACCATACAGATCGACACAGAGTAAATCCCTTGGTTTTTCTCTGATCACCATTTGCCGAGGTCCCTCAAGAAACCTCGTTGGGCATTTACACCGTTGACACGAGTCACAACTTGCCAGAACTTTCCTAATCTGCCTTCCCATGTTCTTCCAAATGAAATGCTGCTGAACAGCAAAAAGAACCTTGCTTGATCCAAAATGCCCTAAAGCCTTGTGATGATACCAAATCATCGTTACCTGCAATGAGCTTGGCACACACACTCTCCAGGCACCTTCATGGCACAGCCTAGCCAAGAAACCACACTCCAACTTGTACCAATACTTTCCAACCTTAATTCTACTATCCACATCCATACCTCTCAACTGAGTCAAGATATCACCTAAGACCTCATCCTTCTCCTGCTCTACAAGCAGATTCCTTAAGCAGCGTATCTCATAATCACACTCGCTTACCTTGGTTACGCAGATAACAACACCTTCCTGTACCTCCAGTACCTGATGACCCTCATCACCCCCAATGTTTCTACTCATGAAGTCAGCCACAATGTTCTCAGTACCCTTAATATGCCTTACCTCAAAGTTATATTCACTTATAGCCAATATCCACCTTGACATCCTGTTCGAAGTGAGCTTGCAGGATCCAATAAAAAGTAATGCATGATGGTCAGTCAGTATCTGCAACTTACTGCCCAACACATAACTCCTAAACTTCCCTAGAGAGTATACGATTGCTAACATCTCTATTTCAGTAATTGTATATCTCTTCTCCGCCATGCTTAGCCCTCTGCTTGCTAATGAGACAATCCCTAGATTGCCCTCACTATCCTCCTGACACAAAATGCCTGAGATGCCTTGCATGCTCGCATCAGTCATCAAAATGTAGGGACAATCCAGACGAGGATACCTAAGCATGACAGTCTCTACAAAGCCTCTCTTCAACTCCTTAAAAGCCTCATCGTGCACCTGGGTCCATACCCACTTAGTACCCTGCTTCAGCAATTCCCTAAACGGTTCTACAAGACAGGAATATTTAACTACGAATCTACGAAAATAATTGAAAACCCCTAATATTGACCTCAATTGTTTGGCGTTACGTGGTGTAGCAGTGTTGTGAATCTTGTCTAATCGTGACTGTTCGGGAGACACCCCTTGTGTTGTGATAGTATGCCCTAAAAATGTGATTGATGTTGTGCAAAACAGAGACTTCTTAAGTTTAATTGTAAATCCCCCGTCCCTTAATTTCCCCAAAACAATGTCTAAGTGATCCAGGTGTTCCTTTAATGTGTAAGATGCAACAATTAAATCATCTATGTACATTGTCACAAACTCGTGTGTGTCCCTCCCTAACACTAGATTTAAGGCCCTAATCAACGCTGAACTGCTGGTCTTTGTTCCGAAAGGAACGACCCTGAATTGGTACAAACCACTCTTAAAGCTAAACGCAGTCAACTTCCTGTCCTGTTCTCTCAACGGTACCTGCCAAAATGATGCACTCAGATCCATAGTGGAAAACCATTGCTTACCATTGAATTTCTGAACCAGTTCCTCAACACATTCTGGCCTCTGTTGGTCCCCAGATATCCTACAATTGAGCTGCCTGGCATCAATACACAACCTGACCGAGCCATCACTCTTCCCAACCACAACTAAGGGATTCAGATATGCACTAGTTGAAGGCTCAATAATACCCTGATTCAGCATAATGCCTATTTCTTTCTCCACAGCATCAGCAAATTTGTGAGGTATCGGGTACTTGGGTCCTGAAAATGGAGAATGATCTACAATTTCGAACTGATGCGTATAGACATGTGTTAGCCCTGGCTTGTCACTGAAAACTTCTTGGTTTAGCTCTAAAACCTCTAACAACTTATCCCTCTCCTCAACACTTAAACCACTCTTATCCACAGCCTGCTGGAGTTGATCACACTTATCACCCTCCACAGCAATGTGACATAAATCCACAACTTCCTCCTCATCGTCAGCCTTACCTTCTGCCATATCCCCTACAGTGACCTCAGTAACACATGCCTTTACTGTCTTATCTACACTCTTGCATTTCATTCTCATCTCCTGGCTTATATTCCCCCTCACAAAGTTGATGACACCCCGGTCAAAATCAATAACAGCACTATGCTCGTTAAGCCAGTCTATCCCCAAAATCATTTCATAAATTAGGTTAGGAATTACCAAGCAAGTCTTGTGGTCAACTTCATTACCAAACCTCATGGGCAACAATACCTGCTTTCCCACTCTTTGGGATTTATTACCAACAGCAGTTACCACATATGTCGACTTAACTGGAATTTCTTCCAACTTACCACCGTCCTTGATTAAAGTATCATAAAATCCCTTACTGATGACACTTCTCTCACTCCCCGAATCCACCAATGCCTGCACTCTCTTACCTAGTATGCTCAACTCAACAGTTGACATAAAAGCCTCCTTCTCCCCGATACATGAGAACTCCTGCTGGTCAGCTAGCAGATCCTCCCGACTCATAGGCATAAAATCCTCCTCACCCACAATAACACACTGCTTGACTTCATTTCTTACGGACTGCCTGACTGACCTCCCTGCACAGCCCGTTCGGAGTTTAAAGCTCCTTGACCACCTTGTTCTTGTCTCCTCTGGTTCACCTGTACTCTTTCGTTACCACCTTCCTGACGCCCCCCACCTCTCTGATAGTTACCTTCCTGTCGCTGTGAATTATCCTGACGCCCCCCACCTCTCTGATAGTTTTCCTGCCTCTGCTGATAATCTCTTTGCTCCTGATTAAATCTACCCCTATTAAACTCCTGATTATTCCCCCTATTGCCCCTAAATTCCTGTTTGACCTCTGGCCTCTCCATGTGCTGCTTGCCTAAAACGTCAAAGCTCGTAAGAAGCTCTTCCAACTCTTCTACCGTCCTTACCTTCTGCATACAAGCTGCCTCCTGAATTCTAGGTGGGAAGTGCTTCAACATGACCCTAACCACATCACTGTCAGAGGTCAGCCCATCCAAATTCTTCCAAATAAGTACATGTGCCAAAAAATATTCTGTCAGGGATACCCCTTCTCTCTCCTTATATTTCCCAAAAGTTAATTTTTCCCTTTCCCTGGACTGTACCCCCTCCCCCCAGAACTTAGCTTTGAATTTATCCCTGAATTCCCTTAAACTATTCATGTTAGGCCTGTATATTTGGAACCATGCTTTCACATCCCCTTGAAATGAGTTAGACAAGATCTCCAACACTGTTTCCCATTCGACAACCCCGTCTTCTAGATCCTTGCTGAATTTCTTCTCAATGGTTTTTAAAAACTCCATAGGGTTGAACTGCCTTGAGTTAAATTGTGGCAGACCAGGGTCCCTGAGTAGCAAACTAGATGGCATCACAACCCTTTGACTCATCGGTCGCTCTTTCAACTCTCTCCTGACCTTTATCAGCTCTTCCTGCAGCTTTTCGTTTTTCTCGGTCAATGCCACCTGCTTCCCTCTCAGACCCTCAATCTCTCCCAACTTATTTTCAACGGCACCTACTCTATCTAAATATTCCCTCTTATTTCCACTTACAGTGTTGCATATCTCATCACACTTTCCCGTTACATTCTGTACTTCTGCCCTTGAACTAGCTATCTCTGACTTAATTTTCGTTATTTCCACATCTTGCTGGTTCTGATGGCCTTCCATTCCTTCTAGCCTACTTGTGATCCCAGCCTGATTCCCCTGCATTTCTGCCCTGATTTCCTCTCCCTGTTTGCTAATTTTCCCACTTAATTCCAGGTTCATACTCTCCATTCTACTATTAAGGACAGACTTATGGTCCCGTATTTCTTTGCTGAGACTCTCTATCCTTGTGTTCGTGGCCCTGTTGCTCTCCTGAATTTCCTTACTTACAAATTCCTTCACTTCTACTATCTGTTTGGTCACTGACTCTACCTTCTCATTTACAGAGCCTACCTGCTCCTTAATTTCCTTACTCATAGATTCTCCTTGCTTCTTAATCTCTTTTATTTCACTCAGTAGCATTTGGATCAAACTATCGTTCATAACCCCCCCATTTACATTTAAGTTACTACCTTCAGCGATCAGCTGCGACTCAGTAGTAACAATGGTAACATATGTTCCCACTGTCTTTTCCACATCTTCCTCACTGCCACTTCCCCCAGTTTCCTGATTACCTGACATTTTACTGTTTGATTTACACACAACCCTTGACCTTAATTCTAAATTGTCTGATGTGGACATACCCCTTAAAACAAAACAAATTACTGTGAACCCTAATACTCCTAAGGTGTCTATCGGCTGTGTGCATATGTGCCCTAATGATACCTGCTAGGTTTCCCTACTCTTGCCCCACGTTGAGGTGCTATGTTGTAACTTTTTACCAGCCCTTCTGGGGCGATTGATTTAAAACTTCCCAAAATCATCCTCCTATTTTTGATCGGAAGTACTTCATCATATACCACACAATTGAAATGGCAGGGTCGTGGAGTGTTGGACACACATTTGGTCAACCTAACTGGTATCATTTGGGCGTTCAACTATTAGGTGTAATTCCCTATAAAGAAAACTAATTATAACCTTCAAAATATGTGTATTAATATCAACTTTAAACATATGGCGGGGACTCTCGTCGAACAGACTATGGTTTACTATCTTCTCTCCTCGGCAATGACGAAAACATGTGACCCAAAATGAATGTTGGAATATAAAGATGTTTGTTACTCACTCATCGACGATCTAGCAGATAATCTACGAGACATGCTCGATAGATCAGTTCTCCCCAGCATTTCTAAGATTTTCCACACGTGGTTTGAGGTTAGAGATGTTTACTGGTTTACATAGCCACATCTCTGCGAGAGAAATGAATGTGCTTCCGTACCCAACTTGAATTGTGCTAACAGAGATAACATCGTTGTGATATGTAGCCGTTTCGAGTACATTCACAAGCCATGCTTTCAACAAAACTGTTTCTCCAAATAGGCCTACGCCAAATTACGAGAACGCGACCTTTCCAATCAGACGCTACAATAGAAGTGAAGCCCCGCTATACACGAACATCCCACCTCTCATCTTGTAAACACATGTTTTCGTCTTTCTCCGCCAGGGTCATGATACCCTCCAACCCATACAAAATACACCAATAATCTCGAACCCATGTATATTTCTTACAACTCGTGGCGCGAAACTCTTCTCTGACGTCAGAACCTTACACAATTTACACAAAGCTTTCTTCAAGACAAGGGAAGTTATTCTCGGCCCAATCTAAATTTGGCCTAGAGTTTCCTGCTGTTGCAACATCTTGTAGCTTACCTACACAATCCGCTGTCTTGTATACTGACATCTCCCATACAAATTAAATGAAATATTCCTGACTGAGTCCCCGAGATACACAAGATATATATACACTAAATAAAATGAAATTCTACAACCTAAATGATGATGATGAACAAGAAAAGAAATGGTATGAACAAATTACCCTAACCTGACTTCTCTTGCAGTCAACCAAATAAGGGTTTGGGAACATTGTGACCGGAACAGTCACAACCCTGCAAGTTAATGAAGCGCCCTGACAGCAACTTACGAATATGACTTGTTACGCCCCGAATCTGAGTCTCATATGCTTCTTTGCAAGGGTTCAAGGTGTTTGACCGTTTTTTCATAAATCCAATTTAAGGGGCCCATGGGGAGGGGTGAAATTATGGGGGGACGGGGACGTAATATGTCTGAGTGTAAAATTATACATGGCCTATGTTGTAGACAATAACACATTACATCTTTTTTGTCTCTTGCTATTTCATCATACGACGAATACTTACGGAGTTATTAATGATTTTGTACCTTTTGGTCGGAATTTTCTAAGTCCCAGGAATGACATAAAAATTGATTCGAATGAAATTTCAAAAATATTTTTTTTAATACTTTTATTATATTTTTCACGTCTTTTAGGGTCCGAAACCAACATGATATTTTGATGTTTTTTTTCGTCCCATGCATTTTTGGTTTCAGGTGATAGACCATGCTTATCTATCTATATAACTAATGTTATAACGGGATTCCAAATGTTAATGCGGGCGAAGCCGCGGGTAACAGCTAGTTCTTTAATAAAAGAATTACTAACCACTAAGTAAAATAGATAAAATCCACTACGGTTTAGCCTATCACGTGCTTCTTACTACTGATATTCGCATTCGCAAGTGATGCTGCTGCCTCTCGACTGAAACTAGAGGGATGGTCAATATCGTATGGCCTCGGTTGCCGGGTGCAAGCTTTGTAATTTGACACCCAAAGGGTAGCTTACATGTCGAATTTCGTTGTTCCTTGAATCACTATGAAAGTCAAGGAGGGTAGCTCCATGAACACTATAGCGCTTTCTAGTAGAGAAATGAGGAACTTTGTGTTGGCGGAAACTCCCGAGATTAATTTTGCCATTATGAACACGGCCTACTGAATTCAAATGGGTTCTTTGACATGCCAACATCGTATGACATGCGTGTCGTATTTTTGCCGCCTTCCAACAATCACTTACCATGGCCAGGAGCGTACCTGCAATCTTGGGGTTACTGTCGTCCAAAATATTATGTGCACTCGAGTTTGAAGGTTGTTTGTGAAGTAACCAATAGCCCTACATAAAATCCAATAACATCATCATTTTCATCGTTCTATTTTACGTTAGTTCATGAAGGTTTGGCATTTTAATTTATATTTTAATATTTTTTATCGCAGTTGAAACACAAAAAGTGCCCGTTTTTAAGCGTGTTTCAACCATGCATCACATTTAAGAATTATTATCTCACAAACCCGTCATCAGATCGAATCCAAATTTTAACACAATATACATTGGAATGTTGTATAACTGGTTTATTAATTTCAAAATTTTGTGTGTCCAAGAAACAAAGTTGTTATCATTTTTGTAAGGTAACATTTTCTCGGCTTGGGGTTGTTGGAAAATGTTGTTCTCTGTTGCGTTGTAATCCTTATACATCAAAAGGTTATATGTATGACTATGAAATACGTAAATTAATTCACTTATTTTATATCGGTTTGTATTTGTACGGGGAATTAAGACATGGTTCACCAGCTAGCTACTCCGGGAAATGCTGTACAGCGTTGCTGATATGGAGCCCATCACTTCCGAGCGAGGCGCGCCATGACGCGTAATGGAGCCCATCTTGGCAACGTTGTACAGCCTTCACCGGAACGACTAACTGGTGAACCAAGTCTTAATTCCCCGTACAAATACAAACCGATATAAAATAAGTGAATTAATTTACGTATTTCACAATCATACAGCATACCTTTTTGATGTATAATGATTACAACGCAACCAAGAACTACATTTTCCAACCACCCCGAGCCGAGAAAAAGTTACCTTACAAAAATGATAACAACTTTGTTTCTTGGACACACAAAATTTTGAAATTAATAAACCTGTTATACAACATTCCAATGTAAGTTATATTGTGTTAAAATTTGGATTAGATCTGATGACGGGTTTGTGAGATAATAATTCTTAAATGTGGCGTATGGTTGAAACACGCTTAAAAACGGGCACTTTTTGTGTTCCAACTGGGATAAAAAATATTAAAATATAAATTAAAAATTCCAAACCTACATGAACTAACGTTTAATAGAACGAAGAAAATGATGATGTTATTGGATTTTTAGTAGGTCTATTGGTTACTTCACAAACAACCTTCAAACTCGAGTGCACATAATATTTTGGTCGACAGTAGTAGACCGACACGCTATCCACTCACCCACCGTGGCAAGCTATAGTCTTAGATTATAAGTGGTCTATAATTGGCCAAATTCTTTAATAAAAGAATTACTAACCACCAAGTAAAATAGATAAAATCCATTACGGTATAGCCTATCACATGCTTCTTAATACTGATATTCGCATTCGCAAGTGATGCTGCTGCCACTCCACTGAAACTAGAGGGAAACTAGAGGGATGGTGATACGAACGTAAACAAACCACTGCTTTTAATGTGCAATTGAGCGTTGCCTGTTGTTACGATTAAACATCAGTCGAGCGGCCTACCCCGTGTACCCCTCCGGATCGTGACGAAGCCATGATAGAGTAAACCGGCCAGAAAGCAGGAGATTTAAATAATAGAGTTCCATGATTGCGGTTTCATTTCTTAAGTCTTACTTAACAGATACTGTAGTTAAATATTAACATTTATGTACTTTCTTACCTATTCAAGACAAAAGTGATGAATCTAGCATGTGCAAACGTACGGCTAAAAATAGGTTCCCAAGATATTTTTGGCGATTTCATCATGCATTAAGTTCTACCTACCTCAACGGACCCTTTATTAAAAGGAAACTTGTCTTAATACGGAAATAGTTGACGATCGTGTGAACTTAGGGATGAAAAAAGTGTTAAATTACCTTCATTAAACGGAAACTGTGATACGCGGACAACGGATATCAAAATTCTTATTTTAACGGAAAATTTCCAAGTTCCGGAATGCAGTGTTTAGAAAATTTTAAGGCTCCCAGTGTCTGCTGTTAAGGTCGATTCTGTAGCTAACAAGGAATGTGCAAAGATGACTTCTTTTTTTGTTCTCCAGCTGACACGTCAGATCAGAGTGTACGGATAATTGTCTGCTTCCTGTTCCCCAAGCCATTCCCAATGCTCGCTTTAATGAGCTGTAATCAACAAATGCCCGTCTTTGTCTTGGCCCTTGTCAAAGAGCTTAGAATTCAGCTTTTAACTGAGCACTTCACAACTACATTCTCGACATAGTTCGGCAGTAGCCATTATGACTTCGGAAGCAAGGGTTGAGAGAGTAAAAATAATACAGTACCGTACTGTATTAATTCGTAGCAGAAATATATTAATACAACATTGAATAATGTATGAACACCATTTTATTTTTTCTCAGCATGTCCATGGTTTAATTATTTTAGCACAGACCTACCTCCGTTAACCAGGAACCTATCTTTAACAGAAAAATGCTTGCCACAGTGGGTGAGTGGTTATCGTGTCGGATTACTAACCCCCAAGCTTGCAGGTTCGCTCCTGGCCGTGGTAAGTGATTTTTTTTAAGGCGGCAAAAATCACGATACGCATGTCATACGATGTTGGCATGTTAAAGAACCCATTTTAATTCAGTAGGCCGTGTTCATAATGGCAAACTTAACCTCGGGAGTTTCCGCCGACACAAAGTTCCTCATTTCTCTACTAGAAAGCGCTTTAGTGTCAAGGAGCTTAGATATCTAACCTCCTTGACTTTCATAGTACTTCAAGGAACAACAAAATTCTACATGCAAGCTGCCCTCTGGGTGTCAAATAACAAAGCTTCCACCCGGCATCGAGGCCATACGATATTATATTATTAATATTATTATTATTGTTATCATTATTATTATTTTTATTTAGGCCCTACTCAACTTACAGTTGGTAACATGACTCATATCGGTACATTACGTACAAGAAAATGAGTGAGTCACACTTTGAAAAGCCTATAGCATAGATTTTCAAACTATACAACATAGACATTTGACAGTTACTTATTTTATTAGTAATGTTATCTTCCACGTTTCTTTTTCACAAGAGGGTCCAAGAAAATCCTAGTGTGTATTCAAAAATCCTCTAACGATGCTGCAAGTCTTCAGAATTGCAGCCTTTTGTGCAATAGTGTGGGTGGAAATGAGATGATTGAGTGCGGCTAGATTTACTTGAAAGGATTTAGGTCAAGCCAGTGGGAGAAAGGAGGAAAGGAAGGATCGTCACATTCTTTTGTCTCCAGATTCTAGCCACCTCCATAGCCAGAGGAGTATATTTATCAATCTTCTCTCTGTATTTATGGTGGATATTATGGTCATTCGGAACAGATATGTCAATCAAGTACGTGTGATGGTTCTTCTGATCAGTTAAAGTTATGTCTGGTCTATTATGAGGCGTTGTTTTGTCAGTTTGAATAGTGCGATCCCAATACAGCTTGTAATCTTCGTTTCCAGCACACTTTCTGGAGAGTATTTATAATAATAGTGTAAGAAGAATAGGGTAAAGTGAGGAAAATTAGTTTATCAAGCTAAAAATTGGTGAGAGGTTCCTTGAATATCCTGGATCAAAATACTAAAAGTCCAAAAAAATCCCTCTTGGGGAACATGCCGCCATCTTGGAAAAATGGCCGGCATCTTGGATTTCGTATCCAGCATCGCATTGAACGTCATAACTCGGTACCTAAGGGTGATAGGAACATGCGGTTTGGTCAGGATAACTTACCAGAATGCAGGCTATCATTTTGATACTATTTAACCTAGATAACGATCAAAATATTTATTATAAAGCACTTAAACAAACTCTCATAGGGTAGCGTTAAAATCCATCTTGATGTTCAATGTCGATTTTTCACCTTTTACTGTCATGGGATTGAAAAAAGTACTGAAATAAATGTTGTTAAGGACATCAAAACGCACAAAAATATGTGATCATCACTTGCGTAAACTAACAATTACGGGTGTGAGAAGTTGTCAAACATGCGCATGCATCTCGAGGAGCGGCGCACCGAGGAGGGGGGCTTCACAAAGCCAGTGCAACTGGTGATGTAAACATATTCTGTAGGCGCAACTATGCCCCTTTTTTAATGATAAGTAAAAATTTGACAATTTTATATAGAAGAATAGCATCTTATAACCTAATAAATAATTTTAAAAAAACAATAATTAATTTGTTAATACAGAAACTTAGCGCTTTAAAACTCTCTTTCTTATCTACGTATATTATATTTATGTAGAAAAGAAATGATAAACGTTACTATTAGAAAATAAATTAAGCAGCTATTTTCTTATTTGCTAGCTTATACCACACCTTCAACACACTAACGTTTAAGCACATTACAATTTCTTTTGTACAAACACGGAAAAGAGGATATTCTGCTGCCACGGGACGCTGTAGTACGATTGTGCCTGTAAAGGAATAAAGCCAACTATTAATTATATCGTATGCGTTTAATATTGGTCATGTGTTGGTAAAAAAAAAGTGTCACTTGCCTTAATCTTGACGCTTTTTCTTTGGTAAGGTTGAACTTTCAGAAGAGTCTACTCTGCGGCGAAGAGGTGGCGAGGATCTGCATGGCAATTCTTCAGGGTTGCCCTCCTGTTCCTCACTCGCCATATCGTCAAGAGTATCTGGCTCTGGCATGTTAGAACAACCATCACCAGTGCAATTGCTGCACATTGCTGAACAGGAGAGACCTTGTCTTCGGCAACCGCAAGATCTGCTGCCGCATCCTGTCTTGCACTCTCAGCTGATGAGGTTTAGGAGAAAGTCTGGTGCGGGAGGAGACTCTGTTGGAATCGGTAAAAATTTGCCGATTCTGTTCTTCTTCCATCCCCACTCTGTAGGTGGAAGAGAGATTCCGCGCCATTCCTGCACTTGGTGGTAAACTCTTAGGCTATGCTGTCGAGTTGCTGCTGATGTTGGTGGAAGACTTGAGAGGTCGAAGTCTGCATGGAGACGTTGTTTGGCAATGGTCTTAAGGTACTGACTATACCTTGTCTTTTTTAGGCTATCTGTAGTTCTACCTCCGTATAACGCTACGAAGAATTCTTCCCCTGCCTTCACGATCTCTTCCACTGCAGCGTCTGCGCTGTTAAAAACAGCAATTCTTTGGCGAAGACCTGGGTTATTGTTTAAAGTCTTGAACGCCTGTACCCCCTTCCTGTAGGGAGCCGAAGTTGTGTCGCAACCGGACATGGCATGGAGGAAGAGAAGATTGTCGGTCATGTCCCCAAGAGCCTTCTGCAATTCCGTAGAGCCAAAGAGTTTCTTCGGATGGGCTTTTGATGGTGGCACCAGCATATAGACGTTTCTATCGCGCTCTGCAAGGCTCGAAAGAAATACCAACAAATCGGTATCCACTCCAACAATTTCCACATGACCTCCCTTCTCTGCTTCCTTGATCGATGTTGTCACGATGAGACGATCAGCATCAGACTTGGCATTAATAGCTGGAATCCCCTTTTCTTCGAAACAACGACCTAAAATGGCGACGAATCTTGATTTGATTGAAGTATTGGCTAGGAACTGATTCTGCGATGAGACCACTTGCACTTCCAAATCCACCAAAACTTCAGAAGATGACGTCTTGGCACGTCGTCTCATAATATGCTCCACGTCTTTCGTCGAACACTAAGTTACAATAGCTTTCCCTTGATAGTTCGCCTTGATGTACGAAATATAGTTCTTACAAACATCATCGAAGGTTCCCGATTTCGGCAATACCACCCGGTGCAGGAGATGTCCACCGTCAAACACGTAGGTAAGGTATTCGGGAAGACAGGTCATTGGTGCACACAACTTCTCTATCAGTGTCCGTAAAGTTGATTTTGTACCTTTTCTGATAGTTGAAGCATCGAACAGCGCTGGCCAACTCGTATTCAAAGCAAGATTCAAGGTCCTCTTCATTGCGAGCGACACACGCAATTCAATGAAACGGCTAGTTCGGATTTACAGGCACGGTCTCACCTTGTACAACAAGAGCTGCAAGAGTGACAACTTTGTCCTTTCGTTGGAGTTTTACTTCGACGAACGATTTCCCTTCCATTTTCTTCAAAGTCGCGGTTCCTATCTCCCAAGCTGAGTCTCAGGTCACCGTTTCGTCACCTATAACACCGGTTGATTAGGACACCAAAATATCCTGAGATTTGTCGAAAGGAGAATGTATACGTAGCCATTCTGTGAATTTTTCGAGATGCTTGAACTCTCGCCTTTGGCAAGCTTGCTCAAGTTCCACGTGTTGCATGGAATTTAATGGTAAAATCGTTTTTGATGTAGGACATTTATAAAGTACAGGAAACGGCATTAACTTTTAAACCGGATAGTAAACATCGGCAAAATAAGCATAAAGGGACAGCTCAAACTGAAACACACATTTTTCGCTTTTATGATTATTTTCTGTGGCGTACCGTTTAAATTAAATTTTATGATAAAAGTTACCGTAAAGACGTTCATTTCGGCCGGCCGGCCGTTGCCACTGCTAAGCAACACAGGGAAGGTGGAGTGGGGGAACGAGAGCAGTAGTGGTTTTGTGGGGGTTCACGGCCCTCCACCTCCACACCCTCCACAAAAGATGGCGGCAGCCCGATAACTCCCGAACCCGTGGTTGGATTTTAACAAATGAGGTGTTGTTGAACTCGGGCTAACACCCCCTTTCCAATGGACAACATATCTCCACCCTAAAATAAAACCTACCCCTACTAGGGGGTGAAATTGTAATTTTTTAGAGAATCTCTCTTTCCAATTGCAACATGTGAGAGTTTGAATGCCGATATGGAATGTAACGTTGTTCTACATAAAGTGCATGTGTTTGGTGAATAGCCACTATGAATTAACATGCTTGTTTTTGTTTTTTACGCATTTCCACTCATGGCTTTTGTAAGAGGGTGGGGGAGCGGATCCCTATGGATGGGTTATTGTTGACGGGTCATTGTTGGCGGGGTCATGGCTGACAGGTCCTTGTGGACGAGTCCTTGTGGACAAGTCCTTGTTGACAGGTCCTTGTGGACAAGTCCTTGTGGACAGGTCCTTGTGGATGAGTCCTTGTGGACAAGTCCTTGTGGACGAGTCCTTGTCCCTTTGGACTGATCCCTTTAGACCGGTCCCTTTGGACTGGTCCCAATGGACTGACCCATGGTCTCTAATGCTATAATGAAATTAAACGTTGTTCCACATGAAACGCATGTGAAGAGCCGATTGCTACTATGAATTAACATATTTGTTTTCTGTTTTTACGCATGCGCACTTGGGGTTTTCGTAAGAGGGCGGACTTTTTAAATAATGATTTATAGATGAGTTATTAAAAAAAAATAACCAAATGATCCAAAACTAATAGGTCATTGGCTTTTTAATATCTCATGAACCAATAAAGCTAGGGACTTGTATGAGGGGTCGTTGGACTTGGTATGACGCCCCGTATTTCAATGTATTTTTGATTTTTGTCAAAAGGGCCTAAGTACACTTTTGTTAATATCTCGTGAACCAATAAGGCTAGGGACTTGTATGAGGGGTCGTAGCACATGGGATGACATTCCCTTTTTAAATGTATTTGTTGAAATTTTGACAAGGGGCCTAACTACACTTTTGTTGATATTTCCTGAACCCATGATGGGATTTTGACCTGTGAGGTGTCGTTGGACTTGAGCAGACACTCTCTTTTTGAATGTATTTTTGACATTTTAACAAAGGGCCTAACTACACTTTTGTTAATATCTCGCGAACCAATAAGGCTAGGGACTTGTATGTAGGGTCCTAGCACTCGGGGTGACGCTCTGTTTCTAAATATATATTTAATGTTTGTCAAAAGGGCCTAACTGCACTGTTGTTAATATCTCGATAACTAATAATGGGAGAGAGTCAAGTGAGGTGTTATAATACTAAGGATGGCCAACCCTTTCCCATGACCAACGAATTTACCCCAAATATTCAAAACAACAAGGACATTGAGCTGAGATTATATAAACTAATACTCGGATATCGACATATGAGGTGTCATAGGACTTAGAATGGTCAACTCTTTCCCATGACCAATGAATTTACCTAAAATATCCAAAATATTAAGGTCATTGACCTGATATTTTATAAATTAATAATTGGATACGGACATGTGAGTTGTTTACCGTGAGTGATGAAACATAGCTAGGCAGAGAAAGAACTGGTGTAGGCTACATGTATGGTGACTGACAAGTCTTTCACTATTGGAACTTGTTTTCAGATCAGACTGTAGTACAGAGAGAGTATAGGTTGCAGGCATGGGTTAATAAATGACAAACGGTGTATACAAAATCGGATTTATTGATTCAAGAATTAAGAGTAGACTATCTTTAATTGCTTGGTTAAAGAGGATAGCTAATTAAACAAAATAGTGACTACATTGAACTAAACTGAACCAAGCTGAATCAAACCCAACCAAACCGAACCAAACCTAATCGAAAACGAGCCAAGGGTTTAAGTGTAAAACTTGTGGGTGGATGTGGTCATTGGTAATGTCAAAGAGGAAAGGGATAACGCTCTACCTATAGAGGGAAAGGTAAAGCTAGTGCATGGTGCTAATGCACACACCCAAGTACATGAACCTCACCCATCTATCCTATGCAGTTTTTATGGGTTGATTGTTAAAACTTGCTCAGTGGTTACTGGGACAAGATGGTCACTACACACAACAAGCTTTAAATACCTGAGGCTAATAATCTATACACACACACTTGTTCTAAACTAAACTGTCTTGCTGACAGTGCTCACGCTGTAGGCAGATGACAGAAATGCTTGGCTAACAGAAATACAATCATTTCCGGTTGTCTAATGTTACCAGCCAACCATTTTTTGCTTCAGTGGCGCGCACATGTGCCACTTACACTAGAGAGTTTAACTCGATTTCAAGCTCTAAGTCCTAGAACGAATCAAACTAAGAAAAAAAGGCATAGTGGCGCAGTGGTTAAGCTGTTAGCCTTTCACTAAAGTGGACTAGGGTTTGATTTCAGGTTAATACGCATGTCATAAACATATAAAAAAGCAGAGATAATGTTTTAAACCGATTACACTCGTCTCTTTTCAAATTATTACTTGGATTACAAATACAAAGGTGGACTGGGTGTGATATACAGTTAATGCTGCCTATCGCACACTAGCTGTAAGGAAGCCATATGTAGAGCTATATGTAGAGAACTACCTAGCGATTTCATGAACCGGTATAGCTATGTCGCATAAACGGTGCAGGATACAATCCAGCAACTATAATTCGTATCTTGTGGAACAGAGAAAATGCACTTTTGCCTTGATGGATAACAAATGTGTGCAAATGAATGACCTACGCATTAGCCTAGCAATGGGTTATAACCACGAGGGGGAGGTGTGATTTCTATATTTTATTGTTTAGAGACATGGCTTTTTTAACCAGTAGATTTAATTGATTTAGTATTTTGTAAATATTTATTTTTGTAATTGTAAATAGTTAATTTTTTGTAAATAGTGGAAACCATTTATTTTTGTAATGGTAAATGTTAAATGTATAATTAAAGTTCTTTGGGATGAGTGTGCATGTCAATGATGTTTTTAGGGATAAATAGAGTGGTTGTGTGTTTGTTCTCAAAGACAGGTAAGGTTGTGTGGATGTATGACTACACAGAAAGAGAGAGAGAGTGTGTAGAAACAGCCTTACCTGCAGTAGTAATAGTAGACCTCTATGTTTTGCATACACATAGACAGACTGTAAGATCGCAATGGCCGAGCACTCACTTGAACACCATTTACAAAATCTTAAAATGAAAAAATCATGTTTCGCAAATATGAACTTTTGACATAAACAAAATAAAAATAAAATGTGTAAACAACAAATTGGAAAATCCATGTTTCCATATCATGAAATTCAAAAACTTTAAACTGACATTTAAAAGAAATGCAAATGGAAAATTGACAAATTGTAATGTATGAAATGTGAAAATGAACAAATGGCTATCATTATTTTAAAAAAAATGGTGCTGTATGGTTGAGGTGTGAATCAAACCCTACTTATTTTGGACCACCCGAGACTGAGTATACTTGTTTTAGTCCTCATACCACTTTTAAAATTTTGTGTTAAAGCTAGGAATTGAACCCAAGAGCTTGTAGGGGGAGACAAAGGTTAGAATATGTTAAACAGATAGCCTTGAATGTAGGATGTGGTAGCTATATAGAGATGAAACGATTAGCTCGGGACAGATAGGCACTGAGATCTGCATCAAACCAGTCAAAGGACTAAAGACTCAAACAACAACATGTACGTTCACCAAAATAATGTTGTGTAACGGTAAATGTTAGTCAACGAACAGTAATGCATTACTAAAACCCATGACATGATACCTAAGAGCTTTTCTAAAATGATTTTAAAATGCCTTTAACCCTATATTGAACACTCAGTTCACAAGACTCATAACTGCAATGTTATGGTAAAACAAAACAAAATCTATATTTCAAAACAAGCAAGTGGTTTAGTCAATGTATACTGGAAAAAGTTTTGTAAACACTCAAGTCCTCAAGACCAATTAAATTAGTAACTGTCAGGTTGGCCGAGTGGTTAAGGTGTTTGACTTAAGATCAAATTTCTGTATAAGAAAGCAAGGGTTCGAATCCCTTACCTGACATAACTATTGCCTTAACATGGCTTGGCCACACTGTATTATTATGATACTCGGTACACAAACCATAGATATAGTGTATTGTTTAAGGCCACTCTCTTTCTCAACATAGTCAGAGACTGTTGATGGTTAACAATTGTATTAATAGTGGGACATGGGGATAGCAATTAAGAAAAAACAGCCAATACCCATACAATATTTTTATTCATTTAGTTTTTTTTACAATAGTTACACACTGAATACAACTTTTTATCTCTTTACCATTGTTTGATATAGATTTTAAACATAACGCTTGTTGTAGATCCTTTTACAACTTTCTCCAGGTACTCTTGTTCTTAAAAACTGGGGAAGCCGCAATGGTTTTATAGACATTAAACCCTCATCCTCTTCTTTTTCATCATCATCATTATAAATATTATCTTTATAATTATTATAGTCATTGTCACCATCATTATCATCATCATCATCATCATCATCATCATCATCATCCTCAACATCACTAGAACTATCCAATTCTTTTTTTTTCGTTTTCAAAAGGGACCTTTTGAAGAGTCTGTGTTGCTTTTGACAGTGTTACGTTTTTATTGAACGTTGACAACTGTCCTAACATGACTTTTTGAGGAGATAAATGTTTTTTCACAAGGAAGTCACTATGTTGAGTAACACTATGTTTTTGTTGGGCTTGCTTTTTTTTTGTTCTTTTGATCATGTTTTGTTAACACTAACGGTGTTTCATTTGGTATACCACATTGATGAGTACCCACACTTAAGACCTCACCATGTTTACTTTTTAGATGACCTAGACATTTTGTTGTTCTTTGTTTTGAGCACTGCCAAAATATGATGCCATTCGCATTTTCTCGCTTATAGTTATAAGAGTACCCATGATACAGGGCACGTGGTTTACCTTTATTGGTTATAGTATATTCCATAGTAGCCACTGACTTGTATAGTCGATCCGCCTACTACAAAGGTCTGAACACTGTGGTGAAAGAATGATGTTGTGTTGACGTTTTACGGAGGATGATGTTGGTGGCATATGTGGGTGGCTTATGTTGATGACATATGTTGTTGGCTTATGTTGGTGGCTTATGTTGATGGTTTATGGTGGTGGCTTATATTGATGGCTTATGTTGGTGGCTTATGTTGGTGGCTTATGTTAGTGGCTTATGTTGATGACATATGTTGGTGACTTATGTTGATAGCTTTTGTTGGTGGCTAATGTTGATGACATATGTTGTTGGCTAATGGTGGTGGCTTATGTTGATGGTTTATGTTGCTGGCCTATGTTGATGGTTTATGTTAATGGCTTAGGTTAATGTCTTAGGTTAATGTCTTAGGTTGATGGCTTAGGTTGATGGCTTATGTTGGTGGGTTATGCTGGTGGCTTATGTTAGTGGCTTATGGTGGTGGTTTATGGTGGTGGTTTATGTTGATGACATATGTTGATGACTTATGTTGATAGCTTATGTTGGTGGCTTATGTTGGTGGTTTATGGTGGTGGCTTATGATGGTGGCTTATGGTGGTGGCTTATGGTGGTGGCTTATGGTGGTGGCTTATGATGGTGGCTTGTGGTGATGGCGTATGGTGGCTTATGGTGGTGACTTATAGTGGTGGCCTATGTTGGTGGCTTATTTTTGGTGGTTTACGTTAATACCTTATTTGTAATGGCTTATTCGACAAGTTATTTTTGTCAATGTATTTAGAGGATTTTTCTCTTGGTCTTGGAAAGTATCTCAACCCTTTTTTTATGGTAGCATAATGCTTACCGCCATGTTTGTAAGCAACAACAACACACACTAAAATTCCAAGAATCCAAAGTACTCTAAGGTTAATGATTGTCGCTCAACTCCATTCAACGCCTAGTCAAAAACATTATATATTTTTCACATTTTTCAAAAAAGGTAAATTGGGGAAGTAGTCTATATGTTTAAACTAAAAATCATATCAAATCATATGCTAACTCCAACACCTACGTCTATCCCACTCTCAGTCAAAAAATATAATATTCTTCAAATTTTTCCAAAACAGTATTTGGAAAGTAGGCCTTATTTTGAAAACAAATCATCCTATAAAGTCATATATAGACTCAAACCAATAGCTTTTATATCCTTAATCGTAAGAACAAAATATGGAATTTTTGAAATTTTTTCCAAAAATGTTCATTTTAAAACGGGGCTATATTTTGGAAACTAGGAATTTTACAAGAAAGTTTGTTTAACGTAAATGACAGGTATTTACCCCCACTACCCGAAAACCAAGTCCCAGGTCTCTGGGACAAAATCCAAAAAAAGTTCAATTTGGAAAGTAGGCGATATTTTGAAAACTGATCATCCTAAAAAGTCATATATAGACTCAAACCAATGGCTTTTATGTCCTTAATTGGTAGAACAAAACTTAACATTTTTTCAGTTTTTCCAAAAAAGTCCAATTTTCATAATTGTCTATATTTTGGGAACTAAGAATTTTACAAAAAAGTTTGTTTTTATCGTAAATGAAAGGTCTTTACCCCCCTCTACCCAAAACATAAATTTCAGGTCCCTAGAACAAAAACTGTGCAGTAGGGTTTTTTTGGGGGTGAGGGTGGTTCTATATCCACCTCCACCTCCCCACCTCACAAGATGGCGGCCATAGCTTAACTTACCCTAGCTTAACCTAACAGAATGGCGCCGTAGCTGAACTTAACCTAGCCTAACCTAACTAGATGGCGGCCGTAGCTTCATTTATCCTAACCTAACCTAATCTAACTTAACCTAAACCTACGAGGTGCGATCAAAAAAGTTTCAAGATGGTGGTCATAGCTTAACTGAACCTAGCCTAACCTAACCTAACCTAAACCTACGAGGTGTGATCATAAAGTTCCATGATGGCGGTCGTAGCTTAACTCAACCTAACCTAACCCTACGAGGTGTGATCAGAAAGTTCCGAAATGGCTGCCGTAGCTTAACTTAATCTTTGATTGAATCCTGTTGATTGACCCCTTTTGATTGATCTCTGTTGATGTATCCCTTTGGACTGGTCCCTGTTGACTAGCCCCCTTTGGACGGGTCCTTTTTGAAGGGAGTCATTTTTTAACGGGTCCCGGAGGACGGGTCCTTGTTGACGGGTCCCTGTGGGCGGGTCCCTTTAACATAATTTGGATATAATGCAGGGATCAGTCCAAAGGACCCGCCCACAGGGACCCGTCAACAAGGACCCGTCCTCCGGGACCCGTTAAAAAAATGACTCCCTCCAAAAAGGACCCGTCCAAAGGGGGCTAGTCAACAGGGACCAGTCCAAAGGGATACATCAACAGAGATCAATCAAAAGGGGTCAATCAACAGGATTCAATCAAAGATTAAGTTAAGCTACGGCAGCCATTTCGGAACTTTCTGATCACACCTCGTAGGGTTAGGTTAGGTTGAGTTAAGCTACGACCGCCATCATGGAACTTTATGATCACACCTCGTAGGTTTAGGTTAGGTTAGGTTAGGCTAGGTTCAGTTAAGCTATGACCACCATCTTGAAACTTTTTTGATCGCACCTCGTAGGTTTAGGCTAAGTTAGATTAGGTTAGGTTAGGATAAATGAAGCTACGGCCGCCATCTAGTTAGGTTAGGCTAGGTTAAGTTCAGCTACGGCGCCATTCTGTTAGGTTAAGCTAGGGTAAGTTAAGCTATGTCCGCCATCTTGTGAGGTGGGGAGGTGGAGGTGGATATAGAACCACCCTCACCCCCAAAAAAAACCCTACTGCACAGTTTTTGTTCTAGGGACCTGAAATTTATGTTTTGGGTAGAGGGGGGTAAAGACCTTTCATTTACGTTAAACAAAATTTTTTGTAAAATTCTTAGTTCCCAAAATATAGACAATTATGAAAATTGGACTTTTTTGGAAAAACTGAAAAAATGTTAAGTTTTGTTCTACCAATTAAGGACATAAAAGCCATTGGTTTGAGTCTATATATGACTTTTTAGGATGATTAGTTTTCAAAATATCGCCTACTTTCCAAATTGAACTTTTTTTGGATTTTGTCCCAGAGACCTGGGACTTGGTTTTCGGGTAGTGGGGGTAAATACCTGTCATTTACGTTAAACAAACTTTCTTGTAAAATTCCTAGTTTCCAAAATATAGCCCCGTTTTAAAATGAACATTTTTGGAAAAATTTCAAAAATTCCATATTTTGTTCTTACGATTAAGGATATAAAAGCTATTGGTTTGAGTCTATATATGACTTTATAGGATGATTTGTTTTCAAAATAAGGCCTACTTTCCAAATACTGTTTTGGAAAAATTTGAAGAATATTATATTTTTTGACTGAGAGTGGGATAGACGTAGGTGTTGGAGTTAGCATATGATTTGATATGATTTTTAGTTTAAACATATAGACTACTTCCCCAATTTACCTTTTTTGAAAAATGTGAAAAATATATAATGTTTTTGACTAGGCGTTGAATGGAGTTGAGAGACAATCATTAACCTTAGAGTACTTTGGATTCTTGGAATTTTAGTGTGTGTTGTTGTTGCTTACAAACATGGCGGTAAGCATTATGCTACCATAAAAAAAGGGTTGAGATACTTTCCAAGACCAAGAGAAAAATCCTCTAAATACATTGACAAAAATAACTTGTCGAATAAGCCATTACAAATAAGGTATTAACGTAAACCACCAAAAATAAGCCACCAACATAGGCCACCACTATAAGTCACCACCATAAGCCACCATACGCCATCACCACAAGCCACCATCACAAGCCACCACCATAAGCCACCACCATAAGCCACCATCATAAGCCACCATCATAAGCCACCACCATAAACCACCAACATAAGCCACCAACATAAGCTATCAACATAAGTCATCAACATATGTCATCAACATAAACCACCACCATAAACCACCACCATAAGCCACTAACATAAGCCACCAGCATAACCCACCAACATAAGCCATCAACCTAAGCCATCAACCTAAGACATTAACCTAAGACATTAACCTAAGCCATTAACATAAACCATCAACATAGGCCAGCAACATAAACCATCAACATAAGCCACCACCATTAGCCAACAACATATGTCATCAACATTAGCCACCAACAAAAGCTATCAACATAAGTCACCAACATATGTCATCAACATAAGCCACTAACATAAGCCACCAACATAAGCCACCAACATAAGCCATCAATATAAGCCACCACCATAAACCATCAACATAAGCCACCAACATAAGCCAACAACATATGTCATCAACATAAGCCACCCACATATGCCACCAACATCATCCTGCATAAAACGTCAACACAACATCATTATTTCACCACAAGTGTTCAGACCTTTGTAGTAGGCGGATCGACTATACAAGTCAGTGGCTACTATGGAATATACTATAACCAATAAAGGTAAACCACGTGCCCTGTATCATGGGTACTCTTATAACTATAAGCGAGAAAATGCGAATGGCATCATATTTTGGCAGTGCTCAAAACAAAGAACAACAAAATGTCTAGGTCATCTAAAAAGTAAACATGGTGAGGTCTTAAGTGTGGGTACTCATCAATGTGGTATACCAAATGAAACACCGTTAGTGTTAACAAAACATGATCAAAAGAACAAAAAAAAGCAAGCCCAACAAAAACATAGTGTTACTCAACATAGTGACTTCCTTGTGAAAAAACATTTATCTCCTCAAAAAGTCATGTTAGGACAGTTGTCAACGTTCAATAAAAACGTAACACTGTCAAAAGCAACACAGACTCATCAAAAGGTCCCTTTTGAAAACGAAAAAAAAGAATTGGATAGTTCTAGTGATGTTGAGGATGATGATGATGATGATGATGATGATGATGATGATGATGATAATGATGGTGACAATGACTATAATAATTATAAAGATAATATTTATAATGATGATGATGAAAAAGAAGAGGATGAGGGTTTAATGTCTATAAAACCATTGCGGCTTCCCCAGTTTTTAAGAACAAGAGTACCTGGAGAAAGTTGTAAAAGGATCTACAACAAGCGTTATGTTTAAAATCTATATCAAACAATGGTAAAGAGATAAAAAGTTGTATTCAGTGTGTAACTATTGTAAAAAAAACTAAATGAATAAAAATATTGTATGGGTATTGGCTGTTTTTTCTTAATTGCTATCCCCATGTCCCACTATTAATACAATTGTTAACCATCAACAGTCTCTGACTATGTTGAGAAAGAGAGTGGCCTGAAACAATACACTATATCTATGGTTTGTGTACCGAGTATCATAATAATACAATGTGGCCAAGCCATGTTAAGGCAATAGTTATGTCAGGTAAGGGTTTCGAACCCTTGCTTTCTTATACAGAAATTTGATCTTAAGTCAAACACCTTAACCACTCGGCCAACCTGACAGTTACTAATTTAATTGGTCTTGAGGACTTGAGTGTTTACAAAACTTTTTCCAGTATACATTGACTAAACCACTTGCTTGTTTTGAAATATAGATTTTGTTTTGTTTTACCATAACATTGCAGTTATGAGTCTTGTGAACTGAGTGTTCAATATAGGGTTAAAGGCATTTTAAAATCATTTTAGAAAAGCTCTTAGGTATCATGTCATGGGTTTTAGTAATGCATTACTGTTCGTTGACTAACATTTACCGTTACACAACATTATTTTGGTGAACGTACATGTTGTTGTTTGAGTCTTTAGTCCTTTGACTGGTTTGATGCAGATCTCAGTGCCTATCTGTCCCGAGCTAATCGTTTCATCTCTATATAGCTACCACATCCTACATTCAAGGCTATCTGTTTAACATATTCTAACCTTTGTCTCCCCCTACAAGCTCTTGGGTTCAATTCCTAGCTTTAACACAAAATTTTAAAAGTGGTATGAGGACTAAAACAAGTATACTCAGTCTCGGGTGGTCCAAAATAAGTAGGGTTTGATTCACACCTCAACCATACAGCACCATTTTTTTTTTAATAATGATAGCCATTTGTTCATTTTCACATTTCATACATTACAATTTGTCAATTTTCCATTTGCATTTCTTTTAAATGTCAGTTTAAAGTTTTTGAATTTCATGATATGGAAACATGGATTTTCCAATTTGTTGTTTACACATTTTATTTTTATTTTGTTTATGTCAAAAGTTCATATTTGCGAAACATGATTTTTTCATTTTAAGATTTTGTAAATGGTGTTCAAGTGAGTGCTCGGCCATTGCGATCTTACAGTCTGTCTATGTGTATGCAAAACATAGAGGTCTACTATTACTACTGCAGGTAAGGCTGTTTCTATACACTCTCTCTCTCTTTCTGTGTAGTCATACATCCACACAACCTTGCCTGTCTTTGAGAACAAACACACATCCACTCTATTTATCCCTAAAAACATCATTGACATGCACACTCATCCCAAAGAACTTTAATTATACATTTAACATTTACCATTACAAAAATAAATGGTTTCCACTATTTACAAAAAATTAACTATTTACAATTACAAAAATAAATATTTACAAAATACTAAATCAATTAAATCTACTGGTTAAAAAAGCCATGTCTCTAAACAATAAAATATAGAAATCACACCTCCCCCTCGTGGTTATAACCCATTGCTAGGCTAATGCGTAGGTCATTCATTTGCACACATTTGTTATCCATCAAGGCAAAAGTGCATTTTCTCTGTTCCACAAGATACGAATTATAGTTGCTGGATTGTATCCTGCACCGTTTATGCGACATAGCTATACCGGTTCATGAAATCGCTAGGTAGTTCTCTACATATAGCTCTACATATGGCTTCCTTACAGCTAGTGTGCGATAGGCAGCATTAACTGTATATCACACCCAGTCCACCTTTGTATTTGTAATCCAAGTAATAATTTGAAAAGAGACGAGTGTAATCGGTTTAAAACATTATCTCTGCTTTTTTATATGTTTATGACATGCGTATTAACCTGAAATCAAACCCTAGTCCACTTTAGTGAAAGGCTAACAGCTTAACCACTGCGCCACTATGCCTTTTTTTCTTAGTTTGATTCGTTCTAGGACTTAGAGCTTGAAATCGAGTTAAACTCTCTAGTGTAAGTGGCACATGTGCGCGCCACTGAAGCAAAAAATGGTTGGCTGGTAACATTAGACAACCGGAAATGATTGTATTTCTGTTAGCCAAGCATTTCTGTCATCTGCCTACAGCGTGAGCACTGTCAGCAAGACAGTTTAGTTTAGAACAAGTGTGTGTGTATAGATTATTAGCCTCAGGTATTTAAAGCTTGTTGTGTGTAGTGACCATCTTGTCCCAGTAACCACTGAGCAAGTTTTAACAATCAACCCATAAAAACTGCATAGGATAGATGGGTGAGGTTCATGTACTTGGGTGTGTGCATTAGCACCATGCACTAGCTTTACCTTTCCCTCTATAGGTAGAGCGTTATCCCTTTCCTCTTTGACATTACCAATGACCACATCCACCCACAAGTTTTACACTTAAACCCTTGGCTCGTTTTCGATTAGGTTTGGTTCGGTTTGGTTGGGTTTGATTCAGCTTGGTTCAGTTTAGTTCAATGTAGTCACTATTTTGTTTAATTAGCTATCCTCTTTAACCAATCAATTAAAGATAGTCTACTCTTAATTCTTGAATCAATAAATCCGATTTTGTATACACCGTTTGTCATTTATTAACCCATGCCTGCAACCTATACTCTCTCTGTACTACAGTCTGATCTGAAAACAAGTTCCAATAGTGAAAGACTTGTCAGTCACCATACATGTAGCCTACACCAGTTCTTTCTCTGCCTAGCTATGTTTCATCACTCACGGTAAACAACTCACATGTCCGTATCCAATTATTAATTTATAAAATATCAGGTCAATGACCTTAATATTTTGGATATTTTAGGTAAATTCATTGGTCATGGGAAAGAGTTGACCATTCTAAGTCCTATGACACCTCATATGTCGATATCCGAGTATTAGTTTATATAATCTCAGCTCAATGTCCTTGTTGTTTTGAATATTTGGGGTAAATTCGTTGGTCATGGGAAAGGGTTGGCCATCCTTAGTATTATAACACCTCACTTGACTCTCTCCCATTATTAGTTATCGAGATATTAACAACAGTGCAGTTAGGCCCTTTTGACAAACATTAAATATATATTTAGAAACAGAGCGTCACCCCGAGTGCTAGGACCCTACATACAAGTCCCTAGCCTTATTGGTTCGCGAGATATTAACAAAAGTGTAGTTAGGCCCTTTGTTAAAATGTCAAAAATACATTCAAAAAGAGAGTGTCTGCTCAAGTCCAACGACACCTCACAGGTCAAAATCCCATCATGGGTTCAGGAAATATCAACAAAAGTGTAGTTAGGCCCCTTGTCAAAATTTCAACAAATACATTTAAAAAGGGAATGTCATCCCATGTGCTACGACCCCTCATACAAGTCCCTAGCCTTATTGGTTCACGAGATATTAACAAAAGTGTACTTAGGCCCTTTTGACAAAAATCAAAAATACATTGAAATACGGGGCGTCATACCAAGTCCAACGACCCCTCATACAAGTCCCTAGCTTTATTGGTTCATGAGATATTAAAAAGCCAATGACCTATTAGTTTTGGATCATTTGGTTATTTTTTTTTAATAACTCATCTATAAATCATTATTTAAAAAGTCCGCCCTCTTACGAAAACCCCAAGTGCGCATGCGTAAAAACAGAAAACAAATATGTTAATTCATAGTAGCAATCGGCTCTTCACATGCGTTTCATGTGGAACAACGTTTAATTTCATTATAGCATTAGAGACCATGGGTCAGTCCATTGGGACCAGTCCAAAGGGACCGGTCTAAAGGGATCAGTCCAAAGGGACAAGGACTCGTCCACAAGGACTTGTCCACAAGGACTCATCCACAAGGACCTGTCCACAAGGACTTGTCCACAAGGACCTGTCAACAAGGACTTGTCCACAAGGACTCGTCCACAAGGACCTGTCAGCCATGACCCCGCCAACAATGACCCGTCAACAATAACCCATCCATAGGGATCCGCTCCCCCACCCTCTTACAAAAGCCATGAGTGGAAATGCGTAAAAAACCAAAACAAGCATGTTAATTCATAGTGGCTATTCACCAAACACATGCACTTTATGTAGAACAACGTTACATTCCATATCGGCATTCAAACTCTCACATGTTGCAATTGGAAAGAGAGATTCTCTAAAAAATTACAATTTCACCCCCTAGTAGGGGTAGGTTTTATTTTAGGGTGGAGATATGTTGTCCATTGGAAAGGGGGTGTTAGCCCGAGTTCAACAACACCTCATTTGTTAAAATCCAACCACGGGTTCGGGAGTTATCGGGCTGCCGCCATCTTTTGTGGAGGGTGTGGAGGTGTAGGGCCGTGAACCCCCACAAAACCACTACTGAGAGCGCTCTGACGGCGCAGCGGCAGGGATGTCGCTCGGCAACGCGTGGACGGACAGTCCATTCTTAGTTTAATTACATACGAGCGTAGCGCAAAAAATACTTAATTATTAAAATTAAAAGGAAATATTCCTTTCTCTTTATACATACAATATAAGTAGCTAAGAAAGAGAGTTTTAGAACGAAAAGTTACTGTATTAACAAATTAATTATTGTTTTTTTAAATTATTTATTAGGTTATAAGATGCTATCCTTCTATATAAAAGTGTCAAATTTTTACTTATCATTAAAAAATGGGCTCTTAGTTGCGCCTACAGAATATGTTTACTTCACCAGTTGCACCGGCTTTGAGAAGCCCCCCTCCTCGGCGCGCCGCTCCTCGAGTTGCATGCACATGTTTGACAACTTCTCACACCCGTAATTTTTGGTTTACGAAAGTGCTGATTACATATTTTTGTGCGTTTTGATATGCTTAATAACACTTATTTCAGTACTATTTCAATCCCATGTCTGTAAAAGGAGAAAATTCGACATTGAACATCAATATGGCTTTTAACGCTACCCTATGAGAGTTTGTTTAAGTGATTTATCAGTGGCGGCCGGTGGTAAGTAAAGCTGGGTGTTGCACCAAAATTTCTGATGTCGCAATTTTATATGGGAAGTTTACACATGTAACAAAAATTAATTAACGTTAGATAAACTACAGTTCTATAAAAGCTGAAATACATGGGTTTTCCAAAATAACTGTACGTTCGACAAATAGACAAATTTTAATGGCTCTTTAGGGCTTCTTCCCATAGGAATTCATTAAAAAATCAGATTTATGTATTTAAGCCCTATGCCTGAGTTCATGGGAAGAATTTTAAACACAGCAGGTTGTCTAAGGTTGGGTCTCAATCTCCGGGATAATAAACATTCTCAACATAAAAACTTGGCAACCGAAAAGTTTGTACGTTAACGAAAAATGTTATTACTAACAAAGACGGGCACATATTCTGCATAAGGATAGGATTTTTATCATTTTAAATGATCTTGTCGACTTCGTAGTTACGCTGGGGTCTGGCGTTACGTTACGGTGACGGGACGAAATGTACCGAGCATGCACTGAGGTGTGTGACGTCATAATACTGCTTGAGCTTCCTCCTTTCTCCGCGCGCTCCGGTGAGCGTGACGTCATCCAGCCAGCTACCTCCTTTGACCTTGGTTTGCACTTGCTAACGGGCTTTGAGTTCACGAGCATTTGTAGCATTTAAAATGATATAAAGTCTAGTCTTTCAGACTGACTTCCAGTCTTTTTTTTAACTATAGATTGAACCCCATCAGAGGAACCAGCCATGAAGTGCGCTCTGTCATACGTCGGCGCAATTCATTTTTGCGGAGTTTCGTTCAATTTCTGCTTCTTTAATTCATCCAGTAAACACGCTGCTAATGTGTGTACATCATGTTTTGTGTGCCTCTTACTACGTATCGGTACACAACAGCCATCTGAAATATGTTTGAAATATCACTAGTTTCATCTGCTATAATGGCGAAAATTTCCGATTCCTTTATTTGCTTTGATTCTTCTTCTTGGCAAACCTCCAACATAATCTGTAAAAAATAATTTTGAATTGTTTTGGACGTTCCTTTGAAAACAGTTGCCCTTACCAAATGACCTTTAACACAGCATCCAACTCAGCGGTAAAATTAATTAGTTCTCTCAAAACACCTGGATTTGTTGATGTTACACTTTCATCATGATCACGCAAGGCCAGTCCGAAAGAACCACAGAAACGAATACAGTTTATTACAATATTTAACACATATCTATTGTGCCTAACATCTTCGTTATATTCCGCAATTTACCTTCTATAGGCACTGTCCAATTGTGCATCTTCGTTAACAGTTCCAAAAAGTGTCAATTTCAAACAGCTGAAGATTGGTTGGTTGGTTCCTCAGTTTAGGAACTGCGACAACGCAGTCATGTAGCCCCCTGTACTTTGGGTGTGTGGAGATACTGTCTGATAACCGGTGTTAATTGTGATGGTTGTATTAGTGAGTGTTATCTGTTTTTAATTCAAGTGAGGACTACAGACATTGAATTTCAAGCAGTTCCTACTTTTGCCGCCAAAGGCCACCGTAAACGACTACTAGTTCAGAACTTGGTTACTACACGCCACCGCAGTCGGCTCCTGGCGACGAACGTTGGAACCTAAGAGCATTGATCAAATTTTTAACCTATAATTTAGCTTCACACAGGTGTAATAAGTGGAAGGTTCTTTAACATGCCATAAATCTATGACATGGGACCGCCGGCTTTACTTCCCCTCCGAAGGAATGCATACTGAGGGATTTTTAACGCTCATAAAAAATCCGATGACTTCGGCCGGGTTTGAACCCGCGATCTTGGGCATAGAGGCTCAGGATGCTACCAACTACGGCACCGAAGCCGCTCAGCTGAAGATTCATGTTTCTTTATTTTAGGGATTATTTTCCGTAACTCCAATTTTGGTCCACGCGAATTCTCCACCAACAAACATGTAAAACAGAATAAAGCGTTTTTAATATCGCATTTACATAACCAATTATTATTGCCTTAAATATCTCCTTTAAACGCCCTCGTATACTTATATTTTGGACAATACTTATCCGGTAATGGTGTACCGAGTGTTTTTACTGGAAGTTTATCGTCATCAGGGAGCTGGAAAAACTGTCTGACTAGCAAATTACTTACTCTATTCATTTTCACTCACACTCCACAATACAATTAATGTTTCAAACTAAACATTCCGTTAAAATAAAATACTACGGTAACTTACAAGATGCACAGATGATAAATCTGGGTGCTACAACGGAAAGTGGTGCGAAAAGCAAACTAACAAAACACTGAATTTTGCTAGCCAAGAAATTTCGTAGTGAATGCATAGGTCTACTCACAATCAACCAAACAATTATAATAATAATAATAATAATAATAATAATAATAATAATCTTAATAATAATGCACAGTTAAGTATCTGCCTGGAACCAAAATACTCAAATCAACTAAATACAGAGCTAATCGCAACTCAAATCGCGCAAGAACAAGAGTGGTAAAAGCAAACATAAACCGCTACAGTACACCAACAATACGTCGCAAAATAGTTCAGCCACTGATCTACTGTACTTATAGCACGGTGGCGTTCTTAGGCTCGCTTCACAGAACAATTGACAAAAATATTAAATGAAGTTATGATGAGAAAACATCTAAAAATAATTGGGTGTGAACCAACTAATGTATCCCTATGAAATTCCGATATTTGTACCGTTGTGGGTGATGTAGCATTCTCTAGTGGTGTGGGAAAGAAACTACCCTTCAGGGGCAGATGACCTCGTAGTTCCGCCCCTTAAAACAACAATAACTAATTAACTAAACTACCCTTCGCGGGGTAAGAGAAATCGAGGGTGTTGTCATTTCCAAGGAGTGGTGCAGTCTAACGGGGCCATTTGGAACTGAGTGTTGCCAGGGGGCTGGCAGCTCGTCTGCAACTCCCTGCTACCCATGCTGGTCGGCATGCTATGCACAAGCTTGGCCTCGTCCAGCCTCGTCCTGTACGCCGCGCTGTCTGCTTGGGAGTCGCCACAAGAGAGCTAACCCCCTGGAGTTTGATTTGAAGGCGGCAGCTTTTACAGGTACAGTGTGAAGCATTAGGATAAATAATATCAAAATATGGATGATTTTAACACATTTTTGAGTGCATTAGATCTATAAAACTAAAACATTAAAGGAAAAGAAACTACGAATTAGGTGTAAAATTATTGGGAGTTGTGCAACGCTGCAACAATGTCATCAGCCGCCACTGTGATTTATAATAACTATTTCGATTGTTATCTAGGTTAAGTAGTGTTAAAATGATAGCCTGCATTCCGGTAAGTTATCCTGACCAAACCACATGCCCCTATCACCCTTAGGTACCGAGTTATGACGTTCAATGCGATGCTGGATACGAAATCCAAGATGCCGGCCATTTTTCCAAGATGGCGGCATGTTCCCCAAGAGGGATTTTTTGGGACTTTTAGTATTTTGATCCAGACTATTCAAGGAACCTCTCCACCAATTTTTAGCTTGATAAACTAATTTTCCTCAAGTTGACCATATTCTGTCTAATATTCCTGCACTCTAAGGCGTCCTGTCATGCATAAGATATCGGGTTAGGGCGAGTTCTTGATGAATGACGTTGGCAACATCGTTATGCCTCTCAGTGTAAGATGTTGGCGCTAGAACTGCAGCTGCTGGTAATATGCTCTATGGTTTCTGGGCCGGTATTGCACTTTCCTGCAATCGTCATCTATAACAGTCTGATCTTTCAGGATGTGTTTCCTATAACTTCTTGTAGCGATAACTTTGTCTTGTATCGCCTGGTTAAATCCCTCAGTTTCCCCCTTGACAGCCATGTGTTCGAAAGCTGTTGTCAACATTCTTGTCATTGCACTGGTTGTAGAATCTGTCATGAAGTTCTTTTCCAGCCCTTCTCTGCACCTTCTCTCTGTCCAGTGTATTCTTGTCTTTCATGACGAAATTTCCTTCATGGAGGTTCAAAGGAGTGTGGTTGAAGTCAGCTTGTGCTACCGCACGATGTAAAACACGGGTATCCTTCCGAGAATGAAAGTAATTCCTTAGATGTATAACTTGTTGATTGTGCAGAGCTATAGCATCAAGAATACCTCTGCCTCCTTCATTTCTGGGTGTTGTTACTCTCTCTATACAAGCATTGGGATGCAACATTCTGTGTTTCGTAAGCATAGTTCTTATTGTGCGATTAATGTTCTCTAGGTCTGTTTGAGACCATTTTAAAACACCAAATGAATACATCAGCACAGATATAGCATATGAATTGATAGCTTTTGTTAGGTTATGAGCACTAAGCTTGGTTTTCATCAGAAGTCGAAGTCTATTCTCCAAGCTGTATATTCGCTCATCAGCTGTTATGCTTATTCCCTCTGTTCTACACCACTGCCCTTTGTTGATGCTGTTGATTTTGCATTTGCCAGTGCCAAACTCCATGCAAATGTCCTTCGAAATGTTATCTGTTATATTGATGAGTGATGTCAGTTAGTTCCTATTTGCTGCATACAGTTTTATGTCATCCATATAAAAGAGGTGATTTACTTTGAGGAAATTTTGTTTATTTTCTTTTATTTGGTATCCGTAGTTGTTCATCTTCAGAGTCTCTGATAAAGGGTTGAGACATAAACAGAACCACAGTGCACTTAAGGCATCGCCTTGAAAGATACCACGTTTGATGGGTATGGCCTCTGTTTCAGTGATAGTGATGTTAGATTTCAAGATGATTTTGGTACGCCAAAATTGCATAGTGATAGCAAGGAAGTTGATAAGTGTCTTGTTTACACGGTATATCTCAAGTGTAGGCCTATGGATGAGCCAGCAGTGGGGCTTTTCTATAGTCTATATAAGCCAAGAAGAGGTTACGTTGTTGCTTCTGTGCTTGGTGTATAATCACACTGTCAATGGTGAGCTGTTCCTTGCAGCCTTGGCCACCTCTCTTACAACCTTTTTGCTCCTCTGTCAAGATGCTATGCTGGTACATGTGACCATAAATGACATTAGTGATGACCGATGTGATGATCTTGTAGAGCGTCGGCAATCAAGTTATTGGTCTGTAGTTTGCTGGATTAGCAGTATCATCACTCTTAGGCAATATGTAGGTTCCTCCCTCGGTGAGAAAGCCTGGGAATTCTTCGGGATTATAAATTACCTGAGTTACTAGATCAGCCAATTTTCTGTGTGTGCTGGTGAAGATTTTGTACCAATAGTTCTGAATTTTGTCTGGTCCCGGCGTTTTCCAGCTGTGTGTTTTGCTGATGGCTATTTCGATGTCCTGATCAGTAATGACTAACTCTTGTGTTTGATTAATATGTGAGTGCTTCTCGTTGATTTTATGTATCCATTCTGCATCTTCTTTATGCTGCACTGGGTTAGACCACACATTACGCCAAAAGTAGCTTATTTCCTCCTCATTCGGAGTTTTAGAGATTGTTGGTTCACGGTTGCCATCAAGATGTGCGTAGAAAGTTTTCTCATTAGCTCTGAAGAGATAATTTTGTATTCTTCTCTGATAACTTTACTCTTGAGTTTCGCTGCTTGTACCGCCAGTTTTTGCTTGTAGTCGTCCATGATATTCGGGATTTCTTGCTTCCCTTTGTTCTTTATGTTCGGAATTATCTTCATGATTTTTGAAGTGATTTTTCGAGTTCTATTATCTGAAGCATATTGTGTTAGCAGACCTATTACATTACGCAACGACATTATTTTATTATTGATTCGTCGTTCCCACGGAGGTATTCTTTTTGTACGAGGACTGAAGTTTTGGTTGCTGGGCACCTGGTTATGGAGTGATAACACAGTAACAGCTGCGCAATATATGAGCAAATGGAAGTCCGTAAGATTATTTACTGTTTCTAAGAATGCTGCCAAGCAATTGTTTACGTCCTCAATTATATGTCTGCTATTATTTTTTAATCTTAGTTTGGGAATAATACTCCTTGAATATGGATCTCTATCTTCCCATTTCATTAATGCTGCCTGTAAAATGTTCATCACATTTCTACGATCCTCCAGTGTGTTCCTATTGCCTTCAATTTCGACTACGGAAGGTTGATTACTTTCTGCAATACCTTGATGTGGTGTGGCGTCTAGGTTAACGGCAGGATGATCTTCATTGTTGGTCTCCTGCATGGGTTGTAGTTCTGAGAGAACCCTATCTTTAATCTGTTGAATTTCAAATTCGCTTAGGAGACTGTTCCTTATTATGGTTCTACGCTGATCACTTACTCGCTGTTCTGTGATATTCAAATGGGAGTATTTACATATAAACTTAGAATGTAGAGAATTTCTATATCCCGTCAGATTTCTTTCCATGTCTGTAGCTAGGAAGTAGAAACGCATGACGACTGTTTTCATTTCACGTGTCCATTGCATGCGTTTTCTACTGCGGCCAGCCATATTATTATTATTATAGTTTATTGTTTAACAACATTATCACGGCAAATACCGGCTACATTTTCTGTTACAGCCTGGTTCGGCCTTAGCAAGGAACCATCTGTACTGAGATAATTTCTATTATACTGTTCAGAGACTTCACATCCAGGTCGTGCCCGCAGTCTTCACGAGTCTCCTTCATTTGTAGGATGAGCTAAATTCCCATCTGGATCATCAAGCCTTGCTGAGTATTCGGCCTGTGTATTGTCACCAAGGAACTTCCTAACAATATGGCATGTGTTTAACAGAACTGCCTTCTGAAGTTCAATATATATCTGCGGGTGCAGATTCAATATTGATAGACTACTATGGAGAGTTTTCGGTATAACACCAGTACACGATACAATTATTGGGATGGTAGTCACCGAATCAAGTTTCCACATCTGCTTTACCTCAATTGCCAGCTCTGTGTACTTCGATATTTTAGTAGCTGCTGTTGTTTGGATGTTTTGAGTGTTGGGACATGCGATATCTATCAGTAATGCCTCTTTGTGTACTTTATTGATGACTATGATATCTGGCCGGTTGTTACTGACTGCGACATCTGTCACAACTCCTCTGTCCCAATAGAGCTTGTGTGTGGCATTTTCGAGTACTGCAGATGGTATGTATTTCCAATAGGGGACAGAGCTTTGAAGAAGTTTGTACTTCAATGCCAGTTTCTGGTGGATAATGTTGGCAACTTGGTCGTGTCGATGTTTGTAGTCAGTGTTGGCAAGGTGGGAACAACCTGATATGACGTGTTGAATGGTTTCACTACATTTGCCACAGCGGCGACATTTCTCACTCTCTGTTGCTGGATCTTTTATGATAAATTTCCGATAGCTTCGAGTAGCAACAACTTGGTCTTGGATAGCTACAGCAAATCCCTCTGTTTCCGGAAAGAAGACCGAGTGGGTCAGCCATGCGTGCGACGCTAACTTGTCGATGTGAGGCTGGTCCAACTCATGTGGAAACTTCCCATGAAGCGCCTTCTGTTTCCAATTCCCGATCTTGTGTTCAGTAGTTTTCATTTCTTTTACTGGTGGATCTAAAGATGACAGATGGAGCGGTGTGTAATTATCATCAGCTGAAGATACAGTGTGATGGAGAGGGGATGTTTCTCCTTTGTTGTGGAAAAATGCACGCAGAGTTGTCACTTGTTTTGTATGAAGGTTCATGATGTCTATCAGTCCTCTACCACCTTCAGACCGAGGTGGAGTCAGGCGCTCTGTTGCTGATTTCGGATGGTGCATACGATGGCGTGATAAAAGCACCGATGTTTTTCGTTGCAGATCGTGCAGTTCAGTTTGAGTCCACCTGATTATACCAAAGGAGTATGTAACTACGGGCATTGCAAATGTGTTAACTGCCTTAATGATATGTTTAGCGCTAAGTTTTGAAGAGAGAATACTGCGAAGCCGTGAAGTATACTGCTCAGTTATGTTCTTCTTGATATCACCGTGTCTGAGACGGGTACTCTGGGCGAACCCAAGATATTTGTACAATGCGCCTTCCTCCAACGGCTGAATACTTCTTTGTCCCTCTCCAACAGGTATTCCTTGTGCAGAGTGCGAGCCTCTAATAACAGTCTGTGTTCTGCACTTATCAAAACCAAACTGCATATGGATATTTGAAGAAAAGCTCTGAGTGATAGAGATAAGATATTGTAGGTGCACTTTAGTTGATGCATACAGTTTAATGTCATCCATGTAAAGAAGATGGTTCATCCTGTACGCTTCACCATGATTACCCTTAATACTAAATCCGTAGTTGCTACTGTTCAGGATTTGCGAGAGAGGATTCAATGCCAATTATTATTATTATTATTATTACCGGTACGTATTTATTTGAAGGGAATTCTCCCAATACATAGAAGACGTTAAGCAATGACTCAATCAACTTTTCTTTTGGTTCCTCTTGTTGTTCCAATAGACTTTCATTCTTTCCGAGAAGGCTTGTTTGCGTTGTTCCGACCACTTTGGTCTGTACTGTTTTTGTTGTGGTTGCTCTGATATAACTTCCCATTTTTTAACTTTTTGCCTGAAGGTATCCCTTTCTAAAATGTCAGGTGAACTTATGTTTGCGTTGTTGAGGTACTTGCGAAGTTCCTCTAACCAAGGTGTTAAGTTCTTGAGTGTGGTCAAAAAATCTATTATCCTTTTCGTCAATCGATTTTCTGGTAGTCTAGTGAGATGTCCAAAGAATTTCATTCGTCTTTTCTTAGTGTCAATTTCGATGTTTGAATACTTTTCTGTTGTTTTTATTGATTGCAGTCTGTAACCATCTTGCGTATATCTTGCTCTTAAAATTTTCCTAATGATCTTCCTCTCTTCCTTTTTGATGTCTTCAAGTTCATGTTTCGCTTGAGTAAAGGACTGTTGGTTTTATGACTGTGTTGTAGTGCCAAATTTTTGTGTATTTTGACAAAGATTTGTTGTTGTAGATGTTTTGGACTTACCCTAATGCTTTTTTGACTTTTTGGAGACGATTTTGTTGCGAGATTTTTTCAAGGCTTGTCTGTTCGATAAATTCTCCGAGGTATTTAAAGTGCGGAACCCTTTCGATTTTACCATATTTTGTTTTCAGGCTCGTGATATCTGTATATGAACAGAAGAATTTCGTTTTCTCAAACGAGATCTGTAGTCCCACCTTTTCTGCACTTTCTTTAAGTATCTCGAGCTGTTTGACAGCAGTCTCCTCATCCTCGGTTAGTATCGCCAGATCATCCGCAAATGCGAGGTATGGTATGTAGAGGTTGTTTTTGGGAAAGCCCAGTCGGATTGGCTTCCAAAATTCACATTTCTTGAGTTCCTTCTCCCATTCTCCCATAACCTTGTATAGGACGACGTTGAACAGAATAGGAGAGAGTCCATCACCCTGTCGCACACCTGTTTGAATGTAGAATGGTTCTGAGATTAACACCATAAATTTCACCTTAGACTTTGTGTCAGTTAGTGTTTGTTCTATGAGTTCTCGGGTTGTAGGATCTAGTCCCCTTTCTTCTAGAATTTGGAATAGTGATGTCCTATCTATCGAATCGTAGGCTTTTTTGAAGTCTACAAATGTACTGTACATACTATGGGTTATTGTCTGAGGGCTCGCATTTTGAGTATGGTTTTGAGATTTAAAATTTGTTCTGCGCATGACCTGTTTGGTCTGAATCCTGCTTGATATTCAGCTAATTTGGGTTCCAATTGTTTTTGCGTCCTATCCAAGAGACAAGCTGATAGAATTTTGTATGTGACCTATACGAGAGAGATCCCTCTATAGTTGTTTACATCTGATTTGTTGCCTTTTTTATGTAGTGGATGGATAAGAGCAGTCTTCCAGTCATCTGGATTTTTTTTTTGGTTTGTCAAATGTTGAGGATTATTTGTGTAATTATTATTATTATTATTATTATTATTATTATTATTATTATTATTATTATTATTATTATTATTAACGGAAAAAATATGAGTCCTGTTCAATTCCGTTGAAGGCAAGCTTTACTGTATTTCTATTTCGTTTCTGAACGTGCCAACAAGTAGTTTTCACTTCATTTTGAATTAT
Source organism: Meconema thalassinum (assembly GCA_946902985.2). Taxonomy (NCBI): domain Eukaryota; kingdom Metazoa; phylum Arthropoda; class Insecta; order Orthoptera; family Tettigoniidae; genus Meconema; species Meconema thalassinum. The sequence continues at coordinate 501,247,079 of OX336393.1, read as the reverse complement.
GGACAACACATAAACTATTAGTTAGTTTTGAAACTAAAATATAATCGGTAAATGGAGGTTCCAATCACGGTTCAGTCTGATAACTATGTTGAGAAGTATCAGCCTCGTGTCGGTAGAAGACAATAGGGAGTTTGAACTCACGGGCTTTGAAATCTCTGTTGTCAATGATGTAATTCCCAGAGCTTTGATAAGATAGTGCGCTGGCTCACATTATTTCAAATCTTCGGACACACGTTTGCAAGGCCACGTATAGAATACTTATCAAGAACACGTATGGCAATAATGAAGGACGCTAATCTGCCACTCGAAATGTGATAGGTAAACATGATAAATAATTGGACATCAATATTCTAAGAGTACGGTAACACGAAATATGCTTATTCCACTCGACTGTCCACAGTTATACCACGATTAATTATTAACTGATGGCCCATGCGTAGGCAACGAGCAACGAGTCCCGTACGCCGGCGAGTCCATGTGCTGCAGCATGGTTAAGTGGGGGAGAAACCTTCACTTCTTTCGTTGTTACGGAGATGTTCACATGTAACAGTAGCAGTATTGCACGTTAGTGTCTCCCACGAGCACTGCAGCAGTGAACCCCGGGCTGTCGCCGTCTGCTAAGAATGCTAGTCACTACGCCGCGAGGTGGGACTTGAAGATCGGAGAAAGGGTGGCTAGGGACGCTAACACACATCCTACCATGGACCTTAGTTGATGGTTTCCGGACGGCTGTGCGAAATTTCAAAATCTTGTATTTATTTATTTTGTCCTAACACTGCCATCGTAATGTACAGGCCGTAAGTCTCCTACCGTGACGTCACGCCTAGGGTCGTTATAGTCGCAGCAGCAGTCAGATAGCTCCCTTCACACGCAGTCTCTTCAAACCGAATATAAATTACGCTTCCGCTTCAAGACATAGAAAAATAGCAATGATATTTAGGGCTGATTGGTACTTCCATCCGTTACCACTACATACGCCTAATTATCGCTCCGCTTGTTCGAATCCGGCCGATGTAGAGTGAACAAAATGGTACATTGCCGTTACATTTACTAGGACGTTGAAACACACAAACAGGGCTAAATTGCAGTATTTTGACGTCGAGAATAAGATCTATTCTCGGCCATTTTCTCGTTGTTCACCGCTTTGAAAAGGTTAATGGTAGATGCCTGAGAAAACCCCACATCACTCTTGGCTATTTAACAGATCACGTCCTAAACTGCTCGTGGATGACAAAGCACAATGTAACCTATCTCTAACTGTAATCAATGCACAGACCACCCTCAAGGTGACTTAAACAGGGCCTATCCTAACAGCACTTATTTTCTATGACTCAATCTAACTTGTTTCTTGCATCAGGAATTTACAATGGGTTGTAATTTTGAAATCAGGTATCAATAACCTACAGTACATACACCAGGTGCTAACAATCCCATTAATGTAAATACAGTAGCCTACACAAATGCTGCCACGAAACCATTACCATATTCACTTGAGCTTGATCGAGAGACCATTCTCACAAATAATGTAACTTGGACTGACTTCAATAGATACTGGATATCGCTTCTCTGATTTACATACGGTAAGTAACTTAACCTCAGCATTATCATATTAGAAATGCTTCCAGTCCTAGCATAGGCTGAAGTTTGGGAACATCTTACAATAATTGAAACCATATTAACTAACAACCTACCATCAAGGCGATTAGCTCTTCTCTCCCGAAGAATGGTATCTTACTTTCAGGGAAATGTTAACACACACTCTTGTATTCCCCGTAATGTACCTACCAATAATTTCTAGGAATGTTGAGTATGCATTGCTTTCTTAAATTGTCGAGGTGGGGAAGGAGAAGCAAACCACATTATCATTTCTTTCATAATACCGGTAGTTGCTATAAACAAACTTTTGACATACCTGCGACCTGGGAAGGAGGTTTCCTGAACTAACAATATTTTATTACCATCCAAAAAACCTTGTATGAGTCGAAATAATAAGTGATATAGAGGTCCTAACTAAAACATAACCTTCTGTGTGATGACAAACATGCAACGCAAAATTTGCGTGGATATAATAACCTACCTACAAAATGAATATTTGTTTCAGAAAATAAATAATCCTCATTCTAGATGACGTAAGTAGAAGCTTTCTCAAGTGTCACTTTTCACGCGGATACTCATTCATAAAAGATATAAACAACACAGCACAAAGCCAAATGGTCGCCTTCTCTACCCCCCACCGATCAGCTGATCAATCGTTAAGAGTCGCTGCATGATGGCCTGTACATTACGATGGCAGTGGTCCTAATCATACGATTGAAGTTTGAATAATACACCTACACAATAATCTTCATGTACATAACTCTAAGGCTTACAAATATATAAATCCAACATGGCGACCATCCGAAATGTTAAGACGGTTCTCAATATCTACGAATCTTTCACAGCAATCAAACTGATTTTTTGTATGTTGATAGAGGCAATTAACGAAAGAAGGATATATGAAAATAGGCTATAGCCTAGTTCTTCACGGAACTACTTGTTACTATATAAGATTAGTGTATGTGATTTTGCCTACATGTGTGTACTTTTAGTTCTATGCGTGGTGACCATTTTCAATTGACTACCCGTTTTAGATTATGGCAGATATCTACTTACCAACCTGTACCACACGTGAGGAAAGTGGACTCTGCAGGTGCTGAGCGTGCGAGTACGAACGTCTTGAAAAGAGAAGCAGAGTTGAAGGCTTCTAAGAACTGTGGGAGGAAAAGAGAGCTATCAACATCCTCATCACCAATAAGTCAAGCGATGAAGAACTCAGCTCAACTAGGACTGTCCGACTGATGCGGAAATACCCACCTGTTGACCAGTGCAGCAATTTCTAGAACTAACCGATCAATAGGAAACTTCCTCCTTCATTTGGGCAACTTGCCCGTATAGGTTATTATTATTATTATTATTATTATTATTATTATTATTGGTTGGTGGTTGGCTCTTAAGTTTAGGGGCTGCGACAACGCGGTCATGTAGCCCCGTGTACATTGGGTGTGTGTAGAATCTGTCTGATTATTATTATTATTATTATTAATAGTAGTAGTATTAGTAGTAGCCGGCCCCGTGATGTTGGGGTAGTGCGGCTGTCTCTCACCCGGAGGCCCCGAGTTCGATTCCCGACACCGTCAAGGATTTTAGAAACTCACGTGACGACTGGGACGGAGTGAACTCCGCCTCGTGATGACAATTTAGTAGCTGTCTGACAGTGAGGCAGCTTTGGTGGCGTAGTTGGTAGCATGCTGAACTGCTGTTCCCAAGATAGCGGGTTCAAACCCGGCCGAAGTCGTCGGATTTGTAAGAGCGTTAAAATCCTTCAGTATGCCTTCCTTCGGTGGGGAAGTAAAGCTGGCGGTCCCATGTCATAGATTTATGGCATGTAAAAGATCCTTCCACTAACTAAACTTGTGTGAAGCTAATTTCTAGGTTAGATTTCGTTGGAACGCTCTATTAAAAGTTCTAACTTTCACCACTAGGTATCAGTGACGTCTGGTAGCGAAAGTTGGATCTACTTGAAATTGAACGGAACTTGTAGCTCTCCTATGGGTGTCCGCTTGAAGCAGCTACAGCCTCAGACGAACCGAACATGTCCTCGGACACTCCCGCACTAAAAGCCATACGATAAATAAATAAATAGTGAGGCAGCGGCCCGGTCACGAAACCAAGACTAACTGCCGAGGGGACCCGACGCGCTGACCATGCGTCACCCCACAATCTGCGGGTCAAATGACTGGGCAGCGGTCTCTTGGCACGCCCAGGTCCTTCATAGGCCGTAGCGCCAGGGGGGCGGTGAGTAGTATCGGCTGGATGCTGACGCAGCGATAAACTTAACACCTGCTCTGTCCAAGATTGTGGGATTGAATCCCAGCGCATTTGGTTGGCATTTAAGGATACTTAAATTCAAGGGAGCCGTACGTTAAAAATCCCCTTCGGGGTAAAATTCTGTCACACTGGCGTCTCTAAAATCCGCAGGAGTTAAAAGGGACGTAAAACCTATAAAACTATTATTATTGTTTAGCATTCCATTCAGCTGCAACAGTCGGCTCCATGATTTTCTCCTGGAGGGATTCTTTATTCTGTCAGCAAATCTGCTGATACGGATCTCTCGCATCTGCCAGCCAACTATGCAGGGATTTGACCCCATACCTCGGACACTGGAGTCAATAGTCTTACCAACCGCACCACACAACCGCACTCTGGAAGAAGACTAACATAAGTCAGACAACACACATAAGATGTAAAGCTATGCAATCCGTGTAATAAAATACTGCGTAACCTCTTTTTCTGAATGACGCTTGGATCTCTGGTGTAGAAACACTATCTACTTCCATAGAACTGTATGTTAGCTTACCACAATACACAATATAACAGTTTAGAAGCAGAAATTCACTGTTGGCACAAGCTGCCACGCAGGGAGTAAAGAAGAGTTATAGCCCAGTCATTTTAGTCAAGATATCACTCAAAACAGGGGGAAAATACCATTGAGCTAAACATTAGCAGAGTCGCTTCAAAAAGTGTCCTGAATAACATGGTGTCCGGACATAACTTACCACGGACAAAACGGACCACTACTGTCGACCAAAGTATTATGTGTACTCGAGTTTGAAGGTTGTTTGTTAAGTAACCAATAGACCTACATAAAATCCAATACCATCAGCATTTTCGTCGTTCTATTTTACGTTAGTTGATGTAGGTTTGGATTTTTAAATTTATATTTTAATATTTTTTATCGCAGTTGGAACACAAAAAGTGCACGTTTTTAAGCGTGTTTCAACCATGCGTCACATTTAAGAATTATTATCTCAAAAGCCCGTCATCAGATCGAATCCAAATTTTAACACAATATACATTGGAATGTTGTATAACTGGTTTATTAATTTCACAATTTTGTGTGTCCAAGAAACAAAGTTGCTATCATTGTTGTAAGGTAACTTTTTCTCGGCTCGGGGTGAATGGAAAATGTAGTTCTTGGTTGCGTTGTAATCGTTATACATCAAAAAGTTATGCTGTATGACTGTGAAATACGTAAATTAATTCACTTATTTTATATCGGTTTGTATTTGTACGAGGAAATAACACATGGTTCAACAGCTAGCCGCTCCAGCAAAAGCTGTACAGCGTTGCTGAGATGGAGCCCATCACCGCCGAGCGAGACGCGCCATGGTGCATGTGGGCACCTTTTCGGCAACGCTGTACAGCTGTTCCCGGCGCGGCTAGCTGGTGAACCATCTGTTATTTCCTCGTACAATTACAAACCGATATAAAATAAGTGAATTAATTTACGTTTTTCACAGTCATACAGCATAACTTTTTGATGTATAACGATTACAACGCAACCAAGAACTACATTTTCCAACCACCCCGAGCCGAGAAAAAGTTACCTTGCAAAAATGATAACAACTTTGTTTCTTGGACACACACAATTTTGAAATTAATAAACCAGTTATACAACATTCCAATGTATATTGTGTTAAAATTTGGATTCGATCTGATGGGTTATTGAGATAATAATTCTTAAATATGACACATGGTTGAAACACGCTTAAAACGTGCACTTTTTGTGTTCCAACTGCGGTAAAAAAATATTAAAATATAAATTAAAAAATCCAAACCTACATGAACTAACGCAAAATAGAACGACGAAAATGATGATGTTATTGGATTTTATGTAGGTCTATTGGTTACTTCACAAACAACCTTCAAACTCGAGTGCACATAATACTTTGGTCGACAGTAGATTTTCGAGGACATAACGTACCACCTAGGTTCATCTATCTATGAACGGTTTTCCCGTAATCCCCAAATACAGTATTTACGCTAGGACATAACGTACCACTTGTTGTCAGACGGGCATTCCAGTTACAGGTTCATTACCACATAAACATCAATGGCGATCAGACTGTGCGGCTTTAAACATTTTGGTATTGTAACATGGAGTTGTGCACATCGAATAACATTTACATGGCCGACGGAACTTCTTTCCTGCAGGCCGACGATGGAGAAGAGGACAGAATTATAGTTTTCAGTGGTGACAAGGGCAAAGAGAGTTTGAAATGTTTTAAAATATTTTTCATGGATGGTAGGCCTACCTTTAAGTGTTCTAGTAGGCCTATACTGTTTTCACAGATATACAGCATTCATGCGGTTTTTGGGAGCACGGATGAAGAAACTAACGTCAATTCCGTTGTTTTTACCCTGTTGCCCAATAAGAAGAAAGAAACCTACATTCGATTGTTTCAATTAATCCGTCAAGCTATTCCGGAGTGGAATTCAGAAACAGTGAATATGGATTATGAAATAGCGGCCATGACTGCGATTCGAGAAGTTCTACCTTCTGCACAGTTAAATGGATGCTTTCTTCATATGGAAAAATGTCTTAGGCGCAAAGTACAAGAAACAGGGTGTCAACTGAGTACCGTGAAAACGAGGATATCCGGCTCCACATTCGAATGTGTGCAGCACTGGCTTTCTTAAAACCAGAGGATGTACAAGTTGGCTGGATGGAGATTCACCCTGAAGCTCCAGAGTCTGCCAAGTCAAGTCTGTTTTTTGATTACTTGGTTGAGAATTGACTTTCCAATAGAAATGTGGAACTGTCACCAAAGGCGTCATAGGACAACATATTCTGTCGAGGGCTGGCACAACCGTTTGAACACACTGTTAGGAAGGACAAATCCCAGAATAAAAGACGTGGTGTTATGTTTGAAAGGAGTGGGAGATAAGACAGCTGCGCCTTCATGAAGTACGAATTGTACATTGAAAGTTCAAAGAGAAAGAAGAAATATGTCAAGTGTGATGAACGGCTTGACAAAATAATAAAGCGGTATGAAGAGAATGGAAACTTGAAATCTTGCTTGAGAGCTCTCTCATATTCGCAGAACTTGGAACGAAACTTCACATGACGAACTTGCTATTCACTTAGAATGAAACATCCCATGACGAACTTGTTATTCGCTATGATCTAAAACCCTCAAAGAACAATTTAAAAAAAATTAAAAGTAAAACAACAAAGTAAAGAAAACGAAAAATGACGAGAGCTTAACAACAGGTGATTTTAAACACGCCAAAATGTTTATAAACATTTTGCCAGTCCAAAGCCTGGATAAAGTGTGATGGGAATCCAAAAACTTATCATATTTTATGTTATTTTATGTTATGTTATTGTCCACGTATTTATTACCAGGATTAATTGAGCAAAACCGACCAAGTGGCCGTGCGGTTAGGGTTTCATGCCCCTAAATACTTCCCACTCTTTTAAGTGGTACGTTATGTCCGGTGGTACGTTATGTACGTGGTACGTTATGTCCTATAACCGAATAACATACTAAAAGTCCCGGAAGTTCCTATGTGCGCGTCATGTTTATTTTATTTTTCGATCCTGTTCTTCCATAAGGGGTCAGAAATTCCATATAGTCTACAAACGTTGGCCTGGCGATGTGTTGTGGTGTCTTGTAGGCTACAGTCTTTTTTTTTTTCGGGGGGCGGGGTTGGAAAGGAAATGCCGTGCGAGGCTTCGTGCCTGTCCCATTGTAGTTGCAATCTACCAGGCATCATTGTGGATATTAACATAGGTAAATAATATGTAGACTATATAAATATATGCATATATACATAAGGGTTGGATTGAAAGGCCAGGGAAAAACCGCATAGGCAGAAAAGAAAGATTGCCTACACATACAACCTGGCAATGCTACAGTCTAAATCGCCGGAGACTATCAATTGAGTCAGTAGAAAACCGATGGCACAGTTGCAACCTTGATCCTGGCCCTCCATGAGGCCGTGAAGTGCCTTATCTTCTACCAAAAACACGCTTTTCGCTCTTTTGGTGAGTTGTATTTGGTGCAAATCTGGTGCAACCTGGCAGTGAAATACCTATAGGCTACCTGTTAATCCTCAGGAATAAAACTTCTGTTTTCATTAGTATGGAAAAATTTCTTCTTTCTGCTATATCACCTCGCGGTGTAGTGGCTAGCATTCTGGCTGTCACCCCGGAGCTCCGGGTTCGATTCCCGGTTCTGCCAAGAAATTTAATACGAATCTGAGGATTGGAACGAGGTAGGCTATGCTCAGCTTTGTGAGCAAAACTAAGAAATGATGGGTTCGATTTTTACCTCAGCCATCCCGGAGGTGGGTTTACATGGTTTCTCACCTCTACTCCAGACAAATGCCGGAATGGTTCTTAAGTTAAGGTCACGACTGCCTCCTCACAACTACGCACACTAATACAGCCATCTCAGTAACACAGGTTGTCAGACAAATTCCACACACATCCAAGTAGGATAGAGTCAAGTTACTCCGTGATATCAAGTAATACCGTGATAAAGCGTATTTCCTCTATCACTACGTAGGTTCAATTCCGAAAGTTTTAAGTTTTCACCAACAGATGGCAGTAGAAACCAGGAATCCAGGAAGCCCTTGCGTTCTATCTTTGACCAACTCAATGAGGTTTTATTAACAGAGTGTTGACATTTCAACAAGTGATCCACATCCAGTGAAATCTGTGGTGAAGATTTTTCTTATAAACAGCTGTTTCAATGTATAAGTTTCATTTTAACACCAGTCAGAGGTAAGATGCAGACCATTCGCATACAAAACTTACATGCATGTAGTGTTACGCATGCAAGGTGTGTGAGCTTAACAATAAGTACGTTTTTCTTAGGTTGGACGCTGAAATGGCGCCAAAACGGAATACAGAGGCTCTCACCTACACAGCTGAAACACCCGGAGTCAGTGGCGTAGCCAAGGGGTGGTTAGTGGGGGTTAGAACCCCCCCCCCCCCCCCGCCATTGAAAAATCGTCAGGTTGTGATTTGTGTCTGTGGTGATGTACAGTTGTCGCCTTTCGGCCCGGGTCCACATTTGTGGCTATACACGTCTTCATGACAACGTATAACCACAGTCTACCTACAGATCGCGTAGCTTGGCTCATATTCTTCTACCACCAGACAATAATGCTCTCATGCAGCCAGCAAGAATGTGACGACTGCCGGATTGGGCTAATGTTGGTGTATGTTATTCCTCCTGATGAGAACCCCATTGATGCGCTGCTTTTCCCCACTTGCGTGGTAATCTTTGAGAGTTTACACTCTTGTCCGGTGTCACTGTATGTGAGCATTGTGAAAAGGTTATATCTTTAATTTAGCATGTGCTTTACAAGAGGAGATGTGCAGTCAATAAACAGATCTAATATTAGAAGAAATATTTCAGAGTTGCTAAGTAACCTATATGATAGCTTTTCAGTCGGTCAACACGAGTGTACGGTACCCAATTAGATTAGGTGGGCAGTGACAATTTATCTCCTAATGCCCGAAATGAACAATACATGAATCGTTTATCCCTACTTAGTATAAAACATTGTCCCCGATTCTTGGATGTAACGGGTAAACTCGAGAACCACTGGATGGATTTTGATGCGGTTTCCACCATTCTGTCAAAGATATCTCGAGGACTATTTCTGTAGAAAATAATTTATTTATGATCAAAGGAAGCCGAGCAGTAACGATTTCAGTGGAAAAGTCGAAAAAAAAACTGGCGTCCGAGCGCTTTATAAGCTTACGCTGTGCAAACCGTTACAAATGTCTCAATACTATGAATGTAAGAATTGTGCAGCATGAAAAGTTCTAGAAAAAAGTCCGCGAGAGCATAGGCCTATCTTCAATACATCGCCCACTATAAGTGTTTTTACGTTTTAATTACTTCCAACCATGCCCATTCAACTACTGAGGCGACAGAGTACGAGCTAGCTAAGGGCGAGTCTATCATCTCTGTTACAGCCTAGCTAGCGGGCGAACCTATTGCCCCAGATAGAAGCCAGCAAAGCCAGCAGCAAACCGTCCAGTCGTGTTGAGTTAATACTCCTGAGAAGGGTGGTTGTGTTTGGAGTTTCCCTGGAAGTGTAACTCGGGTTTTCTTCATTTCGCCTGTGAAACACAGTCAAGTTAAGATTGGACGGAAGGGGGATTTGAGTTTCATTCACCTCGCCATTCCCTGGAAGTGCAACTCTCATTTCGCCTGTGAACATTTCGTTCCGCAAAATTCACAGTCAATTTAGATTGGACGGAAGGAGGATTATATCATATTAAATTATACTGATTGGCGTATAATCTCTACTTAGTATAAAACAAAGTCCCCGATTCTTGGATGTTACGGGTAAACTCGAGAACCACTGGATGGATTTTCATGCGGTTTTCACCATTCTGTAAAGGATATCTCGAGGATGATTTCTGTAGAAAATAATTTATTTATGATCAAAGGAAGCCGAGCAGTAACGATTTCGGTGGAAAAGTAAAAAAAAACCTGGCATCCGAGCGTTTTGTAAGCTTACGCTGGGCAAACTGTTGAAAATATCTAAATACTATGAGTGTAAGAATTGTTCAGCATGAAAAGTTCTACAAAAGAGTCCGCGAGAGCATATGTCTATCTTCAATACATCGCCCACTATGAGTGTTTTTACGTTTTAATTTCTTCCAATCATGTCCATTCAAATACTGAGGCAACAGTTTACGAGCTATCTAAGGGCGAATCTATCATCCCTGTTACAGCCCAGCTATCGGACGAACCTATTGCCCCAGATACAGCCAGCAGCAAACCGTTGAGTCGTGTTGAGTAAAGACTTCTGAGAAGCATGGTTGTGTTTGGAGTTTCCCTGGAAGTTCAACTCGGGTTTTCTTCATTTCGCCTGTGAACTTTTCGTTCCGCAAAATTCACAGTCAAGTTAAGATTGGACGGAAGGGGGATTTGTGTTTCATGCACGTCGCCATTCTTAAATTACGCCTGACAAGAATTTGTTGCACATGCATCTCCATGATAATATTTGATCTATAGATAGACTATAGATAAGATTTGATCTATGGATTTTAGGCTAGTACAGTATTATAAAGCTTTTCAAGGGGAGCGTGATGGTGCAGTGGCTTAACTGCTCGTCAATCACCCGGACGGCCGGAGTTCCAATCTCGGTGACAGTGGGGTGGAATTTTCACCTGAAAAATTAGGTGGCGTCAGGAAGGGCATCCGGCCTTAAATCCCCGGCCAAAACCAAAATGAGCCTGACTGGCTCCGGCGACCACAATTCATTGGGATATGCAGTAGAAAGTATTATAAAGCTTTTCAATCAAACAACGGAACTAGGTCTTGAACTGGTTATAAATCAATAATAAAGGTATGGTTTTAGGTCCCTTTTAACTACTGTGGATTTTAGAGACACCGGGGTGCCGGAAGTTTGCCCTGAAGGGGATCTTTAACGTGCCAGTAAATCTACAGTCACGGTTCCATCGCATTTATGCGTTCTTAAATGCCAGCTGACTGCGCCAGGATTAGATCCTGTAATCTTGGGAACAGCAGGCGAGAACGTTACCGCTGAGCCACGGAGCCAGTCGGTTATAAATACGAAGCATGTTTTGGTAGGATATCTATGCATGGCTTTGGTGGCGTAGTTGGTAGCATGCTGAACTGCTATGTCCAAGTTCGCGGGTTCAAACCCAGTCGAAGTCGTCGGGCCCATGTCATAGATTTATGGCACGTAAAGGAACTTACAACTACAATTGGTGGTGTGTAGCCAAAATGTGTAGGCTATTGGGTTAGACACGCTCTATCAAGTTCAAACGTACGCCGTTGGGTCTCAGTGACAGTGGCGTCTGGTAGCTAAAATTGGAACTACTTGACATTGAAATTGGGGAACATACGGGCGTTCATATGAAATGCCCTGCTATGGCTATTGGTAAGGCTCCTGGTCAAGATGACATTCCAGTGGAATTATTGAAGATCTTGGATGATGATAGCATTGTGACGCTCACTAATTTATATAACAAGATATACGACACGGGCATATTACCAGAAGACTGGCTCTTGTCTACATTTATTGCTCTTCCGAAGAAACCGATGGCTAAGTCATGTAGTGACTTCAGGACAATCAGTCTTATGAGTCATGTGCTCAAGATATTTCTCAAAGTTATCCATAATCGCATATACAGGAAATGCGAGATGAATATCAGTGACACGCAGTTTGGGTTCCGCAACGGTCTAGGAACTCGTGAGGCATTATTTGCGCTTCAAGTTCTTTTCCAGAGATGCCGTGAGGTGAATCAGGATGTATATGCATGTTTTCTGGACTATGCAAAAGCCTTTGACCGTTGTCAGCATGATAAGTTGTATAATGCACTCAAGAACTCAGGAATAGATGAGAAAGACATTCGGATCATCATTAATTTATACTGGGGTCAAAAGGCTAGTATCAGAATTGATGGACATATATCGAGATCAGTGGAAATAATGCGTGGTGTGAGACAAGGATGCATTCTTTCACCACTTCTTTATAATATCTATGCAGAACAGATTTTCTCCGAGGCACTTGATGGCATTCAACAAGGTATTAAGGTCAATGGTAATTATATTAATAATATACGGTACGCAGATGATACTGTATTGATTGCAAATAGTTTCGAAGGACTTAAAGAGATTGTTACTATGGTGTATCAAAAGAGTAAACAATATGGCCTTGACCTCAACATTAAGAAAACAAAATATATGATAATATCGCGAAAACCAGCATTGTCACAAGTCCTTTTAGTCGATGGACATCAGATTGAGCGAGTCAAGAGTTTGGTTTATTTAGGACAGAATATTAATGAGAATTGGGATCCTTCGGTTGAAATAAGATGCCGTATAGAGAAGGCTAGATCCATCTTTATGACAATGAAACAACTACTATGCTGTCGAGATCTCAGTATGACGCTTAAGAAAAGAATTGTGAAGTGTTATGTTGTCTCCACCCTTCTTTATGGTGTTGAAGCTTGGACCTTGTCCGTAGCTACAGAAAAGAAGATTCGAGCTTTTGAAATGTGGATATACCGACGGATTCTTAAAATTTCGTGGACAGAACATGTGAGTAATGCCGAGGTTCTTCAGCGTGTGAGCAGCCAACCTGAGCTGTTAAACACAATTAAGAAGAGGAAATTGGAATACTTGGGACACATGATGAGGAATCCAAAATACCGTCTGCTCCAAGTTATACTTCTGGGTAAAATTGAAGGACGGCGTGGACCAGGAAGGAGACGAATAACTTGGATGGATAATTTAAAAACGTGGTTTGGGCTGTCTTCCACGGAACTCTTCAGGATTGCACAGGATAAGAAGGTGTTAGCCATGGTGGTAGCCAACGTCCGTATCGGATAAGGTAGAAGAAGAAGAAGAAGAAGATGGCCATTGGCTGAAAATCAAATATAAATATCTATGCATTTTGAAAATTAAGGCATACGTTGGGCTAAGTAAACGTAAAAGATGTCATCTCAAACGCGTGCCGACGTTTTAATTTTCAGATGTAGAAAATGGCTATTTAATAGTCAGAGAGCTGATTTAATGAATAAAGATTTTGTACAATAATATAAACTTATTTTCGAATACTTTTGGAAGCAAGCCAATGTATGTCGCCAGGATAATGCTCACAAACTTAGACGTGGTACACTGTTTGTTAATTATCTTATGTAATACCTGGTCTCCCACATGGCTGCTGTGAAGGTGCGGTACACAATTGTTATTGCCGATATTTTGTAAAATTTCCATTGTATTACTTTGTCAAGTACAGGAATGAAAGGTTTCAAACCCACAGAAAAAATACGAAGTACCTACAATTGAGCCATTTAAGACCTTAAGATCTTTTTATACTTTTCGTTTCACAAATCTCACTGGTATTTTTTACTAAATAACGATAAAGTTAACGGAATAACTAGCTTTTAATATGGTTAAGAATTTGATATTATATTATACCCTTACTATCAACCCACTCCGGCTCTGCTTGGTATCTTAAAGGGGTCACTCAGCGTAAGCTTAAAAGGCACACGGACGGTAGGTCTCAGACGCAATTCAGAAAAGCCGAGGTGATCAGCGAAACTCCAAACACTTATAGTCTACTCTTCTCTGAAGTCTTAACTCGACACGACTCGACAGTTAATGCTGGCAGAAACTGGGGTGATGGGCTCGCTCGCTAGCTCGTAAACCCGCTCCGAAACTAGTAATTTAAATATCCAATGAATGGAGATTGTTGGAAGAAATTAAATCGTAAAATCACTTGGCGATGTATTAAAGATAAAGATATGCTGTCGCGGACTTCCTTGTAGAACTTTTCATGCTGACCAATTGTTACACTCATAGTATATGGATATTTTAATGGGTTACCCAGCGTAAGCTTAAAAGGCGCACGGACGGCAGGTTTTCCTTCGACACGATTCACTGAAATCGTTACTGCTCGGCTTCCTTTGGTCATAAATGAATGTTTTCCAACAGAAACCTTCCTCGAGAAATTTTATTACTGAATGGTGAAAACGGCATCAAAATCCATTCAGTGGATTTAGAGATTACCCGTTACATCCAGGAATCATGGACTTGGTTTTATGCAGAGATACCCGCGAATATCATTAAAACAAATACATGAATTTATAACTAGTATGGACTATGAATTCTACGTGTGCCGGTATTACGTCACTATTTTACGATTGCTACGTCTTTCGATATGTTTAATTTTGATTGCCTGGTGTGATGACTTCGGTTCTCTGTTTTCCCGCTAGAGAGCTACACCGAAAGGTAAGAACTTATATTTGTCTTTCTACTGAATGCAGCTGATGTTCCGGTCCTGTGAGAGAACGCCGAGTTAGTTGTCATTTGTCTATTATGTTGCATGTCAAGTACGAAGTGTGCCGAGATCTTGTAATATTTTGGTTAGACTTGGATCTCCATGGAAGAAGACTGTAGTTGAGTTTGCTGCTAGGCCTGTTATGTATCAAAGTGGACTGAGATACGGTGATAGTTCGTGTCTCCGAGAGTAAATATCTGTACTGTATTACGTGGTACAATCTGCATTGACTTTGAGATGTTAAATATGACTTGTCGGGTAAGAATCTTCTTAGCCGGGAGTGATAAAATAGGACTAGATATATGTGGTGAGTTGTTTTGGTAGCCTTAATCTTGGATAATGTATTGGAGTTGTTGCTGTTTTTGTTTTGTTTTTTGAATCTTCTGTTGGCAAACGGTAACAGTAGTCTTCCGTCAGCCGAGGAGTGAACAAGGGAAGTTCTCAGGAAGCCATGACAGGACTTAGACTTTTATAAAATTTTGCTGCCGAGGATAGTTAAGTATTATATTAAAAGATATGAATTACGACATCTTGACATGGGTTTAAGTATGTATATGTATCGAGCAGCTGATATTGATATTGTGAGGAAGTTGAGTATTTTATGAGAGTGAGTGGACGTTGGATTGGTAATGTTTGCTTCGAAAGCTCTTGGATTATCGGAAGAGATAAATGTATTCAGGCCTATTAACATGCGTTGGAACACGAATGAGCTTTATATTGGAACTACCGACGATTTGAGCAATATTAGTAACAAGACGAGTCGATGCAAGTGAAGGAAAGTCGTGAAAGATTATACGCCGTTGTCATTGCTTGTTTGGAAACTTGGATTACTGTGAATGTTGATCTGTCGTTTAGAATATAAGGCAAGTACCAAAAATCGTGTATTTTTCCATTTCCTTTAAATGTCATGTAATGTATGTAAGTGTTATTGTTAATAGAAGTTGTTACCGCAGTTGTATCAGTGTATTATTTCTAGGCCTATGCTAGATACTGTAGTCTCGGTACATTCATCTGGGTTATATCGCAAATGGGCTCGGTCGTATTCTGCTGTTAGGAGGGGGGGGGGGGGTTACACTACGTAAGACTCATTAAATACGTCATACAACTGTACCTAAGGATACTTATAGAGGACTGAACTAATAAAAACAAAGCATTCATTTTATGTTTCTATGAATTAAAGGTCTACAGTTTATCAACATTGTGGCTTTTTTCTGTAGTAGTTGGTGATTTAACGTGACTTATGTTTCCAATGGAAATAATCACTCAGGTGAGTTAAAAATCAAAAAAAACCTTGCAAAAGTGAAATCATCTGGTCCGCGAATAACGTGCTCAAAGCAGTTGCCAGCTTGCTGGCCGCCGCGAGCGCTAGTGTCGCTTCACTCATAAAGAGGATGGAATTTCGTAGCGCAGCGAGCTTCGCGACTGTGTATTTTAGACTGTGGTAATACAACTCCGTCCTCCCAGGGTTGCCAATCTAACTTTTCCCTCGCGAAATAACTTATAGCTTATTTCAAACTGAGGCTAGCACCAAATAATTTTGAATCCCACACAGCGGGACAATATTAGCCTTTTTTTTTCTTTTCTTGGCGGGAGAGAAGTTATATGTAAATTAATCTAGTTTTTATGAAAAATAACGCGAATTAATAAAGACTTAGAAAATTCTATGGGTACATTAACACTAATTTTGGAATTATTATTAACATCTTGAGCATGAGATAAGCGTCAGCCGAGTTGATTCATATTACGTAAATATATGTCCAGAAATTCCCCGAATTACGGTTATCTCCCAATTACGAATGAGTGAAATTTGTCGCCTGAGTAGTGTAAGCAATTAAACCTTTTTCCGACTGCATGTAGCATTTGTAAGGACCTTGGTAGGTGACAAAAATCTTCGAAAATGATAGTTTAGGCATTCAGGGCTAATTACAATATAAAGCACAGGATCTTGTTGGAAAAAACTGAATAAACATGAAAACGTGGACCGGTATTGATTTACTCATAAATCAACATGATACATCGTGAGAGGACATACCCACTTTTGCTGAGACCTCTGTAAATAATTTGTCTTGTTGAGAGAAACGCAGTCTTCATGTTGGTAGCAAAGATATATATTTGAGTTTATGTTGTTCCTGTCAGGGGAACAGGAATGTTCTAGATTTACCACTGAGGTGAGACATTTTAGTCAAAAATTAACTTAATTTTTTAAAGAACTGATTTGTTTTTGTCTTTTGAACATATTGTATTACCGGTACACGGAAAATTCGGGATCAAAATACATGAAACTATTTTGTGTAATAATATCTCTTAGAGAAATGGAAATACTTGTAGAGTTGTTGTTAATTATTAATTTGAGGGGCTTGAGACACCTTGGTCATCAGCCCCGTGTAGTTGGGAGTGTGCTGAAGCTGTCTGGCAACCTGTATTGCTGTGATGATTGTAGTTGTGTGTGTAAATGTATCTGGGACAGGGATGGAGTAGACGCTCCGGGACTTGAGCAAGGTACTATCCCGGCGATTTCCTGTAGGGAGTGTGGCAAAACCCGTGGAAAAAACAAATTCAGGATAATCACTGTCAGCACCGGGATTCGAACCTACGATATCCGTACTTACCACAGCTGCCTTCACGGCCATGGTGCACATTTGACGAGCGTGGCTACGCCGTGGGACGAAATGCTTATAGAATTTGGCTTGAGTACCTATAACCCCCCATTGGCCGATCCTGGCTACGCTACTGCCCGGAGTAACTTGAATATCACGGCGTTACCTACTTCTACTACCGGATTTTGTTAGTTAATACCTTGTTATAACTTACGAATATTTGTAAGATATGTGTCAGAAATGTTCCGTAGGGTATTCCTCTTTAACATGAAATCAAATGAAATAACTGAAATCTAAAATTTCAGAAATCGTAACAAAGAAAGCTTAGTATCACGGAATTATTTAACTTTACCCTACACGGGACTACATGACCACGATGTCGCAAAGCCACTCAATGATTCAATAACAACAAGCCTCCTTCCCAGTCCTCACCTGAATTACAAATAACACACACAAATAAAGCCATTACAATAACACAGGTTATCAGAAAAAATTCTCACACACACACACACACACACATTCAAGTACACGGGACTGAATGACCACGATGTCCAGTCCTCTCAAATGAAACAACAACAACTTTCTGCTGTACTTATAGGATTTTGTTTTGGTTGGTGGTTGGTTCTTAAGTTTAGGGGCTGCGACAACGCGGTCATGTAGCCCCGTGTACTTTGGGTGTGTGTAGAATCTGTCTGATAACCGGCGTTAATTGTGATGACTGTATTAGTGTGTGTTATCTGTTTTTTAATTTAAGTACTGCAACTTAGAATTTTTCAAATAGTTCCTACTTTTGCCGCCAAGCGCCACCGTCAACGACTACTAGGCCTAGTTCAGAACTCAGCTACTAGACACCACTGCAGTCGGCTCTTGGCAACGAACATGGAAACCTAAGAGCGTTGTTTACATTCTTAACCGTCTGGCTGCGTGGCTCAGGGGTAACGTTCTCGCTTGCTGAGCCCAAGGTTGCAGGTTCGAAACCTGGCGCAGTCAGCTGGCATTTGAGGGTGCGCAAATGCGAGGGAGCCGTGTCAGTACATTTACTGGCACGTTAAAGATCCCCTTCGGGGCAAAATTCCGGCACCCCGGCGTCTCTAAAAGCCAGTGTAGTTAAAAGGGACGTAAAACCAATAACATTATTATTATTATTATTATTACATTCTTAACCTATCCAATTTAGCTTCACACAGGTGCAATTAGTGGAAGGTTCTTTAACATGCCATAAATCAATCTATTACATGGGACCGCCGGCTTTACTTCCCCTCCGAAGGAAGGCATACTGAGGAATGTTAACGCTCTTAAAAAATCCGACGGCTTCGGCCGGGTTTGAACCCGCTATCTTGGGCATAGAAGCTCAGCATGCTACCGACTACGCCACCGAAGCCGCTGGATTTTGTTTTAATAAGGCATTAACATTTTGAGAAACCTATCGCATCAACCTAAATCATTTTTTCTCGCGGGTTCAAAACCGGCCGAAGACGTCAGATATTTTACGAGTGTTAAAAACATCCCTCAGTATGCCTTCCTTCGGAGGGGAAGTAAAGCTGGCGGTCCCATGTCATAGATTTATGGCAAGAAAAAGAACCTTCCACTAATTACACTTGTGGAAGCAAAGTTTGTAGGTCAGTTTGATAACGCTCTATTAATTCCAACGTTGGCCACCAGGTGCTGACTGCGAGGGCATTTAGTAGCCACGTCCGCAGCTAGGTGTCGTGGATGGTGGCAACAGTATGAAGTACTTGAAAAAATTAATCGTCTGCAGTCCATTTACCTGAATCACAGATAACACACACTAATACAGCCATCACAATTTACACCGGTAATCAGACAGATTGTACACACATCCAAGTGCACGAGGCTACATGACCCCGTTGTCACAGCCCCTAAACTAAGGCACCAACCAACCATTCTTTCTCGCTATACAAATCGCCCAAGAAATATGTAAATAAGGTCAAAATTCAAGACAATCATTCCCAATAGTTAAAGTGTCCCGTACAATCCATACGCCGCGCGTCTCTGTATCTAAGGTAAAAGGATTAAATAAATTTAAAGAAATAAAAAATTATAATACCTCAGGGGAGGGGGGAAATTAGCAATAACAGTAATTATACCATGGCTCGATATTTTTATTTTGCAGTATAATTTAAATATCTTTCTTTCGAGAGAGGAAAAACTAAAAGCTAGTGCAAGAAAAAAAAAGTTACAGTCAGTCTGAGAGACTAGACTTTATACCATTTCAAATGACGCATGCTACAAATCAGGCCCCGGGCTAAGGTGATAGACGCCTTGGGCAAATGGTCTACTGGCGCCCTTTTTCTCGTTTATGTGTTATAAAAATAGCATACTAGTTTTTTTTAAACAACTCAAAGTCAACCCCTGGCACTATCCAGCCCATGACGGGCTAAGGCCGACCAAGCGACCGCTGCCCAGCCATTTGGCCTGCAGATATTGGGGTGATGCGTGATCAGCGCGTCGGGTCCCCTCGGCCGTTAATCTTGGTATTCGTGATCGGGGCGCTGTCTCACTGTCAGACAGCTACTCAATTGTCCTCACGAGGCTGAGTGCACCTCGTTCCAACCCTCACGTCAGTTTTAAAATTCCTGACGGAGCCGGGGATCGAACCTGGGGCCTCCGTGCGAGAGGCAGGCACGCTACCCCAACACCACGGGGCCGGCTTTTTAAACAACTACGTTACTAATATTGTATCACAGGAAATAATAAGAAAAGTAAGTCGTTCATACAATTTTGTAGCCATATAATGATACATTAATCACACTAAAACCGAAGATTACAAACTCAAAAGTTAAATTTTATAAGTACAATATACTGTACCCAATGGTACGTGGGCTGACTGGCATCAAACCTGGGTCCATGAAGAGGAACAATCAGGTCCATTATTTTCCCAAGAACCGAACCATTGATCTCTGAGGGGGAACAACCACAGTGAACCCAAGGAACAATTATATAAAAATGGAATGTGATAATAAAAGCTTAATTCCACATCTGGAACGGGAATTTTAAGAAATAATAAGTTGGAATATTGTATGAATTGCAAGCCAGTATACTAACATTCGAGCAAAGCTACAGAAATCCGAGCCAACTTGACAGGTGACAAATTGGATTTGAAAGTAGGAGGCGCAGACAGTCTCCAGTGGACTATTTCTTGTCGTCACTGGGGTGGGAAGACTGTGAATAATGACCAAGAAAACCCCCGTCGGACAAGGCAGAGAAGCAGAGAGGGGAAGGTCATCTAGAGAAATTAATTAATTACTGGCAAATGAAGCATTCTAACGGGATGAGACTTACACCCAGATGCTTATATTCAAAGAAAGGTAATTTAGGCATGTCAAGACACATAAATTAAAGCCTGTATTAGATTATAGGATAATTCACAGGCAAACCGCGGAGGGGCATTGGTCAGTCTCGTAGCAGGAGGGGATTCACCGAAGATAGCGTTACCAAGCCATGGAGGAAAGCAATTAATATTAATTAAATGAGCGAAGGAATCGCCGGCACGCAAGTGGATCTGAAACCTCCGTGGAAAGACGATCAAGAATCATGCGTTACCTTGTCGGAAAACGGGATATATCAGAAGAGATGAACGAGAACTATATTTTGTCAGAATCCCTAATATGGAAGATGGAGCTGGGGAGAGTCAGTTATTCTTTGACTCAGCTCGTGGGAAGACATGCTGTCCATCGACAGGAAATAAGTGCGCGCAGTACGCAAACTCATTATAATCAGAATCTTCGTGATAGACAATGAAAGATGCATTATGCAGTCCATTTAAAGTATTTCTGCATTAATATTATGAACAGTCTACGGCAGACATATAATCAGGCATTATACGCGAATATTATTCAGTACAGCGTAGGAAAATTGCATTATGATTATGATAGACAATGAACTTATCTACAGGGATAGTTATGATCTTTAAAGTGTCATATAATATAGTAACGGATACTACAGATCACGGGGACCAGGAAAGTATCACAAGTATTTGTGATAAATACGTAAGCAGCACACTAGAAGCTGGAAGATAGCAACAGTAGGAGACGGGAGATGAACACACCTACTCGAGATAGACTTTCGGAGGAGACAGGCGGATGTTAGAATTTTGCAGCATCGCAGATCTGAAATCACGTAGTAGTGGAAAGCCCAACAAGGCTTCGTGTGTACAAATCGAATGCAAAGTTAGTGATAAAAAGTGATAACATAAAGTGTTTAAAATTGTGTGATAAAGAAAATGTATTATATTTTAAAGTGTGAAATGCATGTATTACAAGATGTGATCAACACGTTCAAACCATATTCGATGTTCTTTGTGAAAAGTGTTAAGATGGGTTAGAAGACATCAGAATGGTGGGCGGAGTGTTGTACTGTTGGGTAAATCCAGCCAGAATGAAAAGAGTACCATCCAAATAATGTTACTATGATTCTAGGGCTCACCCTACAACATATCATTCCATCAAATACTAAGAATTTGTATACGAGTTCATATTCCTCGTATCTTAGTGAATATATTCCTTTGAGAATGATAAACTTACGACAATTAATGCGTAAGATGTGGGTAAAAGTAACTGTAATGTTAATTGATAATAATAGTAATAATCAGAGGTCAATGTCAATAATAAATGTAAAATCGGCATATTGATGCCTTAGAAACGTGTAAAGTGTGTCATGTCCGTTAAAAGAATACAGTGTTATTGTGAAGAATGGAAGAGAGAGAGATATATCAGGGAGATAAAGAGATTTTTCAGTGTAATTGAGATATTAAATAATGTTAATTGCTACATTGTTGTGTTTGAGAGCCATTAAGGCAGATCATAATTGCCAGTAAAATGATACCTTTTCTTTTTTAGAGCTAATGTAAAGCCTTGGTATAATAATTGAATTAAGGGAGGATATGAGTGCATTATGAATTGCGTCATCTAACAGGAATGTTATTTTTGCCGCAATAAGCGTGCATGTCTAACGTAGAATCCAGAGATTTGCGTAAATAATTGCAGGGATTATCCAGGTAGTTCGCGCGTTGGTGAATTTAGTAGGCCTATCTTCGAATTAACGATGTGGTTGTATAGCCTGAGAGCATACATATTATAGCAACAGTTGGGCCAGATGGCATCTGTAACCCACTGTTAGCATATTCTTTGCTACCATGGATAACTGAGACCCCTTGTGTGAGCCATTATAATAATTGATCTAACCGTGGAGGTAAGACAATTTCTTCGAGTAGGAAACATGGTGATTTCCTTAAAATATACGTACCCGTACAGCGAGATAACAGTTTGAAACTCGACTGGTACGCGTTCAGAGCCACTGATTGCATCCTTAAAACGGCGACGCTACTGGAAACCCATCCCTTGCTAAGAATATTAATTGGGAGTCGAATTGAGCCAATTAAATACCCTAAGTGTAGGTGTTAAATACTTAGATCGACTCCGTTCATAATGACACATCCAAATCATTACCCCCTGAAAGGGCTGCACAGCGAGAGAAAGCATATGGCAAGTTTTGTTTACAAGTTGAATATCGGTCAGGGAGACCAGAGCTAGGGTGAAGGCCACAGTAGCCATGTTGGAGGGGGCGGACCTTAGCGACCCTATTGTGTACACAGCGAGGGGAGCTAATTGACCGTGGCCCTTTTCCTTTTTTAAGTTTGTACTGGAACACTGAAAAATCTAGTCATCTCTGGAAATAATTGAAAAGTGCTTGATATTATTGTATTAAATGAATTATATGCATCATATCCATGGGGATAGGATGTTGGATCATAGAAATCGGATAATATTTGGCCAAGTTGATGTCTGATGACATCTTAACTGCACCAAATAATAAGATGCAATTGTAAAGAGTAATTACCCAGTTTATAATAATTTACTCAGACGGGTAGCATTATTGCACGATATGACACACTTGTAACGATTGTAACGACATGACAAGACCCAAAGATTGTTGTATGGTGAAGCATAATCAGTAATTATGTATATTTTGGAGGGGAAGGTCACTCATAACAGCGTTTAAAATCTATGGGAAAAGAAACGATGGTGCACAAAGACAACATAATGTTAAACAAAAACAAATGTAATGAGATCAATATTGTTGAAGGTAAAAGGTTCCGATTCAGAACGGACAAATATTTCGATCTGTAATGATTACACATAATGATAATTCAGTTATAATTTGTGTTTTTATTGTTGTGTTGTGTTATGTTAAATTAAGATTAATTAAGTGATGTGAAGGACACAATGATCATTCGTCAATGGCAAAAAGTATAAGTGTTAGGAAGTATAGGATATATTTGGGTGCGGAAGAGCGCCAACCATAAGAAAAGGGACTCACAAGAAATGTTGCAGCATGCCTAGAGGGACCAGTGCATTTGAGTGGATATAATCCCTGTATTATTGAAACAGAGCTGCGGAGAGCAGGTGAAACAAGCTAGGGTTTGTCTTATTGTTTTGAATCGTCATCTGCACACTCCAGATATTTGATCTGTGTTGTGGGAGTGTAAATGTAACTGTAGTTTTTTTTTTTTTTTTTTGTGTTTGCCATGATTTAATATAATTAAATTCTATGTTTAGGAGTTTGTTATTTCTATCAAGTAGAGTAGTTACCTGACAGACTCAAATCCTGAACATGTGATCGTATAGTGGGATGAACGACCCATACCTCGAAAGACCGTGAGCCAGCTGGGATACGAACACATGTTCCATATAATGACGCAAGGGTACAATACAGAACATTTCAAATCAAAGGTTTTTTTTTCTTTTAACTTTTCAAATTTATTTATGATGTCAGAAAAGTCTGTGCTAATGATTACGTCTTTATCACAACACAATAACAATAGAGAATTTAGTTTGCTGTCTGAAAGAGTTATAATACTGTATTATAATCATGATCAAACATAAATACTACGAATGTATGTAATATTTAATATTACTTTTATTTTATATTCACGTAAATTGTAGTTATTCTATCCTACGTTTAAAAAAAATCCATGTAATACTTATTTTTAATATTGGGATTGTTGGGTCAACCTTTTTCTGCGTTCAGTGTCACCTAAATTTCGGCGCCCCTTAAAATTTGGCGCCCTAGGCAAATGCCCAGTATGCCCGTTTATAGCCCGGGGCCTGCTACAAATGCTACACATGTTAGAAAGGCTCAGGAGAGCTTCTCGCTTCGCTCGATGCCCCATGACTCTTTCAACAGAGTACATTACCCATTAACTTAGGCTTCCCGCGCGGGGAACGGAGAGCGGGAGGTGCACTCTGCTGCATGACGTCACGCACTCGCCGTCTCCGTATCGCATAACCCCAGGAGTGCATATGCACTGAACAACATGATTACGTCATACACGCCGTAACCGTAACGCATAACGGTAGACCAAAGCATAACGATGAAGTCGACAAGATCATTTGAAATGATAACATAAATCTGAAAGCAGACCAGTAGTCCTAATATTCAAGCGATACGTTAAAACTGAATCTACATCTAACAGTAACATCTGCATTTATTATTCCCTGTCGTATAACAAGGAATGGCTAACATGGAAGTCTCTAGCTTGAGCTTAGGAGTTGACAGATCCAGAGTTAGGCCTAATCTGGCTAGATGGGGCTCCATTGAGGAATATAGCTACATGTGTGATTGTGGGGAAGGACAGCCCATTACACACCTGCTCCACTATCGACTGTGTCCAGCATGACCTACATCAGGCTTCGGAGAAAGCACTGACAGTGGTCAAGTTTTGTTCAATGTGTATGCATGTTTCCGACACAAGAATAATAATATCGTATGGCCTCGGATGCCGGGTGCAAGCTTTGTTATTTGCGCCCAGAGGGCAGCTTGCATGTCGAATTTTGTCGTTCCTTGGAACGCTATGAAAGTCAAGGGAGTTTGATATCTAAGCTCCTTGACACACTAGCACTTTCTAGTAGAGAATGAAGGAACTTTGTGTTAGAGGAAAATCCCGAGATTAATTTTGCCATTATGAACTCGGCCTACTGAATTAAAATGGGTTCTTTAACATGCCAACAACGTATGACATGCATGTCGTATTGTTTGTCGCCTTTCAAAAAAAAACACTTACCACGGCCAGGAGCGAACCTGCAAGCTTGGGG
Organism: Meconema thalassinum; assembly: GCA_946902985.2. NCBI lineage: Eukaryota > Metazoa > Arthropoda > Insecta > Orthoptera > Tettigoniidae > Meconema > Meconema thalassinum. The sequence goes on along the minus strand of OX336393.1, from coordinate 501,221,701 downwards.
TTGGTAGTCCGACACGTTAACCACTCACCCACCGTGACAAACAGAATAATAATAATAATAATTATTATTATTATTATTATTATTTAGCGTATGATGCTTACAAGACAGAAAATAATTATATACACTATTTACAATAAACACTATTCACAGCATTAGGACCATCTCTTCAAATTTGGACAGGAAGGTCTGTAAAATCCACGCAATTGCATCAGGAGTTGCTGAGTGGAGATCATCCAAGGCGCCGGGATATGAATGCAGAGGGCACTCCTGAACAATATGCTCGATAGTTTGCATTTCAAAACCACAGTCACATCGGGGGGAATCTATCCAACCCCACTGGTGTAGGGCTGCACCTGTTCGACCAGTACCACATCGGATTCTGTTGAGCCTTGACCAAACTGTCCGAGGAAGATTAAAACCAGCAAGTCTTGTGGTGAGGTCACTGATTTGAAGTAGACCATGAGGTGAGGAGTTCCGCCATTCGTCTCTCCAGGCATTTCGGAGGTTGAACTCAGTGGACGAAAGATCAATAGCTTCACGTCCGTAGGTATAACCCTAAATTGCCCTACGCGTGTCCCCCGGGCGGTGCTAAGAAAGCAACAGTGATAAGATGCCGCCGTACTGCCCCATGGGGCCTCACGTCCATGACAGTAGAAATAACACGAAAAGTCCTTCTAAGGACTCGCCATTCAATACTCGGACCTTGGGCCCTCAACTAACGGTTTGCCAGCTCAACATTGAGGGCATTAGTAGAGCTAAATGTGATTGTTTATCCAAGATACTTGTACCGATTTAGCAAATCAGTACATGTTCATCTTATCTTCGAGACGCAGCAAGAGCTCCAGGTCTGACCAGATTATCATGAGGGCATACACCAGGCCTCTTCTGAGAATTCCTTTCGCCAATCCGGCGCCTGACTGTTTGTGAAATGGGTTCGCCGAGCCCTTTCTGCCAGGATTTGTGCCTTTGTGTGTCCTGTCACTTACAGGCTTATCGTTGATAGACACTTGTAAAGGGAGATAAATCGAGCTTTGTGTCTGCAAACATTGGAAAAGCGAACATTTCTTGTCAGCTACATTCGCCAAGCCTTGTTCTAAGAACACCCTTGCAAAGAACATTGTGTGACGCCTCAACTCCTAGAAGGTTTTCTACGCAGTAACCTGAGTAGGGTGGTGGGGGTACGCTGGCTATACAAGGGTGCGAGCTGTGACTGCACAGACAGTGCGAGAGGAACCTTGCTGACGGAAGGGCTCTTAAGCGATCGCCTCCGGGGAACTGAGGGCAGTTCTCCGGAGGGCTGAAATACACCAGGTGGTATGAACTCAATTTGTTAGAAGGGGCAACCGTTCGATGGAACATTAAACTGTGTCATTTGGTAGTGTTATTTTAAGGCCATGTGTCGGTGGACCATCAACTTAATTAGATATAGACTGACATTTTATTTTAGCACTTTAGTATGTAATATTTTGGAAGGGTTGGTATAGTTTGGTGATACCTTTATATGTAATTACTGCAGGGTGGGTTATTCTTGCCCTATTTCCCGTTAGCTGGATGGGAACCTCGTGGATTTAACTTTGGTCAGATAGGCTTCAGAAGACAGTCAGTGCTGGACTCTGAAGCTTCTCAGACGCTTTCGTTCACTAAGGAACGCGTAAGTTGCTTATGTAACATTGTTTTAGAACTGGCACAGAGTCTAACTTCATGTTGTTATTCCTTTAGTTTTGTCGTCAGGGGAATCTTTCTAATCAAATTCATTTCTATCACAAATGTAGATGTGTGTAATCTTGCCAAGCGGGCAAGTGTCTGGTTTGTTTAGGTTAAGTCATTCATTGGTGTTTAATTAGATCATATTTGTCAGATGGTTAATTTTAGTGGTGGAAGGTTTATCTTGTAATTTGTTTGATCTTAATGTTCAATACATGTTAGCTTATTTTGATTTGTCATGTTATTTATTGCATGAAGTCACTAGGAAGATTATTCCCCTTTTCCTTCTTCATCTTTGGCAGGGTCAATTTAATACGGGCTGCTGAGGTACGCATCCAGCTTTCCACTCAACAAGCTGGTCTTGACATTAGCTTCGTCCCGCCTGATCTCTTTTCCTAAATTAAATCAGGGTGTTCTTGAATACCAAGCAAATCGGAACATTCACTCCTAGGTTTTTTGCTGTGAACTCAGCTGACCTAGCGAGTAATTAAATTGTAATTTTGATATGCTAATATTATTATTATTATTATCACATCTTGGGTTATCAAAAGGGAAGGGGGGGATGAGACCACTGTTACAATACTCATGGAACAATCAGTAGATGTACTGGCACTACAAGAAACTCACACCGAAGATGGTATTCAGTTGTCTAATAGGGGTAAAATTCCTGGATACAAGATAGCGACGGAACTGCATCATCCAAAATATGGTATTGCTATTTATATCAAGAATGAAATTGAAAACTATACAGTCTTGCCTTCTGATAATAATAATAATAGTAATAACTGGGGACCCTGTGTAAGAAATCTTGAAGTTGCTGTTATGCGGACTCGAGCAGGGACATTTTAAACGCATTTTTAAACATAATATATTTCCGTTGACATTTCGAGAAATGCACGATTTTTCTTTACTATTGAAATGATTGGGGAAACCGACAGTAGTGGCTACGCTGGCTAAAGCCCAGCATTAGGTCATGGGGCCAAGCTCTCTGCTGACTCGGTAGACGCGTGGGTTCGAGCCCCACCGTTGGCTGTCCTTGAAATGGTTTTCCGTGGTTTCCCATTTTCAACACCAGGCAAATGCTGGGACGGTACCTTCTGACAGGCCACGGCCGCTTCCTTCCACATCCTTGCCCAGTTTCATTCACCATGATTCATTTCATCTCTCATTAACTCCTCTCATGAGGTTGGCGTCAGGAAGGGCATCCGGCCGAAAAACCATCGCCACCAAAGACTTCCATCTCATCTCATCCCCGACTCCGTTGGAAACGGGAATAATAAGGGGTAGACATACATACAATACATACATATATTGAAATGATTGGGAAGATTTTGGCATAAACCGCAAAAGGATTAAGGTGAAGGTTTCACATAACTCTTGCTCCTAAGCCAGAGGGAGTTAGAAGGTGCAGTTTGTACAAAAATCTCCCAAATCGTCTCAATAATATAGGAAAAATCTTGCATTTCTTGAAGTCAACGGAAATATTCTTATTTTTCTAATAAAATGCGATTAAACAAATAAACAATACGATAGTCCTTGGCAGAGCTGTGTCGCGTTTAGCCCACATACCAATAAAGACGGGTGGGCGGGTGGTTTATACACATGCGAGAGTTCTTGCATGGGTCCGCTGGTTATTATTATTATCATTACATAGTGCAGATTTGTGGATCAAATATAAACTGACTAATGCACATCAAAATATGCATTTTTGCTACCAGACTGAATTAAAACACATCCTCCAGCATAGTCATGCTGATAAAATCGCGCATCGCGATTGTTCGATGAAGTTGGAAGTCCGGAAAGCAAAAGTTCGAATCCCAGCGGCTAACCTGAGTGTATTTTTCCCGCGTTTTTCCACAATCCCTCCAAGCAAATATGGGTAACTTTTATGATTACTTTCTAAACAAATGAACTTTTATCTTTCAATCGTTAGATATTTCTTAACGATTAAAAGTTGCTGATTCATTTAGGGACTTTGCAACATAGTAGTCATGTAGTCCTATGTACTTGGGTGCGTGGGGAATGTCATTGTGATGGTTGTCTTAGTGTGTGTATTTACAACTGAGACTAGGACTGGAAAGGGGGTGGCCGTGGCTTTAAGTTAAGAACCATCCCGGCATTTGCCTGGAATAGAAGTGGGGAAACCACGAATACCACTTCTAGGTGGGAATAGAACCCACCTCTTCAAAGTAGTGTCTCACGAGACTGAGTTTGCCATTTCTCATCCCTCAGACCTGGCAGAGCCAGGATCGAAATCGCACCTCAGGGGTGGCAGCCAAGGAGTCTAACCACCGCGCTACGAGGTGGTCTCCTGGTTTCTTGCGTGTCCTCCCATGAGTTCCGATTCCCATGAGTTCCGATTCCCATCAATTCCAAATTCTTTCGCGGACAAGTCATCTGCCAATTACTGTCATCGCGGCAGGAGATGGCAGTTGAGCACGCTGCGACTGGGTGCGAGAGGTCTTGCAGTGCGCATGCGCGGTCCGCCTATTCCTAAATTAAATATATCAGCTTCCCGCATGCCAATGGTTGTCATTGCAGCAGGCGACACTCAGTCAGTGAAAGAAGGAATGTGCTGAGTGAGTGAAGCAAGTAGTGACCAACTGAATGCTTTTGGAATGCGCGATACGCAGTGAGCGGGAAGACCTCTGCAGTTCAAACCCGACTGCCATCTCCTGGCGCGATATCAGTACTCTATCTGAGCGAGTCCCATCAGTTCCGAACACTACCTCAGCGAGTTCCAGCTTAGTTTTCTTCAGCAAGATTGTATTAATTTGTTTATAACTGAAACAATAAGGTCCGTTGTTAGCGCCAGCCGGCTGTGCGTGTCCTCTTTAATGAATTGGCTCCTTCAAAAAGGGGGCGGACGCCATGGACCCGTAGCTCCCATAAGCAGCTTTCGCCTTGTCAGTATCTGTATCAGCATGTGCCTTCGTCAAAATAATCAGTTTTGAGTTATTTTTTACAAAGTTCTTAAAATAGTATCAGCAAGGCGCTTCGTCTTTGAACTGCTTTATCTTATTTACAAGTCACTTAGTAATCAGCACGTAGCTTCGACAAATTGATCTTTTAACTTAATTATTATTCTCCTTATACTCTAATCAATATGTAGACCTACAGCAAAAGGAAGTATTCAAAAAACTCGATTAACTTTCCATTGTCCGGGGCTATGAATGTGTAAGCCAACCGTCTTCTACTTTTTCTGGAATACAAGTGTAGCACACTGCCTGATGGTGTTTCTGATTTCCTGGCTAGTTTTATACATACCCGAAAGCCCAATTTCTTGCACTTTTCTCCAAATACTTTGGCTTAAATGAAAAAAAAAACAGCTTTGCACTTGGGCTCTTGGAAATACTTCTTCCATCGCTTTGATAACTCCAACCTCAAACCTCACAACTGACAGCTGGGCTTTCCAGAGACATTCGGAACTAGTGGGACTCATTTGATTATTTACTCAGGCGTGAGTACGCGATCGGAACTCATGGAACGAATTTCCTAAGATATTTGTTTTCGGAACTCATGGGAATGGAACTCGTGGGACGGAACCGGTTTCTTGGCATGGCAAGCACAAATGGTTGATATAAAACGTGCTCATCTACAACATTTAGATTAATAATAAAAACAATCTATAATGGGAAAGTGACCCTGGGTTCGATTCCTGTCTCTGCCAAGAAATGTACTTATGGTCTGAGGGTATATCTGGTTACACTCAGGCAACTGAGGAAAAGTTGAGGAGAGATGGCCCCATGACTTTGCGCCTTAGTTACAGTGGTCGGTACATTTTCTATACCGGTACTATGCCTTTTCTTAGTTACGTTTTCTAACCTACTTGACTTTCATGGCGCGCCAAGGAACAACAAAATTCGACATGTAATCTGCCCTCTGGGCGTCAAATAACAAAGCTTGCACCCGGCACCCGAGGCCATACGATATTATTATTATTATTATTATTATTATTATTCCAATGCAGTAGGCAGGAAAATCAAAATATTTAATGAATGATAGGAAGAGTTCAGTTCATTTTACCTGAGAAGAATGAGTGCAATTCAAGCTGATGACCACCTCGAGTAGCCAGCGTTCTTGGCCATCGCCCCGGAGGTCCGGGTTCGATTCCCGGCTCTACCAAGAAATCGTAATTCTGGTTGAGAAGAAGAAGAGGGTTGGATTCCCAGCTCAGCCATTCAGGGAGAGGTTTTCCGTCGTTTTCCCACTTCTATTCCAGCAAATGCCGGGATGATTCGTAACATAAGGCCACGACCGCCTCATTCCCAATGCTATCCCCAATTTACAAATACGCACATTAACATGGGGCAGATGACCTCGTAGTTCCGCCCCTTAAAACAACAACAACTAACACCCATCACAATAATACAGGATATCAGACAAATTCCGCACACACCCAAGTACACGGGGCTACACGATCACGATGTCGCAAAGCCCCTAAAATAAGCGACAATAACTGCTGCCAACGCAGGGATTGTAACCTAGGATCTCCGTGCTCTCATCTGTCCAGTCCAGCTATAGAGCATACCCAAACCCCTGAGCTACCTTAGCGGGTTTGCTAATACAATACAATCCGAGGCTGAAACAAAAGTAGAATTAAATAACGCCAATAATTAACTTACCGTTGGTTTTAAAGTTTCATTTATCTAGGAATTTTGGAAGTATTTCGGAGGGGCAGGAGCCGTATCAGTCCCCTCTGGACACGCCCCAGATTATGATTATTATTTAACCGAATTTAACGAGAAATTATTTCTTCTATTAATTACGTAAGAATAATATGAATTACTAATACCGGCGTCATACATCCCTCAATCTTCACGCCTGCGCCTGTTCACGGGTTCACGGCCTTGTCCACGGCCTTGTCTGGTGTACCTGGTCGATCTGGCGCCAGGAGGCAGCACTGACTAAGCGCACGAGCACAACCTCTCGCTCGATCTAAAATATTGTTGTGCGGATTCACGCTGCGGGCTCTCGGGCGGTACACGTCAGTTGATTGTGAGTGTTCGCGGGAGGGGGGCTTCGCTTGAAGGTCAGTTCAGATTACGGTTGTATAATAGCTCTGTGCCAGCTGATGCTAACCGCTATCTTCAATCAGTCGCGTTTTGCTCGCTATCATTGCAGTGCCCTACAAGGAAAATGTCGCTCGAGAATTCAGCAGTGTGGGTTAGGGATTCCCTCGTACCTAAAATGCTTAGTGAAGTTCCGAAATTTAAAGGGAAGACCCTTAAAGACTGTCAGATTTCTCCAATGGGATTGAACAAGGATGGATTCGCTTCTCTGCTCATCGGTGTGGAATTGTGCCTCAGCCGTGATGGGAAGGAAGATCTGTACTCGCTTGTGGTAAAGATCATGTTCTTTGATGTGAAGTTACGTGAGGCATTTCAATCAGAGAAACAGTTCAGTAATGAGATTTTTCTCTATTCAAAGTTATTGCCTCTGTTTGAGTCCATAGCAGGAGGGAATGTGGACGTAGAATCTCTGGCTCCCGTATATTATTACGCCTCCATGAGACCTGGGACCGGGTGTAGCGAGGAAGACGGTGTGATTGTTATGGAGAATTTGAAACCTCAAGGATATCGTTTGGGTGATCGCATTTCACTGGACTTGGATCACTGTGTATTGGCCCTTAAACAGCTTGGACGCTTCCATGCTCTTTCTTATGCTTTGAAACATCTACAGCGAGACACGTTTTTTCTAGAGGTTGTCCCCAAAGTCCAAGAAACTCTCCTAATAGCCGATTTCTGTAGTTCTATTAAAGGTTACAACAGACGTGTTGCAGATGTTATGAAGGCATTGTCACCTGAGAACTCTTTACTTGAAACGCTTGAGTCCAAGATAACTGACCAAAAAGTATTTGAAAGTCTTATAGCACCTAAAGAGCCATTAGCTGTGCTTTGTCACGGTGATTTCTGCAGGAACAACATGCTTTTTAATTACGATGAACATGACAAGCCATGTGATGTGAAAATACTGGACTTTCAGACCATCAGGTACGCATCACCAGCTATTGATCTGTCATTCTTCCTCTTCATGAATGCGACAGCACAACTTCGTAAACAATACTGGGATCAACTCTTCGAGGCTTACCACAGTGAACTTACTACTTCATTGGCCAAAATTCTTGGGAAGTCAGTGGAATCCCTGGACCCGTGCTACAGTTTGCAGTCCTTCAAGGAGGATTTCCGGCAGCATGCTATCTACGGCTACATCATCGTCGTGACCTTTTTACCTTGTATGATGGGCACTGATGAGGAGAGGGAAGAATTGGTTCGCAATTGCCAGGAGGAATCGTCATACGTTGCTACAGGCGACATCATACACACTGTAGGGGGTGCGAAGGCGACTGAAGCACTTTTAGCGATAGTGCAAGAAATGAGAGAAAAATCCTATTTGTGAGTATCTTCTACTGATTGTGAGTGCTGAAGCACTTTGAGCGATAGTGAAAGAAATGAGATAAAGATCCTTCTTGTGAATGTATTCTACTGATTGTAAGTAATGTGTCATTACTAGGGAGCTGAAAGTCATAAGTAAATTCCTATTTTATTGAAATGGTGATTATTTCTTGGTGTGCGTTATAAGGTACAAGACAGTTGTTTACGTTAGGCATGTATTACCAATGCATAGCACCGTGAAATCTCGCCCACTCGCCCAGAGTTACTCACCGTAGCATACAGGCGTTGAACATCCAGCCGACTTGAGGACGAGACGCCGCTGAGTGCAAGGTAGGCCTACATTAAGTATAAACGGCAACTAATGCAATCTCAGCATACTAATTCAATTTGATTCTATGCTTATCTTGAACATTAATGTTCAAGGTTTCGCAGAACGTCTGATACAAGTGAAATGCGCGCAGAGAAATACTTTGACCACAAATTATAGAGTAGACATAGGCTAGTATATTCAGAGGTGAATCCTGGGGTGTTTTTTGTTGTTGTTTTTTGGTGGGGATATAAGTTACGCCTACTCCCACGGAAAGTGTTTTGTCACCCCATTCCTCCATGGGTGGCCTTGAATCAGTAATACACAGTGCAATGAACATCCCCTCCCTAATTTATTTTCTGGGTACGCCCTGGTTTTATTATTGATCATAAGATAGATACTTGAAGATGAAAATTGCATTTTTAATTATTCCGTTTTGTTTCCATTATTTACAATTTTTTTTTGTCTAGTGTCGGATTCCAATCAGTGTTGCCAGGTTCAGTTGGCGGGACTTGTTCCAATGTTTCCATAAAAGCCCAGCGGCCTGCTTCGAACCTAGGTTGGTCGAAATTTTTCTCGATTTCCGTAAATGAGAGGGGTTGCTCTTGTAGATTGTAGTAAGTTCGTTCTACCCTCAATAATTTGCTTCAAGTATATACCGCGATACGTAGGCCCTACGTGCCCAGGGGAATTTTTTAGTGTAGTTGATGACTTCACGAGTGACGTGTGCTGCGGTGCTATGCAAAAGGTTCGAAGGATCGAATCCTGGCGCAGTCATTTGGCATTTGAGTGTACTTAAATGCGAGGGAGCTATATCAGTCGATTTACTGACACATTAAAACTCAGGCACCCCGGTGACCCTAAAAGCCGCAGTAGTTCAAAGGGACGACAAAGTAATAACATGATCATTATAGAAATTATTTACAGTATATGGTAGCTTAGGCGAATGGCGCTATATTATTTGACGGGTAACAGTAATTAGGCTATTATACTTGAACTATGTAAATATTCGCAAACAAATCATAAGAATGTTGTTAGGCCCATATGACGAATACAACAGCTGCTCCGTGCGTGTGATAGCCTATTGGATAGATTTGTAATAATAATAATAATTAGGTACAATGTTATGGGTTTTACGTCCTTTTCAACTACTGTGGGTTTCAGAGACGCCAGGGTCCGTGATTTTTGCCCCGAAGGGGATCTTGAACGTGCCAATAATTATACTGACACGGTGTTCTCACATTTACGCACCGTCAATGCCAACTGACTGCGCCAGGATTCGATCCCGCTATCTTGGACTCAGCAGGCGAGAAAGTTACCGCTGAGTTACGCAGCCAGTCCATACATCCAAGAAAAACTTTTTTATTACTTAAGGGGATTTGTGGCATCGTAGTCATGTAGCCCCGTGTAATTGGGTGTGTCTGATAACCTATGTCATTGTGATGGCTGAATTGGCTACGATTGGGTAGGAACTGGCCATATTCTTAAGTTAGGCACCGTTCCAGTATTTACCTGGAGTAGAAGAGGGGATACCACGGAAATCCACTTCTAGGATGGCCGAGGTGGGAAGCGAACCCAGCTCTTTTCACGAGGCGGAGTTTACCCCGTTCCAGCCGTCAGAACAGAATGGCTCAACCAGAAAGTTCAAGAAACAAGGTAAGCATAGCTTATTTACCTAATTGTACATTAAATATTCTTGTTGCTGTTGATTGATGTTAGAGCTAAGAACATATTGGTCATCATCCTTGTGCAGTTATGATAAACAATTATTTATTTATTATTTATTTATTTATTTATTTATTTATTTATTTATTTATTTAGAGTATGGATTTTAGTGCCGGGAGTGTCCGCGGACATGTTCGGTTCGCCAGAGGCTGTAGCTGCTGCAAGCGGACACCCATGGGGTGAGCTACAATGTCAGTTCAATTTCAAGAAGTTCCAACTTTCGCTACCAGATGTCACTGACACCTACTGGTGAACTTTGGAAATTTGATAGAGCGTTTCAACGAAATCTAACCTAGAAATTTAGCTTCACAGAAGTTTAGTTAGTGGAAGGATCTCTTTCATGCCATAAATCTATGACATGGGCCCGCCGGCTTCACTTCCCCTCCGAAGGAAGGCACACCGAGGGATTTTAACGCTCTTAAAAATCCGACGACTTCGGACGGGTTTAAACCCGCGATCTTAGGCACAGCATTTCAGCATGCTATCAACTACGCCACCGAAGCCGCTATGATAAACAGTAGTTATAATAATAGGCTAATTATGAGAGTTTAGGATTGGTTTAGTGTCCCAATATTTGAAGCAAATTATCATCCTAGCATTTGCTTGAAGTTTGTATGAAGGTACCCCACGGAAAGCCACTCTCATGATGATCACTCTAGACAACGAGGTTCGATCCTCCATCAAATTATGCCATTCCGACAATAAATTTAGCAGCCCATACAATAACAAAAATAGTAGCTCTACACTATATTCTGACATCTGCATTTAATTGCTGTATTTTCTAGCAAAATAAATAGTAAACAGTCACCATATAGGCTACTAACAGATATATTTATAAACTACATAGACCCACAAACATGCAAAGTACCCAACAAAAGTGTTCAATGGTTTTCTAATTTTACTCCAGGCAAATACCGGGATTGTACATGAATTAAGGTTACGGGTACCTCCTTCCCCGATCCTAGTGTCAATATACAAATACACTTTCTTTTTTAAGAATGTTTACCCTCTCTTGATGAATGCAGTACATTTGCATTTGTCTGTTGGCACAGGCTAGAGTATCACCGATGTCTTAGTCTCACTCATGGCTGTGATTATATGGAAGCTACTGAGGTATGTATGAGTGGTGCTGACTGATGGACTCAGGGCACAACTAGTGCCCGTTGATGCTGTGAAATGTTCCGCTCATAGTGTTAGTACAGCTGTACTGACTCAGTGAGGAAAGCAATGGCAAACTCATTCCTCATCTTGCCTAGTACGCCTCATTATAGTGCTGCCTCGGTTTTGTGGGTTTCTACCACATAACCTATGATGGTGCTTTTTGAGGATCCAACCAGCCCTCAGGCTGAATACTTAACAGACAGAAAATAAATAAACAATTGATGTAATTAACTCCGAAGTCAATTTGTGAATTTCACTGTAAAGCATTCAGATATTTACCAGCTGATTGGGCAGGATATTCATTTACATACCGTAATTATTAAATTTATAGAAGCCTCCGTGACTTAGGCGGCAGCACGCCGGCCTCTCACCGCTGGGTCCGTGGTTCAAATCCCGGTCACTCCATGTGAGATCTGTGGTGGACAAAACGGAGGCAGACAGGCTTTTCTCCGGGTACTCCGGGTTTCCCTGTCAAAAATTTCATTCCAGCAACACTTTCCACTATCATTTCATTTCATCTGTCATTCATTTAATCATTGCCACAGAGGAGTGCGTCAGGCCTCGGCACAGTCCATATCCTCGCCGCTAGATGGGGGTTTCATTCACTCCATTCCTGACCCGGTCCGAGACTGGAAGCAGGCTGTGAATTTTCATTTTCAATTATTAAAATATAGACTTCTCGACAAGGTGTGCCTCTGTGAGGTATTTTCAAAATCTATCAACCCTGATTCCAATAAATCTTTCTGGTACCAGTTCAACACTGAGTTTGGTTCAAATTGCCAGGAGGCCTGTCTGACAGAAAGTGAACAGTGAACCTCCTCAGTACCAACCAGCTTGGAGTGGAGTGTTGTTTATGGTGTAGAGCCTGTAACATCTGTGTGCCAACTCGTTAAATGGGTGACAATGGAGAAGTAACACTACTTATCCAATTTAGCTACTTAACGAGACAAAGGGTGCATAACATTCCTGTCGTAGCTAGGCTTAAGACAGAGGTTCCTATTTCGGTTTATTCTGCCCTTTTCAAACCCGGCCGAAGCCGTCGGATTTTTTAAGAGCGTTAAAAATCCCTCAGTATGCCTTCCTTCGGAGGGGAAGTAAAGCCGGCGGTCCCATGTCGTAGATTTATGGCATGTTAAAGAACTTTCCACTAATTACACCTGTGTGAAGCTAAATTGTATAGGTTATGAATGTAAACAACGCTCTTAGGTTTCTACGTTCGTTGCCAAGAGCCGACTGTGGTGGCGTCTAGTAGCTAAGTTCTGAACTAGGCCTAGTAGTCGTTAACGGTGGCGTTCGGCGGCAAAAGTAGGAACTATTTGAAAAATTCAAAGTTGCAGTCCTTACTTGAATTTAAAAAAATCAGATACACACACCAATACAGCCATCAAAATTAACACCGGTTATCAGACAGATTCTACACACACCCAAAGTACACGGGGCTACATGACCGCGTTGTCGCAGCCCCTAAACTGAGGAACCAACCAACCAACCATTCTGCCCTTTGTGGGTTATAGAACCATAACTGGTGTTTTTATTGGATCAAGAATGGAGGATTGAAAACAAACGTTGTATCACAATAGTCTAATAATCTTACTGGTTTTATGTCCCTTTTAACTGCTGCGGATTTTAGAGACGCCACTTTAATAATCACCTCAAATACTTAAACAAAAATCAAACATCTGTTATGTTTATTAAGTTAATTAGTGATGTTTGCAGCAGGACGAAATTTGTGTAGCCTAGTTTAATACGTACAACATTAGGGCGCATTTTCGTATTTATATCTTTAGTGAACTTATAGATGTTTATTCCCAGAAGCATTTCAAATGAAGTATTATTTCAGTTATAAATGTGACTATTGATGCGCATTCTATTTAGTTAGTTATTTATTACGAGTAGGGAAACAGCATTGCATCCATGAAAACAGCTTTCACATGAAATATATTAGCAGGATATATATATAAATTTGATAAGAAAACTGCATCAGAAACATAATACCTTCAAAATATATTTTTATAATTCTATAACCATTAAAATGTAACGGCCTACGTCCGAGCGTTTGTTGGAGTATTTAGGCACACATTAATAAGTCGTTTAAAAAAAAGCAGCAGATGCAATATTCTGTACGTTATTAGGCCCACGCACACGCTGGTGTTCTAAAAGCATTTTTATGTTTTGGGTGTACAAATTGTCCGGGCTTGTATGCCGATATTATCTCCCGACGCGACATTTCCACTGCTGACTAACGAAAGGAGCGCAACCTTGATAATGCCGGTGAAACGTCGGGAGATGATATCCTGCTAGGGCAACTTGTACATACACTAGTTACGAACGCCGGTCGTGTAAGCCTAAGTTGTTATATCATTTTTATGTATTATCAAGTTCTATCAACCTATTGATTTAGCCTACATAAAACTAAGTTCTTAACAGATCTGTCAATTTAAGAGAATGACAGTTAGGATTTGGCCGATGGTGTTAAAAATTCCATCTCTACTCACCTAATATAACGATTTTACAATTTCTTTGACTAATTTCTGTAAATCTTCACACCCAAAAGATCTATGAGATAAACATTCGGGAGATAGCAAATTCTAATTGAGTAACAAAGAAAATTGGCCTAAAGGAGTGTGTATTATCGGAAATAAATCAAGAAGCTTCTTTTATATAGACTACGTGTATTTACATATTATCATGAATATACCTGAAATATTGTCTATGAAAACTAATACTATGGTTTATTTTAAACTAGCAACCCACCTCGGTATCTTTAACGGTTTACTCAGCGTAAGCTTAAAAGGCGAACGGACGGCATGTCCCAGACGCAATTCAGAAAAGCTGAGGTGAACAGCGAAACATCAAACACATAAGAGAAGGCCGTGCCCGCCACATGTGCATTTGGAGATAATCAGTGTGCAAAGTTCGTGCTCGTGAATTGGATAACGGCGAGACTTCAATACAGTATAATGTTCACTTTCCGTACGATAAGGGCGAGCTTGCCAGCATGGAGCACCGTTGCATTATAGAGCATAATGCGTAAATTTCAAAAAAAAAAAAAAGACTCACGGCGGGCTCGCCCTTCACTTACGGAACGCCTTCTATGAAATGTTAACTCGACACGAATCACAGTTTCATGCTACCCGAAGCTGGGGTGATAAGCTCGCTCCGAAACTGAATGGAGTGTATTGGTTGGTTGGTTCTTAAGTTTAGGGGCTACGACAACGCAGTCATGTAGCCCCGTGTACTTTGTGTGTGTGTAGAATCTGTCTGATAACCGGTGTTAATTCTGATGACTGTATTAGTGTGTGTTATCTGTTTAATTTAAGTACTGCAACTTAGAATTTTTCAAATAGTTCCTACTTTTGCCGCCAAGCGCCACCGTCAACGAATACTAGGCCTAGTTCAGAACTTAGCTACTAGACGCCACCACAGTCGGCTCTTGGCAACGAACGTAGAAACCTAAGAGCGTTGTTTACATTCTTAACCTATCCAATTTAGCTTCACACAGGTGCAATTAGTGGAAGGTTCTTTAACATGCCATAAATCTATGACATGGGACCGCCGGCTTTACTTCCCCTCCGAAGGAAGGCATACTGAGGGATTTTTAACGCTGTTAAAAAATCCGACGGCTTCGGCCGGGTTTGAACCCGCTATCTTGGGCATAGAAGCTCAGCATGCTACCGACTACGCCACCGAAGCCACCCGGGAGTTTATTGGAAGAAATGAAAATGTTGTTATCATTACGCCATTTCAAAAGAATTCATGAAAATTCAAATCAAAAATACATTTATGTTCAAAAAGCCTATGTTAACGTTAGGAGAGTCGTGAAGGAACATAGGCCTACCTGAAAAAAGGTTGATTAGTTCCTGAAAATACAGTAGTTGCTGAGAAGAATAAAAATAAAGCCTTGAAAATTAACGTGGGCAGTATAGGACAATCCGGAGCCCCTAATGAAACAACTACATCTTTCTATTTTCCTTGTACTAACACGAATCGATTGTTTGTACAGTACAGACTGGCTTCCTTGCCCTTAACCGCAATGGCTTCCTGGCTGCTGCAAAGATAAAATTGTCGACAGCCGACTACACGATGCTGATTGTCAACTATTCTACAGTCAACCTGGACATGTTTTCTTTAATGTTGTCGGGTTAGCATCATTAAACTTGAAGTGCATTGCTCTGCAATAACCAATAAAGTGAACCTGAAGATCTAAGATTCCGGCTTCGATCCGGGTTCAGACCGATGTTAATGCTTGGAAGGGCACCCAGCCATAAAATCAATCCACTTAAAAAAAATTGATA